>CAWUFW010002771.1:0-1200000 GCA_963921515.1 Calotriton arnoldi
TCCCCTTGAATACTGGGGGTTCCTGGGGGCCAACTAGCCCACCAGGTACCTCCAGTATGCGCCAGGGAGCTGCCTTGCAGAGAGGTGTACAGAGGCCACGCCCCTTTTACACCTCTCTGCAACGCAGCTCTGTGGCGCTTTTGAGGTATATGGTGGGCTAGTTGGACTCCGGGGACCCTCAGGATTCAAGGGGACTTAATCCCCCAACTTAAAACGCGCCACGGGCGCGTTTGCACAGTGGTGAAGGGAGGGGCGGGGCTTCAGGTGACATGTGTGCAAACAGGCCCCGTGGCGCGTTTTAAGATGGGGAATTAAATCCCCTTCAATCCTGAGGGTCCCTGGGGGCCAACTAGCCCAACAGGTACATCCAGAATGCGCCACAGAGCTGCGTTGCAGAGAGGTGTAAAGAGGGTGTGGCCTCTCTACACGTCTCTGCAACGCAGCCCCTGGCGCATATTGGAGGTTCCTGGTGGTCTAGTTGGCCCCTAGGGACCCTCAGGATTCAAGGGGACTTAATCCCCCAACTTAAAACGCGCCACGGGCGCGTTTGCAAAGATGTCACCTCAGGCCCCGCCCCCTCCCTTCACCATTGTGCAAATATTCCTCTAAAATCAGCCGAAATCACGAATTCCGATTTACTCACCTGTTATCAGGAGAGACCTCAGTGCTGCATCTTTCAGCCCAGTACTGATCCTGAAAAGTAATTTTAACCGTACTTACCGGTAACTTGAATTTCCTTCATAGGCTAACATTGACTGGTTTCACTTGGAAATTCTTCTAAGTGTTGATTTTTGAAACATACAAATATTCCTCTAAAATCAGCCGAAATCCGAATTCTGATTTACTCACCTGTTATCAGGAGAGACCTCAGTGCTGCATCTTTCAGCCCAGTACTGGTCCTGAAAAGTAATTTTAACCGTACTTACCAGTAACTTATATTTTCTTCCATAGGAATCCATTGTCTGGTTTTCAGCAGAAAACTTTCAAAGTGTCGATTTTCACAAACTACAAATATTCCTTAAAAATCGCCTGTATGACTTAAACGCATTCATTCAACTGTTTACAGGAGATGCACCAGTGCTGGATCCAGGATCCAACACTGAGTAAGAAAAAGTAACAATAACAGTTTTTACCTGCTAAGTGAATTTCCTTCCATAGGATAACATTGGTGATTCTATGAGAAAAAGTTTCCAAGTGTCAACTTTTAAAATACAATAATATTCCTTAAAAATCACGACTGTAACCAAAACGCTTTTACTCAACTGTTTACAGGAGATGTACCAGGACTGAATCTAGGATCCAGTCCTGTGGTTAGAAAAGTAATCCATAAAGTAACTAATTGCATTTAACTAGAAATTCACATTGAGCTGAATGTTGCATTGTGTTTGAAAATGTGTTGCCCATTGCAACAACTGTAACTACTGTACTTAAAAGTCTATTGCCTATCTGCAAAGTATTTAAACTAAAGTAATTCATTAAGAGAAAGTATTTTTTGTAATGTAATGTATAATGTAATTACAATGTAATTTAAAAAATAAAATATGTAAAAAAAAATTGTTTCTAAAAATGTACTAAATCAGTATGAAAAAAATTAATATAACAATTAATACATTTAAAAATTGTCATTTACAAAACCTTTGAAATTCACTAAAAAAACGTAGGTTTCAGGCACGTTATAGTTAGAAATTAGCATTTAAAAATCCTTTGAAATTCACTGAAAAAACCATAGGTTTCAGACACGTTATAGTTACAAATTAGCATTTAAAAAACCTTTGAAATTCACTGAAAAAACCATAGGTTTCAGACACGTTATAGTTACAAATTAGCATTTAAAAAACCTTTGAAATTCACTGAAAAAACCATAGGTTTTAGGGACAGTTATAGTTACTTGGACATTGCACTCGTACAAAACCCGTGAAATTCCCCGTTATAGTTAGTTCAGCTAACTATAACTCGCGCCCCGCAATGCACTGCTGATGACGTCACATATTACATCACTCATGACATGGTCAGTGACATCACTGATGACATCACTGATGACATCTCAAATGACATCACTGATGACATCATCCACGTGATAATCTGATGCACCTCCTCACACCCTAATATAACCTTTGATACACCCACTCTAAATTACAGACTGCCATTCGCAAAACCATAGACACTCCAACACCAATAACTACATACCCACTCACTGATTCTTAGGTCTACACACACACATCCACTCACTCACCCGTACAGTCACTCATACTTACGGTCACTCAGTACAGGACTATCATATGCACTCTTACTCCTATATAGACACTCAAACAACGCCACTCATCCATAGAGATACTCACACACCTAGTCAGTCATGCAAATAATTAAACACACTGCCATTTACTCACCTATACAGTTATACACACACCAGCTCACTTACTCATACAAATAGTAGCACATTGTTACGCTCTTATACAATCACTGATACAAGCACACAATCATCCATACAGCCACTATCACAATCACTCACTCTTGCTTATAGCTATTTATATACTCCAACACACATATATACTGCCTTTCACATATGTAGTTACTCACACATGTACCACTGGGACATACATTCACTCACTAACACACTCTTACACACACTTACCCACCCATACAGTCTATCACAGATGCACTCTTGAAACCATCCACCCAGTGAATCACCCACTCACACATCTATGCACAGAGTTGCACACACCCCTCCCACACAAACACTCAGGCACCCATACAGATACTCAGACAAGCATTCAATAACTCATATAGACACTCATTTAGCTATTCACAAACACATGCAGCCACTTACACAGCAACAGACAGACGGATACAGACATACACCCAGTTTAGTCACTAACCCATGCATTCAGTAAGATACGTTAAATCACTCACTTATAGAGTCAGTCACGCACCTACTAAATCATCCATACAGACACTTACACACCCACTCATTCTTCAATACGTCTTTTCCTATATATTTTAAAAATATTTAAACTTTACAGAAACACACAGTCACTGGATGATGTCATCAGTGATGTCATTTGAGATGTCATCAGTGATGTCATCAGTGATGTCACTGACCATGTCATGAGTGATGTAATATGTGACGTCATCAGCAGTGCATTGCGGGGCGCGAGTTATAGTTAGCTGAACTAACTATAACGGGGGAATTTCACGGGTTTTGTACGAGTGCAATGTCCAAGTAACTATAACTGTCCCTAAAACCTATGGTTTTTTCAGTGAATATATATATATATATATATATATATATATATATATATATATATATATATATATATATATATTACCTACTGGCGGTCGCCAGTAGGTAGTTATAGTTAGGACCTATTTTCCATAGGAAATTCACAACATTCTGGGGCCGATTCCGATCTCGGTCGGAGGCGCACCCAATACTATTCGGTCGGGAAAAAAGCCATGCGAAAGCCAGTTTCCCGACCGATCCGTACAGCACACCGAACGAGCAAGTACGATGCGCACAACAGCAAAAATTCCGGCCGAGCCGTACTCACCCAAACCAGGTCCTGTTCTCCGACCGAGGCGAATCCGGAAACGCCGAATCGAGTCGCACGGAAGGAAAAATGCAGCTCCGTCCGGCCGAACGAGTACGATGCGCTTTCCGTACGCGCCGAACCCGTCGCTACGCACGGCACGTCAAAGCATCCGGGAGAGGCGCACATAAGCTCCGAATCGCGCCACAACACGATCCACGGCTACGAGGCGAACACGGCACCGACGAGGACGACGCGAAGCGGCGAGGACGAAGCGAAGCGACGAGGACGGAGCCAAGCGACGAGGACGACGCGAAGCAACGAGAAGGACGAACGACACGAACCAACCATGAATCCCTTCGTCCCGATCATACCAATATTCTACATCTACTACCGGAACAGGCACGGACGCGTACGGCGCAGAAGGTAAGTCAGACACCAACCACAAAACACATACAACACGTACACGACACATCACACACATACACTGGGAATCTGAATATACTTACACCAGCAACAGCAGCACCATAGGGGCGGGATGCCCATCACCAATGCCACATATGCACACAGGGGCCTGAATGCGCGCCACCACCCCAACCCAGGGGGGCTGGATGCCTACCACTACTACCACCCTTAGCCAGGGGGCAGGATGCCTACCACTACTACCACCCTTAGCCAGGGTGGCAGGATGCCTACCACTACTACCACCCTTAGCCAGGGGGCAGGATGCCCACCACTACTACCACCCTCACCCAGGGGGCAGGATGCCCACCACTACTACCACCCTCACCCAGGGGGGCAGGATGCCTACCACTACTACCACCCTTAGCCAGGGGGCAGGATGCCCACCACTACTACCACCCTTAGCCAGGGGGCAGGAAGCCTACCACTACTACCACCCTCACCCACGGGGGGCAGGATGCCTACCACTACTACCACCCTTAGCCAGGGGGGCAGGATGCCCACCACTACTACCACCCTCACCCAGGGGGGCAGGAAGCCTACCACTACTACCACCCTTAGCCAGGGGGGCAGGATGCCTACCACTACTACCACCCTTAGCCAGGGTGGCAGGATGCCTACCACTACTACCACCCTTAGCCAGGGGGCAGGATGCCCTACCACTACTGCCACCCTTAGCCAGGGGGCAGGATGCCCACCACTACTACCACCCTCACCCAGGGGGGCAGGATGCCCACCACTACTACCACCCTTAGCCAGGGGGCAGGATGCCCACCACTACTACCACCCTCACCCAGGGGGGCAGGATGCCCACCACTACTACCACCCTCACCCAGGGGAGCAGGATGCCTACCACTACTACCACCCTTAGCCAGGGGGCAGGATGCCCACCACTACTACCACCCTTAGCCAGGGGGGCAGGATGCCCACCACTACTACCACCCTCACCCAGGGGGGCAGGATGCCCACCACTACCACCCGTAGCCAGGGGGCAGGATGCCTACCACTACTACCACCCTTAGCCAGGGTGGCAGGATGCCTACCACTACTACCACCCTTAGCCAGGGGGCAGGATGCCTACCACTACTACCACCCTTAGCCAGGGGGCAGGATGCCCACCACTACTACCACCCTCACCCAGGGGGGCAGGATGCCCACCACTACTACCACCCTTAGCCAGGGGGGCAGGATGCCCACCACTACTACCACCCTCACCCAGGGGGGCAGGATGCCCACCACTACTACCACCCTCATCCAGGGGGGCAGGATGCCTACCACTACTACCACCCTTAGCCAGGGGGCAGGATGCCCACCACTACTACCACCCTTAGCCAGGGGGCAGGATGCCCACCACTACTACCACCCTTAGCCAGGGGGTAGGATGCCTACCACTACTACCACCCTTAGCCAGGGGGGCAGGATGCCCACCACTACTACCACCCTTAGCCAGGGGGCAGGAAGCCTACCACTACTACCACCCTCACCCACGGGGGCAGGATGCCTACCACTACTACCACCCTTAGCCAGGGGGCAGGATGCCTACCACTACTACCACCCTTAGCCAGGGTGGCAGGATGCCTACCACTACTACCACCCTTAGCCAGGGGGCAGGATGCCCACCACTACTACCACCCTCACCCAGGGGGCAGGATGCCCACCACTACTACCACCCTCACCCAGGGGGCAGGATGCCTACCACTACTACCACCCTTAGCCAGGGGGCAGGATGCCCACCACTACTACCACCCTCACCCAGGGGGGCAGGATGCCCACCACTACTACCACCCTCACCCAGGGGGGCAGGATGCCTACCACTACTACCACCCTTAGCCAGGGGGCAGGAAGCCTACCACTACTACCACCCTCACCCACGGGGGCAGGATGCCTACCACTACTACCACCCTTAGCCAGGGGGCAGGATGCCTACCACTACTACCACCCTTAGCCAGGGTGGCAGGATGCCTACCACTACTACCACCCTTAGTCAGGGGGCAGGATGCCCACCACTACTACCACCCTCACCCAGGGGGCAGGATGCCCACCACTACTACCACCCGTAGCCAGGGGGCAGGATGCCTACCACTACTACCACCCTTAGCCAGGGGGGCAGGATGCCCACCACTACTACCACCCTCACCCAGGGGGCAGGATGCCCACCACTACTACCACCCTCACCCAGGGGGGCAGGATGCCTACCACTACTACCACCCTTAGCCAGGGGGGCAGGATGCCTACCACTACTACCACCCTTAGCCAGGGTGGCAGGATGCCTACCACTACTACCACCCTTAGCCAGGGGGCAGGATGCCCACCACTACTACCACCCTCACCCAGGGGGGCAGGATGCCCACCACTACTACCACCCTCACCCAGGGGGGCAGGATGCCTACCACTACTACCACCCTTAGCCAGGGGGCAGGATGCCCACCACTACTACCACCCTCACCCAGGGGGGCAGGATGCCTACCACTACTACCACCCTTAGCCAGGGGGCAGGATGCCCACCACTACTACCACCCTTAGCCAGGGGGCAGGATGCCTACCACTACTACCACCCTTAGCCAGGGGGCAGGATGCCCACCACTACTACCACCCTTAGCCAGGGGGGCAGGAAGCCTACCACTACTACCACCCTCACCCACGGGGGCAGGATGCCTACCACTACTACCACCCTTAGCCAGGGGGCAGGATGCCTACCACTACTACCACCCTTAGCCAGGGTGGCAGGATGCCTACCACTACTACCACCCTTAGCCAGGGGGCAGGATGCCCACCACTACTACCACCCTCACCCAGGGGGGCAGGATGCCCACCACTACTACCACCCTCACCCAGGGGGGCAGGATGCCTACCACTACTACCACCCTTAGCCAGGGGGCAGGATGCCCACCACTACTACCACCCTTAGCCAGGGGGCAGGAAGCCTACCACTACTACCACCCTCACCCACGGGGGCAGGATGCCTACCACTACTACCACCCTTAGCCAGGGGGGCAGGATGCCTACCACTACTACCACCCTTAGCCAGGGTGGCAGGATGCCTACCACTACTACCACCCTTAGCCAGGGGGCAGGATGCCCACCACTACTACCACCCTCACCCAGGGGGCAGGATGCCCACCACTACTACCACCCTCACCCAGGGGGGCAGGATGCCTACCACTACTACCACCCTTAGCCAGGGGGGCAGGATGCCCACCACTACTACCACCCTCACCCAGGGGGGCAGGATGCCTACCACTACTACCACCCTTAGCCAGGGGGCAGGATGCCCACCACTACTACCACCCTTAGCCAGGGGGCAGGATGCCTACCACTACTACCACCCTTAGCCAGGGGGCAGGATGCCCACCACTACTACCACCCTTAGCCAGGGGGCAGGAAGCCTACCACTACTACCACCCTCACCCACGGGGGCAGGATGCCTACCACTACTACCACCCTTAGCCAGGGGGCAGGATGCCTACCACTACTACCACCCTTAGCCAGGGTGGCAGGATGCCTACCACTACTACCACCCTTAGCCAGGGGGCAGGATGCCCACCACTACTACCACCCTCACCCAGGGGGCAGGATGCCCACCACTACTACCACCCTCACCCAGGGGGGCAGGATGCCTACCACTACTACCACCCTTAGCCAGGGGGCAGGATGCCCACCACTACTACCACCCTTAGCCAGGGGGGCAGGAAGCCTACCACTACTACCACCCTCACCCACGGGGGCAGGATGCCTACCACTACTACCACCCTTAGCCAGGGGGCAGGATGCCTACCACTACTACCACCCTTAGCCAGGGTGGCAGGATGCCTACCACTACTACCACCCTTATCCAGGGGGCAGGATGCCCACCACTACTACCACCCTCACCCAGGGGGGCAGGATGCCCACCACTACCACCCGTAGCCAGGGGGGCAGGATGCCTACCACTACTACCACCCTTAGCCAGGGGGGGCAGGATGCCCACCACTACTACCACCCTCACCCAGGGGGGCAGGATGCCCACCACTACTACCACCCTCACCCAGGGGGGCAGGATGCCTACCACTACTACCACCCTTAGCCAGGGGGCAGGATGCCCACCACTACTACCACCCTTAGCCAGGGGGCAGGATGCCTACCACTACTACCACCCTTAGCCAGGGGGCAGGATGCCCACCACTACTACCACCCTTAGCCAGGGGGGCAGGAAGCCTACCACTACTACCACCCTCACCCAGGGGGGCAGGATGCCTACCACTACTACCACCCTTAGCCAGGGGGCAGGATGCCCACCACTACTACCACCCTCACCCAGGGGGGCAGGATGCCCACCACTACTACCACCCTCACCCAGGGGGCAGGATGCCTACCACTACTACCACCCTTAGCCAGGGGGCAGGATGCCCACCACTACTACCACCCTTAGCCAGGGGGCAGGATGCCTACCACTACTACCACCCTTAGCCAGGGGGCAGGATGCCCACCACTACTACCACCCTTAGCCAGGGGGCAGGAAGCCTACCACTACTACCACCCTTAGCCAGGGGGCAGGAAGCCCACCACTACTACCACCCTCACCCAGGGGGGCAGGATGCCTACCACTACTACCACCCTTAGCCAGGGGGGCAGGATGCCCACCACTACTACCACCCTTAGCCAGGGGGCAGGATGCCTACCACTACTACCACCCTTAGCCAGGGGGCAGGATGCCCACCACTACTACCACCCTTAGCCAGGGGGCTGGATGCCTACCACTACTACCACCCCCACTCATAGGATGGACAATGCATGACACAACAAGCACACCACAACCTAGGGAATGCAAGATTAAGACATCCCCCCACCACCATGACAAGCGTGTGAGCAGGCTGTGTCAAATGCCTACAACACCGAACATGACTTTGAACATACAATGTGACCCCCTAGCACATGTGCCACACATATATGTGTGTGGCACCCACAATGCAAGCAGCCCATGACCATTGTGGCAATGGGGCCTAAACCCCCATCATCACAGTGACCACAAGGTAAGTGTGGGGTCCATAGCTGAAGCACATTTTGACCATTGTGGCAATGGGGTCTAAACCCCCATCATCACAGTGACCAAAAGGCAAGTGTGGGGTCCATAGCTGAAGCACATTTTGACCATTGTGGCAATGGGGACTAAACCCCCATCATCACAGTGACCAAAAGGCAAGTGTGGGGTCCATAGCTGAAGCACATTTTGACCATTGTGGCAATGGGGTCTACACCCTCATCATCACAGTGACCAAAAGGTAATTGTTGACAAAGAAAGAGCTGCAACTGCCAAACTGCATGGATCATTCCTGGTCACAGAACCAAAAACTCATCTGTGGCAAAGTAGTGTATGTGTCCCATTGCAACATAAATTGGGGGAGCCAAATACTGCAGTGCAAATGAAACATTCCTTTGGCCATGTGCAGACAAACAACACCCATGGGGGCTGAGACCGTCAACAGTCATCAATGACACAATGACAGAAGTGACCATCAGAATGCAGAACCACATATTTGCACCAATGGGCACACAAATGCAGATACCCTGTGGAGACAGCAGATGTGAGGTGAACAGATACCATACCATGGCAGCAATGGGACACACAAACCATGATCACTGTGCTGACCGATGACCTAGAAGTCCCAGGGACAGCAGGGGAAACACACCAAACAACATACAGCCAATGGCACAGCCAAGATATGCCAATGCAGTGGTGCAGATGCACAAACACAAACAGGCAGACCAACACTGTCATCATACACAGCAGGTGAGGGGTGGGGGTGCCAGTGTCCCCAGGCAACAACACAACACATGAGGAGAGCTGAATACCAATCATACAGATGTGCATACACTGCCACACTAAGGTAACTCATGGATCCAAATCCCCTATGTGGGCAAGCAGGCATTGACAGGTGAGAGGGAGCACAAAACACACATGTCACACAGGCACGTAGGAACAACAACTGACACAGCAAGTCACAGACACACCACAGCACCACCCCCAGGGCCCCCACAATGTGGTGACCCTGGGCTGAATAAAAATACCACTGTGATGACAAAGCTAAATGTCGTTCACACTGTGAACCACAGTCAGGTGTCCTGAGCAACAAACTACCATCACACCTACACAAGCACAAATCAATCAGCATGGCCAGTAAGCCAAGGCCAACATGGAGGCAGGGGCCTAGCCGGGCAACAACTCTCATCTGCACACACTCAAGACCACACCCCTCGACCTCCAACAATGTGCAGCAGTGAAGTACACATGCACTGGTGACATTGCACATGCACCCATGACTATTCCAGGGTGGTGGGTGGGAACCAAGGTGTAGAAACACATCACACATGGACACTCAACAAGACTCCTGAATGTCTGACACACTGCACACTACGCTGTACATGGACATGACGGCAATACCACACCGACCAATGGGATCCCAGCCACAGTCACACACCAATGAAGAAGCCAAGGTCACCCACAAAGAACACACATAGACAACAACCAACATTGCAGCCCGGACCCTAAGGAGTGCCAGCAGTCACACACACAACGTGTCACAATCACTGAAAGATAACACAAACTGGAAATCACATGACAGGGGCAAACAACAAGTGCCAAAGGGAAACCTGACTGTGACCCATCTGCGTCTGCACACAAACTCTGCCCTGACAGAAAACACACCTATGGGTGACACCCTGATGACCAGTAATGTGCCATGCACCCACATCACAGAGAACACAGGGAGAAGACTTTGGGGGAACATAGCTCAAGTCAGCAAGCATCACAAACAGGTACAACACTAGGGATCACAGCATGCGCAGATGAATGGAAGTGAACACACAGACATGCACATACAACACACACCTTGGGCGCAGGCAATGTCACACGTGTACACACTGCCATGAGGGGACTCCACTCCTGTGTGAGGAAAGCTGTGCCATATGTTGCCTCAGTAGGGCCCCATCATGTCAGCTGAGCACTTGGTCACACAATCAACAATTAGCACCAAATGAGGGCTCCCATCACATCAGCCTGGTCATGGATGTGCCAACGGAATCATCAGCACAGATCCAACACACTTGTATAGCAATGTTGCACTGACTACACGGATGAGTCCCTCCCCATTGATGCCCAAACCTGCATGTCCACTGGAGATGGCAACACGGTCAGGGAAGTAGACAAATGCAACGATGGCAGGCACAACAGATGTGCAGGGGTGGAAGCCACAGATATGAAATTGCCAATGTAAGTAGGAAACCCATTGCCAAATACTGAACACATGACACCCTCAGATGCTGCTATTGATGACATGGATACACCACATGATAGGACACATTCCCCCTGGACCACATGGGTTCCTGCACAGTAACACTTCATAATCATGAGACCAGATATCACCATCACTGCAGCAAGGGCATGGTTAGCTGCACCAACAACATGTACATCTGAAGCATGAGCACTAGAGAAAAGAAAGTTGCTTTATTCAGCATATGTGTTGTTTGATAACGACGTCCAGAAGAAATTAGAGCAAAGGCCAATGGCCAGTCCATTGTCAAAGTTCAAACAGGGTGACACTGGCAGATGTCACCCTACGCATGCCTGCACAATACCAGGGACAATCCACTAGGAGGGGCAACCGGGGGGCAGGCCAGGCACCGCAGGGACAGGATCAGGGCTCACCAGGGGGAGTCAGGGAAGGGGTGGTGGGTGCTGGAGAGCCACTGACAACTGCAGTGGAGGTGTCTGACATGGTGTGTGCCGGCACAACTGGGGGCATGACACAGATGTCGTGGGTGCCGGCACAACTGCAGTGGACCCTGCAGATGGGGTGGACAGGTCCGCCACTGCAGTGCCCAAGTCAGACAGGGCGGTAGTGGACTCCACTGCAGTGCCTACCTCCAGGGGAGGAGAATGGGGAACAGGCAAGGTGGGTTGGACAGAGGGGAGGACACCCTCACCACATCAGTGGCACAGACAAGCGCAGCGGGGGTGTGGTGCTGGGAGAGCAAGTGGCAGGGGAGAAGGCCGGAGCATCTTGGGGATGGTATATCTGTGGGTGGGGGAACCTGGGGCAGGGTGTGGTGGGGGCACCTGTGCAGTGGGGGCCTGAGGGATGGAGGACGGAGACCTTGTGCCTGAGCTGCAGGGCGGTGGCGGGGTCTTGCTCTTAGCACTCCGGGGGGACTTGCGGGTGGGGGCCTCAGTCCGTCTGCACCTGGGGGAGGGTGTCCGGGGGCGAGGGGCACTCTGCTCCGTGTGGGTGGGCTTCCTCTTCCCCCAGGATGCTGGAGCAGCTTCATCGGTGGGGAAGAGGCCGAGGTCACAGAGGAAGAGCTGCTGTGACTTTGGGGTTGCAGGTGAGGCAAGGGAGGGTACTTTGGAGGGAGAGGGAACTGAGGACTGCGCAGTGCATGTGGATGCGTGTGTGTGTTCCAGGGCCCCATCCCCTGTGAGTCTGGCTTCAGTCCCCTGAATGTGCGTGCGTGTGCGTTTTGTCATTGGCGTGTGTGTCAGTGTGCTGGATGTGTGTGTGCTGGTGTGTGCCTGTGCCAGTGTGTGTGTGCCTGGGATGGGTAAGGTGCTGGGGAGTGTGGATGGAGCAGAGGCAGGAGGGGTGAGGGACCGTTTGAGGAGGGACACTGCTGCCGTCAGGGAGGAGTCCATGGACCTATTGCCCCTCTGTAGGTCAGACATGCCCGATGAGATGCCCTCCATGAACGACACCAGCTGAGTCAACAGCGCGGTGTGCGCATGGAGGACACTCAGCATGGCTGTCTGCCCTACATGGAGCTGGCGAAGGAGGTACACAGACTCCTCACTCAGGGCAGCAGGGGACACAGGGGCAGGGGGTGCGGTGCCTGGCCCAAAGGAGACACGCTCCCGGACATGGGAGCCTCCACGGACCTGGGGAATGGGAGCCGATGGGAGGGCGGTGGTGGTGCTGGTGGTGGCGGGGACAGCAACACTAGCTGGGGTGTGGTGGCTGCTGACACCCGCCTCCACAAGGGAGTCATCCTCCGAGTTGCTCTGGTCCTCAGCTGAGGTGGATGCTGCTGAGGACTCCTCGGTGTGGCTCCCCTCGCCCTCCGTGCCACTGGGTCCCTCCGACCACTCCTCGGCTGCTGACCCAGTCTGGCTCTCCGGCTCCTCCTGGTCCGTGGAGCTGTCCCCTTCCGTGGCCGTGGATGTATCTGCAAACAATGGGGAAACAGACAGACATCAGTCACCTGCACATAACGCACACACCACTGTGAGCACAGCACATCACAGAGCAAGCCCTGGCATCATTAGTTGTACATTGCTAAAAGTGCACTAATTGAACAGGAGAAGTCAATTGTCAGTCTGATGCCAAGCATGGCACTCACATCCCACATGGCCTTGCACCCATCTGTCTGGTGTCTGTTGGATTGCAACACCCCAGTGTTGACACATGCACCAAGTACACAGTAGTTGGACAGTGCAGAGGACACGGTGTGGACACATCACAGCTCTTGCCACTGAGTCAGTACAGGTTTACGGATGTAAGGGATGCCCAGAGTCAAATAGGAAATGCATGTGATGCATACCAGCGACAGACACCATGATGCACCCATGTCCTGATAGCCAGCGCCACTATGGTGTGCATGTAGCACATGTCACTCCCCTGCAGGATCACCAATCAGTAGACACATGCCATGGCGGAGGCATGACTGCAAAGTCATACATCACTGTCTCAGTGATGTATGACTTTGCAGCCAGACTAACAACACTCTGCACTGTGTCACAATAGTAGGTCATGGGGAATGCAAGTCCTGGAGCTGCACAAGTGCACATGTACATCCCCCCACAACACATCCTCTTAACCCTCATCTGTCCAGGTCATACCTATTGGACATATGGGAGACCTGTGACACTACCCTCTGAACCTGAGCCCCTCACACTCTGCTGTGCATGGGGAACAGCTGCCTGAACTTCACATTTACATGCCCCATTCTGCATGGGCAGCTGATCAGACACCTATGTGTCACACAAGTATCGTCTCCTATGGTCACATCTCCAGTGGCATGCTGAGCCCCTACCAAGAAACTCCACAGCAGTCCTGGCGACTAATCCACAGCACACTGACACAGAGGCAGACACCTGAGGGGTCAAATCACTGTGCACAATGTGTCCGCTGATACACGGGAGTGGGAGTACAGAGTGTATTGTATGGCCTGGAGTAGGCATGACTGTCCAGCCCCACATGAATGAGGGATGAGCCCTGGACTGTAGGCAGCTGGCTAAGTATGTGTGACACACGTCATATACATACTCCTGGGGCCCAAACATTGTTCCCACCCGCAGCATGGGTGTGTGCCAGGTACCCCAGCCACATGTGGTGGATCAGCTCAGCAATTGGACCACAGATCAAAGTAACACGCTGAATACATGTCAGAATACAGGCATTGTGTAAGCAATGGACCCACCCATGATGCCCACCACAGAGTCAGGGAAACAGATGCTGTCTCCCACCTTGAGTCAAGCAAACTGCAAGGACACAGTCCTAAGTGACAGAATTCCCTGCATGTAAGGGCCACACCTGGGTATCAGATGAGGAGTGGGCAGTGCACAATAGAGGGACATGGCTCCTGGACAACATGACTGCTGTACTGTGGCAGTTCAACCTGGCCCGAGGAGGGCACATAGCATGTTAGACAGAGTACACAGTGCAGTCTTTGACTCACCCCCTCCTTGCTGCTCTCTGGCCTTCAGCTGCCCATCCAGGTCTGGAAAGACCACCGCCAGGATCCTGAGCATGTGGGGGGTCAGGGTCCGTGTTCCGCCCCTCCTGCGAGGAGGCGACAGCTTCAGCTGGACCCGTGCAATCCTCCGGGTCCAGCCCCGAAGGTCCTGCCACCTCTTTTGGCAGTTGCGGATCCGGCGCTTGTAGACCCCCACGGACCGGACAGCCCGGACGATGTCCTTCCATATCTCATGCTTCCGATGGGCAGAAGCCTGTCAGGATGACAAAGTGATAAGGCCATTACTACACATGCAACATATCCGTGCATGACACAGTTGCATATACATGTCGCAATCACAGGGGCACATGGTGTACCCAGGCAGTGCACGGCTGCCCATGGACAGTTTTCCAGAAGTCACTACATGGTATCATTGCATGGGGAGTAAAACCCTGTTCAGAAGCACTGTCACTGCACCATACCTGTCCAGTGCAAGTCACTACACACTATGGGGGGTGACAACTACTCAGTGAGCCTGCTAGCCAGTGGTGTGCTGACTCTCAGCCTTGCTAGTCAGACAAAATGCACATTCAGAAAGGCAGTGCACAGAACACTCACCTGCTCCCCTGGTGTCCCATACAGCTTGCTGTACTGTGGAAGTAGGCTGTCCAGCAGGGCCTGGTTCTCCTCAAGGCTGAAGGCTGGGGCTCTCTCCACAGTACGTGCCATTGCAGGGTCCAGAGGGGCAGAGACAGCAGCAGTGCAGTGGCAGATGTCGTCCTGGAGCATGTAGTGCAGGCAAGTGGGCTCTCAGGGGAACAGGCAGCAATATATATGTGCTGGAGAGGCAGATACTGTCCCTTGTGTCCAAAGTGATAGGTCCAAGTCGTTTGCATCTTCTGAATCTGGCCAATCCATGGAATAGCAGCACCAAAACACGCCCACAGCATCCTTCAAAATTTCAACTTCATGACATACATGATTTTGCAACATTGTTGTGGGTGACCAACTGATTTTCCAGCAACCGACTCGTTCGAAATTCGAAAACGCGTCCCTTGCCAGGCAAGCCCATTGTCAATGGGTGCGCACCGATCGGTCCATTGAGGTACCACGTGCACAGGGGTACAACGCGTACCCGCACACATTGAAAGCAATGGGCCGGCCGGAAGCACCGATCGGTCCATTGCTGTTCAACGCGCACAGGGGTACAACGCGTACCCGCACACATTGAATGCAATGGGCCGGCCGGAGGCACCGATCGGTCCATTGCTGTTCAACGCGCACAGGGGTACAACGCGTACCCGCACACATTGAATGCAATGGGCCGGCCGGAGGCACCGATCGGTCCATTGCTGTTCAACGCGCACAGGGGTACAACGCGTACCCGCACACATTGAAAGCAATGGGCCGGCCGGAGGCACCGATCGGTCCATTGCTGTTCAACGCGCACAGGGGTACAACGCGTACCCGCACACATTGAATGCAATGGGCCGGCCGGAGGCACCGATCGGTCCATTGCTGTTCAACGCGCACAGGGGTACAACGCGTACCCGCACACATTGAAAGCAATGGGCCGGCCGGAGGCACCGATCGGTCCATTGCTGTTCAACGCGCACAGGGGTACAACGCGTACCCGCACACATTGAATGCAATGGGCCGGCCGGAGGCACCGATCGGTCCATTGCTGTTCAACGCGCACAGGGGTACAACGCGTACCCGCACACATTGAAAGCAATGGGCCGGCCGGAGGCACCGATCGGTCCATTGCTGTTCAACGCGCACAGGGGTACAACGCGTACCCGCACACATTGAATGCAATGGGCCGGCCGGAGGCACCGATCGGTCCATTGCTGTTCAACGCGCACAGGGGTACAACGCGTACCCGCACACATTGAAAGCAATGGGCCGGCCGGAGGCACCGATCGGTCCATTGCTGTTCAACGCGCACAGGGGTACAACGCGTACCCGCACACATTGAAAGCAATGGGCCGGCCGGAGGCACCGATCGGTCCATTGCTGTTCAACGCGCACAGGGGTACAACGCGTACCCGCACACATTGAATGCAATGGGCCGGCCGGAGGCACCGATCGGTCCATTGCAGTTCAACGCGCACAGGGGTACAACGCGTACCCGCACACATTGAATGCAATGGGCCGGCCGGAGGCACCGATCGGTCCATTGCTGTTCAACGCATCACTGTATATGTGACTGGCATAGGTCAGCATGCCTGTCTCAGATGGACATGTGCCAGCCACAGATAGCTCCCAGGGAGTGAGGGGCACACCTACATCACGACAGCCTGTCCAAACCTTATCATAAGGCATGTAAGGCTGCATTTCCTATTGTGTGTATGTTGGTGTACATGTTGTCCTGTGGGTGTCACCTGTGGGCAGCCACCCCCAGGCTGTGCACGTGTTAATGGGGACAGGATCCTGGGTGTTACGTGTACGTGACCACTGTGATGTGCAACTGTTCATATCTGTGCATGTGTCATGGTCACATTTCACAGTGGTGTGTGTGTATGTCATGTCACATACCCCGTGAGTCCCATGTGGGACGGTATGTTTGAGCCAGGGTGTCCCAGTGGCACAATAGTGATGGCCCTCCACAGTCTTTGTGCATGTAGTGTTTACAATGTCTCTGATTTCATGTGCACAATGGGAGACAGTCTCCACATCCACGTTGTGTGTGCATGGACTCTGATGTTGTGCGTGTGTGTCACAGACGTCCATGGCTCTCCTGCCATGGCAAGTGTGGCCACTACCTGTGGGGGTCATGTTTGTTTTGTTGTGGTGTACACATGATACTCCAGGTGATGCCAGTGTCCATGTGGCATTACAGGGTCCCTGGGAATGTGCCTGTCGTTGAGCTGTGGTGCCTGGGGCACATCTGTCCTCACATGTCACTGGGGGGTGACTGTGACACAGCATCATGATATCCAATGGGCCAACCTGGGACAAATTGATGCCACCTGTAGGACCGTGTTGACAGATGTTGGCCATGTATGTACCATACATGTCGTTCCGGTACTGCACACTTCATGTAGTTGTGCCTCATGATGATGTATGTTGGGATCTTGAGTGTGTTCAATGCCGCATATGTGGGGTGACTGACGATCTTGCTTACTTCTCCTCTGCACTGCAGGGCTCCTGCTGTCCATCGGCCATTCCCAGACCTGGCAACGATGGTGGAACGGGACAGCATCCGACGGTACCGCTTCACCAGGCAGCTGATTGAGGATTTTGCAGTGCAGTTGTCCCCACATTTGCAGCCTGGCCGGCCGTATCCTACAGCGCTGACCCCCAAGGTGAAGGTGATGGCAGCCCTACACTTCTTTGCCACCGGTACCTTCCAACATACTGTGGCGTCTGCTGGTGGGATGTCACAGACCATGTTCAGCCGTGTGCTCCGCGATTTCTTGGCGGCAATGTTGCTCTTCCTGAACCGGTACATCTATTTCCCTAGACTGCGACGACTCACTGACGTGAAGAGTGACTTTTATGCCCTGGGGAGGATGCCGCATGTCATTGGCTCCATTGATGGGACACATGTGGCTTTGGTACCACCACAGGCACAGGAGCAGGCCTACAGGAACCGCAAGCACTACCACTCGGTCAATGCACTGGTGGTGTGTCTTGCAGACATGACCATCACACACGTGTGTGCCCGTTTCCCTGGTTCAGCACACGATGCCTTTGTGATGAGGAGTAGTCGCATCCCCAGGTTGATGGCACAGATGCAGAACCAGCGTGCCTGGCTTGTCGGTGTGTACTGACTTTGTGCCATTGTGTGTGATCTGATCTGTAGTATTCCGCCCACTTTTCCAAGTCAGCTGATGTGCACTTGTCTGTCCGTAGGTGACTCGGGATACCCCAACATGCCGTGGTTGCTGACACCCCTCAGGAACCCTGTGACACCTGCCCAGATGCGCTACAATGAGGCACATGGTCGGACCAGGAGAGTGATTGAGCGGTCCTTTGGTCTCCTGAAGAGCCGCTTCCGCTGCCTGGACAAGACCGGAGGGTCCCTCCCATATGCCCCTGCGAAAGTGTGCAAGATTATCATCGTCTGCTGCATGCTCCACAACCTGGCAGTGCGGAAGGAGTTGCCTCTCATCCAGGATGACGATGACCAACATCCGCCACCTGTGGAGGATCCTGGCCTGGACCACGATGCCAGTGACGATGATGATGATGATGGTGATGGTGATGTCCGCACACAGCTCATCACCAACTTCTTTAGCTGAATGTGAGTATCCTGAGGTGTCATGTGAATGATGTGAGTTGGCATGATGTGTGGGTGGTGCTCTGGTGCTGTTGGAGTGTGTCCATGGGCTACTTGACAGGATGTGTGTTGCGATGTGTGGTGACAGGTGGGCTGTACTCCCCAACAGTGTTGACATGCTAACTTGGTTCTGGGTGGGTATCTTGTAACATGTATTGTGCATGAGTTTTGCTGTTCTGTCCTGTACTACATTGCTTTTGACTGTGTGTCATTTCTGTCCTTCACAGGGTACTTTCAGATTCGTTTGGTCAACTGTGTCCACCGACGACGTGATTGCACATCCAGGCTGGTAGCTGTTGTGTCCCTACAGGTGATGTGCGCCACACCCATGGACTTCCTTCTGTCTACAGTTGTTGACTGTGTGCCCGCTACCAGGTGGGGTTACCTTGCATCTGTAGTGGTTACGGCATGTTGCTACTGTGTAATAAACCTGTGCTTCACTTAGTGATGTGCGTTGTCTGTGGTCACACATTTGACTGCCATTTGCTTACTGCACCTGTGGGCTACTTGACTACAACTGGGAATGGGTGTGGTGTCTGTGCATTGCACCGTCTTCCCTGGCAACATCAGTGTAGGCAATGAGTCAGATGGCCTAGGTGTGTATGTGTTGTGTAGCCCTGGTGGTGTGTCTCCCTCATATGTGTCACGTTGCCTGTACTCACATGCCTGTGTTGTCCTTGCTGTTGCAGTTCGCATACACAGTGTAATTTTGCAGTTCATCATCCCCATAACAGCACCCACGTTGGAATCACGACAGAGGCAAGTATGGTGTATTAGTGTGTTTATTGTGATACATCTGTGATAATAGTGCATAGGATGGATTGTGCTGTACATGAATCTTGCAATCCCAAGTTCCTAGATGAATAGAAAGTCCAGGTAGACAGGATCCCCAGTATCGGGGCCACAGTTGTCTGACACATTGTTCCAACTTGTACTCCCCATGCAATGTGTGGGAGTAGTGTTGCCATCAACAGGGTGAACAGTCTGTGCACAAAGGCGAAAATCCAGAACAGGTTCAGGCTTCCTGGGAGTTGCGCTTGGCCATCAGCCTCTCACTTTCCCCTCCTCGGACGACCCCTCTTCTTGGGTGGGGGGCCCTCAAGTGCAGGCTGCTGCGGTGCAGGGGACTCTCCGCCAGAGTCCTCCTCCCTCCCTGTGGCAGTTGCAGTTTGTTCGGTACCAGATGTTGTTGGCACACAGGGAGGTGTGGACTGGTTGCTGTTCATCTGGCGGAGGCATTGTAAAATGTCCCTGTGCACCGCCGTCATCTCATGTAGTACATCCCACTTGGACTCCACGCGGGACATGTGGGAGTCCACACGTGACATGTGTGACTCCACGTGGGACATGTGGGAGTCCAAGCGGGAATGATGGGCAGCCTGCTGCTGTTTGATGTCTCTGAGGAGCCCCACTACCTGGCTGAGCTCTCCGGTGCTGGACTGGTACGCATCAGCTATGCGTACCAGTTGTGGGTCTTCATGCACACCAGCAACGTCTGCAAGCAGCGACCTCTGTCTCCCACCCCTCCCACCACCCCTGCTGACATGTGCAGTGTGTGCAGTTGCACGCACAGATAACCCTGGTCCACCTTGGGGGGTGGTGGTGGTGGTGGTGTCCATGGCCCCAGGTTGGTCCAGGGTCACTGCGCTGGTGTTGTTCCTTATTCTGTCCATGTCGGCAGGGATGGTATTCGTGGTGACAGTCGTTGGAGGGTGGGTGCAGGGGGTGCAGCTGGTGGACCTGCTGGTGCTGCAGCTGGTGGTCCTGCTGGTGCAGCATGTTGACTTGCACCGGATGTGCCAGGTTGTTCATCGTCCGAGGAGGACAGAGGCTGTACGACGCCAGTGAGCTCGGCATCCTCTTGAGCCTGGGACTGGGACTCCTCAGCGTCTGCTGCTGTGTCCCTATCATCACCTGTTTTTGGGAGACACAAACAATGTATGTCATGTTTCTGCAGGCATCAGTGGTTGACACACCTGACAGTTGTGACTGTGCCTCGGGGTGCGGGCCTGTACATTGTATTGTCCTAAGTCGTCACAGTCAGGGGTTGATATTGGTGTGGCACATTGTCCTGCATTATTTGGGCATTTCTATGTATTCTCTGGGGTGTGAACATGGTCTGCATTGATTGTGTTTGGTTGACAGCCAGACCTCCTTCCCACCCACCCACCCACCCAGTCAGTTATCCCACCATGGAACGTGCTTGCATTGCAGGGAGTGTAAGTTGTCTCTCAGGATGTCAGTCAGTGGTGTCCTGCTGTTTGTTGGTGCACAGTTGGCAGCAGGGCCTTGTGCTCCCCACAGCAGTAGCCAGTGTCAGCCATCTTGTGAGTCCTTCTCCACTCCCTGTGATGTGAGCATGGTTCAGGGTGGTGTTGATGGGCCAGTTGTGAGGCTGAGCAATGTCTGTGACTACGACTCCCATCATGCTATTGCCTCCACCCCCTTCCCAGCATGCCCATGCTTCCTTCCTTTTGACTCTGCTTCCCTGTGGGGTGGGCTGGCTGTGCTGACAGGATGGCTGGGAGTGTTGTCCTGGCAGTTGTTTGGCTAAGAGTCCCAAGAGTGTCCCTGTGCTTCACACAACATAACCCAGGGTGGTGGTGCTTTGTGGGATCTTGTGTTAGGATGGAGGGCATTGCATTCTACCAGGTGGGTACTGTGGAGTTTGTGTTGGGGGGGTGTGAGGGGAGGTGCTGGTGACTATGGTCAGTGCTGCAAGTCCCCCTTCCCACCCAGCCAGCCAGATATCCCACCATGGAACGTGCTTGCATTGCAGGGAGTGTAAGTTGTCTCTCAGGATGTCAGTCAGTGGTGTCCTGCTGTTTGTTGGTGCACAGTTGGCAGCAGGGCCTTGTGCTGCCCACAGCAGTAGCCAGTGTCAGCCATCTTGTGAGTCCTTCTCCACTCCCTGTGATGTGAGCATGGTTCAGGGTGGTGTTGATGGGCCAGTTGTGAGGCTGAGCAATGTCTGTGACTACGACTCCCATCATGCTATTGCCTCCACCCCCTTCCCAGCATGCCCATGCTTCCTTCCTTTGACTCTGCTTCCCTGTGGGGTGGGCTGGCTGTGCTGACAGGATGGCTGGGAGTGTTGTCCTGGCAGTTGTTTGGCTAAGAGTCCCAAGAGTGTCCCTGTGCTTCACACAACATAACCCAGGGTGGTGGTGCTTTGTGGGATCTTGTGTTAGGATGGAGGGCATTGCATTCTACCAGGTGGGTACTGTGGAGTTTGTGTTGGGGGGTGTGAGGGGAGGTGCTGGTGACTATGGTCAGTGCTGCAAGTCCCCCTTCCCACCCAGCCAGCCAGATATCCCACCATGGAACGTGCTTGCATTGCAGGGAGTGTAAGTTGTCTCTCAGGATGTCAGTCAGTGGTGTCCTGCTGTTTGTTGGTGCACAGTTGCCAGCAGGGCCTTGTGCTCCCCACAGCAGTAGCCAGTGTCAGCCATCTTGTGAGTCCTTCTCCACTCCCTGTGATGTGAGCATGGTTCAGGGTGGTGTTGATGGGACAGTTGTGGGGGTGACCAATATCAGTGACTACGACTCCCATCATGCTATTGCCTCCACCCCTCTTCCCAGCATGCCCATGCTTCCTTCCTTTTGACTCTGCTTCCCTGTGGGGTGGGCTGGCTGTGCTGACAGGATGGCTGGGAGTGTTGTCCTGGCAGTTGTTTGGCTAAGAGTCCCAAGAGTGTCCCTGTGCTTCACACAACATAACCCAGGGTGGTGGTGCTTTGTGGGATCTTGTGTTAGGATGGAGGGCATTGCATTCTACCAGGTGGGTACTGTGGAGTTTGTGTGGGGGGGTGTGAGGGGAGGTGCTGGTGACTATAGTCAGTGCTGCAAGTCCCCCTTCCCACCCAGCCAGCCAGATAGCCCACCATGGAACGTGCTTGCATTGCAGGGAGTGTAAGTTGTCTCTCAGGATGTCAGTCAGTGGTGTCCTGCTGTTTGTTGGTGCACAGTTGGCAGCAGGGCCTTGTGCTCCCCACAGCAGTAGCCAGTGTCAGCCATCTTGTGAGTCCTTCTCCACTCCCTGTGATGTGAGCATGGTTCAGGGTGGTGTTGATGGGCCAGTTGTGAGGCTGAGCAATGTCTGTGACTACGACTCCCATCATGCTATTGCCTCCACCCCCTTCCCAGCATGCCCATGCTTCCTTCCTTTGACTCTGCTTCCCTGTGGGGTGGGCTGGCTGTGCTGACAGTATGGCTGGGAGTGTTGTCCTGTCAGTTGTTTGGCTAAGAGTCCCAAGAGTGTCCCTGTGCTTCACACAACATAACCCAGGGTGGTGGTGCTTTGTGGGATCTTGTGTTAGGATGGAGGGCATTGCATTCTACCAGGTGGGTACTGTGGAGTTTGTGTGGGGGGGTGTGAGGGGAGGTGCTGGTGACTATAGTCAGTGCTGCAAGTCCCCCTTCCCACCCAGCCAGCCAGATATCCCACCATGGAACGTGCTTGCATTGCAGGGAGTGTAAGTTGTCTCTCAGGATGTCAGTCAGTGGTGTCCTGCTGTTTGTTGGTGCACAGTTGGCAGCAGGGCCTTGTGCTCCCCACAGCAGTAGCCAGTGTCAGCCATCTTGTGAGTCCTTCTCCACTCCCTGTGATGTGAGCATGGTTCAGGGTGGTGTTGATGGGACAGTTGTGGAGGGGGGGCAATATGTGTGACTGCGACTCCCATGATGCTATTGGCTACACTGACTTGGCCAGCATACACAGAATTCCTTCCTTTGAGTGGTCTTCACTGTGTGTTGGTGTTGTTGTGGTGGCTACATGTGTGGATGTGTGTGTTAGTTCTATTTGTGCCACTGCCTAGCTGTAGTTGTGGTTGTGTTTGTACATGTGTTGGCACAGTTGGATGTGACTTTTTTGATGGCATGTGTTGTGTTTATCTGACTGACATACACATTTTGGGATGATTCTGTTCTAGTTGCTGTGTAATTGCTATGTGTGCATGGTTTGACTCTCCCCTTGACAGTGATGTGTGTGTTTTGTGGCAGTTTATTGTGTACATTTGTTGTGTACTCACCAGGCTCTGGGATGTTCTCTAGTCCATATACGCTCACTGGCGGAAGGATGGCCCGCACCTTCTCCTCCCAGGGCCTGAGGTATATTGGCTTGGCAGGAGGGCCACTGCCGGTATGTTGGCTGTTGATGTAGTCTATCTTCAGCAGGTCCCGTACCCTCCTGCGCACGTCATACCACCTGTTCTGGATGTCCGTCTTTGTGCGCCGACATGGTGATTGGGCGTTCACCCTGTTGATGATCCTCTCCCACATCTTGGTTTTCTGCGACATGGGGGTCTGTTGGACCAGAGTGCCAAACAGCTGTGGCTCCACCCTGAGGATCTCGTCTACCAGGACTTCCAATTCACAATCTAGGAACTTGGGATTCTTCTTGGGGGGCATGGTGATGGGTGGTGATGGTGAGTGATGTGTGTGTTGGTGTGCAGGTGAGGGTGTGTGAGTGTGTGTTTTGCTGGGTGTATGTGAGGTAGGTATTTGTTGGTGTGCTGATGGTGTGTGGCTTGTGTGAGGGGTGAGCTGTGGGTGTGTGGTTGCTTTCTCTTGGGTGCTGGCAGTGGAATGGCATTTGCAAAGGCTCATGGTAGTGATTTGTGTCCTTTATATAGGTGGAGTTGTGGGTGTGTCTTTGTTCTCTGTCCCCACCCCCCAGTATTTATTGGCTTGGTAATTGCTTGTTTGGCCTTTTTTTGGGTGATTTTTCCTTTGTGCTGTTTGTGTATGTTGGAAACGTTCTTGTGACCGAGTCGGACCCTGCATTGGTCTCGTACGGTGTTCTCCGTTTCGTTCACGCTGTGTTTGTGCAGTTTTGTATGCTGCGTACGCGTCGGTCGCGGTGTATTGTGTTGCTTCGGCTCGGTTTTGTATGCGTGTCGGTCGTACGGCTTGTCCTCCGTCCGACTCGGTCGGGTTTTTCGCGCCTTGCATCGTACTTTGCGGGTTGGAGTTGGCGGGTACGATTCGGTCGGATTTGTTCCGGGTGCGTGTCGGTCGGTTGGATTCGCGTGTTTTTCCGGCCGGATTGCTATTTTCCGAGCGGCTCGGTCGGCTTGGTTTCCTGACGTGTCGGTCGGATTTATCGCGGCTTGCATCGTACTTGGCGTGTCGGGCGCCACTGGTATGTGTCGGTCGGTAATTTTTCCGGCTCCGAGTCGGTCGGTGCTTTTTCCGGCCCGAATCGGAATCGACCACTCTATTTCCAATAACTTTGGCGCCGGTTGATGAATCTTCGCGAAATTTTCAAAACTCGTGGGGCGCTCCGGTCCGCTCCTATCCTGAAAGTCTCGGGGTGATTCATCAAGTGGGGGTCGAGAAAAAAGGGGGGTCCCAAATCGTGTTTTTCCCATGCAATTTTCCATAGGAACCTTTAGTCGCAGCTACAGCCCGAACTGCTGAACGGAATTACACCAAATTTGGCAAAAAGGTAGCCCTTGGTTCAGAGTCGTGCCTTTTTGTTAAATGGTGTAAATCCGTTCAGTAGTTCCTGAGAAATTTGAAAAAGAAAACACATATATCTGGGCGGAGCCTAACCACACGTCATCGTGAGATCTGATTGGCTGTCAGCACTTCATCCTGGAATTGCTGGCAGCCATCTTGGGACCAATATAAATGATTGTACCCCATTGAAATGCATTGTAGTGAATCGAAGATTTTGAGGGTTACCAAAAGGAGAACTATAAAGGGTGGTAACAGACTTTAGTTACAGTAGAATTCATTTGTTGATGGTACCATACTAATTTCAGGAATTGTGGTGTGTTCTAAGGTTACCCTGTGAAAAACCTTCTGCTGGGATATCATGAATCATGTTTGAGAGAAAACTATTTTCACATGCTTGTCCCATACAGTTTTGGAAGGTGCTCCAGAAGCTAAAATGAGAGCATATTTTCTGTAAATTCACATTATCTTTCTCAGTCATGTGAGAATGAAGTCTGACATTCTCAGTAAAACATGTACATCCAACAAGGGCAGAGACTGTCAGTTGATTCCTTTGTGTTCTACTGCAGCTTCCCAGAGTGTTCTAAAGAACAACTAGAGCGCTAACAGTCTTACTTATGACAAAATTATGGCACACCTGAAGCCATCTTGATTGGAATAAACTGGTAACTCTTAAAACATTTAATTTAAAATGAACAAAATTAGGGGGTTCATTTTGTCATAGAAATTATGGTTAGTTCTGTAGAAAGAAAAATTAGGACATGTTTTAAGTGAGATCTCAAATATCTTCCTGTTATATTTCAACAGGAGCAGCCTGTCAGTTGATGCCTTTGTGTTCTACTGCAGCTTCCCAGAGTGTTCTAAAGAACAACTAGAGCGCTAACAGTCTTACTTATGACAAAAGTATGGCACACCTGAAGCCATCTTGATTGGAATAAACTGGTAACACTTAAAACATTGAAATTAAAAAGGAAATTATGGTTAGTGCTGCAGAAAGAAAATTTAGGGCAGGTTTTAAGTGAGATCGCAAATCCTCTTCTATTTCATTATAAAATTCTGACATGCAGACTGAAACAATCACTTTCAATACCAGCAGTAGACTTCCAGTTAACTCCCTGGTGAGCAGTAGCTTTACTACAGTGATCTAATGAACAACTAGAGTGCTAACATTCTGAATTTATGGCAAATGTGTGACACATCTGAATGCCTTCTTGATGGAATCAAAGTAAAAAACTGAAAGCATTTCCTACTGAGGAGACTGCAGTAAATGACGAAATTAGGAAACTTCATAACAAATAAGTCTCCCAAGATGGCCACCAGAGAAAAAAAAGAGACCAAATGTAGCACAAATATCACCCAGATGTAGCCCACATATAGCCCAATGACAGAAGTGTGCAAAACACTTTTTATTTTTAGTTTTTCTGCAGTTTTATATAGTGCAAACTGGTCAGGTATTGGAGCGTTACATCTTACTTGGACCCCTTATTGCGTATTTTGCACGAAGTACATGAGATTGATCTTGCGAAACATTGAACTTTACGATTCTGTTAACCTGAAGTTGCTCTGAACCGGGCTTTGTAACACCCGTTTTTACCTACTGGTTTTAATTAATTCTCACTGTATTGTATTAGGAAAGAGGATTTACTGTTTTTATGTACACTTTTATGATCTATGTTTCTAAATCAGATCAAATAAAGTTTAATGAATTCTATGGCAGGACGGAGGCGAGGATTATGCATATCTTTCCTCACTTCATTTGCATAGCAGTTCAAAGAAAATGTAACACAACAATCATTAAACAAAAGACTACACAACCCATGAACCATTAGGGGTAGTCTCCAAGGCAACTATAGTCCAATCATATCACAGTCCATTGTATATAATATCGTGACGTCCCTTCCGCTTCCTCTTTCTTCACTGCTCGTCAGTTAAGTGCATTCCTTACATTCTTGGCTTAATCTGACGTTATTGCTGTTTGTATAGCGGTTTCTTGTGCACGTTATTAGCATTATTGCCTTGGTATTGTTTCATATTCCCTGCGCAGCAGGCTCTTGCCCGAGCGCGTTCTCCCCCTCGCAGTTTCTCCTGCTGTGTGCTCTGCGCGCGGTGAGATCCTGTCAGGCGCGTCTGGTCCGAGCGAGGCAGCTCCGTCGAGCGCTCCCGCTGGTCTTTACGCGTGTTTGGGAATCCGGTCACTCCTTTAGTGTCCGCTTGATTCCCGACCAACCTCGCCTAATTTTGACACCGCTACGCGGTGATTTCCCCACACGGCCACGTTAGTGACCAGCGCCACCTGGTGGTGGTAATTGGTATTGCGCCTCAGTCTATTCTTATAACAGTTTCGGGGAAAGCCCAGCTGTTGGAGCACCGGCGAGGGGGCTGTCTTAAGGATTTTAAGGGCATTTGTTCTGTGCTCACACCCTCTGCTATCATGTCTTCTCCAGAAGACCATTTTTACTCCTCCTACCAGGAAGTGGAGGAGGAATGGCTCCCCAACTTCTCCCTCCAGCAGTGGACCAAGCCCTCTCTCTGGCTATTTCTAGGGCGCTGGCTCCTCTTAGGGATCAGGTTGATAAGCTGGCGAAAAGCATCCCTGGGGTGTTCAGTGACCCAGATCTGGTGGTGGCGGGTCCAAGTAGCTCCCAGATGGGGAATAAAAGGGCCGTTAAGCATAACGCGGGGCACTTGGAAGGATTTGATAAACTTACGGAGACCTTCCTCAAGAGTGCGCGAACGCATAAAACATGCACCCTGCCGGGAGGAGGAGGGGCCCGGAGAAAATTGCGACACTGTCACCACTATTGTAGACCCCGACGGTGGGTTTCCCTTAGAGGGAGAGGGTGTATCGGAGGACGATTTCTCCTCCGATGAGGATAAGGACTCGGGGTGTCCCTGGCGTCCAGAGTCCCACTCCTCTCAGTCCCCGGTTGGGGACGGGGTCCACTCGGACATGTTCGAGCCTACCCAAATTTACCATCCTAGGTCGGCAGAGTGGACACCTGATGCCAAAGTGGCAGAGAATGTGGTGGGGAAAATCCATCAACCCCTTGAAAGGGAGGTCAGGAATAGGATGAGGGGAGAATGCCCCAGGCCCTCACTGAAGGGGAAGGTGGCACACACGCCTGAAATTGATGAGAAACTATGTACCTTTTTCTCCAAGTATATGAGGGATCCCAAGAAAGGAATTGATAGGTCTTGGACGTGGTAGGGCCCTTGACCCAAATTATTCAATTGAGGAGCGTTCCAAAGAGTCAGGATCCCCTTTGTCCACGGATATTGTGGCTGGTTGGGCGCACTACCCTAAACCCTAAACCACTACCCCCTCCACTACCCAAACACCACTGCACTACCCTAAACCCTAAAACACTACCCCCAGCACGACACCCTACACTACCCAAACATAACTGCACTACCCTAAACCCTAAAACACTACCCCCAGCATGACACCCTACACTACCCAAACATAACTGCACTACCCTGAACCCTAAAACACTACCACCAGCACGACTCCCTACACTACCCAAACACCACTGCACTACCCTAAACCCTAAAACACTACCCCCAGCACGACTCCCTACACTACCCAAACACCACTGCACTACACTAAACCCTAAATATACCCCCAGCATGACCTCCCACACTACACAAACACCACTGCACTACCCTAAACCCTAAAATACTACCCCCAGCACGACCCCTACACTACCCAAACACCACTGCACTACCCTAAACCCTAAAACACTAATCCCAGCATGACCCCCTACACTACCCAAACACCACTGCACTACCCTATACCCTAAAACACGACCCCCTACACTACCCAAACACGACTGCACTACCCTAAACCCTAAAACACTACCCCAACATGACTCCCTGCACTACCCAAACACCACTGCACTACCCTAAACCCTAAATCTACCCCAGCACGACCCCCTACACTACCCAAACACCACTGCACTACCCTAAACCATAAAACACTCCCCCAGCATGACCCCCTACACTACACAAACACCAATGCACTACCCTAAACCCTAAAACACTCCCACCAGCATGACCCCCCTACACTACTCAAACACCACTGCACTACCCTAAACCCTAAAACACTACCCCAGCACGACCCCCTACACTACCCATATACCACTGCACTACCCTAAACCCTAAAACACTACCCCAGCACGACCCCCTACACTACTGCACTACCCTAAACCCTAAAACACTACCCCCAGCACGACCCCCTACACTACCCAAACACCACTGCACTACCCTAAACCCTAAAACACTACCCCCAGCATGACACCCTACACCACCCAAACACCACTGCACTACCCTAAACCCTAGAAAAGAAACCCCGACCCCATGCCCAATCCCCCTTACCTCTCACTCCTCATGGTTCCTCTCTCCTCGTGGTTCCTGCTTCACGTCATCTCTGAGGGGCGGTGCACGTCATTGTGAGGAAACGGAATAGCCTCGGTTTCCTTACAACGACATGGATCGTCTACATGTTTTTTAGAACGCATGGTCATTTACCATACATACCTTTACAACAAAATTCGTTGTAAAGGCATGCGTGGTAAATGACCATGCGTTCTAAAAATGAGTAGTAATGACTCGTGATGTACAACGCATGCGTGGTAATGCAAGCGTTGTAATGGTATCGCAAAGTAAAAAGTCGTTGTAACGGCTGTTCACCGATCGAAGCTGGCCCCTGTTCTTCAGTGAGACGTTTATTTGATTAATTAGGAGGAAGGAATGTGGTTTTTACCGAAAAGTGCATTCCCGGCTGTTGTATTGTGAAAGTGTCCGCGTGGCCTGGTTTCACTTCCGGTGAGAAGTGGAAGAGTCTGTTTGGATCTAAAGGAGTTCTGTTGTTGGACGGGGCCGGCGCGACATGTCATCAGAAAACATAGCTAATGGAAAGCGTCCTCCCTGAAGTGTGGAGCAGTGCCATGAGAGGTGAACGAGTGTGCGTCCCACCGCAGTATGACCGTACCGCGTGACCCATGTGCCGCCTCCAGGGTACGGGAGGCAGAAGCGGCATCGCAGGTCCTCTTGAAGACCGTTGTAGCACTAATTCTACATTTTGGTACCAGGGCATTTTAACTTCGTTGTTCCTGCCAGATACAAAGAGAAGATCCTGTGTTATTCAGTGCCCTCGTTACCTTTTTGTGGGTTGTGGTGCTTGTCACTTCGCTGCCCCGCCGGTGCACACGACTGGGCACCCCACCTCGTGTGCCATCTGCAGGGCCTCTGCCCTTGGATCACTGGTTTCGGTTTCTGGAGTGGCAACATAAACAGTTGCTCCCAAAGGACTAGCCTGAACACTTAGGTGAATATCCCCTGCACCAGCATTCCACGGAAATTCTTTCCTAGCTCTCCCACGTCAACGAGCACGGCTCCGCTCGCGACACCGTATGACGTCATCGGAGCCATAAGAGGACCTCGTCGGCGTGCTGACGTCAGTTCCACCCATTTTTGCCGTGCCACCGAGGCAAACAGGGGACCGAGACATTTTCACATGTAAACATAGTATAATAAATATATATATATATATATATTCACTGAAAAAACCATAGGTTTCAGGCACGTTATAGTTAGAAATTAGCATTTAAAAACCTTAGAAATTCACTGAAAAAACCATAGGTTTCAGGGGCGTTATAGTTAGTTGGACATTTCACTCGTACAAAACCATAGAAATTCCCCCGTTATAGTTAGTTCAGCTAACTATAACTCTGCGCGTCCCATAATGCACTGCTGATGACGTCACATATTACATCACTCATGACATGGTCAGTGACATCACTCATGACATCACTGATGACATCTCAAATGACATCACTGATGACATCATAGTTGTGATAGAGTGGCAGACCTCCTCTCACCCTAATATAACCTTTGATACACACACTCAAAAATACAAACTAACATTTTCAAAACAATGGACATACCAATACCAGTTACAACACACCTATTCAGTAATTCCAAGATCTACACATACATCCACTCATTCACCAACAGTCCCTATACAGTCACTCATACATGTACTCACTCATCATATGTACTCATACACCTATACATCCTGTTACATCCTGTTACAGCACTGCTCCAGCCAAGCCATAGTAAACTGCAATGCAAAGGACATTGCTTGAGCTGCCTCTGGGGGGTGGCGGTCCCCTGGGCCATTTGTGGCTCAACGAGGGGGCCCGGCGGCCCCCCTCCAACATGATTTAAGCCCCGGGGATGTGGTGGTCTGGGGCTGCCCCCCCACGCTTTATTTTTCAATATAGCCCCGGGGAGGTGGCAGTCCCCGGTGCTCTGTGGGGAGGTTTGGAACCCCCTACACATCTTTTTCATTTAGCCCTGGGGAGGAGGCGGTCCCCGGGGCTGTGGTGGGCAAGTGGCCCCCACATTTAACACAATTAGTCCCGGGGAGGTGGCGGTCCCCGGGGCTGTGTGTGGATGGCAGGAGCCCCCCATGCCTTTATTTAAAAGTTAAAGCCCCAAGGAGGTGGCAGTCCCCAGGGCTTGAGGAGCCCGCGTGGCCCCCTGCATTTAATGAACATAGCCCCGGGGAGGTGGCGGTCCCCGGGGCTGTGGGGGCCCAGGCAGATCCCCGCATGTTTTTTGATCACTGCCCCCGGGACCTGGCCCACACAGGGGCTTTAAGGAATCGAAGCGTGGGAGCCCGCGCTTTGTTTTTTTAAAAATTTCGGCCAGATTCACGGACCCACCGCGACTCCCGCCCAGAAGTTAAAAAAATGCGTTTTTGGGCCCTGCAGGCATAGGAGGACAGGGTGCTTCTACCATGCCTCCTTTTCCAGATTTTTAGTGTTTTTTTACCTTTTTTCTTGTGACTCGGTTTAACCGAGTCACAAGATGGCTGCCAATCAGATTGCAGGCTCGAGATCGGGAGAGTTTGCGGATCCTCCGCGTCGCTATATATATATCTGAGAAATCTTTAAATTTCTCAGGAACAATGGATTCACACCATTTAGCAAAAAGAGTGCACTCTGTACCAAGAGCTACCTTTCTGCCAAATTTGGTGTAATTCCGTTCAGCAGTTCGGGCTGTATATATATATCATGACCCAAAAGGTCCTATGCAGTGGAAGACTCTGTGGGAGTAAAGTTGTGGATAATTTGTATCAGGTGACTTGTGCTAAGCAGTAGGCAGGTCTGTTTTAGAAAGTAATTAAAACAATTATTTACTGAGGATCTTGCATTGTTGTATTGTAGTTGTATGGCTTCTTCTGTGGATTGATAGTACATCAGGGCTACAAATCTTTTGCTCTGAAGCAGCCCTAGAGCAAGCATGAAGTGAAAGGTCTATAGAAGGTTTTTTGGAGGACTTGGCTAACATTGGTGTTAGACCTGGCATCTTTTCACGTGTTTACCATGTCTTTTTGCTTTCTGACCTCCTGTTTTTGATGGTATATTGAACTTTGTTTTCTGTGGTTCTCCACTGCTGATCAGAGCTAAAGTGCAAGTCCTTCCTCTGTAAATTGTGTTATTGAGTGATATTTCCATGATTGGCTTATTTGATTTACAAGTAAGTTCCTAGTAATGTGCACAGGTGTACCCAGGGCCCATAAATGAAATGCTGCTAGTGGGCCTGCAGCACTGATTGTGCCACCCACACATGTTGCCTTTCAAATGTGTCTCAGACCTGCCACTGCAGTGTCTGTGTGCACAGTTTTATAGGGCCATGTTGACCTGGCAAGTGCACCCACTTGCCAGGCCTAACCCTTCTCTTTTATTATATAAAAGTCACACCTAAGGTAGGCCCACAGCAGCCCCATGGGCAGGGTGCAGAGTACTTAAAAGGTTGGACATGTAGTGTGTTGAGTTTTTACATGTCCTGATTGTGAAATACTGTACATTTCATTTTTCACTACTGCAAGGCTATCTCTTCCATAGGTTAACATGGGGTCTGGCTGGAAACACTTTTCCAGAGCAGATTCCCATTGGAAGATGATAGAAAGTTGGAGTTTGGGATGTCTGAACTCACAATTTAAAACTACACCTTTTAGTAAAGATGGTTTTTAAATTGCATGTTTGAAAATGCCACTTTTAGAAAGTGTTCAAGCACGAAAAGTCTTGGGTCCTATTGCTACCTGGACTGGACCACTCTAATAGTACACAACAATCAAGATGTCTAGATAGACCATTCACATCATATAAATGGTTGGACGAGACCTTAGACTGAGATTCCAAAGTCCATGTGATTTAATTCACTTTGCTTTGACATTTATTGTAAACAAGATCATGCCATTTTTGTCATGTCATACATCAACACTTTGACAGATTATGATACAATATAGTGCAAAACAATAAGAAAACACAATAAACATGCAAAATATTCCAAACGATACAAGTGACCAGTCCTTGCTTCCAAAGTGCACTAGGCGGACACTGAAATGTTCCTAAATGGAGGCTTCTGCCTTCTGTCCTGCCTGTGTCGTGCGCTAAGGGGTTACAAATTTCAGAGAGTGTTGTCTGGGCAGGGAAGAAAGAATGTATAGTATTCCCTCGAGGCACACCCTCTATTAATCTGCCCAATCGCTGGTGTCAACGCGTTTCGAACCCCATCTTGCTGGGGGGTTCTCCTCAGGACTAGGACTTGGTCTTTTGAGAACTAAAAATAATAATAAATAGATGTTTTAATTACAATGACCCTGTTCTGCATGTTATACTCTCTCCTTTGTGTGATTTCAATAATAATGTACCTGCTTGTATGCCGAAGTATCAAGAATTACTTGGTCAGGGAAGAATGCTTCTTAATGGAGACGTAGTTGCAGGTGTTAAAAGAATGTTTTTTAAGAGAAAATCTTTTGAAACTTGTAGGAAACATTGCTCAAGCAACAAGCAGGAAATGAGGTCTCCATCGTACCTTGATTAGAACGTAAGCATCAGGAATGGTGTATTGAATACAAGTCTCTGTGCTTTTGTCAATTCCTTTTTGTCAAGTCTTCTTTAATCTAAGGTGGAAGACAAAATTCACTTTAAGTGCTGCACTCTCGGTATGGCAGCTGCTGTGGCTGTGGGGCATGCATCTCGCTGCACGATTTTGAAACGCTTTCCGATGTCACGCAAAGCAAAGTGGAATAAATCACACAGACTTTAGAATCTCAGTCTAAGGTCTCGTCTAACCATTTATATGATGTGAATGGTCTATCTGGACATCTTGATTGTTGTATACTTTAAGAAAGTGGGCATTTTCTGGCTTAACCATTCTGTGCCTGCCCATGGAATACACATCTGATTTAGACTGACAGGGGCTGTTTCTGCATTCACTCCAGACACTCACACAAAGGGCGCTGAGGTGTGCCCTGCATATCCTGATGAGTCATCCTGAGCTATACTGGTGGGAAGAGTTGTCACTAGCAACTGAATAGGGCTTGGCCTGTCCTGCACAAAGAAGTCTCCACCTCCTGGAGAGCGTCTAGGACAGAGTTGGAAAGAACTGGATCTTGTGAGCAAGAAGGACTTTTCCTTAAAGTTTGCCAACTTCAAAGACCAGAACTGCCAAGAGCTGGAGAAGCTGTCAGGAGGGCTTACACTTTGCTGTGTTGGCCTGCTGCTTCTTTCTTGGGCAGTGAAAGGACTGGACTGAACTTTCTGCAACTTATTTTCTAAGTTTCTGCAAGGGCTTGAAGTAGAGCTTACCTCCTGTTGGAAGCCTCACGAACATCAAAGACTTCAAGTTCTTCTGCCCACAGTACTGGGAACTGTGTGTTTTGTGCTGCAACATAAAAAAAAAAAGCCATCAACGATGTCGCAGCCAGCTCCGTGACCTAAAGGCACCACCTGGAGCATCGCTCCGCAGTGCACCCGCTGCTTGCACCATGACCTGTGGGCACTGCACCTCGCATTGGCTCGCTTCACATCACCGCCCTGGTCTCACTCCGTTTCCGCCCCTTGCCGATATCGACATTGCTGCCTGCACCGTGGCCTGTGGACATCGCTTGTGAGGTACACAAAGCCTCCCCCGTCCCACACTGCAGCCCTGGTCTACCAACGTTGGTACCATCGACTCCAGCCTAGTCAACTGACGCCGCTGTTTGCACCGTGATCTGCGAGCACCGCATGTCGCATCGTCCCACATCGTATCGCAGTCCAGACTCCGGGGCTCCTGACTTCAACCTCACGGAGTTGGATCCACAACGCGTGTGACTTCAAGGGACGACTCCTGCACCGACCTCCGGAACCGATGCCTACCGACCTCCGGAACCGATGTCTGCCGATGCCGGCGATGCTGCCTCTTCGGAGCTCATTGCAAGGTCCATGATGCTCTGCATTTCCAAGCTACTGTTTGCGGGTTATCCCGACACCGTAGCTGGCCCGCGACATTGGAGTACGGAAGTGCTGCAAAATGACTTGCGGCGCTGCCGAATGCCAACTCTTTGTAAATGAGACCCCCAGGGCCTCATTTACTAGTTTTGGACACAGGGTAGTGCAGCAAATCACTTTGCTGCACTGCCATGCATCAAAAGAAAAGGGCAGGAAGGTGCTGTATCTATGAGATAAGGTGCATTCCTGTCCTATTCCACTGCGCTGGCACACAATTGGCCGCCTTGCCCCAATGTAGGCACCCTTGCAATATGGTGCAAGGGTGTCTGTGCTGTAGGAATGATACTTTTTGTGCAGGAAGGAACACCTTTCTGCACAAAAACAATCACTGGAGGCGTTTTCCTCCATCTATGTGTGCTGCAGAATGCAGCACACATAGAAAGAGGAAAAAACGAAGAGAAATAAAGTTATTATTTGTTGACGCATTCCCAGGTTTACAAGTCCTTGTAAATCTGGGAATGCGTCAAAATCCATGTGTGTTGCATGGGAACACCCACCGCAACGCCTATGGAACGCCTCTTCGATGCAAAGTAAGCCAACGCAGCGGCTTGCCCTGCTTTGCCTTACTCCATATCTATGAGGCCATGAAAACCATGCAAAGTGGCTTTGCGTGGCCTCCTAGATATGGGTCTGCACTCTGCACTGCCTGTGCGTCAAAAATATTGATGCACTGGCGGTACAAGCGGCTTGTAAATAAACCTATAAGTGGCATATTTATGAGAGGCTTGTGCCGCCGGAGCATCACTTTTTCTGACACTCCTGCGGTGCAAGCCTGTCAACCATATCTATGAGACCATGAAAAGCCGCTTTGCATGGCTTCAGAGATATGGAGGAAGGCAAGGCAGCGCACGTCACTGCTTTGCCTTACTTTTCACCAGGGAGGCGTTCCATGGGTGTTGCTGTGAGTTTACAGGGACAGTTATGTAAAAATGAAAATTGCATTACATACGCTCTGGTATTCTAAAATCTGCATTTTGGAAGCACCATTTTATTGTTAAACTATTTGCACGTTTTCAACAGTCTATCTTACACTGTGTGTAATGCAAGTATTAAGTAATGACTTACATATTTACGGTGCTTTCTGTCATAGGCTGTGACCTCGTAGCACTAAAAATACATGTCACTATTCTCCACTGCACCAATCAAGATTTAATTCTGTGGCTCTCTGGTTACACGCAGACCTCTGCAGTGCATTAACTAATAGAAGTTTCATAATGTACTACAGTGCATTTCCCACTGAGTAACAACTTTTTAAATGTATTTTTCATTTACGCTGCCCATTATTTTTATGTAGATGCCTGATAATTAAAGACCTAAAAAAAGCACAGAATATTTTGGGGCTTATTTATGAGAGGCTTTCATCGCCAGAGCATCACTTTTTTTGACGCTCCGGCGGCGCAAGCGTCTCAACCATACCTATGAGGCTGTGCAATTTCACCCTGCATGGCTGTGCATGGCCTCATAGATATGGAGTAAGACATAGCGGCGCAAGTCACTGCATTGCCTTATTCTGCATCAAAGAGGTGTTCCATGGGCTTTGTGTGGGGTTCACACACAACACCCATGGCTTTTGATGCTGCCCCATATTTACAAAATCACGTAAACCTGAGGAAGCTCCAAAAATGGATGACTCCCCAGCTGAGGCGTAACGAGGAGAAATGTTTTCATTTCTCCTCGTTTTTTCCTCTTTCCATGTGTGCTGCATTCTGCAGCTCACATCGAAAGAGGAAAACGCCTCTCTGCATTGTTTTTTTGAAGGAAGGTGCCCCTTCCTGTACAAAAACAATCCTGTCTATGTTGGTGCTAGGCAGCAATTTATGCGCCAAACCAAAAAGAAAAGGACAGGAATGCACCGTATTTCATAAATACTGTGCATTCCTGCCCTTTCACATTGGCATAGGGCAGCGCTGCAAGAAGACTTGCGGCGCTGCCCTACGCCAATTCCTCATAAACGATGCCCTTTGTTTTTAGCTACACCTTTGACTACACCCCTACGTTCACTGACTGTTGGTTTGCTAAACACTGTTTAATATTATTTCCCCACCGTAAAAAGTATTTGCTGTGGGAATTGGGGGCATTTATGGTTGTCGATAGTTGTCTATGATGAGGAGTACCAGGTTCTAGAAATTTTCGTCAGAAGGGAGTCCATACTCCTAAAAACGTTCGACAAGGGGGTCTCGGCATCAAAAGTTTGAAGACCTCTGGGGTAAAGAAATACAATGGAATTAGCATAAATCCAAATCTGTGCATACAGTTTAGACAGTGCAGCATAAACAACACAATTAATTCAAGAAGTGGGATACAGAAAACAAGGAAGCATGAGTCCAAATTTCCTAGCATCAAGGGTTGGTGAGTGAAAAACATTAAATCTATCCCTAAAATAGCACTAAGGTGACATCCCTACATAAGCATTTTCCAGAAGGAAGGATAAAAGGTGTCAGCATGTGGAGTCTTCCTAAGAAGTCACTCGACCATCAATGGGTCAAGTAGCATAAAGCTACAGAGCTCACTCTAAGACGCTCTCTCTCTGAAGGCAAGAGAGAAGTGGGGCCCTATCCCTAATTCCAACAACCAGTTATCCACAGGTAGCACTTCCCATGATGCATCTTGAATCACACCATCCACTCTGGGTACAGTCCTGGATGTATTTTTCCATGATGTCGACTGCGTACCTTGCTCACAACAATTTTTCCTTGGTTCCCAGACCTTCTCCTGTGTGAAGCGTAACGACCTTCCTTTATCGATTCAAGCCGCAGGATTGTAACTTTTTCTCTCCTTGCCTAACTAGTAAAACAAAGGTATTATTCTGCCTAAAAGAGCACTTCTTTAACTGCAACACAAAAAATGAGAAAAAACAGATTCCATAGCACACATGAAATTCAAACTATTAATTCTAAAGTAAGCGTTTTCAGGGACTTGCATTTCAGGCCTACAATTTCAGCTACCTTAAGAAAGCATCTTGTAAGCTTTACGAATTCGCATAAACATCAATACAATTTCAACTAACGCATTTACCTACGTATGAAATGGCATAATTAGTACATGAGCATTTGCCAGTTGCACAACACAAATTCTTCACGTTAACGTTTTCTGCTAGTTACATTCATTTTCTACGTTAATTCTCAACAACACATATCAATGACCTAAAATACATCACGTTTTCATGTTGACACATTTCACAATTCTAGCACTTCATGTTAATACAGTAGATGATTATATGTGGGTACACTCTACATATGATTAAGATGCACCCCTTCCAATGAAATAAGATTTTCACTCTATCAGGGGGTAATCAGTCCTGTGTGTGTGGACAAGACACAGCCTAATCATGTGTAAGCATGAACTCCCCTCTCACCATTAGTGCCCAGGAAGGCTTTCAGGATGCAGATGGGTACTCTGCCACACCCAGTCCTTCCTGTGATTGTGGCTGTCTAGAGGGAATGCCCAAAGTGTGACTGTCAATCAGCACAGACATTAATTGGAGACAGGCTGCAGGCACACAAAGCAAAGTTAAGAGCGGAGAAAAGTACACTTTCTAAAAGTGGTATTTCTAAAATGGTAATGTAAAATCCAACTTTACCACTAAAGAGGATTTGTCATCACCATTCCAAAGAAATGAAACGTGATGTAGCTACTACTTTCTGATCAGGAATTACAGCTCAAAAAGTGTTTTGAGGTATTCCCAATGCTAGCCTATGATAGGAGTAGGCCTCACAGTAGTGAAAAATGAATTTAGCTGTTTGTCACTACCAGGACATGTAAAACTTAGAAGTACATGTCCTACCTTTTAACTACACAGCACCCTGCCCAGAGGGTTTCTTAGGGCCTACCTTAGGGGTGACTTATGTGCAATAAAAGGGGAGTTTAAGGTTTGGCAAGTGGTTTTAAGTGCCAAGTCGAAGTGGCAGTAAACTGCACATACAGTCCCTGCAGAGGCAGGCCTGAGACAAGTTTGGAAGGCTACTTGTGTGGGTGGCACAATCAATGCTGCAGGCCCACCAGTAGCATTTAGATTACATGCCCTGGGTATATGGTATACCACTTTGCAAGGGACTTATAAGTAAACTAAACATACCTGCTAGACCTAGCATCGTGTGTTTCCCCTGTGTTTTGCTTCCTGACCTCCTGTTTTTGATGGTATACTGGACTTCGTTTTTGCTGGTTTAATGTCTCTGCGTACTTTTTCACTGTTATCCAGTGCTAAAGTGCAAGTGCTCCTACTGTAAATTGCGTTATGATTGGTCTTCCATGATTGGCCTATTTGATTTACTGGTAAGTCCTTAGTAAAGTGCACTGTCTGTAAATCAAATGCTATTAGTGGGCCTGCAGCACTGGTTGTGCCACCTGTCAGGGACTGTCCAGGACTATGTTGGGAACACAGTCAGGGACTTGGGCAAGGACTGGGAATGGGGTAGAAAACGAACACAGAGAGAGGAGTACAGCGCTGCCCAGGATCACACAGGAAGTCAGAGGAGAAAAGGGATCCAAAGGGGAAGCCTGTACAAAGGAACAAGATGGCTAAGACTCAGAAAGGAAGGGCACTCACAAGGCAATTTAGCATTCAGACTAACTACACCCAGGACGGACGTGCAAGACATATATATAATACAACATTAACAATAAAGGGAATGTGGGGTAAAGCACTCAGGAGCTCCACACTGTAAGACTGAAGCTCAGTAAGCTCTTCACCCACAATTGCTGTTACAGATACTGACTGAAAATACCCACATATAGGATATGTATGCAAAGGCAGGGTCAGGGGAGCTTATACCTATGGTGATGTTATAACTGTAACTCAAAGACAACACTCACAGTGAACAAGAAACACCATCTAGGTAGTCAGCTGTGCCCATGGATCCTGGCGATCAAACAGGAACACGCAAGGCAGTAACAGCAAAGGGGTAGAACTAAACACAAGCACAATAGACAAGGAGCTAGAAAGGAGGAGTGCTTAACAGGAAAGGAAGGAAATCACAGGGCACACTTGGCAGAAAGCAGGTAACAAACATACAAGGTAACAGAAGCAAGACAGCAGAAATAGAAAGACAGCAAACTAGAACTGGAACCAAGGAAATGGGAAGAAAGGCAGGGACTGGAAAAGGATATACAGAAGGGGAGGCTACAAGGGTATACTAGAATAGTGCAGGTTCAGGAATCAAGAAAACAAAGTAGCATAGAAGGCAGTGCTGGGGCAGGAACAAGAATTGAGCAAAAGCTCAGGAGTCAAAGTAGCACTGCAGGTAGTGCTAGTTCAGGAGAAGGGAAACTGCTGCAGGCCAGGAACAAGGAATGCTAAGGCTCAGGAGTCAAGGTAGCACTGCAGGCAGTGCTAGTTCAGGAGAAGGGAAACTGCTGCAGGTCAGAAACAAGGAATGCTAAGGCTCAGGAGTCAAGGTAGCACTGCAGGCAGTGCTAGTTCAGGAACAAGGGAAACTGCTGCAGTTCAGGGACAAGGAATGCTAAGGTAGCACTGCAGGCAGTACTGGTTCAAGGAAACAGGAAATAGCTACAGCTCAGGAAACAAGGAGTCAAGAGAGCACTGCAAGCAGTGCAAATCAGGAACAAGAAATAGCTGAAGCCCAGGAACAAAGAATAACTATAGCTCAGGAACTCAGGAAACAAGGTAGCACTGCAGGTAGTGCTAATTCAGGCACAAGGAATAGCTATAGCTCAGGAACTCAGGAAACAAGGTAGCACTGCAGGCAGTGCTAATTCAGGCACAAGGAAAAGCTATAGCTCAGGAATCAAGGAACAAGGATTACCTATAGCTCAGGAATCAAGGAATAGCAAAAGCTCAGGAAACACTGGAAACAAGGTTATCAAAAGCTCAGGAAACACTGGAAACAAGGATCGGCCTCACCGGTATACAGCTACAATGACCAACACTGGACTGAAGGGAGCTGAGGCTTAAAAGAGCTCACAGTAATCACATGCATCAGGTGTGAGCAGACTAGCAGCAGCCAGCCACAGGTGAGCTGAATTCCTCCACCCATCCTTGGCCTTCAGGGGTGGAGACAAAGCAGTGAGCAGGGGATTATAGGTAATGTAGTTTGCAGCATGAGCATACTGGCTTCCACAAAACCCGGCATGGATGGGGAATGGATGTCAATTCCCAAATGGTGTCCAAATGCCTGGAAGTCAGGATATGCATACAGGGGAGTGTCTGGAAGCATATTAAAACACTGGCAAGCCCCACAATTCAGCCCCCTGGTTGGTGGGCACGAGACTGCAGGGAGTGAATCGTGACACCACCCACACAAGTAGCCCTTCAAATGTGTCTCAGACCTGTCACTGCAGTGTCTGTGAGTGCAATTTTAAACATGTCAGGCACCCCTAAGGTAGGCCCAGGGTACCCCCATGCGCAGGGCGCAGTGTATGTGAAAGGTAGGACATGTATTGGTATGTTTTACATGGCCTGATAGTGAAATACTGTGTATTTTGTTTTTCACTATTGCAAGGACTAGCTCTCCTATAGCTGCCTTTTGTAAAATTTTACAAGTGTAACTTTCAATTGGGAACAGCTAGAGATTTGGAGTTTAGGTTCCTGAGCTCAGAATTTAATAACACACCTTTTAGTAAATGTGATTTTTAAATTTTGTGTTTGAAAAAGCCATTTTCTTGTTCAACCATCCAGTGTGCCTCTGCCTTCTTGTGATTTACCGTCTGGTTTTAGACTGAGAGGGGCTATTTGTGCATTCACACCAGACACTCACACAAAGGGAGGTGAGGTGTGTCCTGCATATGCTGAAGGGTCACCTTGGGCTAGAGTGGTGGGAGGAGTTGTCACTAGCACCTAAATAGGCCCGGGCTGCCCTGCACAATGCTGTCTCCACCCCCTGTAGTGTGGCTGGAACAGGGAATACAGAACTGGCTTTGCTGAGCAAGAGAAGCTCTCTGAACAAGGACTTCAAAGGGAAAAAGGGGGTATAATTAGGGGTACTCAAACCCCTGATACCTATGTTTTTGATGTTACAACTGACAAGCATAACCCAGGTACTAAGCTGAGGGTCCTATCTTGGAACGTTGCTGGTCTAAAAAGCAAACTGTCTTGCCCTGATTGGGGGCTTTTGTGGACCAATATTATATCTGCATGTTCCAGGAAACATGGGCATGGGAAGACCCTGTAAGGGTGGGGTTTGCGCCATTTAACGTTCCTGCCACTTCAGGGGTAGTGGTAGACCGTCCGGGGGCCAATGTATCTGGGTTGGCTCACACCTGAGCTGTAAAGTTAACCAGCTGAACCCCTTGCCTAATGACATTCAATGTGTAGCACTCAGTTTTTCCACCAAGCTGAAATTGGCTTTCATTAACATCTATTCCTGGCCTGTAAGTCTGAGTAAGGAATCCCCGACTTTTGACCAATTGAATCTCTTTATTCCTACTGTCCCACCAAATATGTGGTTGATTGTGCGGGACCAATTGAATCTCTTTATTCCTACTGTCCCCCAAATATGTGGTTGATTGTGGGGAGACTTTAATTGTCAATTTGAGCCTCTTGCCGAGATCACCGACACAATCTCTAGTGAGGAGTATTTGAAATGGTTAATCCCTGATCCACAAATTCCACCAATTAACGCCTGGTCCCCGCTGGCACTTCAGATCAATGCAATCACATTGACCCCCTCCTTGAGAGCGTGCAATGGTCGTACAGTATCGGACACACCGGGGAACCTAACATTTAACAGGATAGGCCAAGCCTCTCTCCTGGATTATATTCTAGTGGAGACTAGGTTATGGCAAAGGGTGCTTGACTTCGCTGTCCTTCCACGGCACAACAGCGAGCACAACGCTTTGTCCATGGAATTGAAGATGCCGGACCTTGGAACTGCCATGGTCAGTAGTACCCCCCCAGATAATAGACTAATTCTCTCCAACAATAGGAGAAGAATAAAGTGGGGGGCAATCCAGCAGTCACCCGAAAAGCTGACCGCATTATATACAGCAATTGTTCCAGTCCTACTAGAATTTGGAGAAGCTGCCACAGTGGTGGGTAATTCACTATCCATTAACAGAGTTGCAGATTTGCATGCAGATCTGGCATCTAAACTGGCTGATATATTCTACCCAAAGATACACTCTAAGGTGAAAAAACGGGTTACTCGATCCTGGTTTAATGATCATTGCCGAAAGACGAAACGGGCTTTGGTAGAGGCCATCAAAGTTAAGGATAAGTCTCTAACTAAACACATGCGGGTGCTGTATAAAGAGAGCACCCGGCAAGCAAAACAGACCTGGGAACTGAATAGATGGGACGCCCTAAAAACCGCCCTATCCAACAAAGATATGAAGGCATTTTGGTCCATAGTTAGCACAGGCAGTAGTGAAGGAAAGCCAGCAATAGAACCAAACATAGCAGCAGAAGCATGGAAAGTACACTTTCAGGCTTTATATACCACGAAGGAAGTACTCAGCCTCAATGACGATATACCCACAATTCCGCTAAGGGCCAATTATGAAGAAGGCCCCGAGATCACCTTGCTCGAAGTTTCAAATGCAATAAACAAGCTTCCCTCCGGCAAAGCACCGGGATTGGACAAGCTACTGGGGACCTCTTCCGGAAAGAACCAAAAATATGGGGACCCTATTTATGGGTTTTATTTAATGCTATCATGAAAGGTATGCCGATCCCTGAAACCTGGGCAGGGGCAGAAATCGTCCCAGTTTTTAAAAAGGGCTCACCACTTCTGCCTGCAAACTATAGACCGATCAGTTTGATAGGTGTCACGCAAAAACTGTTTGCACAGGTGCTTCTTGATCGGCTCCAGGGGTGGATGGAAGAACGCAAATATTGAGCCCATATCAAGCCGGATTCAGAAAGAACATTTCCACCATTGACCAAATATATAGACTCCAACTCTTATTGTGGAAAACGGTGAGAATAGAGGGTGGCAGCCTCTATTTAATATTTGTGGATCTGAAGACGGCCTTTGATTTGGTGCCCAGAGTTACATTATGGGGGGTACTTAGAGACCTGGGGATCCCCCCTTACCTTCTGAGTATGCTCATGAGACTGCACGAAGGCAACTTCACCCAAGAAAGGTGTGGGAAAGGCGGTGAACTAACTTCCCGATTCCCAGTTGACAGAGGAGTAAGGCAGGGGTGTGTGCTCGCACCCACCCTGTTTTGCCTCTTTGTCAACGCATTGGTTGCCCAACTTAATGAGGTTAAGGACAATGACTCCCCGAAGTTAGTAAGCAGAAAGGTCCCAGCAATGTTTGCGGACGACACACTTTTAATGTCAAAGTCGCCCATGGGCATTCAGAGGGTTCTTGATAGCTTTGTCATCTTCTGTAACAACAGGGGGCTGGAGATTAACACCAAGAAGACCAAGTTCATGGTCTTTAACCCAGCCAATACATCCCACTCCAACCCTTGTCTAAATGGCACTATGCTGGAGAAGGTGCCGGTATTTGAATATTTAGGTGTCACCCTGACAGAAAACATGGAGTGGGGACCACAAATAGCCAAAGCTAGGCTCAAGCTAGCCCAGACCACCGGGGGAATTGTAAAATTATATAGAAATTCCTCCCACAAACCCGCTAGGCCTATAACAGAGATTTATAAGGTGCAAGCCAGGGGCGCGACAATGTATGGGGCTGAATTATGGAGTCACTGTTGTTCTAGTAATGTGAGCAAAGTAGAGAATAGTTTTATGAGGCAGATTTTGGGCCTCCCCTCCAGTACCCCCCTAATCCCCCTACGGTTGGATTTAGGAATTAGACCAATTGGGAATGAGATCGGTCTCAGACCCCTAACTTTTTGGCGCAGATTGTGGGTGACACTGGAACTGGCAGTTTATCGGTCAGAATTAATAGAGCTATTGAGTTTTCTGGGTGTAGAAAAAAATCCCTTGGTTTGCATACGTAAAGGATGAATGCAGTAGGCTGTGAAAACCAAGGGGCCCATTAGGATGTAGGGCGGATCGCCACCGCCCGCATGGCGGAGGCGATCCGCCCTACATCCTTCCCCGCCCGCCACCCATTTACCCCCCGCCATATTAGTATGGCGGGGGTACCGCGGCGGACGGGAAGACAAGTCGACCGGGCGGAAAAGGGTTTAATATGGTGGCGGTGTCTGCTAGACACCGCCATCCATATTAGCAAGGGTGTGAAACATGCCTTTCGTGGCGGCGTTGCCGCCACGGAAAGGCATCACGGAATTCTCTTCCGGGGGCCCCTTGCGGGCCCCAAGCAGGTGGGGGGGTGGGGTGCACATTGGGGGTACCTATGGTACCCCCTGCATTGTCATGGACATGGTGGCAGGCACCTCGTGGTGCCTGTCACCTTGTGCATCACAATGCACACAGTGCATTCCCAGCATTGTGGTGGGCGGTGCTGTGAGCACCGCCCGCCACAATGCTGGGAATGGAGGATGCCACCACCACGGTGGCGGTGGTATCCTAATCGCCGGTGCGGGACCGCCGCACCACTGGCCGCCGGTCCCAGCACCGCTAGGGTGGCGGGCGGACGGAAGTCCGCCCGCCATCCTAATGGGCCTCCAAGTCTCTGGAGCAATCCAGAGGAAGCGTGCCTCGCAACCTCACGCTCAGAATTGGTAAAAACCTATAGAATGAATAAACTTGCAGCCATCCAAGGGAGTTCGGCTTTAGGACACTTGACAGCCGAATCCCTGATAATTAAAGATGAGTACACAATAGAGCCCTTCCTGGATGCTATCCAACCCTGGCAAGGAAACTATACGTCCAGTTTAGATTTGGTACCTTGCCGCTCCGTGCCTTTTCCTGCAAATGGTCAAAAACTGCCTTGCAAGGGTGCCCTGCCTGCAATTGTGAGGAAGAGTCAGAGCTCCATGTTTTCTTTTTTTGCCCTGGGTACAAACCAGCCAGGCAGCTCTGGCTTATCCAGCTGTGCAGGAATTTAGGGTTTGTGCACTGTGAGGAGGCCTTTAGAGTCCTGAGGTTTGACACTCGCAAGCCCGTTGTTTTTGCTGTATCTAGATTTTTAACTTCAATGTGGTGCATGCGCTGGACCTTTTTAAATCTGTTATCTCAGTCTTAAATGTACATATTGAATCCATTTGCATATAGTTCTACTTAAATGTTTAATCCTTTTAACGTCTCAAATCCCAAATCTGCTGATGAAATAAGTTTTGTATTCTGTTAATTGTATGTGCAACTTTTTATCCCTGAGGTGGCCTTTTTTAAGGGGAAAGATTCTTGATAGTTGGTTGGGAACGGGTCTGAGACACGATTTGCCCGGATCCACCATTTTATGACCTTTGCAATGCACTTTAACGCTGTTAAACCAAAAACACTTGTGTAGCTACCAAGGATTGTTCTCATTTTATATGGTTTTATGTGCAAGAATTTTCCTTGTATGCACTTTTATGGTCCAAGCTGACCGAAATAAAGTTTTTGGGAATGGAATGGTATAATTAAACCCCTGAACTTTAGAACTCTTTTGGACTAAAGACCTGCCAAGAAGACAAGCTGGAAGAGCTGCCAGGAGGTGTACTGCCCTTTTGCTGTGTGTTTCTTTGTTGGGTTGGCCTACAATTGCTGCTTCTGTCTTGGGCTGTGAAAGGACAGGACTGAACTTTCTGCAACTTATTTCCTGACTTTCTCCAAGGGCTTGAAGTAAAGTAAAGCTTGCCTCCTGTTGGAAGTCTCAGGAAGATCATATGCCAACAACACTGTGATGCTGTCAACTACGCTGCTGCCAACTCTGTGACCTGAAGGCCCCACCCAGAGTATCGCCCGCTTCACAACGCAACCCTAGTCTCACCACCTCCGCCAGCCTATGTCGTCATCAAGCCGCTGCTTGCACCATGACCTGTGGGCACCGCACCTCGCATCGCCTTGTTTCACATTGCGCCCTGGCCTCACCAATGACGATGAGCCACACTGACATTGATGCTGCTGCCTGCATAGTGGCCTGGGGGCACCGCTCATAAGCTACTCAATGCACTGCCCCATCCCACAATGCAGCTTTGGCCCACTGAAGCCGGTGCCATCGACTCCAGACTGTCAACAAAAGCTGCTGCTTGCACCGTGACCTGTGGGCCCAGTACACCGCATTGCCCCATCTCACACCGCAGCCTTGGGTCTAGCCACAACAGCGCTTCAGCAACACCGACACCGCTGCCAGCCCGTGACCTGTGAGCACAACGACGACGAGCGCTGCCCCACTTCGCACCGCTGCCCTGGTCTCACCGATGCTGCTGGATGATGTCACAGAGCCGCTGCCTGCACCGTGACCTGAGGGCAACGCACGCCTCACCGCTCCTCTTCACCACAGCCCCAATTCCGCAGACGCCAGTGCTCCTGACTTCAACCTCACAGAGTTCGATCTGCAACGCGTGTGACTTCAAGGGCCCGGCGACTCATGGTTGCCTGAACTGTTGGATTTGTTTGTTAACGACGCTGTGATGTCCTCAGACAGAGCTATCAACTTCAAGGAATTGTATTTTAAGTCTATCTTTGCAAAATTCGCATTTTTGATTAATGTATGTTGGAATGTTTTCGTTTTGGTCTTGTTTTACACAGATAAATATTGGTTATTTTTCTAAAACTAGTGTGGTGCCCTTTTGTAGTATTTTCACTGTATTACTGTGTGTTAGGTGCAGATGCTTTACACATTGCCTCTGAGATAAGCCTGACTGCTCATGCCAAGCTACCAAGGGGGTGAGCAGGGGTTATTTTAGAAGTGTAACTCCCTTATCATGACTAGAAGGAAGGGTCCCTACTTGGACAGGGTACCAACCTGCCAACTAGAGACCTCCATTTCTAGAAATGCCAATCAGGTATACACCAATGTCGCCATGTTTAGGGGAGAAGCACATGCACTTTAGCATGGGTGCGCAATAGTAAAGTGCTCAGAGTCCTAAGGCCAACAAACAAATACAGCAAAAAGTGGAGGTAAGCAGGCAAAAAGTTGGGCAAAGACCTCCCCGAGGAAGACAGGTCCAACACGTGTCCCCCCAGCTGAAAGTGGGGAGAGCTACTCAACCTCTAAGGAGTTCTAATCACTAAGTCAGAAAAACCTGGACCGGCGTGGTTTACTCCTGGTCTGTGTTCCACCCTAAAGTCCATACCCTGTAGGAAAATGGATCACCTCAACAATTTTGGATTTTTACCCCTCATTTGCATGAGCCACCTGAGGGGCCTGTGGTCAGTCTGAATCAGAAGTGAGTGCCAAACAGGTATGGCCTCAACTTCTTCAGTGCCCAAACCAAAGCAAAAGGTTCTCTCTCTATTGCACTCCACCTCTGTTCCCTGGGGAGTAACCTCCTGGGGAGATGAAGGCCACATGTTGGTCCAGGAGCTCTTCATTGAGCTGTTATAGGACTGCCCCTATGCCATGTTCTGAGGCATCTGCCTGAACGATGAACTCCTTGGAGTAGTCAGGGGCCCCGAGCACAGGAGCTGTGCACATGGCTTGCTTCAGGAAGTCGAATGGATTTTTGCATGCCTCTGTCCAAATAGGATTTCTGCCCTGCTTCTTCGAAGTCAGCTCAGTCAAGGGGGCAACAATGGTGCCATGACCCTTGACAACCTCCTATAGTACCCATTGAGGCCCAAGAAAGTTCTGACCTCCGTTTGAGTTTTGGGGGGGTTCTCAGGCCATGATAGTCTCTATCTTGGCCTGGAGGGGCTGCACCTTCCCCCTTCCCACTGCCCTCCAGGTGTCCCAAGTACACTATAGACCTCTGCCCTATCTGACACTTACTGGTCTTGACAGTAAGGCCTGCCTGTTGCAGGGCCTGAAGCACTTATCAGAGGTGAGAAAGGTGGTCCTCCCAGCTGCTATTGAAGACATCCATGTCATCCAGGTAGGCAGCTGAGAAGGCCCCCAAACCCGCAAGGACCTGGTTCACCAGCCTCTGGAAGGTGGCAGGGGCATCCTTTAGTCCAAAAGGCATCACCCTAAACTGATAGTGGCCCTCTGGAGTGGAGAATGCTGATCTCTCCTCTGCTCCCTCTGTTAGGGTGATCTGCCAGTACCCTGATGTAAGATCAAAGGTACTTAAGTACTGGGCAGCCCCAAACCTGTCAATCAGTTCATTTGCCCTAGGGATGGGATGAGCATCAGTCTTGGTCACAGTATTTAGCCCTCTATTATCCACACAAAACCTCGGTTCAGGTTTGGTGCCCGCTGGGGCAGCATTTGGTACCAGAACCACAGGACTGGACCAGGGGCTACTAGAGGGTTCCATCACCCCCAGCTCCAGTATCTTAGAGACTTTGCTCTTAATGCTAGCCCTCACCTTATCCGACAACCTGTAAGATTTATTCTTGATAGGAAGGTTGTCTCCTGTGTCCACATCATGGGTGCACAGGGGGGTAATCCAAGAAGTAAGGGAGAGAAGAGAGGAGTAATGCAGTTGGCGACAGTCCCTCTGCTGGTCAGGAGTCAGATTGGGGGAAAGGATTACTCCCTCCACAGACCCATCCTCCTCCTCTGCTCCCCCTGTCGCCAACAGCATGGTGAGCTCAGATATCTCAAAGTGAGGTTTGAAGAAATCGATGTGAAGCACCCTGTGGGTTTGCCTGGGGGTCTTAAGGTCCACAACATAGGTGGCCTTATCCTTCTTCTCAATTACCTCATAAGGCCCAGTCTAAAGGTCCTGAAGGGCACTGGGCTCCACAGGTTCCACGACCCACACTTTTTGTCCAGACTGTATCTCCACAGTGGTAGAATTGTGGCCATACCACTCTTTCATCACAGCCCGACTGGCTTCCAAGTTGTTAGAAACTTGCTTCCACAACTTAGCCGTTTGGCCTCCGGAAGGCCAGCGTGTAGCTCACTACATCCTGGAGAACATTCCTGGAAGCTTGCTCCCACCCCTTCTTTACCACACTGAGAGGTCCCCTGACAAGTCAAGTCAAGTCAGAGGATCTTATTGAGCGCTCATATCACCAGATAGGTCTCATGGCGCTTGCGGAAACTCCAGTGGGCTGATGGTCATATCCGGACGGCGTTATTTTCTGATCAAACAGCCACGTTTTTAATTCTTTGCGAAAGCGCTGGTTGTCAGTGATGTAGAGAAGATGAGACGGAAGCTTGTTCCAGAGGTGGGGGGCAAGAAAAGAAAAGGATCGTCCCCCGTTTCGTACAGTGCGGACTCGCAGTGGGGTAAGAAGTGATTTTGAACTGGACCTTAACATTCTTTCTGGCTGGTATCTTTTAAGCTTTTTCGCTAAATAATCGGGCCCAGCACCATATATGATTTTATGGGTGAGGCATAGGATTTTAAAATGGCCTCTCTTTCTTACTGGAAGCCAGTGGAGGGACCTCAAACTTGGGGCAGAGGGGGATCTAGGTGGAAGATTTAGGATAAGTCTGGCAGCAGTGTTCTGCAGGATCTGCAATTTAGAAAAGAGGTCTTCATTTAGGGAAGCTAATAAGGCATTCCCATAGTCCAAACGACTTACAATTAGACCCTGGACCAGAGGTTTCCTGGCTTCGATAGGTAGCCATTTAAAGATTTTACGTAACTTCCGCAAGATCCCATGACAAGTGCCCAACACAAGATTGACATGATTTTTCATGGATAGCTTATTGTCAATAGTTATTCCAAGATTACGGACTGCCTGTTTAGGGGATGGGCATGGGCCCAATGCCTGAGGCCACCAGCTGTTAGACCAGTACTCTTCGGGCCTGCCAAACAGGATGATCTCTGTCTTGCTACCGTTGAGCTGTAATTTGTTATTGCCCATCCAGTTGTTAATGTGGATCATACAGTTTTTAAACCGGATCATTGTGTCTGTAAGGTCAGGACCGAACGTGATCAACAGCTGAGTGTCATCAGCGTATGACACGACCTCAAACCACTGGGACCTGATTTTCCTGGCCAAAGGTGTTACATAGAGGTTAAAAAGCATAGGGCTCAGGATAGATCCCTGGGGAACACCTATGCTTACTGGCCTACTACATGAGGCCAGGGTATCTATGTGTACAGTGGTTGAACGGTCCTTTAGGTAGTTTTTAAAACCAGTCCAGGGCTTTCCCCCTGACTCCCACCTCCCAGAGCCGCTGTTCTAAAATGTCATGGGAGATGGTGTCGAAGGCGGCTGACAGGTCCAAAAGAAACAGCATAGCTGATTCTCTTTTATCCAGAGCCAGCCTGATGTTATCAACCATCTCTACTACTGCCGTTTCGGTGCTATGTGCCGAGCGAAACCCTGATTGCGATGAATAAAGAAGTCTGTGATTTTCCAGATGGACAGTAAGTTGTTTATTTACCAAGGATTCCAGCGCCTTCCCGAAATAAGGCAGCAGCGAGATGGGACGATAGTTGCCTGGTTCCCTGGGATCTGCGGTTGGCTTTTTCAGTATGGGTCTAACTTGAGCTGTTTTCCATCTGGTCGGCACCATAGCTTGGTCTAATGACATATTAAAAATCTCTGTTAGATTTGTTATTAACAGAGGTGCTAATTCCGTGAAAAAGCGGCGTGGGAGAGGATCTGATGGAGATCCTGGTTTGATCTTTGCTATGGCTTCTGATACTTGTTCACAAGTCACAGCTTTAAATTCTTCCAGCAGAGGCAACACGGGATGGCTATTCACATCTGAGTGAAAGTCAGCGTTTTTAACGTTGTCTTGAGGGAAGGATCTGTATATAGCTTTGACCTTTTCGTCAAAGAAGGAGGATATTGTGTTGACCCATTCTTGTGTAGGGGGAAGGGTGCGCTGGTCGGCAAGGGGGGTAGTGAACTCCTTCAAAATTTTGTATAGCTCTTTGTTGGAATTTGCGGCATTGTTAATCCTCTCGGTTAAGTACAACTTTTTGGCCTGTTTAATGTTATTTAGATAAGTACGGTGGATCAGTTTATATCTAGTTCGATCTTCCATAGCTTTAGTTTTCCTCCAATGCCGTTCGGCAGTCCTGCTGGAGAGTTTCTCAATTGTTAATGCTGACGTAAACCATGGAGATGCTTTGACTTTGACCTTGACCCTTGACCCTTGACAAAGGTGCTACAGAGTTCAAGGCGAGTATAATAGCATCTTCAAAAGCCGTAGCTACTTGGTCTACGTTATCTGTATGAAGTATGGCTTCAGGATTAAAGTGGGCGGAGAAAGATGCAGGGGTGACTTTACGCCAGGGCCTAATCCAGGTGAAGTCGTTATCCTGGCGGATTATGGGAACATCAATGGGAATGCAAAATTTTAACAAATTATGGTCTGACCAGAGTAGAGGTTGAGATTGTTCAACTATAAGTTTAGTTGAGTTGGTGAATAACAAATCTAAAGTATGGCCAGCTTGATGGGTAGGACCTACCACCATCTGAACCAGGTCCAGTGTCTGCAGTGTAGTTACCAATTGATTGGTATCGGGATCCTGTGATGAATCCACATGATAGTTAAAATCTCCAATGAGAATGAAATTGTTTGCAGCTAAAACGTATCCAGGAGAATGTTTACAAAGTTGGTTTTTTAGCCTGGGGGTCGATAGCCTAAAGCCACTATCCATGTTTCAAGCGATTGAGTTATGATTTTAAAAATAAGTATTTCCACTTTTAAGTGTTGCAGGAATCTAGTGTGATGATTTCCAGTTTATCCTTAGAGGCCACTGCTATCCCCCCTCTCCCGGCTGCTCTATCTAGTGTTGTTAACTGAGATTGAGGTGGAAATGCAATCGCTATATCGGGGGATGCCTGGTCATGGAGCCATGTTTCTGTGATGAAACAGATATCCGGTTTTTCAAGATCTTGGAGGCTCCATAATTCTAGAGCATGTTTAGGAATCGACCGGGCATTAAGATATAGTCTGTTTAATTGATTAGGGCTGTCAGAGGTATCCCTTTTTTTCTCAATGTAGGAAGTGGTTACCATTGACGGTTCTTAATGGGGGTCTGCGTGCCAGCCGTTGGGAGCACAAAAAACTCCTCAGTACATGATAAGTCTTTCGGTTTCAGGGTAATAAGTGGCCTGTTTAAAGATTTTAGCTCTGCGCCGGAATAAGGCCGTGTGGCCATGGTGGATAGCTTAACTTCCATTAAAGGCAATACGACTAAAAAGGGCAGGGGTCCTGGGGGCTGGCGGCGGTCTGGCGCGGACAAGCGCAGACAGGCTTGCCTTTGGCGCGAGTCCGTGCCCCTTCCTGCTTTAAATAGGCAGAAGGGGAGGACGCAAACCGCTAGACCGCCAACCAAACCAGAAATGAAAGCGCGAATCCCCGACCGGAAATGTGGGAATGAAGCCCTGAGTCCCTCCGCACAATCGGCACAAGCTGCGGCGGACCGGGGACCGGGCACTGCTCAGATCAGGTAAGTTATTAGCAGGCTACATCTACAGCATTTAATTCAGATTAGGTGCAAAGTGCAAGTGAAGCATCACATGCGAGTGGGGCAGCTGGTTAAAAACATACAATACAATACAAGCTTTTAAAAACGGTGCTCATAGATTACAAGAGAGCAATGCAATGCTGAGAAGGCTGGGGTCTGAATGAGGACCGTTCAGCCTGCAGTCCGCTGAACAGAGTGCCTGTATATGACAGAGTGCCTGTATAGAAGCTCAAAGGGACTGAAGTCCACTCCCTTCTGTGGTACTTCCCTGTAGGAAAACAACAGGCGGGGCAAGAGGATTTCCCACTTTTTCTTCAGACAGACTTCTGATCATACCTTTTAGGGTCTTGTTGAATCTCTCAACAAGTCCATTGGTTTGGGGGTTGTAAGGGGTGGAGAACTCGTGAGTTACTCCTCACTCTTTCCACATGGACTGCATATATGCAGATATGAACTTCATTGGGGAAACCCACTTGGGTAAAAATCCCCATTAGGACCTTTTCCAATAGGGACATAGTGATGGTCCTAAGAGGGATGGCCTCTAAGTACCGGGTGGAATGATCCACCAGGACAGACCTGTTGCCTGAAGCAGTCTGAGATTCGTAAGCCCAGCAATGTCAATGCCCACCATCTCAAAGGGGGTGCTAACGACAGATAATGGAGTAAGGGGGGCTTTCAGCCTCTCCCCAGGCTTTCCACTAGCCTGGTAGGTCACACAGGTCCTACAGAACGCATCTGAGGAAGTCCTGATCTTAGGCCAATAAAAGTGGGGGACAAGCTTTGCAAAGTTTTGTCCAGACCCAAGTGTCCTGCCAGGGAAATCTCATGAGCCAGCTCAAGAAGTAAGGCCCTGTAGCATTGGGGGACCATCAGGGCCCTCGTTGTCTCATGCACAGGAACCTTAGGCTCACTGCAAAGGAGGTTGTCCTCCCAGTAAATGTGATAGCTCCCAGAAACATCACCTGCTGCTTAGGATTCGGCCTGTTTCCTCATGCCCTCAAGGGTTGGGCACTCCCTCTGTGCCTTACAGAAATAATTTTTGGTGGGTCCTCCTTCTACATGCCAATCAGCAGGTGTAGGCAGGTCAGCAAGGGAAGCAATGTCCTCCTCAGTGAACTCTGGAGCGGTCACTGCAGGTGCCCTAACCATCTCATTAAGTGTACATTCAGGGTCTGGTTTCCCACGCCTTCTGCCTTTCCCCTTTTTAGCAGCAGGCCGGGCCTTTTTTACAGGCTCCAGCCCTTTTTGACTCCCTTCCCGGGCAGCAATGGACCTTGTCTTTGCACAGATCCACTCAGGTAAGCTCAACATCTCCACATGAGCCTTGAGCTCCACTCCTTTCCAGATAGTGTGCTCAAGGTCATTATCCAACAAAGAGTCCAAAGGCATGGCAGGGCTCACAGCAACCTACAGAAGACCTGTACCCCCCCCACCTCAAATGGAACACAGGTCACTGGATAGTGACCCTCCTCATTGTCAGCAATCACAACTTGGTGGAATGCATTGGGAATCACCTACTCTGGGGACACCAGCTGACTTCTTACCATAGTCATGCTGGCACGTGTGCCCTCAGAGCCTCAACACTTTGCCCACTGATAGTGACCCATTGCCTATACTTAGTAGCATTTGAAGGCACATGGATCTTAGGAACCATCTCAATGTTACCCAGGGACACTTGGGTAATCCTGCTGAATGCCTCCCCATTAACTGGGACAAACTCCTCCCCCAGCACTATGCTAGCCACCCCTGGGTTGTTATCTCCAGTGGGAGTCTGTGCTCTTTTTGGACACTTGGGGTTCCTTTTGTAGTGTCCATGATCACCGCACTTATAGCACTTGGGAATTTGGGGCTGCTGACCTGTGTCATGGTAGTTTTGCTTCAGGTTGCCAGATTGGGAATGATGATCAGACCCTTTCCCCGTTGAGTTTTTTGGGGGCCTTTAGAGAACTCCTTTTTTTTATCTCCCCTCTCTTTCTTCTGTTGAGAACCCTGACCACCCTTTTGAGATGCATCTCCCAGATACCTTCTTGGACACTCTGTTACTTACCCAGATGTCCGCCTCCTCAGCAAGCTTCCTAGAGTCAGTCAGCATTCTATCCACCAGGTGTTGGTGTGGCTCTGGAAAGCAATTAACAAAATGTGCTCCTTCAAAAATAGTCTTTACAACCCTTTAAAATCATCAACCGTGCTGCCTCTCACCCAGCCTTTCAGTGCCTTACCAGCATAGTCCAAAAAATCTACACATGTTTGTATAGTTTGTGACTAGCCCTGAACGTTTGCTTATACTTCTCAGCTGTCAACCCAAACTTGCTGACTATAAAGGTTTTCCTGGCAATGTAGTTAGTCTGGTCCCCACCTCTAATGTAAGGAGTGTATCCCTTCCCATTGTGGGCATGTACTGGCATAGACTAAACCCCAACCCCACCCCCCAGAACTCCTCTGGGACCATGTGCAATTTTAAAGTCGCTTTATAGACTGCCAACCATTTATCTATGCGATCCCCCACAATGTGACTTGGCACTCTAAGTATGCTGCCTCTATTGCTGTTGCTAGACCCCACTTGTAGGGCTCTGATGTCCAGCTCTCTGACGTTGAGCTCATGGGTTAGTTTGCTTTCATGTAGAGCCAGCCTCTTCACCCCTAAAGCCTGCTCCTTTTCAATTTGCATTTGAGCTACCTCTAGCTTTAGTTTTCTCTCATCCCTCCTGTCCTCCAGCTCCTGTGGGGCCATGCTCCTGGTCGAGGCAATGCTCCCTGCCTTGGTGGGGCCCACTATTCTTGGCAAGTTGTTGGCTTCCTGGCCTGCAGGCAGTCTCAGATCCTCCTGCTCTGGCTCCTCATCCTCATCCAGAATCTCACATTCCTCCTCGGGGGTGCTCAGACAGAATATCAAATTTAAAATACCGAGTTGCACAAATATCAAGTCATAAATATTGTGCTTCAGAAATATCGACAGCAAGAATATCGTGGTCAAGAATATCGACTTAAGGTAAGTAATATCGATGTTAAAAATATTGAAGTGTTTAGCATCGTTTGCAAAAATATAGTTAAAAATATCGATTTTTTAATTAGTGTTATGTATTTTAGTATATGTTTTAAATGTATGTGAGGTATGTTTTTTTCTGTAATAATTGTTTGTATTTTTAATATATGTGTTAAATTTTTAGTAGTTATTAATTCTTTTTTATTTGAATTTTGCATTTTTAGTTCCGTAGCAGGTTGTGGGTTTATAGGGGAATAGAGTGAGAAGTAATTTAATTATATTAAATTTATTGATTTTTTTTTATTTATTAATATTTGTTTAATTGAGATGATATAGTGTTAAATGTGTAAAGTAATTTATTATTAATTAATAATTTGTTGTCAAGTAATAAGTATTTAATTTGTAATTAATTATGGCAATTGTGTAATTAATTTTAGGTGTGTGTTTTGGTGTTTATAGGTGTAAAGGGTGGGAAGTAATTTATTATTAATTGATGAATTAATAATTGGTTAATTAATTTTAATTAATTAATTGGTAATTAATTATGGTAATTGTGCAATTAGTTTTAGGTGTGTGTTTTGGTGTTTATAGGTGTAAAGGGTAGGAAGTAATTTATTTTTAATTGATGAATTAATAGTTGGTTGTTAATAAATTATAATTAATTAATTGGTAATTAATTATGGTAATTGTGCAATTAAGTTTAGTTGTGTGTTTTGGGGTTTATAGGGTTAAAGGGTGTTAAGTAGTTTATTTATTTTTTATTAATAATTATTTGTTAATTGCTATTAATTAAAACATTATCATGGCAATTGTGTAATTAATTATGGTGTGTGTTGTGGTGTTTATAGGGGTAATGGATGGGAAGTAATTTGTGTTTAATTAATGAATATATAGTTGTTAATTAATGTTAATTATTTGATATTTATTTTGGGTAATTGTTTATTTCTTTGTGTGTTGTTTTTACTTTTAAAAGGGTGGGTATTAAATACATTTACAGTAATTTTTGCCTCTCCGCTATCCAACACTTTCCCTACTGTTACACTCATTGGAGTGGGAATAGTAATTTCTTACCCCTCTGCTATTCAACACTTTCCCTACTGTTGCACTCACTGGAGTGGGAATAGTATATTTTACACCCTCTGCTATCCAACACTTTCCCTACTGTTACACCCACTGGAGTGGGAAAAGAAAATGTTACCCCTCCGCTATCCAACACTTTCCGTACTGTTGCACTCACTGTAGTAGGCATAGTAATTTTTACCCCTCCGCTATCCAACACTTTCCCTACTGTTGCACTTACTGGAGTGGGAATAGTAAATTTTACCCCTCCGCTATCCAACACTTTCCCTACTGTTGCACTCATTGGAGTGGGAATAGTAATTTTTACCCCTCCGCTATCCAACACTTTCCCTACTGTTGCACTCACTGGAGAGGAAATAGTACATTTTAACCCTCCGCTATCCAACACTTTCCCTACTGTTGCACCCACTGGAGTGGGAATAGAATTTTTACCCCTCTGCTATCCAACACTTTCTCTACTGTTGCACTCACTGGAGTGGAACTAGTAATTTTTACCCCTCCGCTATCCAACACTTTCCGTACTGTTGCACTCACTGTAGTAGGAATAGTAATTTTTACCCCTCCGCTATCCAACACTTTCCCTACTGTTGCACTTACTGGAGTGGGAATAGTAAATTTTACCCCTCCGCTATCCAACACTTTCCCTCCTGTTGCACTCATTGGAGTGGGAATAGTAATTTTTACCCCTCTGCTATCCAACACTTTCCCTACTGTTGCACTCACTGGAGTGGAAATAGTAAATTTTAACCCTCCGCTATCCAACACTTTCCCTACTGTTGCACCAACTGGAATGGGAAGAGTACATTTTACCCCTCTGCTATCCAACACTTTCTCTACTGTTGCACTCACTGTAGTAGGAATAGTAATTTTTACACCTCCGCTATCCAACACTTTCCCTACTGTTGCACTCACTGGAGTGGGAATAATAATTTTTACCTCTCCTCTATCCAACAGTTTCCCTACTGTTGCAACCACTGGAGTGGGAATAGAAAATGTTACCCCTCCGCTATCCAACACTTTCCCTACTGTTGCACTCACTGGAGTGGGAATAGTAAATTTTCACCCCTCCGCTATCCAACACTTTCCCTACTGTTGCAGCCACTGAAGTGGTAATAGAAAATGTTACACCCTCTGCTATCCAACACTTTCCCTACTGTTACACCCACTGGAGTGGGAAAAGAAAACTTTACCCCTCCGCTATCCACCACTTTCCGTACTGTTGCACTCACTGTAGTAGGAATAGTAATTTTTACCCCTCCGCTATCCAACACTTTCCCTACTGTTGCACTTACTGGAGTGGGAATAGTAAATTTTACCCCTCCGCTATCCAACACTTTCCCTACTGTTGCACTCATTGGAGTGGGAATAGTAATTTTTACCCCTCCGCTATCCAACACTTTCCCTACTGTTGCACTCACTGGAGAGGAAATAGTACATTTTAACCCTCCGCTATCCAACACTTTCCCTACTGTTGCACCCACTGGAGTGGGAATAGAAAATTTTACCCCTCTGCTATCCAACACGTTCTCTACTGTTGCACTCACTGGAGTGGAACTAGTAATTTTTACCCCTCCGCTATCCAACACTTTCCGTACTGTTGCACTCACTGTAGTAGGAATAGTAATTTTTACCCCTCCGCTATCCAACACTTTCCCTACTGTTGCACTTACTGGAGTGGGAATAGTAAATTTTACCCCTCCGCTATCCAACACTTTCCTACTGTTGCACTCATTGGAGTGGGAATAGTAATTTTACCCTCTGCTATCCAACACTTTCCCTACTGTTGCACTCACTGGAGTGGAAATAGTAAATTTTAACCCTCCGCTATCCAACACTTTACCTACTGTTGCACCCACTGGAATGGGAATAGTACATTTTACCCCTCTGCTATCCAACACTTTCTCTACTGTTGCACTCACTGGAGTGGAACTAGTCATTTTTTCCCCTCTGCTATCCAACACTTTCCCTACTGTTGCACTCACTGGAGTGGGAATAGTAATTTTTACCTCTCCTCTATCCAACAGTTTCCCTACTGTTGCAACCACTGGAGTGGGAATAGAAAATGTTACCCCTCCGCTATCCAACACTTTCTCTACTGTTGCACTCACTGGAGTGGAACTAGTAATTTTTTCCCCTCCGCTATCCAACACTTTCCCTACTGTTGCACTCACTGGAGTGGGAATAGTAATTTTTACCTCTCCTCTATCCAACAGTTTCCCTACTGTTGCAACCACTGGAGTGGGAATAGAAAATGTTACCCTCCGCTATCCAACACTTTCCCTACTGTTGCACTCACTGGAGTGGGAATAGTAATTTTCACCCCTCTGCTATCCAATACTTTCCCCACTGTTGCACTCACTGGAGTGGGAATAGTACATTTTACCCCTCCGCTATCCAACACTTTCCCTACTGTTGCACTCACTGGAGTGGAACTAGTAATTTTGACCCCTCTGCTATCCAACACTTTCCCTACTGTTGCACTCACTGGAGTGGGAATAGTAATTTTCACCCCTCCGCTATCCAATACTTTCCCCACTGTTGCACTCATTGGAGTGGGAATAGTACATTTTACCCCTCCGCTATCCAACACTTTCCCTCCTGTTGCACCCACTGAAGTGGAAATAGAAAATGTTACCCCTCCGCTATCCAACACATTCCTTACTGTTGCACTCACTGGAGTGGGAATAGTAATTTTTACCCCTCTGCTATCCAACACTTTCCCTACTGTTGCACTCACTGGAGTGGGAATACATTTTTTTACCCCTCCGCTATCCAACACTTTCCCTACTGTTGCACTCACTGGAGTGGAAATAGTAATTTTTACCCCTCCGCTATCCAACACTTTCCCTACTGTTGCACTCACTGGAGTGGGAATAGTAATTTTTACCCCTCCGCTATCCAACACTTTCCCTACTGTTGCACCCACTGGAGTGGGAATAGAAAATGTTACCCCTCCGCTATCCAACACTTTCCCTACTGTTGCACTCACTGGATTGGGAATAGTACTTTTTACCCCTCCGCTATCCAACACTTTCCCTACTGTTGCACTCACTGGAGTGGGAATAGAAAATGTTACCCCTCCGCTATCCAACACTTTCCCTACTGTTGCACTCACTGGATTGGGAACAATACTTTTACCCTCCGCTATCCAACACTTTCCCTACTGTTGCACTCACTGGAGTTGGAATAGTAATTTTTACCCCTCCGCTATCCAACACTTTCCCTACAGTTGCACTCACTGGAGTTGGAATAGTAATCTTTACCCCTCCGCTATCCAAAACTTTCCCTACTGTTGCATTCACCGGAGTGGGAATAGTAATTTTTGCCCCTCCGCTATCCAACACTTTCCCTACTGTTGCTCTCATTGGAGTGGGAATACAAATTTTTACCCTTCCGCTATCCAACACTTTCCCTACTGTTGCACTCACTGGAGTTGGAATAGTAATTTTTATCCCTCCGCTATCCAACACTTTCCCTAGTGTTGCTCTCACTGGAGTGGGAATAGTACTTTTTACCCCTCCCCTATCCAGCACTTGCTGTATTGTGAAATTTAAGTTTAAATACTTTTTAATAGTTTAATGTTTTAATTTATTGTATATTTTTGTTTTTTTAATATTTTAAATCATTGATATATATATATATTTTTTTTTAATTTTAAACTTTTGACAAATTAAAAATAATTGTTTATTAATTGTTTTAAAGTAAATATATATGTATAAATAATTATGTTTGTGTGTTTATCTTTTTTTATTAGGTTTATTTGTTATATTTTATTAAAATGTATTACATTTATTTGATTTTGTTAAAATTAAATGTACTATTAAATATATTTAATATATTATTTTACTTTATATTTATATAAAAGTCGATATTTTATGCATCTATATTTTTTACATCGATATTTTTAGTCGATATTTTTGTACTTACCTGTTCAAATATTGGAGTCGATATTTTTGTTGTCCATATTTTTTACTCATTTTTTTCATCGATATTTATGACATCGATGTTGAGTCAGTGAACCCTCTTTGGGAACCACAGGTCCTGCATCTCTTTCTTCTATGAAGGCTCTCTGCGCCTTCTTCAACTCCACCTTTCTTGTGAAGCCCTTCATAGAGTCCTGAAACTCCCGGCAGAAAACCTTGAGCTGAGCCACTTTGTAACTTTCCAGTTTGGCCAGCTCAAACTCCGTTTTTGCAGATGCAGTGGCAGGTACAGATGCAGGTGCAGGTGTAGCTGTTGGCTCACCAGTGAGAGGCATGATTTTAGGTAAAAGCAAAAACGGCAATCAGAGAGATTAAAAAATTAAAAAATGTCAATTATTAAAGGACAGAGCAAAAATTGTTAATCAAGGAGAATTGGTTTGAATTCGTCTTAAGTACAGAGTTGTAGTGAACACTGAATTACCATATGGTATTGCACAAACACAAGTCCTATCCTCACCTCTGATCATCAGTGTTAGAAATTAGAAGAGGCAATGTGTAAAGTAATTGTGCAACACACACACACGGTAAAACAATGAGAACACCAAAAATAAAAACCTCCACACGGGTTTAGAGATATAGAGAGTATTTATCGGAGCAAAACAAAACCAAAACGACAAAAATCCAATCAGTAGAATCAAGATAGGAATTTTTAAAGATTAAATGAAGAAACAGTGCTTAGAAGTCATAGCGGTCAGGAGGTTACTTGAGGTCGCTAGAGACAGGTGCAAATTTAAAGTTCAGACTGATCGCGATGGAGCGAATGCAGGCTACAGGACCCAGACAGGTCCTACTGAAGAAATAGAGCCTACTGCGTTGTCGTCGAGCCACGCATAGGGTGCCTGTGCCATCGTCAAGCTCCGTTGCAGTGAATGCAATGCATCATCGTCAAGCCACACAGAGTGTCATTGTCAAGCCATGCAGGCTGTGGATCCACTGTCATAGAACAGCCTCTGCGTTGGCTTCGAAGGGTGATGCAGTAGAGCCATTCATGTAGAGGGTGACTTCAAAGGGGCTATCTGAAATGCACAAGGATCCCTTTCAACCCAATCCTGTCTGCCAGGCCATCTGTGGGACGTAATCAGTCCTTTGTATGGGATCAGGACATGGCCTATTCATGTGTAAGTGTGAGCTCCCCTCTCCCCCTTCCTGCCCAGGAATGCTTTTAGAATGGACGACTGGACTTTACTCTCTACATCCTGCATCTCTAAAGGTTCTCCAAGGGCTTTCCTCCTGTTACTGAAGTCTCAGGGAAATCAAAGACTTTCCCTGCATCTTGCTATCAGCACCTGGGCTCCTCTGCTGTGAGTCCTGCTCTGCCAAGCAGTGCCAAATCCAGTCCTGGGCCCTTGGAATGTGTGTGTTGTGTGCTGCAACCCAAGAAACCAATGCATTAACTCCAAGGTGTCATTTGGAACTAGTGCATTCCCCGCTAGACCGAAGCACTGCCGCTGCCTGCACTGAAGCCGTGGACGCCGCTTGCCAAGTGTACAACGCAACGACCTCGACTTACATTGCAGCCCCGACATTGTAGACGCAGCGCCTCTGAATCACCACTGCTGTACGAGTCTTGAACACTGCATCGCAGACGTCTGCGATGGACAGTCCCAACTCAGAAGTACTCCCGGCCCTGCGTGGCTTTCAACCGATGCATTGCCTTCAACCCAGCTGTTCGACATCAAAGGCTCAGAACTGACACACAGCTCTCTTGACAGAGACAGATAAATGACTTTGCCTGACTTCTGAACTGATGCATCGCCTGCGTCAGTGACGCCTCACCTACGGGTTCCAACGCATCATCCCCAAGCATCGATGCATCCAAGGTCCTGCCACCGGGTCTGAACTTTTGGATTTGTCCCAGTCAAGCACAATTAGATAGCCCCAGTTGGAGCTATTGACTTCTAAGCACTGTGTTTTGATTTAATCTTGCAAAATTCATGTCTTGACTTGTATATGTTGGATGTTTGTCATTTTGGTCTTGTTTTACTTAGATAAATATTGGCTATTTTTCTAACCTGCTGTGGAGTGCTTTTGTGGTGTTTTCACTGTATTACTGTGTGTGTGCACAAATACTTTACACATTGCCTCTTTACTTTAGCCTGACTGCTCTGTGCCAATCTACCAGAGGGTGAGCACAAGTAAATTTTAGTATATATTACACTTACCCTGACTAGGGTTGTGGTTCCTACATGCCAACAAAAAACCCAATTTCTAACATTGGTGTTCAGTGGTGAGGATATGACTTGAATTTGTGCATTACTTACAGTGATTGGTGTACACTACTTCCATATCTCAGACCATTACGTACCAATATACTATTTTTTTTTTCCTCTTTGGCAACCTTTTGAGTTTTGCAATAACCTTGTCTCAATCTGGAGAGCCAACAGCTATACCTGCAGTACTGGAGTTTGAGCAGGAGAAGTTGGAAACCTACACGGTGTCCCAACTCAAAGGTTTGTGCAGGGAGCTTAAATGTACTTTTAAAAGCCTCACTAAAAAGGTTGAGCTGCAAAAGGTGCTAAGGGCCTGGTAAGCAGCCAGGGATGCAGATGTGCACCCAGAGGATGAGAATGTTGTTGAGAAGGATGCAGAACAAAGTCTTCATCTGGGATGATGGGTGGAGGAGCCAGCATTGCCGGTGGGGTTGGGGACCAGCCTGAATGGTGGAAGACCTCCCTCCAAAGCTGGCAACTGTGTTTCCTCCAAACGCCTGTCCTCAGTAAAGTTGGAGGACAGGAGGGAAGAAAGGAAACTCAAGATGGAGCTTGCCAAGCTCAAGCTGAATGTGGATTAAGATAAGTTGGCAATGGAGAAGGATAAATTGGCAATGGAGGAGAAGAAAATGCTTTTAGCTCAGGAGCTGAACTTAAAAGAGTTGGATTTGAAAGGCAAGAGGGTGAGTCCAGCACAAATGGTGACAGCATATCTTCAGTGTACCCTGAGGTGCAGGTACACATACCCAAGAGTCTGGTGCCTGATTATGGAGTGGGAGAGGACATAGATTGATGGTTTGGGGCCTCGAGATAGCTTTGCAAATGCACAGGATCCCTGAGAGGGGGGCAGGTTTGTGGAAGGATTTCTCAGTGGAGCAGAGGGATACCTTACTGGCCCTAGGAAAGCAGGACAAGACAAGGTACCCCGCCGTGAAGGAGGCCTTAGTCAGAATATATGGTCTGACTCTAGAGTGATACTGGATGAAGTTTAGGGAAAGTGTGAAACTTGCACCTCAGACATGAGCAAAGTGTGTTGATTCTTTCTGCAAGGCACTGGATGGGTGGGTGAAGGGCAGTGAGGTAACATATTTTCAGGGGCTGTACACTTTGATTGCAGAGCACATGTTTAGTCTTTGTTTTCCAGACCTGTGGCAGCACTTGATTGACAGTCAGCTTTCTGACCCCAGGAAGCTTGCTAGGGAGGCGGACCACTGGATCAGCACCAGGGTCCACAAGAAGTTGTATGTGTGAGATCCCACCAAGGGTGGGCAGGGTTTCCAACAGAGAAATGTAAGAAGTTCTATAAAGCGCCCCAAACTAATTCCTAGGGCAATGATTCACAACCCCTGTTGAGAAGAAGTGGTTCACTATAGGAAAGCCTGTAGGGAAGCAACCCCTGAAGTGTTTTGAATGCAATCAGGAAGGACACCTCAAAGGGGATGCCAAGTATCCTAAGTGGGCAGAGACCCCCACTGGTGGGCTGTCACTGGAGATGGCTAGTGTAGCGCTTTGGGAGGAGGTGGTTCCAGTTAGTGGTGGGGATATATCTGAGGTTACCCTAGTGTCCCTGGGTGATAGTTAAATGGTACAGAGAACCCTGAAAGTATTAGGAACTATAGGCAGTGGTTTACCATTACTGGGCAAAGGTTGGAGGCTCTGAGAGACACAGGAGCTAGCATGACAACCATCTGGTGTCATCTGGTGTCTTCAGAGCAGGTAGTCCCTAATGTGGTCCACCAAGTATTTGCTGTAGACAACAGTGAGCGTCAATGTCTGGTGGCTCAGGTTCCCTTCGAATGGGAGGGGGTTCCCACGTTCCTTGTGGGTAACTGTGGGCCCATCCATGCCTGTGGATTGTCTGCTGACCAATGACCTGGAGCATACCGCCTGGAAGGAGGTGGAGCTCAGGTCACCCTTGTGGTTGGGATTGTCTGAGTGAGTGTGCCTGACCACATGGTCCATGGAAGCACGTTAGGGTGATCAGAAGGACCTGGAGCCTGAAAGAGTGGCCCAGGTGCCTGCCAAGAAGAGGAAGGGCAAGGGGCGTGGGAATCCCGCTCCTGAAAATCCCAAGGTCCAGGAGAAGGCTGAACCTGAGGTGGATGCACCGGAACTTACAGGGGAAGATGTGGCTGAAATGGGATACCTGCCTGAACTGTCCCATTGGCAGCAGGACGGAGGTACCTCCAGGAATGAGTTCTGCACAGCACAGAAGGAGTGCACTACTCTCATGGGTCTTCAGCGGCAGGCTGAAGCCCAGGCAGCTAGTGATGCCTCTGGTCAACACCTGATTTATTGGGAGAATGGTCTCCTGTGCAGTGAGCCTAAGGTTCCTGAGCCTGGTGCAGCCCATGTACTTGTGGTACCCCAGCGCTTCAGGACCTTCCTACTGTGTCTGGTTCATCTTGTGCAAGTGGCTGGCCCTTTGAGGCAAGAGAAGACCTTTGGCAGGCTTGTCACCTACTTTCGCCTCATATGCGTTCTGCAGCCCCTGTCCTACCTGCCAGACGAGTGGCAAGACAGGGGGGAAATGTGAAGCCCCTCTGCAACCTTTTCCTGTCATGAGCACCCCTTTTGAGCGGTGAGCATTGACATTGTGGGGCCTCTGGATCCTAAGCCAGCCATGGGCAACAGGTTCATCCTGGTCTTGGTGGACCATGCCACCCGGCACCTGGAAGCTATCCCTCTGAGGATGGTGACTGCGCCCACCGTGGCCAGGGCACTGATGGGGATCTTTACCCATGTGGGTTTCCCCAGGGAGGTGGTATCTGACCGCGGTACCAACTTCATATCCTTGTACTTGAAGGCCGTGTGGAATGAATGGAGGGTAACCTACAAGTTCTCCACTCCTTACCACCCCCAGACCAATGGGTTGGTTGAGAGATTCAACCGTACCCTCCAAGGCATGATAATGAGTCTATCCGAACCCATGAGGCATAAGTTGGACTTCCTCCTGCCATGTCTTTTATTTGCCAGGGAGGTACTGCAGAAGGGGGTTGGCTTCAGCCCATTTGAACTTCAGTACGGGCACCCTGTGAGAGGACCGCTCAGTTTAGTGAAGGAGGGCTGGGAGCAAGCTCCCATAAAACCACCCCAGGATGTATTCAGTTAAATGCTGGCCTTCCACAACCAGACAGGCCACTTCCGGAAACTCACCCAGAAGAATCTGGAAGCTAGCTAGGAGGACTTGAAATGCTGTATGACCAGAATACCACTCTGTTTGAGTTTCAGCCTGGTCAAAAGGTGTGGGTGATGGCTCCCACAGAGCCCTGTGCTCTGTAAAGCCACTGGTCTGGCCCATTTGAGGTGAAGGATTGTAAGAGTGACGTCACCTACCTTGGGGACTTGCGGACCCGTAGGAACCCTTTGAGGGTCCTGCACATTAAACTGCCTCAAACCACACTTCGAGAAATCTGAGTTGACCATGCTCTTGGTCACGGATGATGAGGTGGAATAAAAGAGTGAACCACCCCCGACATCCTGTCTTCCAAAGAGCAGGATGAGTTAGTACAGTGTGTGAGCCTCTCCCCTACTTTGATTCTAGAGCAGCAGAGAAACTGCTGCCAGTTGCTGGGATAGTTTGCATCTGTCTTCTCACTCACCCCAGGGGTCACCCATTGGTCGACTCATGACATTGATACTGAGGATAGCCTTCCTATTAAGCACAAAAGTTGCAGCTTGTCTGACAGAGTGAGGGCCACTATCAAAGAGAAAGTCTCTAAGATGTTGAAGTTAGGGATTATTGAGCCCTCCAACAGTCCTTGGTCCCCCAGGCTGCTCCACCCGATGTTACATTAGAACTCTGGTTCTGTGTGGACTGCCGTGGGCTCAATGCGGTCACTAAGACTGATGCACACCCCATCCTCAGAGCTGATGAGCTCATTGATCAGCTTGGAGCTGCCAAGTTCTTCAGCACGTTTGACTTAATGTCTGGTTACTAGCAGATAACCTTTACCGAGGGGGCACAAGAGAGGTCAGCATTCTCAACGCCAGAAGGGCACTACCAGTTTTGTGTCATGTCTTTTGAGTTGAAGATCGCCCCTGCCACCTTCCAGAGGTTGGTCAACCAGGTTCTGGATGGGTTGGAGAATTTCAGCGCCGCCTACTTTGATAACATTGCAGTCTTCAGCTCCCTTTGGGAGGACCAACTGCACCACTGCAGGGAAGTGCTGAGAGCATGCAGAGTGAAGGCCTCACTATTAAGGCCAGTAAATTCCAGATAGGACAGGGCTCTGTGGTTCACTTGAGACACCAAGTAGGAGGCAGCAAGGTGCAGCCCCTACAACCAAATATTGACACCATTTTCGTGTCTGCATCCCCCAAGAATTTCATTGCCGTCTACCTTGACGACATTGCAGCCTTCAGCTCCAGTTGAGAGGACCACTTGCGCCACCTCAAGGAAGTGTTGAGGGCTCTGCAGAGCGCAGGCCTCACTATCAAGGCCAGTAAGTGCCAGATAGGGCAGAGCTCTGTGGTTTACTTCGGACACCAAGTATGAGGCAGCAAGGTGCAGCCCCAACAACCAAAAATTTACACCATTTTGGCTTGGACACCCCCAAGACCCAGACAGAAGTGAGAGCCTTCTTAAGTCTCACTGGATATTACAGGAGATTCGTCAAGAGGTACGGCACCATTGTTGCCTCCTTGGCAGAGCTGACTTCCAAGAAGCAGCCACGTTAGGTGATCTGGATAGAGGTGTGCCAGACCGCTTTTGACACCCTGATGGAGGCCATGTGCACAGCGTCAGTGCTCAAGGCTCCCTGACTTCTCCTAAGAATTTGTGGTGAACACTGATGCCTCAGAGCATGGCGTGGGGGCCGTGCTTTCACAGCTAAACGAAAAGAGCCTAGATCAACCTGTAGCCTTCATTAGTAGGAGGTTACTTCCCAGGGAACAGAGGTGGAGCGCATTAGAAAGGGAAGCTTTTGCTGTGGTCTGGGCACTGAAGAAGCTAAGACTACTTGTTTGGGACTCACTTCCGGGTTCAGACAGACCGCAGACCCCTCAGATGGTTAATGCAGATGAGGGGTGAGAATCCTAAACTCTTAGGTGGTCCATCTCACTACAGGGAATGGACCTTACGGTGGAACACCATTCTGGAACAGAACGCTGATGGTCTTTCCAGGTTCTTCCACCTTAGTGAAGAGTACTCCCAAAGAATTGGGTAGTTCTCCTCACTTTCAACTGGGGGTGGACACGTGTTAGACCTGGCATCTTTTGGTGTGATTTCCCCTGACTTTTTCACTTCTGACCTCCTGTTTTGACTGTGTGCTGAACTTCGTTTTTGCTGGTTTTAGGACTCTGGGCACTTTATCACTGATGTCCAGTGCTAAAATGGATGTGCTCTGTGTCTAAAATGTAATGGTATTTGGTTACTCCATGATTGGCATATTTGATTTACTAACAAGTCCCTAGTACAGTGCACTACAGCGGCCCAAGTCCTGTAAATCAAATGCTACTAGTGGGCCTGCAGCACTGATTGTACCACCCACATGAGTAGCCCTCAAACCGGTGTAAGGCCTGCCACTGCAGAGCTTGTGTGTGCAGTTTTAAACTGACATGTCGACCTTCCCATTTATTGCATGTAAGGCACCCCTAAGTTAGGCCCTAGGTAGCCCTATGGGCAGAGGGCAGTGTATTTGAAGGGTAGGACATGTGCTTTTCAGTTTTACATGTCCTTGTAGTGAAAAACTGCTAAATATGTGTTTTACTACAGCAAGGCCTTGCTCTCCCATAGGTTAGCATTGAAGCTGCTTTGTACCACTTTACAAGTGTAAGTTCCAATTGGGAGCAAATTCAAAATTGGAGTTTGGTGTCTCTGGACTCACAATTTAAACACACATCTTTTAGTGAAGTTGATTTTTGAATTTCAGGTCTGAAAATGCCATTTTTAGAAAGTTGTCATTTTCTTACATTAACCATGCTGTGCCTCTGCCTGTCCCTAGTAATCACGTTTGGGTTGCAGGACAGGTGGGCTTTGTGAATTCCCTCTAGACAGCCACACACAAAGGGATCTGAGGTGTGCCCTAAAATCCTGATGGCTCAGCACCAGGTCTTCTTAAGATAGAGTGAGAGAGAGGAGCTGGCACTTGCACCTGAATAGGGCTGTGCCCGTCCCCACACAAAAAGCGACATACCCCCCTGTAGTGTGTCTGGAGTCAGGGCCTATAAGTGCAGGGTCTTGTGCACTGCAAAGTCCTGTCTTTGAAGCCTCCCTACTTCAAAGGCTAAACTGGGCATAATTTCTGGACCTCTGACACCATATACTAGGAACTGTCCTGGACTGAGGACATTCTGCCAGGAAGAAGAGCTGTTGTGCTGCCAGGCGGGACTGCCACTTTGCTGCCTACTTTGATGTGTTGGCCTGCTGCTTCCTTGCCTGTGAGTGAGAGGACTGGACTTTACTCTGTACATCCTGCATCTCTAAAGGTTCTCCAAAGGCTTCTTTGGGCTTGCGTTCTGTTACTGAAGTCTCAGGGATATCAAAGACTTCACCCACATCTTGTTACCAGAACCTAAGTTCCTTTGCTGTGAGTCCTGCTCTGCCAAGTCCAAATCCAGTCCTGGGCCATTAGAAGTGAGTGTTGGGTGCTGAAACCCAAGAAACCAATGCATCACCTCCAAAGCGTCAGTCAGAACCAGCACATTCCCAGCAAAACCGGCACACTGCTGCACCAACACCATAGGCGTGGACACCACTCACCAAGTGCACGACGCAATGACCTTGATTTACAACTCAGACCCAACTTTGCCAACGCAGTGCCTCGGGAATCACCACTGCTGCGTTAGTCTCTGACACCGCATTGCCAACATCTGTGATGCACCGTCCTGACCCAACGCACTCCCAGCCCTGCGTGGCTTTCAGTCAACACATCTCCTTCAGCCCAATTGTTCGACATCTATGCCTTCGAACTGATGCACAGGGCTCTTGACATCGACGCAGTAACAACTTAGCCAGACTTCGGAACCAACGCATTGCCTGCGACAGTGAAGCCTCCGCTACGGATTTCAAAGCATTGTCACCGAGCATCTATGCATCCAAGGTACTGTCAGTGGGTCTGCATGACTCCAGTTTGTGGCTCATGCTCCATCCTGGTCAGATGGAACTTTTGGATTTGCCCCGGTCAAATGCGGCCAGATAGCCCCAGTTAGAGCTATTGGCTTCTAAGCTCCCGCATACACATTGCCTCATTAGTTGACTGCTCTGTGCCAAGCTACCTGAGGGTGAGCACAGATCAACTTTTAGTGTGTACTACACTTACCTTGAGTAGGATTTTAGTTCCTACTTGAACAGGGTGCATACCTCTGCCAACCAGAAACACAGTTTCTAACACTACTCCTTTCTGATCAGGAATTACAGCTTAAAAAGTCTTTAAAGGAATTCCCAATGGTAGCCTATGAGAGGAGTAAGCCTCACAGTAGTGAAAAACAAATTTAGCTGTTTGTCACTACCAGGACATGTAAAACTTAAAAGTACATGTCCTACATTTTAGTTACATAGCACCCTGCCCATAGGGTTACATAGGGCCTACCTAGGGGTGACTTATGTGTAATAAAAGGAAAGTTTAAGGCTTGGCAAGTGGTTTTAAATGGCAAGTCGAAGTGGCAGTAAACTGCACATACAGGCCCTGCAGTGGCAGGCCTCAGACAGATTTGAAAGGCTACTTGTGTGGGTGACACAATCAGTGTTGCAGGTCTGCCAGTAGCATTAGGATTACAAGCCCGGGGTATATGGTATGCCACTTTACAAGGGACTTCTAAGTAAGCTAATGATGTCAATCAGGTATACACCAATGTCACCATATTTAGGAGAGAAGCACATGCACTTTAGCACTGGTTAGCAGCAGTAACGTGCTCAGAGTCCTATGGCCAACAAAAAGATACAGCAAAAAGTGGAGGTAAGAGGCAAAGATTTGGGGAAAGACCACCCTAAGGGTGACAGGTCCAACATTCCTTGACTCAGCAACATAACTACATCCCTGGACATCTACATTGGCATGAACTTCAGCTTGGTGCACCAGGCTTATCTGGGTGATGACGTCCCTTAATTTTAACTTGTTGTATGTGAACTTTTAGCTAGGGGATCACTAGAAGCATGAACTTTAGCTAGTGTTAATAATTTGATAATATTATATGAATATCTTTCACCAAGTAAATGTTTCTATTGTCGATAAGGACAGCACATCATCATTAGAATAAATGGCAATACTTCAGGTATTTCTAGTCTTTTAACCTAAAAAATGTATGTTGCTGATCTCATGCTTTGGAAAACAATAGTTCCCATATTTGGATTCAAATTTGCAAATATGACCTGTGTAGAGTTTTTTTCTGTTTGAGACCACGCTGATTTAGGGACTGGGATAAAGATCTCCCCAATGCCTTTCCCCAGAAGAAATAACTAAGAATCTACTAATGGTGCCAAAGTCCTGCAGCAGACTGCAGGTATGGGCAATAAGATCCAAATTATGAAAATATCATAGACATTTAATCATCCCTCACTTCACTATCTTCCTGAAGCCCTCATAATTACAGGTATAGGGGTATAAAGAAATCTCCACCCCAACATATCAATGAGGTTTAAGAAGACAACATTACTTTCCAATATTATGAATGGAAGGTTGCTTTTTCAGGTTAATAATGAATGATTGGAGGGGAGTCTAAGAGGCACATTTTTTTCAGGCATCCCTCTGACTCCTGGGGGTTGGGGCTTATTACTCACACCGAGCAAAACAGAGAGAGTGAAATGTATGCTATATATTTACAGTAAAAAAACAGTCAAAAATTGAGGTATGGTTCTGGCTCAAACTCATGAAACCACTGAAATTTGACAGTTATATTTAAGAAAGCAGACAACACGCTCCATAACTCATGCCACATGTTACCTTTGCCAAATTAGTGTTTTGTGCATGGCGGGTGGCGCGGGTTATGGCTTGTGTTGTGTGCCATGCTAACCATGACTGGTGAATATCAGTGATTTTAAGCCAGAGCCATAACTCAATCTTAAACTGTGTTTTTTCTGTGAATTTGATTCTTTGTTTATGACTTACTGTCTTTTCAATCTCGACTATGCATGGCCTGCCCTGAACCCATTATGCGCTGCGAACAGTGTTTGGCCAAGCCTTGTGCCTTAACCATCTTTGGCTGTGTGCAGTGGGGGTTGGTTACAAGCTTGCCAAATGTCCTGCAGATTAAGTGAACAGTGCCAGAGTGATTAGTGAATGAAACTCTAACTGCCCTCCCGTTTATATTTGCCTTTAACTGATCTGCTCAAAACTTGACACAATCAACAGTAAGCTAAACCTGATAAACATCTGCCATATTTTGTGCTGATTCATCAAATAGTGCCAAATGCATTAGCAGATAAACACCTTTTTCACCCTCCTGCAAATCTCCCTCCTTAATGGGCCTGCATGATATTCAGAAAACCAAGAGTAGGCTAAACATGCTAAGTCGCTCCCAAATTTCGTTCAGATCCATCAAACGGTACCAAAGGTATTTGAAAATCAAAAATGTTTTGATCCCCTCTTTAACTCCTCCCCTCTTTTGGAGGTGCACCCAACCTGAAATGCCTACACTGGGTAAACTTGCAACCTGCCTGACACATTCCATAGAGATTCATCAAAGAGTGCTAAAGTTATAAGCAATTGAATTTTTCTTGTCCTCCTGTTTTAGGTTTGCCCTCTATTGATGGATTGTAATAAAACTTGATATACCTATCAAAAAACAAACCTTCCAATATTCTGCCAAATTTTGTGCCAGTTCTTAACACTGTTGCAGGGATTCTGCGCAAACACAGAACTATGAGTGGGATTATGGAACCTTAGCATAAAGGGACTGAGTCATCCTACAACCTTAGTCCCCATGAGCCCGGGACCGACTAGCTATAATGTCTCACTTGCCCTCCTACTCACTCACAGAGGAACAAGTGATTGGACACCCCAGAACACAACACTCCCGACTCTCTTAGGAATCACGGTTGCAAGTCACACCCTTTTGCTCATTCTCCTGTACTTGTCCACAATAAAATCTGACAGAGACACAAACAAGTTTAAAATATTTATTTTAACTAATGTGCTCGAATATGCAGTATACGTGCCACAATAAGCAGAAACATGCATAACATAAATACGGTCAGCATAGCAAGTAGTCCGTAAATCATAAAAGGAGCTGTCATTGTAAAAGACAGCGTAGCCTAACCTCCCTCCCCTTGCATAGAAGCAGGATGATTATATATTAGAAGATCTCTGGGCTTTATCTGCAGACCCCGTACCTCAGTCTATAGATGGTAGATCTACACCATAGGTGCTGCCATGCTCTTCTCCCTGGAAAGGTTCCTTTCCAAGTGTGTGCTACCCATCCGTGTATTCCAATAAGACCAAAGTACGTATTCCCAAACAACAGCTGTATCTGTATGTCATGTCTAGGTGCTAGGGCCTGACCAGAACAGAATAACAAGGGGCATTGGTGTTCGACCTTGTTCACAATGTTTAGACAAATTCCCAGGAACCTGCAGATCATGAAAACAGCGGTAGGTTTTTGTGTGAAAATCTCAAGAGGCATTTGCAAAATAAACTTGTGTAGTAACATGCGCAAAGCAGCGGATAGTCTGAGGCGTGCTCGTGCTAACTTAGAGAAGACGACAATGTCCCCATAAGCCAGGTGACAAAACAATGCCAATGTTATTAGCACATGAACACTTTGTTGCCTCCATTTTTGCACTCCACATCCCTTGGTGGATCGGCACTAATTTAAAAATATTAAACGAAGGTTAAACAGTTCATGTAGTTATGTGATACAGATTTGTAGAGTGCACTATCACCAAGAGGGTATACTTGCACTGAGCCGTTGAGAGTCTAGCCAAATCTAGGGCCTAGTGGGACTACTCAAAAAGCCAGGTCTTCAGCTTCTTGCAGAATTTAAGAAGTGAGGAGGAGGCTCTTATGTGTGGTGGCAGGCCATTCCACGCTTTAGGAGTGATGTAGGAGATGGCTTTATCTCCAGATCTAGTTTTTTGTATGTATGGGATGTGTGCAAGTAGGAGTCTAGATGAGCAGAGGTGTCTAGAAGGTGTGTGAAAACAGATGCGATTGTTGAGGTATACTGAGCCAGTATTATGTTGTGTCTTGAAAGCGTGGAGTGAGGAGTTTGAAATGTGCTCATTTGTGTATGGGGAGCGAGGTATGGTGTGATGTGAGTACAGCATAGGAGGCCCATCACATGGTGCCAAAGTTAATAGTGGACATTCCTACCTCTGCTCAGCGCCGGAAAACCCTTCTGGGTAGCTGCGCGCTTTGCAAAATGATATAATAATAATTGTAAATCAAAAATATTTGCCATCCCACCTTTTGCTTAACCACCATTGGATCTTCATGAAACCTACTATTCCTGCACTGAGTATCACTTCCTAACTACTTGGCTCTCTTAACAGACTGATCAAGCAGTGGCAAAGTTATAAGCAAATTAACACTTTTTTTTTACCCCCATATTAAATATGCCCTCCTAAATGGATTGGTACTCACTCACACACTCTCTCTCTCTATGTATGTATGCATATATATATAAGCGTATATATATATATATATATATATATATATATATATATATATATATATATATATATCTCAGCACACCCCTGCTCCCCAAAGGAAGAGAGCACGCACACGAGGGCTGCAGGATTAAGGCTTTTTATTCCATTGGGCCTCCTCGACCCAGCAAACAGGAGAGACGCGTTTCGGCTGTAGCGACAGCCTTTCTCAATTTTTATATTTTTATATTTATATATATATCAAAGTTTGAAGTGACATTATAGTTAGGCCTTGTAATATTATAAAAACTACAGGTTTAAAATGAAAAAAATACTGAAATTCACCAGTTACAGTTTACTGAGCTAAATATAACTTGCGCTTACGAAATGCACTGCTTGTGACCTTACATATTAGATCACTCATGACATGTTAAATGACATCATTGATGACATCACTGATGACCTCTCAAATGGCATCATTGATGACATCACAGATAACATATGCAGCACAGACTTACTGAGTGTACATGTGTGGGTCCATAGCATGGGAATAATATAAGCCCTTGACGCAAGCATGAATGTGCATGTTGAAAGTTTTGTGATGAACTGATTACAAGTCACTAAAGTTTAGGTTGCAAGTATTACTCTCTGCTAAACAAGATAAAGGCTCATCATGCTTAATGTGGGTTGCAGAGGTATTTTTGAAAGTGAGTTGAGGCTTAAAGCCAAAGCCTGTCCAAAATATCCACCAGTGATATGTGAGTACATGCCCATATTAATTAGTTGTGATGTAGTGTGCCCTACACAAATTCTATGTCGCGAGGATGTTTATAAAGTGTGGATGTCTATTTCCAGAAATACTCTGTTCTGTAGGATGTCATTTAACATGTCATGAGTGATGTAATATGTGAGGTCATAAGCGTTGCATGGCCGAGCTTTACTAACATGTCCCTTTTGCAGCCCAGGCAGGCTCAAGAGGGTCATTCTTGTGCATTTACTATGCCAACTGTGCTTGACAAGAGCCCTCCTGTGTCTGGAATTATGCTCCTAACTGGCAATGTAACTGCAGAAACCTATCAACTTCTAAAGAATAGTGGAAAGTTGCAAGTTGACCAAAGATGTCTATTGGACTCACTTCTCAAAAATGGTAAGCATAATTTTGATTGAACATGGAGGTACAAATCCTGAGGCAGAATTTCCTAAACCTAAAAAACATTTCCAGTAAGACATAGCCAAAAGAGGTACAATGTTAGCAAGCAGCCCACAAGTGTGGCCTTTGTTTATCCATATACTTGAGTCAGTACAAGCATACCGACTCAAAATAATTAGTAAAGGAAAAGATTATTATTATGCTGATTCTTTTGTTGACAACATTTTCTATGGCTTGCACATTCAGCTAGAATATTTCTAAAATAGTATAGGCAGGCCAACAAATGGCTCATGGAAGATGTGTATCCCAATAGGTCCTTTTAAAGTTGGATTCAATCTCTAGAAATGACTGTGCAGCTTCAATTTATTTCCCAGTGCTTCAACTGTGTGCAGTAATAAGTGAAACAAGTTTACACAGGTTTAGATGGGCACTGGGAACAATAGTACAGACTCAACTGCCTCCTTTGTTGCCAAGTGTAAACTGCATTTTCAATATAGCCAGCTCAGCAGTCAAAAAATTGTTAATCCTTCATACTCACCACAGCCTACACATGAGGTGTAGCTTCAGCAGGGCATATGCAGTGTCACTTCCCAAAAAGGCATTCTGGACTTGGTAGTTGGGTCAGACACCCTGAGCCAGGTCTGAAATGTTTGTGCTGATTTTCTCCTAATCTAATGCAAGGTGTACTTTTGTTTTCATTTCACAAAAAGAAGATATTTTAATATGTTCCGTTTTTTGGATCAGGAACATAAAGATATATAGTGACTGATTTAAAAAAAGGTAGTAAATCTGCATCCCCCAGAAGTACTTCTATGAACGGGTTCAAATTTCCTCCGTTTTGGAATTCACAAGCATTGGCAGTAGTAAGCTTGGAAAGCTGCTCATTTCAGGTTTCCAGGCATGCTACTGGCCATGTGACATTTTGGCGGATACTATTTCCGGAACACAAATTGTACACATATTCTATTTCCTCAAAGGAAAAGGGTAGTAATGCCAGGTGCCCCGAATCAAGGGCCACAATGGGCCACATGTATCAAATTTGGAAATAGCGATTACCTAATTGCGATTTTCTGAGAATCGCAATTAGGTAATCACTATTTCCAATGTATGAAACTCCATGAGTTTCATATAATGATACCTAGTGGGTCGCAAATCGGCCTACCTCATTAATATTAATGAGGTAGATCACAATTTGTGACCCCCTAGGAATCACTAAAATCATGGGGATGATGGCCTGCTGGGGTCAGCAGACCACCATGTCCATTATTGCTTTTAAATAAAGCAATATTTACTTTAAAATGCAGCCCGTTTTCCTTAAAGGAAAACGGGCTGCGTTTAAAACAAAAAAATATGAAAAGTTTTCTTTTAATTTTTTAAGAGCAGGCAGTGGTCCATAGGACCACTGCCTGCTCTTAAAAAACAATTTTACAACCATTCCCAAACGGGAAGGTAATGGTAAATTGTGAATGTTTTGCGACCGCATTCACGGTCACAAAACATTCATACATACCATTACAATTCGGCATTTGATATGGACGCCCTATAACAAGCCCCTTCCCAATACCAAATCGCAAACCCATTTTGCGATTCTGTAACAGGTTACAGAATCACAAAATAGGGTTTGATACATGTAAAGCCTTTTTTGCATTCGCAAAAGGGCCGACTCTATGAATCGTCCTGTTTGCGAACACAAAATTGGTTGATACATGTGACCCAATGCCTTTATTATACAAAGTAGGTATCCCCTTATGAAGATCTATGCATAGTCTTATTACTCCACTCTTTCTTTTAGCTATATCCCTGGGAGATAGCCACTGACATACAGAAACTGTTTTAATTATGCCATCTGCTTTCTGTTTGTCTAATACTTCCTTCACATCTTTTTGGGCTAAAAGTGGTAGGTTGCACACCTTTTGTTTGACTGCTTAGGCTCCATTTTTTACTTGTATGTAGTTTTTGAATCTCTTCAATCAACCCAGTTCATGTCTAAAAACACTACCTTAGTCCGATAAAATATCTTCTAGATAATTCTCAGCTACGCTGAATACCTATACTGCCTTGCGTGAATTGGTCATCATATATAGATTTCGTTTTTCCACTTATGCCAGGATATTAAGGTCTTGATTGACCATATAAATGCTTGCAGCAGTCCTTCTTCTGTTAAAACATAGTTCAGCCTTGAAAACACCTTTGAGTTTGGTCTTGTGTCCCACATCGGCACCTGGCACTACATGACTACAGTGTAGTTCCTCTTTCATTTCAAATGATTTTTATTACATTTTTAGGGTATTCAATGCTGTGTAATACAAAGCAACAAGCTTTTTCCCACTGTATACATTAGGATAAATTAATTCATCAGAGTGACATTACAAAACATATAATAAACAATGTGAATTGACATCAATTCCTCTATTATCCTGGAGCTTTTAGTCTTAAATAGTTGGCTACGTCAGCTATGGTACTGTATCAGCAACAATATGTGATCTAAATAAATATTTGGGTCCTCCATCATGGAACAAGATTAGGTTAATAAAGATAGGAAACTCCTGTTTGGAGGGGGGAAACAAAGAGGAATGTATGAACAAATAGCATGGCTAGGCGGTTGAAAGGACAGGAGGTATGCACTGGTCAGGGGGTGCTCCGTTACATTCTGAGTATTTGATAGCGAGTAGTGTGAGTCCACTTCCCCATCAGTTGAAAAAGGGAAAGGAAGGCATTTGAGATTTTAAAAGGGATGTTCACCCACTGGCTGGAACATGAAAGAACACTTCTAGGATGCATTGACTGGCTCCGAGTCTGGAAGCCGAGGAGGGTAGGGAAATGAAGAAGGGCAGAGGGATTCTCAGCCATTTCAGATGATTCTTCTGGCTTCTTCCCAGTGCAACGCAGAACCCTCCACATCACCCCAATGGCGTAAAGCTCGTTACCACTGGGAGAAGGATGGGAGCTGTTGTGTATGCCAACGTATTGTCAGTATACGCTTGATCAAAAGAAGGGATAGCTTTGCAAAGTGCACCCGCAGCTTACGTCTTTTCCTCCTAGGAAATATGCCCAATGATGTGGCTTCCCATGAGTTGAGTGTTGTGAGCTCCGTAACGGTGGCTAATAGAGTGTGCATAGAATGCCAAACGTTGGGTATACCAGGGCATGATCAAAGCATGTGTGGAAAATCAGCTGGTATCTGAGGCAGGTATGATTGGCCGTTGGGAACATACGGTATAATCAGGAAGGTGTGAGGTAAGCCCTATGAAGTATCATACATTGAATGTTCTTAAATCGCGCGTTTCTGGAGATAACATGAGAGAATTCAAGCATCCGCATCTATTCAGTGTCATGTAGGGGGCGCCCCAGATCCTCCTCCCATTCCTGCCGGAGTTGGGTTAGTGGCACCCCAGTATGCTCCCAAATGGCTTTGTAAAACCAAGTGATTAGGTGCCGTCCTTCTCCTATGGTGTGCAGTGCATGCATCACTGCATGGTTTGGAAGCTCTGTGTCAATCACACCCCAGAGTAACCTGAGGGTGCCTAATAACTGTTTAAAAGAAATTGAGTCAGGGGAATGCTGTATTCCTGGCATAACTTGTCAAATGTGAGCAAATGGACATCCTGAAACAAACCCCCCACCATGTCAATGGAATGCTAATACCAGGTTGCTAACTGGTCAGCAGTAAAATGCCCCAAGGATCCAGGTAGACCCTGGAGCGGTGTGGCCGGGGAGTAGGAGAATATGTGCCTTGTGATCCGGAAGACTCTTGCCAAGCACTTCTGAGCTATCCACACATGGAGGGTCCACGAATGGTGCAGCTTAACGGTAGGATAAAGAAGTTGTTGTATTACATGCAAAGGGTGGGGACCATCCCCTGTACTGGGTTCATAGAGATTGTTTCCAGATAGCCATCTGGCCACCCATTGTATCTGTGGTGTGGGGAAATAAGCCTCGAAAGATGGTGCTCCCAACCCTCCAACCCCTCTGGAAATTGAAACTTGTTTAGGGCCATCCTACGTCTCCCATTATCTCAGAGTAGATCTCCCAGCTCTTGCTCCAAGTCAAGAAAAAAATCACTGCTCAGGAAATACCGGGACATTGACAAAGTAATTTAATAGTCGGGGCAGGGCAATCATCTTTGAGAGAGCTGCACTACCCGCCAGCGGTAACTACTGCCAAAACCGCATTTGAGACTTGAGGGCTGTAAATGACAGCTGTAGGTTGCCATCGAATAGGTCTTGCTAATAGTGATAAAGGTGGACCACTGTTGTCACCCAGGTCAATGGCTCTCCACCCAGTTGGATTACCTGTGGTCGGGCATTGCGTTGTAAAACGCAGGATTTCCCCCAGTTCAATACTTAACAGGCATACATATTTGGCTGTAAATTGGGCATTTTGAATTGGGGTCACAATGTCAATATATTATGAGATGGAGTAGATCAATGTAACTTTTAATGGGCCTCATTTCTGTGTTTCTTTGGAATATTAGAGAGTGACATAGGACAGCAGGACAAACAAACGCAAAAAAAACCCTGGTATTTTTATTCTTCATATTGCAAAGCTTGTTTGGGAGCTAAAAGTCGTCCTGGAAAAGAGTTTTATCCTAGTCCCTTATTGCACTGATCAAACAAAGCAAGAGAGTCCAACCCTCTCCAGGAAGGTTTGAACTATCCTGCTAGCACAATCTGCAACAACTTTGGGGAATCAGAATTTACTTGGCAGTACAATTTTCCAGAAACATTTATTGAATATGAGCCATGTGCCTAATTGAAACAAAATAGTCAGAAAGATGTACCCGCATAATTCTGTCCTCTAATGGGTGAGGCACGTCTTGTCATCACAACCCTCCACTGTGGCGCACACCACTATGTAAACTGGGAAATTTGACATTCACATCTCCTGAATTTCACTGACTAAGAGGCGCCCCTGAACCTATACAATATATCAAGTGGATGCATAGAGAGACTGTTGATAGTGGCCTAGATAAAGTTATTGGAGTACATTGACTTTCAGTGGTATTCTGTTGAACAACACCTAATGCATTGTATGTTGCCAAATTCGTTTGGTGTATAGCCAACTTGTTGTGCCTACACTTTGTAACCAATAGTGTGTTCTGTGTATGGTGCAGAGTCACTCAAAAATGTGTATATAGTGTGTGTATACAGTACTCTGTATGTGTGATGTAAGCTGAAAGAGAGAATGCACCACCACGCAGGAGGAGTAACAATGACGGACACCTACCTGCAAAAAACAATCCTTAAAAGCATTTTCCTGCACAAAGCAGCACACATAGGAAGAGGAAATAAGGAGTAGAAATGAAGATATTTCTCCTCTTTATGCCTCTGTTGGGAAGATGTACTATTTTGACGCAATCCCAGGTGTACTAGCCTTGAAAAATCTGGAACTGCCTCAAATTCCATCGATGGATGCATGGTAACACCCATGCTCCACCCATTCAGTGCCTTTCCAACGCAGAGGAAAGTGCAAAAAGTCAGCCCTCAGTAGGACCTTCTACAAAATCTTCATGGAGCATAGCAGACCTAGATGTCAACACAACTGGATCACTGACATAATATCAACTACATAAATATCTCCATACACAAATATCAATACAAAAATATCAATATCCAAAATATCGACATCCTATCTTTAAAATGTAAAATACAAAAATATTGATGTTAAAAATATAGATGTACAAAATATCGATATTTTTTTATATATAAAAAATAATGTTAAATAAATTAAATAAAATTAACTTTAAAAAAACTATTTAGATGTAATGTACATTTTAACAAATATAATAAATGAATGTAATTTAAAAAATGAAAACGTACATATATAAAATATAATATATAAATTTATATTTACTGTAAAACAATTAATAAACTAATAACTTTAATTTATTTTAAAACATTATAAATATATAAAAATTAACAAATACATATATATATATATATCCAGAAAACTCAGCTGTAGCTTGATTCTACCAAAAAACGGAGCACGGACCACATGTAATCTTGGCAGTGTCTTTTTATTGTTCCCCATACACCTCTACAGCCATGACGCGTTTCAGCCCTGCCTGGGCCTTGATCACATGACACGCTCTGTCAGGTAAGTGGATTTTTTTATACTTTTTGCTAGTGAAATTTTTAAAGTGACAGGTGTTTAAGTTAAAATGCATAGATATAGACAAACTATAAACAGTTATTTGTATTAAACCAGGTGATGTGTTTTGATTGAAGCCTGTTAACATTACAATATAATTTTATAATTTTCAATGTGTGATACACAGTTGTTTCAAGGCTGTGTCATTATATATAAACATAGAGACAATGGGGCCGATTCCGATCTCGGCCGGTAGGGCTCCGAATCGGATTCGGCTTTACCGGATCCGATTCGGAGCCCTGTTTCCCGACCGAACCGTACGCGGGTCCGGCCGAGCGAGTACGATGCGAAATCGCCGACCGACTCGTCCGGGCGTCCCGACCGCTCCGACCGACTCGCTCCCGGCTCGAACCGCTCCGACCGACTCGCTCGGACTCGACTCGCACCGCGCAATGGAGACGTTTCCCGGCCGGGTAAGTACGATGCGCGCCGCGAGCAGTCCGACCGAGCCACGCACTCCGGCTCGTAAGAGCAGTCGGAGCAGTACTTCGGGGTCCGTGTCGGACCCCCTGCATGCGTAGCCGCGCGAGTCGCACACAGGGGGACCCATGGGTCCCCCTACCTGTGCGTGTACGGCGCGAATCGCTTCGCCGCGTACCCGCTGTAGGGGGCGCCCTTGTCCGACTTCGCACCCATTGAGTCAATGGGAGCCCGCGTACGCGTTGTACGACCGGCTCCCATTGACATCAATGGGACTACGACCGACTCGAGTCCGATAACATACGGATGCATCGTACTCGTTCGGTCGGACTGCACGGGTCCGATTCGGTCGGAAATCTCTCCGGGTCCGGCTCGGTCGGAGAAATTTACGGCCCGAATCGGAATCGACCCCAATGTGTCTACCATCAAAGCATTCAATTAGCTATAAAATGTGCTATTTTCCGTATGATGTGTAAACATTGCCTCTCATCAACATCTGGTTTTAAATAATAATACTGAGGTAAGAAATAAAGGATTTAGGTAGTTGTTAAAAAAATCCAAATATAAAAATATATATATATATATATATATATACACACATACACCTATAACATAAAATCTAATAAAAAAATTATATTATAAATTAAATTATTAAAATATGTAATAATTTTTAAACTTACATTTTGCACTTCATTGAGTGCAACAGTAGTAAAAGTGTTAGATAGCGTAGGTGTAAAAATTACTATTCCCACTCCAATGAGTGCAACAGTAGGGAAAGTGTTGGATAGCGTAGGGGTAAAAATTACAATTCCCACTCCATTGAGTGCAACAGTAGGGAAAGTGTTGGATAGCGGAGGGGGAAAAATTACTATTCCCATTCCAACTACTGCAACAGTAGGGATAGTGTTGGATAGCGGAGGGGTAAAAATTACTATTCCCACTCCAGTGAGTGCAACAGTACGGAAAGTGTTGGATAGCGGAGGGGTAAAAATTACTGTTCTCACTCCAGTGAGTGCAACAGTAGGGAAAGTGTTGGATAGCGGAGGGGTACAAATTACTATTCCCACTCCAGTGAGTGCAACAGTAGGGAAAGTGTTGAATGGCAGAGGGTTAAAATTAATATTCCCAACAAAGTCAATTCAAAATAAAAATAAACAAAATATCAACTACAATACAAAAATTGTTAATAACACAAAAATAAAAATTATATAAAAATATTAAAAATTACAAAAGATAGAAACATATTATAATGTTAAAAAATCTAAAAATTACCTACAAACATTATGTTATAAAAATGTAAAAAAGATTTTACAAACAAATAACTATATTTAATATAAATTAATTATAATCAAAAACATTAGACAAAATCAATATTTTTTATTTCCTACCCTATAACACCACTCATTTCACAACACACATCTAAATTTCTAATAAACTGTACCTCCATAATTAATATAATTAATTATCAAATAAACAAATATTATTAATTACAATCAAATTAAAACATATAAAAATTAATTTACTCACCATACATCACCCCTATAAAACCAAAATACACACACAAAATAAAAGTAAACAATTACCATAAAAATGTATCAATTAATAAATGAATAATAATGAGCAAATAATTATTAATTAATAAAACTTAAAATACTTTCCACCCTCTACCCCAACAAACACCACAACACACACATAAAAATAATTACACAATTTCCATAACTAATTTTACATTATTAAATTATCAATTAACAACCTATTAATTAATTGAAAATAATTTACTTCCCACCCTTTACCACTATAAACCCCATAACTCACATCTCAAATTAATTACACAATTTCCATAATTAATTTTTAGTTATTTAATTACCATTAATTAACAATTAATTATTAATTATGTTTAAATAAATTACTTCACACCCTATTCCCTTATAAACAAACAACCCGCTCCTACAGAATTGACACAATTAACATAATTATCAATTAATTCATTATTAAAAATTAACAACCAATTAATAATAAATTAATAAACATTTAATTACCACAATTAACACTATAAAATCTAAATTAACTGGGACCCAGCGGATGGAGGCCCTCAACACCAGCCGGCCAGACGACACATCAAACCTGAAACAGGCCATCCAGAACTTCTACGAGTAGATCACCAAATGCGCCGATGGAGCCGCCCCCTTGAAGCAAACCAAAACCAGCAGACCCTCCAAATAAGCTGGCTGGTACACTCCAGAGGTCAGAACCATCAAGCATAAGTGCAAATCACTGGAAAAGTAATGGCGCTCCACCAGAGAACCTGCCGACCGAACCGCCTTCAAAATTAAATCAGCCCTCAGCAAGTACCACCAACGCATCAAAGACAGCAAACAAGACTCCCTCACAGAGCACATTAAAACAAGCACCAACCGCACAAAGGAACTCTTCAAAATTATCAGCGAATTTTCCTGCCTTCTGCCACCGAGAACGCGGTCCGCCCTACCCAAGAACTCTGTGACACCTTGTCAGACTATTTCCACAGCAAAATAGCCACCATCTACAACAACTTCAGCCCTCAACCCACTGACGTCAACAACCTCAGCCCTCCAACTGACACCAGCCAGCCGATCATTGCTTTCACCCTGCTCACCACACAGACCACCACAGCTATCATGTCCTCCATCCACTCCGGAGCACCCTCGGACCCCTGTCCCCACCGTTTCTTCAACCTCAGGACTGAAGAAATCAGCGACAAACTCACCGACATCCTCAATGCCTCCATCACCACGGTGGACTTCCCCAACAAATGAAAACATGGTGAGGTCAGACCTCTACTGAAGAAACCAACGGCCGACCCCATTGAACTCAAAAAATTACTGCCCCATCTCACTGTTCCCATTCTCCGCCAAAGTTCTCAAGAAGGTCATCAACCACCACCTCACTGAACACCTAGAAAAAAAACAACCTGCTGAACGCCTCCAAATCCGGTTTCTTTTCCAAGAAGAGCACTGAGACCGGCCTGATAGCTGCCACCGACTACATCAGATCCATATTCGACAGAGGTGAAACAGCAGCCCTGATTGTCCTCGACCTTTCAGCGACTTTCGACACCATATCACACCACACCCTCATCATATCCTTCCTCACAGGACGAACTCCGAGAATCCATTTACCACCCTTCACCTGGGAACCCAAAAGCATCATCTGCGGTGTACCACAAGGATCATTCCTCAGCCCCAGCCTGTTTAACACCTACATGACACCCCTCGACGACATAGTCAGAACTACACGGACTCAACATCATTTCCTACGCAGACAACACCCAACTCACCCTCTCGCTCACCAAAGACCCTTACACCACGAGAACGAACTTCCACAACACCATGACCATGGTCGCCGACTGGATGAGGATCAACTGCCTGAAACTCAGCACCGACAAGATGGAGGTGCTGATCTTCAGGAACAGTACCTCCCCATGGAACATCTCCTGATGGCCACAGGAGCTCGGATTCACACCGACAGACCATGCCCGCAACCTCAGCATCATCCTTGACAGAAAACTCACCATGAAGCACCAAGTCAACACAGTGGCCTCCTCCTGCTTCCACATCCTCTGCATGCTCTGGAAAATCTTCAAAACCCTCACCCAGGCCTTCGTCACCAGCTGACTAGACTACGGAAATGCACTCTACACAGGCATCAACACCTCAAGCGACTCCAGACCATACAGAACACAGGAGCCCATCTCGCCCTCAGCCTCCCCAAAGAGACCCAAATCACCCCCCACCTCAGGAAACTCCATTGGCTCCCCATCCAGAAGAGATGCCAGTTCAAGATTCTGATACACACCTACAGGTCCCTACATGACCAGGGACCACCATACATAAACCACTGCTCAATATTCTACCAACCCGCCAGACACCTATGCTCTGCCACTCTGGCCCTCGCACACACACCCCGCATCCACCAAAGCTACAGAGGAAGTCGTTCCTTCTCCTACCTCCCTGCCAAGACCTGGAATGACCTCCCCCTCTGAACATAACGCTCTTTTGCGGATTTCTGAAGGGGACTCAAGACCTGGCTCTTTGACTGAGACAAGCAAAATCTCAGCGCAAGGATTCCTTTAGGGGTGATGAGCTGCGCTTTATAAATGATTGATTGATTAACTTCATGTTTATTAGCATTAGGCTCCACTTTTCTAGCGAGAGCTCTGAACAGTTGAAATGTCAGTTGTTTGTCAGTTGAGTGCTTCCAGACGTGCTGGGTTTTATTTTTAACACAGCCAAGCTATGGATTTTGCATATAAAGCAACTACCTCTGGGTGATATACCCTAATCCACAATGCCTTAGCATAGGTTGAGAATGTGTCAGATGAGGAGTCACCTTGGGTTTGGTGTCTGAGAAGAAACAGCTGATCTCTCCAAGAAGGCATTCCTTTCTGCCATTAAGATTGCACTGTAGAATGATGTTTTATCTGTTACAGACCAAAAAGGGCTCTCTTTAGAAGCAAAAAAACATCATTGACACTGGTAGGATATCAGTGGCTTCTATCAGAACAATATCGTCAAGATTCATAGAAGTACAAGATGTAAAAAGTTCCATCCTTGTTTTCCTCCTACAACTTCAGTATCACGTCCATTATTTCTCTACCGTCCCATTTTGAATTCAAAGCAATTTATCTGCAGTTCAGACACTGTCAGTGTGATTTAGTTTCAGTTTTATGGCAACTGCAGGTCTCTAATAAGTATGCTCCTTTCATTGATTTTGTTCTCCTCCAGCTGCCGCTCTAAATGTAATTGAAATTTTTGTTTTTTTTTCCTTCTGACCTGACTTTTTTTTTATACTGACAGGAGAGCAATCAGTGTAATGCCCTTTGAGTTTTTTATATTCGAGATGTGAAAAATAGCCGCTCCACTTTGGGAACTTTCAGGTTTCTGTGCTAATAAGACATGCAGACTGCAAATTAAAGTTCCTGTCCTGCCATCAGTCTGCATTTCTTTAATGCCTGATGCACTATTAATGTTTCTCTATTTTCTGTTTCTGGTAATGGACCTATACGTGTTCTTTTTTTTGCTCTTCTCCTCCTGAGATTACCATTCGAGAAATGATTTTCCCATGCTTGAAAGCTTTCAGATTTTTTTTTTGCAGGAACAGCCTGCCTCTTGCATCTCGCAATTAATTACAGATCCCACGGTGAAGCCCTAACTGTGGCCTTTCAGTGCACAGCGCATAGAGAGAGGCAGTTATGCTTGACATAGTGCCGCTGACAAGCATGTCTGCGCATCCCACACCGAGGCATTAGCAATCACAGGCTCTTAATCCTTGGATACATAGAATCAAAGCGCAGCAGAGCGCCGAGTGAGAGGCCCTGGCCGCATTTCACTTTTACAATAGCTGTCAAACCCCTTGGATATAACAGCGTTTAGGACGAATAAATATTCACTGAGAAGCGGAGCACAACATATCCAGCAAATATTTTAACACAGATTAGTTAATAGCCTCTCTGGTTTGGATGGGAGCCACGGTGGACTGCAAAATGCAGCTGCTTTTTGCTCAAAGGCATGGGAGGGGTATGCTGAAGAAAGACTCGAGCAATTTAGAATTATCTATGAAACGCGCCTATTATTACCAGCAATCTTCATCACTCCAATTACCCATCCAATAGTGAAGGTGAGGCACCTGCTCCCCCAAGACACCACATGACCTGTCAAAACGTACATGAACTCCCTACACCTCGATTGACTGCCCTTCCTCTCAGGCCCTATCTTCTCACCCGCAGGATAAAGTGACAAGCCACCCGTGCAACATTGTGGAATCTGCAAGCCCTGGGGATTTAGCTTGTGATAAAAGGAAATAAGGGAATCGTGTATGGTGACAAGTAAGGATAATCAGAGTAATGAAGATCGCCAGTAAGTAATCAGGGCATTACATTCTCAGCCCGTCCCTGTCCCACTCTTTACTGATGGAAGTTATACCGGAGCAGGAAGCCCATGACAAGTTCCGCAACAAGTACATACAGCCCCAAAGTGACACAAAAAGCTCACAGAGGAAGGAGAATTCGAACACAAGAGGAAATGTAGTTGTGAGGAAGAGCTGCAAGCTCACCCAACCAATAGGCCGTTTGGGAACCATGGCCAGCACCGAGCAGGAAACTAATGGAACCAGACCAAAACCCTACCAGTGTGGGCAGAAGCCCACCATGGCCTACCCCAAAAGCTGTGTCAATAGTCCACTGGCCCAGAAACCAGCACAAGCAAGGATCACATGGCAATAATGACCAAACAAACTAGCCTACAGGCAGAAAGAAGATCCCCATAGATGAATGTTGGAGAAGTCGATCCGAAGGCATCTCTCTCAACACAGAGGTGTTTTAAGGTATGGACAAAGTGGGCAATTGCCCAGGGCACCCATCTTCCAGAGAGAAGACTCTCCTTACTATTTCTCTTCCTCTAGCTCAACCTATCTCCCTCTCTCTGACTGCCTCTACCTATGTCCTTACCTCTCTACCTACCCCGACCTCAGTGCTCCATTTTTCTATGTAGTCTTTCTCTAGTTCACCTATCTGTTGCTCTTTCATCTACTCTCACCCCCACCTTGATTAACCCTCTTTACCTCTCTCTCTACTTCTATCTTCCTGTAATGTAATCTTTCATCCCTCTGTCTATCTCACCTTTCTTTCTACCTCTTCTGGCTCAACCCAGAGACTAATCCACCCCTGGCATTGTGACACTTAAAGGAGTGCAAAACAAAGAACAATTGATGGACAGAATGCTGAACAATGTCAGACATTCACCCCAGTACAGAGATCTGGGCCTAAATCCATTGTTTTTTTGCTCCCCATGCCATTCTAGTTCAAACCCAGCCATATGCAAATCAGTCAGGACCCTGTTCCCCATGGGAACAGTCCAGCCCGAACTGCCAGGCCAGGTCCTCCCTGGACCGGAAACAAGCATCCTAGGACCGGTTTCGGAGTAATACACCTCATCAGCCAGGCTAGCTTTACTCCAGTAGCGTGGAGAGCACGGGACCTATGTCTGGGCATACCCATCCCACTCAGGGTGACAAACGCAAAAAGAATAATTGATGGGCAGAATGCGGAGCAATGTCAGACATTCACCACAGTACAGAGATGTGGGCCTAAATCCATTGTTTTATTGCTCCCCATGCCATTCCAGTTCAAACCCAGCCATGTGCAAATCAGTCTTGACCCTGTTCACCATGGGAACAGTCCAGCCCGAACTGCCAGGCAATGTCCTCCCTGGACCGGAAGCTAGCCTGGCTGATGAGGAGTGTTACCTCGAAACAGGTCCCAGGATGCTTGTTTCTGGTCCAGGGAAGACCAGGCTTGGCAGTTTGGGCTGGATTGTTCCCATGAGGAAAAGGGTCAAGATTGATTTGCATATGGCTGGGTCTGAATTGGGGTTGTAAAGTGAGCTAAAGAATGATGATGGATTCAACCCAGATCTGTGACTGGGGGTGAGTGTCTGAAAAGTTTCAGCACTCTGTCCATCATCTCCTTGTGTTTGCTTTGTTCGCCCTAAGTTGGCAGGGTATGCCCAGACATGGGTCCCTTGCTCACATTGTCACTGGATTCAAGCTAGCCTGGCTGATGAGGGGTGTTACCCTGAAACCGGTCCCATGATGTTTGCTTCCAGTCCAGGGAAGACCTGGCTTGACAGTTCGGGCTGGACTGTTCCCATGAGGAACAGGGCCCAGACTGATTTGCATATGGCTGGGTCTGAACTGAGGTGGCGAAGTGAGCTAAAGAACGATGATGGATTCAACCCAGATCTGTGACTGGGGGTGAGTGTCTAAAAAGTTTCAGTGCTCCGTCCATCATCTCCTTGTGTTTACTTAAAGGAGTGCAGGCACCCCACTGCTGATTGACCTGTGCTTTTAATGTACTTCCTATTTGTTGGTAGGTGATGCAGATAGCGATATGTATTACATAGTGATAAATCTACACGGTAAGTAAGGGCGTTGTCACCAAATAGCACTTGATGAGAACTGCGCTTTTGGGGAACGATATAATAAACCCATGCTTTGGGATTTTTAACTACTGTATGCCCCCATTTCTGAAAGGTTAAGGTATAAATCAATATTGTTTGTAATCATGAAGGCTTAAATTAACTGAAAATGGGCAATACACTAAAAGTTGGCCTGAACGGTGGCCTCAGAATGTTTTTTGCCCAGGGCCCCATAAATCCCTGTCCCAGCAAAACTCACATTGACAGCAACAGCAACAACCAAGATTAGAGATGAAGAGCTCCCCTCCTACAGAAAGTTTCAGAGCCCAACCATATTAGAAAAACCAGACCCAGAGAATCAACACAGGTGCCTCCCCAAACAAAGAGAAGATTGTCAACAGACAAGCCCAAAATGAGACCATCCAAAAGAAGGCAGTACCTTTGGGGCCCACAGGTATCAGATAAGCTCAAGAGAGGCTAGAAGCCTCCAACCTAAACGGCACAAAAGCTGAGCTAGAAGATACCATCTGCACCCAAAAAAATGGGGAGCCCAATGGCAGGGCAGCAGACAGGAACACTAGGCCAAAAAGCAATACAGAATGGGGCCACCACAATAATGTTCCAGGGAAGAACAAGGGAAACCATAGAGTGACCAATAAGGTCACGGGTCTGTCCAGACAAACAGCAGTCAAAAGAAGAGGAAAGGCAGTGGACGAAAAGATGACTGGGTCATCAGCCACCAACACCCCACTGTCACGATTCGCTCCCTGCACTCTCATGCCCTTCTCCAGGGGGTTGAATTCTGGGACTTTCCAGTGTTCTAATAGGCTTCCGGACACTCCTCTGCATATATATCCTGACTTCCAGCCATTTAGACACTATTTGGAGATTGCCATTCATTCCCAATCTATGCAAGGTTTTGTGGAAGCCAGTCTGCTCAAGCTTGAAACTCCATTACCTATAATCTCCTGCTCACTGCTTCATCTCTACCCCTGCAGGCCAAGGATGGGTGGAGGAATTCAGCACACTTGAGGCTGGCAGCTGTTAGCCTGCTCACACCTGATGCACATGATTACTGTGAGCTCTTTTAAGCTTCAGCTCCCTTCAGTCCAGCTTTGGTCTTTGTAACTTTGTTCCTGTGAGATTGACCCTTGAGCTTTTGCTGTCATTGTTTCCAGGGTTCCTGAGCTATAGTTTTTCTTTGTTTACTTGATTCCTGAGCTATAGCTATCCTTGTTCTTGAGCTAGCTCTGCCTGCAGTGTTACCTTGATTCTTGAGCTATAGCTATCCTTGTTCCTGAATTAACACTGCCTGCAGTGTTACCTTGATTCCTGTTCCTGACCTGTAGCTATCCTTGTTCTTGAATTAGCACTGCCTTCAGTGATACCTTGATACCCTGATTCCTGACCTGCACCTATTCCTTGTTCCTGAACTAGAACTGTCACTGCTACCTTGACTCCTGAGCATTAGCTATTTCTTGTTTCCTTGATTCCTGAACCAGTACTTTTTAGAGCACCCCCGAAGTCTCTCTCCTGTGTTTCCCTTTTGCCAGTCCCTGCTTTTCTTCCCATTACCTTTGTTCCAGTTTCTAGTTTGCTGTCTTCCTATTCCTCCTGTCTTACTTCTAGTTTCCTTGTATGATGTTACCTGCTTTCTGCCAAGTGTGCCTTTTCTTTTCCATTCTTTCCTGTTAAGCAATCCTCCTTGATAGCTCCTTGTCTATTGTGGCTGTATATTTAGTTCTACACCCTTGCTGTTAGTGCCTTGCATCTTCCTGTTTGATTGCCAGGATCCATGGGCACAGTTAACAACCTAGGTGGTGTTTCCTGTCCACTGTGAGCATCGTCTTTTAGTTACATTTATAACATTACCATAGGTATCAGCTCCACAGACCCTGCATTTGCATCTATATCCTGTAAGTGGGTATTTTAGCCAATATCTGTAACAGCAATTGTGGGTGAAGAACTTTCTGAGCTTCAGTTTTACCGTGTGGAGTTCCTGAGTGCTTTACCCCACATTCTCTTTATTGTTAATGTTGTTATATATATGTCTTGTTCGTCCTTCCTGGGAGTTAATTATTCTGAATGCTAAATTGCCTCTTGAGTGCCTGTCCTTTCTGAGTCTTAACCATCTTGTTCCCTTGTGCAGGCTTCCCCTTTGGATCCCTTTTCTGACTCCCTGTGTGATCCTGGGCAGCAAGGTACTCCTCTTTCTGCTTACTTTTTCTACCCAGCCACCAGTCCTTGCCCAAGTCCCTTACTATGTCCCAGACAGAGTCCTGGACAGTCCTGACAGAATTTCCAAGCCACATTTCCAAGGTCACTTGTGAGGTTTCTTTGCATTAAGTTAGCTACCATTATTCTTTTAGATTTATGTGTGAAATTATTGAAGGTGTGTCATAATGAAAGGTTTAAGAAAGAAAAGCCCCAGTGCTTCATTAAAGTTTGTGCAGGGCAGTTCCTCAGTGCCCAACAATGAAAGGCATTTAGGGGCCGATTCCGATCTCGGCCGGTAGGGCACCGAATCGGATTCGGCTTTACCAGATCCGATTCGGACGCCCTGTTTCCGACCGATTCCAACACCCATCCACGCGAGCAAGTACGATGCGAGCGTACGCGAAATCCCCGACCGACTCGTTCCCGGCTCCGAACCGCTCCGACCGACTCGTACGGACTCGACTCGCACCATGCAATGGAGACGTTCCCCAACCGGGCAAGTACGATGCGCGCCTCGAACAGTCCAACCGACTCGCGCCGTCCGACTCGAAAGAGCAGTCGGAGCCGGACTTCGGGGGTCCGTGTCGGACTTCGGGGGTCCGTGTCGGACTCCCCTGTACGCGTAGCCGTGCGAGTCGCACACAGGGGGGACCCATGGGTCCCCCCTACACATGCATGTACGGCGCGAGTCGCACCGACGTGTACCTGCTGTAGGGGGCGCCCTTGTTCGCGACGCACCCATTGAGTCAATGGGCGCCCGTGTACGCGTCGTACGACCGGCTCCCATTGACTTCAATGGGAGTCCGACCGAATCGAGTCCGATAGCATGCGTCCGTATCGTACTCGTTCGGTCGGACTGCTAGAGTCCGGTTCAATCGGATATCTCTCCGAATCCGACTCGGTCGGAGAGATTTCCGGCCCGAATCGGAATCGGTCCCTTAGTGTCTACTTTTAAATTTGATGATGTTAACCCTAGTCCTGAAACAAGGAATCTATTTATGGGAAATTGACATTTACGTTCTGAATATTTTGCTTATTGGCTCTCAAACACCTCTTTGCCAGATCCTACTTAATCTTCTGTTCTGATTTTGATTCAATGACTGTGTCAGCATTACAAAAGGAGAACAATACCTTACTCTGTTTGCTGAACAAGAGTTCTGATTCTCACATGTCTGCTGGAAGTGGTTATAAAATGGCATGTTTAACCACACAACAGGCAAAGAAAGAGCAAATGCAGTTCATAGCATCTGTTTTCCATTCGGATGAAATAGCCCAATATTGTGACCCAGTAAAGATCACTGTCCCTGATACTAAAGAGACAATGTTCAAGACTACATTCAAAGTAAACAATAATAAGTTTAACAAAAGATAGCAAGGACCTACTAGAATACAGGCAGCTAATTGTCAGTTTGAACTCCAAGGTGTAGTTATGTTGCTTGTTGTAAAGTTGCCAAGTCTACCACTGTCCTTGTAGAGAAACGTCTACGATCTTCGCAAGATATGATCAAATCTAAGAGTCTGGAATTCCAACAAGAGAATAAACTTTTTCAGACCCTGTTAAAAAGCTATAACCCAGACTTCAAGTGGGAATCTAAAACCCCTGTACAAGACTATTTTTCTGCATCTATGTTAGCCTCCTTACACATGGAGAAGGAAACCTTGTGCTCTCTTTTGCTGTCCCCTCAGAGCTGGTCTAGTGAATGTGTGAATAATACTGTGGCTCGCCACCAGTAGCAGCTCTTCCCCCCCCAAAGTGGCAGGGCGGGCAGGAGGAGGGAGGTGAGGAGGGAGGTGGGGAGGGAGGGGTTCGGGGACAAAAAAATAAAATAGTCAAATAAAATAACTTACCTGAACGCCGCCTGCCACATAGCGTTCTTCCAGTCTTCTATCGAGCACTGGCTCCCAGACTGCACTGCGGCCAATCCTGACGCAGCTTGAAAGCAGTGTCAGGATTGGCCTGAGCACTGTCAATGTGCGCTCTCAGGCAGACTGGGAGCCTGTGCCTGCTCTCTCCAGCCCCAGCAACACACCTGGGGCTGGAGAGAGCTTCAGTGCGCATCACGGTTTGGATGGCCTGAGACATCCGGCCACATCGTCATGCACACTGTAACAGTGCCCACCACTCCCCCACAAGCAGTGTCATCCCTCTGGACCCACCCCCAAGACTCATCAGAGTCCTGGGGGCGGGTCCAGGGGGATTAAAATAAAACAATAATAAAACAAGTTTAAAACCCATTTTATTATCGTTTTATTTGAGGGTGGAGGGGGGCGGCAGTCCTCCGCCCTAATGGAGGGGCCGCTGCCACTGCTCACCACCCAGATTCCACTCGGAATAGCCATAGTACCTTGTCTCAAAGTGTGGTTAATGAAAGTATTGATTTGAATTCTGAATTTTAAAACTTCTCTGATGTTTTGCCTTCTAGTGCTAAATTACATTTAGGCTCAACATCTGAGATGTGTCCCTCCACTTTTAAGGAACCACAGATGCCAGGCAAAACTCTAAATATCTCTGTGCTTTCTCTTCCTGGTAGTGAGGTCAGTTCTACCCCAGACTTATCACATACACAGACCATTGACGTACAGACAAAACCTGAACCAGTGGCCTAAATAATCCCTGATTTGACAACATTATGTGACTCAGTCCACGCTCTTGATCTAACTGCTGCAACTGAAGCCAACCTCCTCACTGAGAAGGAACAAAATCATCATCCCTTGTTTGCTCTCTCACCTTCAAGCACACCACACATTGAAAGGTCAGGACATTTCTGTACTCTGTGCTCTGATGAATTTGTACCACTTTGTAAGGCAGGAAATTTGAGAAAATCTCCCATGACCAAGAAATCTCTGACCTAATTACTCTGACGAAGAGATGTGAACTGCCAAATGGTAAAGAAAGTATGGTCATCAGAGACTCTAAGATAGGCACTATTCTTGGCCATCCCGAAGAAAGAGCTTCAGTGTGTTTTAATGTGCAAAGAAATTGTGAAGATTTCACTACTGGCAACAGGGAATCTACTGTTCATGAGCTAATACCATTACCAGAGGTTAAAGTCTGTCAACCTTGTGCCTCTCCATCTTCAGCTTGCCTTCTTCCAGAGTCCTCGGCCAGCCTGCCTGTCCTGGGCGCCAGAGTCCCCAGCTGGCCTGCTGCCTTCGGAGCTAGAGTCCCCAGCCGGCATACCTGCCTTCGGAGCCGGAGTCCCCAGCCGGCCTGTCTGCCTTACAAGCCAGCCTCCCCAGACGGCCTGCCTGCCTTGGAAGTCAGAGTCCCCAGCCGGCCTGGCTGCCTTCTGAGTCAGAGTCCGCAGTCAACCTGCCTGCTTTTGGAGCCAGAGTCCCCAGCCGGCCTGCCTGCCTTCGGAGCCAGAGTCCCTAGCCGGCCTGCCTGTCTTCGGAGCCAGAGTCCCCAGCCGGCCTGCCTGCCTTCAGAGGTTTCAGCACATATACTTTTAGAGACTAAGGGGTCGATTCCGATTCGGGCCTGAAAAAGCACCGACCGACTCGGAGCCGGAATTAATTCCGACCGACACGTACCTGTGGCGCCCGACCCACCAAGTACGATGCAAAGCGTGCAAAATCCGATCGACACGTACGGAACCCAAGCCGAACGACCGAGCCGCACGGAAAACAGCAATCCGGCCGGAAAAACACGCGAATCGAACCGACCGACACGCACCCGGAACAAATCCGACCGAAACGTACCCGCGAACTCCAAACCGCAAAGTACGATGCAAGGCGCGAAAACCACGACCGAGTCGTACGGAGGACAAGCCGTACGACCGACACGCATACAAAACTGCGAGCCGAAGTAACACAAAACACAGCGACCGACGCGTACGCAGCATAGAAAATTGCACAAACACAGCATGAACGAAACGGAGAAGACCGTACGAGACAACTGCAGGGTCCGACTCGGTCACAAGAACGTTTCCAACATGCACAGAAAGTACTAAGGGAAAATACACAAAAAAAGGCCAAACAAGCAATTACAAAGCCAATAAATACTGGGGGGGTGGGGACAGAGAACAAAGATACACCCACAACTCCACCCATATAAAGGACACAAATCCCAACCATGATCCTTTGCAAATGCTATTCACCTGCCAGCACTCAACAGACAGCAACCACACACCCACAGCTCATCCCTCACACAAGCCACACACCATCAGCACACCAACAAATAGCTACCTCACATACACCCAGCAAAACACACACTCACACACACACACCTTCACCTGCACACCAACACACACATCACTCACCATCACCACCCATCACCATGCCCCCAAAGAAGAATCACAAGTTCCTAGATTGTGAATTGGAAGTCCTGGTAGACGAGATCCTCAGGGTAGAGCCACAGCTGTTTGGCGCACTGGTCCAACAGACACCCATCTCCCAGAAAACAAAGATGTGGGAGAGGATCATCAACAGGGTGAACGCACAATCACCATGTCTGCGCACAAAGACTGACATCCAGAACAGGTGGTATGACGTGCGCAGGAGGGTACGGGAGCTGCTGAAGAAGGACTACCTCCTGAGCCAATACACCGGCAGTGGCCCTCCTGCCAAGCCAGTATACCTCAGGCCCTGGGAGGAGAAGGTGCGGGCCATCCTTCCGCCAGTGAGCGTCTATGGACTAGAAAACATCCCAGAGCCTGGTGAGTACACAACAAATGTACACAATATTCTGCCACAATACACACACACATCACTGTCAAGGGAGAGTCAAACCATGCACTCTTAGCAATTACACAGCAACCAGAACAGAATCATCCCAAAATGTGTATGTCAGTCAGATAAACACAACACATGCCATCTCAAAGTTACATTTAACCGTGTCATCACATGTACAAACACAACTACAACTACAGCTAGGCAGTGGCACAAATATAACTAACAAACACATCCAGACATGTAGCCACCACTACAACACCAACACACAGTGAAGACCACTGAAAGAAAGGAATTCTGTGTATGCTGGGCAAGTCAGTGTAGCCCATAGCATCATGGGAGTCGTAGTCACAGATATTGCTCACCCCCACAACTGTCCCATCAACACCACCATGAACCATGCGCACATCACAGGGAGTGGAAAAGGACTCACAAGATGGCTGACACTGGCTACTGCTGTGGGGAGCACAAGGCCCTGCTGGCAACTGTGCAACAACCAACAGCAGGACACCACTGACTGACATCCTGAGAGACAACTTGCACTCCCTGCAATGGAAGCACGTTCCATGGTGGGATATCTGGCTGGGTGGGAAGGAGGACTCGCAGCACTGACCATAGTCACAAGCACCTCCCCTCACACACCCCCTCAACACAAACTCCACATAACCCACCTGGGAGAATGCAATGCCTCACATCCTAACTCAAGATCCCACAAAGAACCACCACCCTGGGTTATGTTGTGTGAAGCACAGGGACACTCTTGGGACTTTTAGCCAAACAACTGCCAGGACAACACTCCCAGCCATCCTGTCAGCACAGGCAGCCCACCCCACAGGGAAGCAGAGTCAAAAGGAAGGAAGGATGGGCATGCTGGGAAGGGGGTGGAGGCAATAGCATGATGGGAGTAGTAGGCACAGATATTGCTCAGCCTCACAACTGGCCCATCAACACCACTCACAACCATGCTCACATCACAGGGAGTGGAAAAGGACTCACAAGATGGCTGACACTGGCTACTGCTGTGGGGAGCACAAGGCCCTGCTGGCAACTGTGCAACAACCAACAGCAGGACACCACTGACTGACATCCTGAAAGACAACTTCCACTCCCTGCAATGCAAGCACGTTCCATGGTGGGATATCTGGCTGGGTGGGAAGGAGGACTCGCAGCACTGACCATAGTCACAAGCACCTCCCCTCACACACCCCCTCAACACAAACTCCACATAACCCACCTGGGAGAATGCAATGCCTCACATCCTAACTCAAGATCCCACAAAGAACCACCACCCTGGGTTATGTTGTGTGAAGCACAGGGACACTCTTGGGACTTTTAGCCAAACAACTGCCAGGACAACACTCCCAGCCATCCTGTCAGCACAGGCAGCCCACCCCACAGGGAAGCAGAGTCAAAGGAAGGCAGCATGGGCATGCTGGGAAGGGGGGTGGAGGCAATAGCATGATGGGAATCGTAGTCACAGCTCAACATCCCCCACCACATGGCCCAGCAAGCTCACACTCACGCATGCACATCCCACAGAGAGTGGAAAGGACCATCAAAGATGTCTGACACTGGTGCTGTGTTGTGGGGAGCACAAGGGCATGCTGGGAACTGCACACCAACCAACAGCAGGACACCACTGTCAGCCATCTTGCCATTGCTCTCACACCCACACACACTGAACTCCCCACAAAAGCAAGTAAGTATGGGAATGCTGGGAAGTGGGGTGGAGGCAATAGCATGATGGGAGTCATAGTCACAGACATAGCTCACCCCCACAACTGTCCCATCAACACCACCCTGAACCATGCTCACATCACAGGGAGTGAAAACAACTGACAAGATGGCTGACACTGGCAACTGCTGTGGGGAGCACAAGGCCCCGCTGGCAACTGTGCAACAACCAACAGCAGGACACCACTGACTGACATCTTGAAAGACAACTTTCACTCCCTGCAATGCAAGCACAGTCCATGGTGGGATAACTGACTGGCTGGGTGGGAAGGAGGGCCGGCTGTCAACAAAATACAACCAATGCAGACCATGTTCACACCCCAACAAATACATAGAAATGCCCAAATAATGCAGGACAATATGCTACACCAATATCAACCCCTGACTGTGAAAACTTAGGACAATGCAATGTACAGGCCCGCACCCAGAGGCACAGTCACAACTGTCAGGTGTGTCAACCATTGATGCCTGCAGAAACATAACATACATTGTGTGTGTCTCCCAAAAACAGGTGATGATGGGGACACAGCAGCAGACGCTGAGGAGTCCCAGTCCCAGGCTCAAGAGGATACGGAGCTCACTGGTGTCGAACAGCCTCTGCCCTCCTCGGATGAAGAAGACCAACCTGGCACCTCCGGTGCAAGTCAACATGCAGCACCAGCAGGACCACCAGCTGCAGCACCAGCAGGACCACCAGCTGCACCCCCTGCACCCACCCCTCCAACGACTGTCACCACAAATACCATCCCTGCGGACATGGACATAACAAGGAGCAACACCAGCACAGGGACCCTGGACCAACGTGGGGCCATGGACACCACCACCACCACCAACCCCCAAGGGGGACCAGGGTCATCTGTGCGTGCCACTGCATGCACTGCACATGTCGGCAGGGGTGGTGGGAGGGGTGGGAGACAGAGGTCGCTGCTTGCAGAGGTGTCTGGTGTGCATGATGACCCACAACTGGCACGCATAGCCGATGCGTACCAGTCCAGCACCGGATATCTCAGCCAGGTAGTGGGGCTCCTCAGGGACATTAAACAGCAGCAGGCTGCCCATCATGCCCGCTTGGACTCACACATGTCCCGCGTGGAGTCCAAGTGGGACACACTGCAAGAGATGACGGCGGTGCATAGGGACATATTACAATGCCTCCGCCAGATGAACAGCAACCAGTCTACACCTCCCTGTGTGCCAACAACATCTGGTGCTGAAACAACTGCAAATGCCACAGGGAGGGAGGATGACTCTGGCGGAGAGTCCCCTGCACCGCAGCAGCCTGTACTTGAGGGGCCCCCCCCAAAGAAGAGGGGTCATCCGAGGAGGGGCAAGTGAGAGGCCGATGGCCAAGTGCATCCCCCAGGAAGCCTGAACCTGTTCTGGATGTTCACCTTTGTGCGCAAACTGTTCACCCTGTTGACGGCAACACAACTCCCACACATGACATGGGGAGTACAAGTTGGACCAATGTCTCAGACAACTGTGGCCCGATACTGGGGATTTTGTCTACCAGGACTTTCAATTCATCTAGGAACTTCTGATTGCAATATAAATGTACAGCACTAACCATCCTATGCACAATTCACACAAATGTATCACAATAAACACACTAATACACCATACTTGCCTCTGTTGTGATTCCAACGTGGGTGCTGTCATGGGGATGATGAACTGCAAAATTACACTGTGTATGCGAACTGCAACAGCAAGTACAACACAGGCATGTGAGTAATGGCACATATGAGGGAGACACACCACCGGGGCTACACAACACATACACACCTAGGCCATCTGACTCATTGCCTACACTGATGTTGCCAGGAAAGACGGTGCAATGCACAGACACCACACCTATTCCCAGTTGTAGTCAAGTAGCCCACAGGTGCAGTAAGCAAATGGCAGTCAAATGTGTGACCACAGACAACGCACATCACAAAGTGAAGCACAGGTTTATTACACAGTTGCAACAGGTCGTAACCACTACAGATGCAAGGAAATCCCACATGGCAGCGGGCACACAGTCAACAACTGTAGAAGGAAGGAAGTCCATGGGTGTGGCGCACATCACCTGTAGGGACACAACAGCTACCACCCTGGAAGTACAATGACGTCGTCGGTGGACACAGTTGACCAAACGAATCTGAAAGTACCCTGTGAAGGACAGAAATGACACACAGTCAAAAGCAATGGAGAACAGGACAGAACAGCAAAACTCATGCACAATACATGTTACAAGATACCCACCCAGAACCAAGTTAGCATGTCAACACTGGACACACTCCAACAGCACCAGAGCACCACCTACACATATCATGCCAACTCACATCATTGACATGACACCTCAGGATACTCACATTCAGCTAAAGAAGTTGGTGATGAGCTGTGTGCGGACATCACCATCATCATCATCATCACTGGCATCGTGGTCCAGGCCAGGATCCTCCACAGGTGGCGGATGTTGGTCATTGTCATCCTGGATGAGAGGCAACTCCTTCCGCACTGCCAGGTTGTGGAGCATGCAGCAGACGATGATAATCTTGTACACCTTCGCTGGGGCATATGGGAGGGACCCTCCTGTCTTGTCGAGGCAGCGGAAGCGGCTCTTCAGGAGACCAAATGTCCGCTCAATCACTCTCCTGGTCCGACCATGTGCCTCATTGTAGCGCATCTGGGCTGGTGTCACAGGGTTCCTGAGGGGTGTCAGCAACCACGGCATGTTGGGGTATCCCGAGTCACCTACGGACAGACAAGTGCACATTAGCTGACTTGGAAAAGTGGGCGGAATACTACAGATCAGATCACACACAATGGCACAAAGTCAGTACACACCGACAAGCCAGGCACGCTGGTTCTGCATCTGTGCCATCATCCTGGGGATGCGACTACTCCTCATCACAAAGGCATCGTGTGCTGAACCAGGGAAACGGGCACACACGTGTGAGATGAGTCATATCTGCAAGACACACCACCAGTGCATTGACCGAGTGGTAGTGCTTGCGGTTACGGTAGGCCTGCTCCTGGGCCTGTGGTGGTACCAAAGCCACATGTGTCCCATCAATGGAGCCAATGACATGCAGCATCCTCCCCAGGGCATAGAAGTCACTCTTCACGTCAGTGAGTCGTTGCAGTCTAGGGAAATAGATGTACTGGTTCAGGTATAGCAACATTGCCTCCAAAACATCGCGGAGCACACGGCTGAACATGGTCTGTGACATCCCACCAGCAGTCGCCACAGTATGTTGAAAGGTACCGGTGGCAAAGAAGTGTAGGGCTGCCATCACCTTCACCTTGGGGGTCAGCACTGTAGGATACGGCCGGCCAGGCTGCAAATGTGGGGCCAACTGCACTGCCAAATCCTCAATCAGCTGCCTGGTGAAGCGGTACCGTCGGATGCTGTCCCGTTCCACCATCGTTGCCAGGTCTGGGAATGGTCTATGGACAGCAGGAGCCCTGCAGTGCAGAGGAGAAGAAAGCAAGATTGTCAGTCACCCCACATATGCGGCATTGAACACACTCAATATCACATCATACATCATTATGAGGCACAACTACATGAAGTGTGCAGTTCCGTAAGGACATGTATGGTACATACATAGCCAACATCTGTCATCACGGTTCAACAAGTGGCATCAATAAGTCCCAGGTTGGCCCATTGGATATCATGAGGCCGTGTCACAGTTCCCATCTCCTGCTGCCAATCACCCCCCACAGTGACATGTGAGGACAGATGTGCCCCAGGCATCACAGCTCAACGACAGGTACATTCCAAGGGACCCTGTATTGCCACATGGACACTGGCATTACATGGAGTATCATGTATACACCACAGCAAAACAACCATGACCCCCACAGGTAGTGGTTCCACTTGCCTCTGCAGGACAGACATGGACGTCTGTGACACACACACGCACATCAAAGTCCATGCACACACAACGTGGATGTGGAGACTGTCTCCCATTGTGCACATGAAATCAGAGACATTGTAAACACTACATGCACACAGACTGTGGAGGACCATCACTATTGTGCCACTGGGTCACCCTGGCTCAAACACACCGTCCCACATGGGACTCACGGGGTATGTGGCATGACATACACATACACCACCGTCAAATGTGACCATGGCACATGCTCAGATATGAACAGTTGCACATCACAGTGGTCATGTACACGTAACACCCTTGATCCTGTCCCCATGAACACGTGCACAGCCTGGGGGTGGCTGCCCCCAGGCGACACCCACAGGACAACATGTACACCAACATACACACAATAGGAAATGCAGCCTTACATGCCTTATGATACAGTTTGGACAGGCTGTGGTGTTGTAGGTGTGCCCCTCACTCCCTGGGAGCTATTTGTGGCTGGCATATGTTCATCTGAGACAGGCATGGTGACATATGCCAGTCACTTGTACAGGGATGCGTTGAACAGCAATGGACCGATCGGTGTGGCCGGCCGGCCCATTGCATCCAATGTGTGCGGGTACGCGTTGTACCCCTGTACGCGTTGTACCGCAATGGACCGATCGGTGCACCCGGCCGGCCCATTGCATTCAATGTGTGCGGGTACGCGTTGTACCCCTGTACGCGTTGTACCGCAATGGACCGATCGGTGCACCCGGCCGGCCCATTGCATTCAATGTGTGCGGGTACGCGTTGTACCCCTGTACGCGTTGTACCGCAATGGACCGATCGGTGCACCTGGCCGGCCCATTGCATTCAATGTGTGCGGGTACGCGTTGTACCCCTGTACGCGTTGTACCGCAATGGACCGATCGGTGCACCCGGCCGGCCCATTGCATTCAATGTGCGGGTACGCGTTGTACCCCTGTACGCGTTGTACCGCAATGGACCGATCGGTGCACCCGGCCGGCCCATTGCATTCAATGTGTGCGGGTACGCGTTGTACCCCTGTATGCGTTGTACCGCAATGGACCGATCGGTGCACCCGGCCGGCCCATTGCATTCAATGTGTGCGGGTACGCGTTGTACCCCTGTACGCGTTGAACAGCAATGGACCGATCGGTGCGCACCAATTGTCAATGGCCTAGCCTGGCAACGGACGCGTTTTCGAAATTCGAACGAGTCGGTTGCTGGAAATTCAGTTGGTCACCCACAACAATGTTGCAAAACCATGTATGTCATGAAGTTGAAGATTTGAAGGATGCTGTGGGCGTGTATTGGTGCTGCTATTCCATGGATTGGCCAGATTCAGAAGATGCAAACGACTTGGACCTATCACTTTGGACACATGGGACAGTATCTGCCTCTGCAGCACATATATATTGCTGGCTGTTCCCCTGAGAGCTCACTTGCCTGCACTACATGCTCCAGGACGACATCTGCCACTGCACTGCTGCTGTCTCTGCCCCCTCTGGACCCTGCAATGGCACGTACTGTGGAGAGAGCGCCAGCCTTCAGCCTTGAGGAGAACCAGGCCCTGCTGGACAGCCTACTTCCACAGTACAGCAAGCTGTATGGGACACCAGGGGAGCAGGTGAGTGTTCTGTGCACTGCGTTTCTGAATGTGCATTTTGTCTGACTAGCAAGGCTGAAAGTCTGCATGCCACTGGCTAGCAGGCTCACTGAGTAGTTGTCACCCCCCATAGTGTGTAGTGACATGCATTGGACAGGTATGGTGCAGTGACAGTGCATTTGAACAAGGTTTTACTTCCCATGCAATGATACCATGTAGTGACTTCTGGCAAACTGTCCATGGACAGCGTTGCACTGCCTGTGTACATCATGTGCCCCTGTGATTGAGACATGTATATACAACTGTGTCATGCACGGATATGTTGCATGTGTAGTAATGGCCTTTTCACTTTGTCATCCTGACAGGTTAATGCCCATCGGAAGCAGGAGATCTGGAAGGACATCGTCCGGGCTGTCCGGTCCGTGTGGGTCTACAAGCGCCGGATCCGCAACTGCCAGAAGAGGTGGCAGGACCTTCGGGGCTGGACCCGGAGGATTGCACGGGTCCAGCTGAAGCTGTCGCCTCCTCGCATGAGGGGCGGAACACGGACCCTGACCCCCACATGCTCCAGATCCTGGCGGTGGTGTTTCCAGACCTGGATGGGCAGCTGAAGGCCAGACAGCAGCAAGGAGGGGTGAGTCAAAGACTGCACTGTGAACTCTGTATTACATGCTATGTGCCCTCCTCTGGCCTGGTTAAACTGCCACAGTACAGCAGTCATGTTGTCCAGGAGCCATGTCCCTCTATTGTGCACTGCCCACTCCTCATCTGATACCCAGGTGTGGCCCTTACATTCAGGGAATTGTGTCACTTGGGACTGTGTCCTTGCAGTTTGCTTCACTCAAGGTGGGGACAGCATCTGTTTCCCTAACTCTGTTGTGGGCATCATGGGTGGGTCCATTGTTCACACAATGCCTGTGTTCGGACATGTAATCTGCGTGTTGCTTTGATATGCGGTCCACTTGCTGAGCTGAGCCACCACATGTGCCTGGGGTATCTGGCACACACCCATGCAGCGGGTGGGAACAATGTTTGGGCCCCAGGAGTGTGCAGATTACGTGTGTCACACATACATAGCCAGCTATCCACTGTCCAGGGCTCATCCCTCATTCATGTGGGGCAGGACAGTCATGCCTACTCCAGCCCATCCAATACACCTGTACTCCCACTCCCGTGTATCAGCTGACACGTTGTGCGCAGTGATTTGACCCCTCAGGTGTCTACCTCTGTGTCAGTGTGCTGTGGATTTGTTGCCAGGACTGCTGGGGTGTTTCTCGGTAGGGGCTCAGCATGCCACTGGAGATGTGACCATAGGAGACGATACTTGTGTGTCACATAGGTGTTTGATCAGCTGCCCGTGCAGACTGGGGTATGCGAATGTGAAGTTCAGGCAGCTGTTTCCCATTCACAGCAGATTGTGAGGGGCTCAGGTTCAGAGGGTAGTGTCACAGGTCTCCCATATGTCCAATCGGTATGACCTGGACAGATGAGGGTTAAGATGATGTGTTGTGTGGGGGATGTACATGTGCACTTGTGCAGCTCCAGGACTTGCATTCCCCATGACCTACTATTGTGACACAGTGCAGAGTGTTGTTGTCTGGCTGCCAAGTCATACATCACTGAGACAGTGATGTATGACTTAGCAGTCATGCCTCCGCCATGGCATGTGTCTACTTATTGGTGATCCTGCAGGGGAGTGACATGTGCTACATGCACACCATTGTGGCGATGGCTATCAGGACATGGGTGCATCATGGTGTCTGTTGCTGGTATGCATCACATGCATTTCCTATTTGACTCTGGGCATCCCTTTCATCCGGAAACCTGTACTGACTCAGTGGCAAGAGTTGTGATGTGTGCATGTCCACATGCTACACCGTGTCCTCTGCACTGTCCAACTACTGTGTAGGTGGTGCATGTGTCCACACTGGGGTGTTGCTATCCAACAGACACCAGACAGATGGGTGCAAGGCCATGTGGGATGTGAGTGCCATGGTTGGCATCAGACTGACAATTGGCTTCTCCTGTTCAGTTAGGGCACTTTTAGCAATGTTCAACTAATGATGCCAGGGCTTGCTCTGTAATGTGCTGTGCTCACAGTGGTGTGTGCGTTTGGTGCAGGTGACTGATGTCTGTCTGTTTCCCCATTGTTTGCAGATACATCCACGGCCACGGAAGGGGACAGCTCCACGGACCAGGAGGAGCCGGAGAGCCAGACTGGGTCAGCAGCCGAGGAGTGGTCGGAGGGACCCAGTGGCACGGAGGGCGAGGGGAGCCACACCGAGGAGTCCTCAGCAGCATCCACCTCAGCTGAGGACCACAGCGGCTCGGAGGATGACTCCCTTATGGAGGCGGGTGTCAGCAGCCACCACACCCCAGCTAGTGTTGCTGTCCCCGCCACCACCAGCACCACCACCACCCTCCCATCGGCTCCCATTCCCCAGGTCCGTGGAGGCTCCCATGTTCGGGAGCGTGTCTCCTTCGGGCCAGGCACCGCACCCCCTGCCCCTGTGTCCCCTGCTGCCCTGAGTGAGGAGTCTGTGTACCTCCTTCGCCAGCTCCATGTAGGGCAGACAGCCATGCTGAGTGTCCTCCATGCGCACACCGCTCTGTTGACTCAGCTGGTGTCGTTCATGGAGGGCATCTCATCGGGCATGTCTGACCTACAGAGGGGCAATAGGTCCATGGACTCCTCCCTGACGGCAGCAGTGTCCCTCCTCAGACAGTCCCTCACCCCTCCTGCCTCTGCTCCATCCACACTCCCCAGCACCTTACCCGTCCCAAGCACACACACACCGGCACAGGCACACACCAGCACACACACGTCCAGCACACAGACACACACGCCACAAACAAAACGCACACGCACGCACAGTCAGGGGACTGAAACCAGACTCACAGGGGATGGGGCCCTGGAACACACACACGCATCCACAAGCACTGCGCAGTCCTCAGTTGCCTCTCCCTCCAAAGCACCCTCCCTTGCCTCACCTGCAACCCCAAAGTCACAGCGGCTCTTCCTCTGTGACCTCGGCCTCATCCCCTACGATCCAGCTGCTCCAGCATCCAGGGGGAAGAGGAAGCCCACCCACACGGAGCAGAGTGCCCCTCGCCCCGGACACCCTCCCCCAGGCGCAGACAGACTGAGGCCCCCACCCGCAAGTCCCCCCAGAGTCGTAAGAGCAAGACCCCGCCGCCACCCTGCAGCTCAGGCACCAGGTCTCCTTCCTCCATCCCTCAGGCCCCCACTCCACAGGTGCCCCCACCACACCCTGCCCCAGGTTCCCCCACCCACAGATATACCATCCCCAAGAGGATCCGGCCTTCTCCCCCTGCCACTTGCTCTCCCGGCACCACACCCCCGCTGCGCTTGTCTGTGCCACTGATGTGGTGAGGGTGTCCTCCCCTCTGTCCAGCCCACCTTGCCTGTTCCCCATTCTCCTCCCCTGGAGGTAGGCACTGCAGTGGAGTCCATTACCACCCTGTCTGACTTGGGCACTGCAGTGGCGGACCTGTCCACTCCATCTGCAGGGTCCACTGCAGTCGTTCCGGCACCCACAACATCTGAGTCATGCCCCCCATTTGTGCCGGCACACACCATGTCAGACACCTCCACTGCAGTTGTCAGTGGCTCTCCAGCACCCACCACCCCTTCCCTGCCTCCTCCTGGTGAGCCCTGATCCTGTCCCTGCGGTGCCTGGCCTGCCCCTTCCGGTTGCCCCTCCTAGTGGATTGTCCCTGGTTTTGTGCAGTGCAGGCATGCGTAGGGTGACATCTGCCACTGTCACCCTGTATTGACTTACTTGATGGACTGGCCATTGGCCTTTGTTGGAGCATTACTGTCCTCTGAGTTTTTGGACACACATATGCTGAATAAAGCAACTTTCTGTTCTCTAGTGCTTATGCTTCTGATGTACATGTTGTTGATGATGCTAACCATGCCCTTGCTGCAGTGATGGTGATATTTGGTCTCATGATAATGAAGTGTTACTGTGCAGGAACACATGTGGTCCAGGGGGAATGTGTCCTATCCTGTGGTGTATCCATGTCATCCTTAGCAGCATCTGAGGGTGTCATGTGTTCAGTATTTGGCAATGGGATTTCCTACTTACATTAGCAATTTCACATCTGTGGCTTCCACCCCTGCACATCTGTTGTGCCTGCCATTGTTCAATTCGCCTACTTCCCTGACCGTGTGGCCATCTCCACTGGACATGCAGGTTTGGGCATCAATGGGGAAGGACTCATCTGTGTTGTCAGTGCAACATTGCTATACAAGTGTGTTGGATCTGTGCTGATGATTTCGTTGGCACTCCCATGACCAGGCTGATGTGACGGGAGCCTTCATTTGGTGCTAATTGTTGATTGTGTGACCAAGTGCTCAGCTGACATGATGGGGCCCTACTGAGGCAACATATGGCACAGCTTTCCTCACACAGGAGTGGAGTCCCCTCATGGCAGTGTGTACTCCTGTGACATTGCCTGCGCCCAAGGTGTGTGTTGTATGAGCATGTCTGTGTGTTCACTTCCGTTTTGCTGTGCATGCTGGGATCCCTAGTGTTGTACCGGTTTGTGATGCTTGCTGAGTTGACCTATGTTCCCCCAAAGTCTTCTCCCTGGGTTCTCTGTGATGTGGGTGCATGGCACATTACTGGTCATCAGGGTGTCACCCATAGGTGTGTTTGCTGTCAGGGCTGAGTTTGTGTGCAGACGCAGATGGGTCACAGTCAGGTTTCCCCTTGGCACTTGTTGTTTACACCTGTCATGTGATTTCCAGTTTGTGTTATCTTTCAGTGATTGTGACACGTTGTGTGTGTGACTGCTGGCACTCCTCAGGGTCCGGGCTGCAATGTTGGTAGTTGTCTATGTGTGTTCTTTGTGGGTGTCCTTGGCTTCTTCATTGGTGTGTGACTGTGGCTGGGATCCCATTGGTTGGTGTGGTATTGCCGTCATGTCCATGTACAGCGTAGTGTGCAGTGTGTCAGACATTCAGGAGTCTTGTTGAGTGGCCATGTGTGATGTGTTTCTGCACCTTGGTTTCCCACCCACCACCCTGGGATTGTCATGGGTGCATGTGCAATGTCACCAGTGCATGTGTGCTTCACTGCTGCACATTGTTGGAGGTCGAGGTGTGTGGTGTTGAGTGTGTGCAGATGAGAGTTGTTGCCCGGCTAGACCCCTGCCTCCATGTTGGCCGTGGCTTACTGGCTGTGCTGATTGATTTGTGCTTGTGTAGGTGTGATGGTAGTTTGTTGGTCAGGACACAAGTCTGTGGTTCACAGTGTGAACGACATTTAGCTTTGTCATCACAGTGGGATTGTAATGCAGCCCAGGGTCACCACATTGTGGGGGCCCTGGGGGTAGTGCTGTGGTGTGTCTGTGTCTTGCTGTGTAAGTTGCTGTTCCTACATGCTTGTGTGACATGTGTGATTTGTCTCATCTGACAATGCCTGATTGCCCACATAGGGGATTTGGATCCATGAGTTACCTTTGTGTGGCACTGTATGCACATCTGTGTAATTGGTATTCAGGCCTCCTCATGTGTTGTGTGGTTGCCTGGGGACAATGGCACCCCCCCCTCACCTGTTGTGTTTGATGTGCAGTGTGGGTCTGCCTGTTTGTGTTTGTGCATCTGCACCACTGCATTGGCATGTCTTAGGTGTGCCATTGGCTGTATGTTGTTTGGTGGGTTTCCCCTGCTGTCCCTGGGACTCCTAGGTCATCGGTCAGCACAATGATCATGGTTTGTGTGTCCCATTGCTGCCATGGTATGGTATCTGTTCACCTCACATCTACAGTCTCCACAGGGTATCTGCATTTGTGTGCCCATTGGTGCAAATATGTGGGTCTGCATTCTGATGGTCACTTCTGTCATTGTGTCATTGATGAATGTTGACTCTGTCAGCCCCCATGGGTGTTGTTTGTCTGCACATGGCCAAAGGTATGTCTTATTTGCACTGCAGTATTTGCCTCCCCCAATCTATGTTGCAATGGGACACATGCACTACTTTGCCACTGATGTGTTTTAAGTTCTGTGACCAGGAATCATCCATGCAGTTTGGCAGTTGCAGCTTTTTCTTTGTCAACACTTGCATTTTGGTCACAGTGATGATGGGGGTTTGGACCCCATTGCCACAATGTTCAAAATGTGCTTCAGCTATGGACCCCACACTTACCTTTTGGTCACTGTGATGATGGGGGTTTGGACCCCATTGCCACAATGTTCAAAATGTGCTTCAGCTATGGACCCCACACTTACCTTTTGGTCACTGTGATGATGGGGGTTTGGACCCCATTGCCACAATGTTCAAAATGTGCTTCAGCTATGGACCCCACACTTACCTTTTGGTCACTGTGATGATGGGGGTTTGGACCCCATTGCCACAATGTTCAAAATGTGCTTCAGCTATGGACCCCACACTTACATTTTGGTCACTGTGATGATGGGGGTTTGGACCCCATTGCCACAATGGTCATGGCCTGCTTGCATTGTGGGGGCCACACACATATATGTGTGGCACATGTGATAGGGGGTCACATTGTATGTTCAAAGTCATGTTCAGTGTTGTAGGCATTTGACACAGTCTACACACGCTTGTCATGGTGTTGGGGGATGTCTTTTCTTACATTCCCTAGGTTGTGGTGTGCTGGTTGTGTCATGCATTGTCCATCCTATGAGTGGGGGGGTGTTGGTGGTAGGCATCCAGCCCCCCATGGGTAGAGGTGGTAGTAGTGACAGGCATCCAGCCCCCATGGGTAGAGGTGGTAGTAGTGGTAGGCATCCAGCCCCCTGGGTAAGGGTGGTAGTTGTGGTAGGCATCCAGCCCCACAGGCTAAGGGTGGTAGTAGTGGTAGGCATCCAGCCCCCCTGGCTAAGGGTGGTAGTAGTGGTGGGCATCTGGCACCCCCCTGGCTAAGGGTGGTAGTAGTGGTAGGCATCCAGCCCCCCCTGGGTAAGGGTGGTAGTAGTGGTAGGCATCTGGCACCCCCATGGCTAAGGGTGGTAGTAGTGGTAGGCATCTGGCACCCCCATGGCTAAGGGTGGTAGTAGTGGTAGGCATCCAGCCCCCCTGGGTAAGGGTGGTAGTAGTGGTAGGCATCCAGCCCCCCCTGGGTAAGGGTGGTAGTAGTGGTAGGCATCCAGCCCCCCCTGGGTAAGGGTGGTAGTGGTGGTGGGCATCTGGCACCCCCTGGCTAAGGGTGGTAGTAGTGGTAGGCATCCAGCCCCCTGGGTAAGGGTGGTAGTGGTGGTGGGCATGTGGCACCCCCTGGGTAAGGGTGGTAGTAGTGGTAGGCATCTGGCACCCCCATGGCTAAGGGTGGTAGTAGTGGTAGGCATCCATCCCCCTGGCTAAGGGTGGTAGTAGTGGTAGGCATCCAGCCCCCCTGGGTAAGGGTGGTAGTGGTGGTGGGCATGTGGCACCCCTGGGTAAGGGTGGTAGTAGTGGTAGGCATCTGGCACCCCCATGGCTAAGGGTGGTAGTAGTGGTAGGCATCCAGCCCCACAGGCTAAGGGTGGTAGTAGTGGTAGGCATCCAGCCCCACAGGCTAAGGGTGGTAGTAGTGGTAGGCATCCAGCCCCCCCTGGGTAAGGGTGGTAGTAGTGGTGGGCATCTGGCACCCCCCTGGCTAAGGGTGGTAGTAGTGGTAGGCATCCAGCCCCCCCTGGGTAGGGGTGGTAGTGGTGGTGCGCATCCAGGCCCCTGTGTGCATATGTGGCATTGGTGATGGGCATCCCGCCCCTATGGTGCTGCTGTTGCTGGTGTAAGTAAATTCTGCATCCCTCTGTGTGTGTGTGATGTGTCGTGTACGTGTTGTATGTTTTTGTGGTTGGTGTCTGACTTACCTTCTGCGCCGTACGCGTCCGCGCCTGTTCCGGTAGTAAATGTAGAATATTGGTAGGATCGGAACGAAGGGATTCATGGTTGGTTCGTCTCGTTCGTCTTTCTCGTTGCTTCGCGTCGTCCTCATCGCTGGCGTGTTCGCCTCGTAGCCGTGGATCGTGTTGTGGCGCGAATCGGAGCTTATGTGCGCCTCTCCCGGAAGCTTTGACGTGCCGGACGTAGCGACGGGTTCGGCGCGTACGGAAAGCGCATCGTACTTGTTCGGCCGGACGGGGCTGCATTTTCCCTTCCGTGCGACTCGATTCGGCGTTTCCGGATTCGCCTCGGTCGGAGAACAGGACCTGGATTGGGTGAGTACGACTCGGCCGGCTTCTATGCTGTTGTGCGCATCGTACTTACTCGTTCGGAATGATGTACGGATCGGTCGGGAAACAGGCATTCGCATGGCTTTTTTCCCGACCGAATGGTATTGGGTGCGCCTCCGACCGAGATCGGAATCGGCCCCTGAGTCTCCAGCCTCAGAGACAAAACTCTCCAGTAGCTCTGGCTTTGATGTTACCAGTAATGTTTTGACTAGATATCTGTTTGATGCAATAATCCATTTTAACAGCAACATGATTCATTTTGGATTATATGATGTTGGTTATTCTGTGGATGGTAATATCAAAGCCAGAGCTACTGAAGAAACAATGCAATTATTCACATACTCATATTATCCAAAATAGTCTTTGTGTGGTTATCAGCATGATTAAGTCAGTTATGCTATTTTTTTTCAATCCTATGAAAAAAAGATGTACTTGTAAATGCTCCAACACAGTGCCTAATCAGCCATCATACAGGTTCTTTCACCGATGGCGATGGTTATGGCCCCTAAGATCCCGGGAGTGCAGATTGATACTGTGGCATGTACAGTAAGGGCTTGGAACAAGCTCAGACGCAGGGCCCGTATTGAGCATCTCTTTGCTCCATCTGTTCGGCTCATTGGACATCCTTCCTTCCCTATCACGTGTGACTCTGGCACATGCTGTAGACTGCGCAAACCGCACCTTACATCTACGGGTGCGATTTGCCCTGATGGCACCTTTCTCTCACTGCAGCAAGCCCTACAAAGTGATGATACTAACTTGCTTGACACTTTAACATATTACCAACTATGCGCTGAGACCTGTGCAATCCATGCCTCATTCCGAGATGATCTGCCTACATTCCTGGTGCTCAAGTCATCCTTGACCACCTCATCTTCCCGCAAACTCATAGGGCCCGATTCACAAAAGTAATCTGAGACAAAATCCTAACTTTCCGACTTTCGGTATTCACAGAAGGCATTTAGGAGTACTAAAGTTAGGATTTTGTCTCAGCTAATCTTAAGTTTTGGTCTTAAGTTAAACTTAAGACAAACTTAAGTTTAACTGAGACAAAATCCTAACTTTACGACTAGGATTTTGTCTCAGTTAAACTTAAGTTTGTCTTCAGTTTAACTTAAGACCTAAACTTAAGGTTAACTGAGACAAAATCCTAACTTTAGTACTCCTAAATGTCTTCTGTGAATACCGAAAGTCGTAAAGTTAGGATTTTGTCTCAGATTACTTTTGTGAATTGGGCCAGTTATTCGACTGTACGCTGGGATGCGCAACTTGGTGTCCAGATGCAGTACGATAAGCAGGAGTGCATGGGATGCAGAAATAACACCCCCCCTCACAGATGAGCAGTGGTTCTACTGCTGCACCCAGGCACGCACACTCTCCCCCAACTATCACCTCTGCCTCATCCATTTCAAGTTCATCCCCTGACTATACCACTCCCCTGAGAAACTGTTCGGAATGGGCCCGGGTACAGACGTGCAACTTCTACGTTGTTTTTTCCCTACTGCCAGTTTCATTCACCTTGCTTGGGCCTGCCGGGAATCTCCGATTATTGGGCTGAAGTATTTGCAATGATTAATGCCATTAAGGGACAGCCTCTCGAGCGCTCCCCTAGAGTTGGGCTGTTGGGATATGTCAAAGAGGTGCTGCCCGATGTCCAGAGGTGCCGCCCAAGATGTGTAAGTTGATGGCGATGCTCCTCCTGCTCGCCTAGCGCAGGGTTGCGATGCGATGGGGTCGATGTCCATTGCCGCTTGCAACTGACTGGTTTAGAGACGTAGCGTACTGCCAGGAACAGCTCACTGCCTTCTGGGAACTCATGCCCATATGTTCCCCAGCTAAAGATATCTGGTACCCCCTTGAAATGTGCTTTAGTGCCCGAGTGGATGCAGTCGAGAATGGATGAGCAGATGCAGGGGCTGGGACTTGAGCTCCATTAGATACTGTGTAATAACAACCTGTTTTAGAATGTCCACAATTACTGTATTTTGCAACCTCCTGCATGACGTGGGCCTTACTATACAGCCAGCTTGATCGTGAAAGTTGTAGCATGACTCCACTGAGTGACTGTTTTTTTCTCCTCATCGCCAGTCCCCCCCCCTTTGCTCTATTTTCTATACAGCGACTATTGAGAACAATGTCTCTATATATCCTGATTTGTGTATCTTGTCATCATTGTGATTCATGGTCACTGTATATTGTATACCTATGCACTGTTTAAAACTTAATAAACTGAATTTTTTTTAAAACAGTCTTTTTCAATCATTATCATCATTGGCAGGAAGGAATTGCACTGTTCTGTCTCGCGTTGGTGAGGACTGCAATATTGTCTCCCAGACCAGCGTCCCATCTTGTTTCCTCAAACCCTTTCCAGTTGTGCATTTAAGCGCCATTCCCTCGCATCACACCCACTTGATCAATTTTTTATTCCATTCCCACAGATGAGGTCCACCCAGAGCATCCAAATTCATAGCTAGGTGGCGATGGGCAATTATTAATCCCAAATTTGGACAGAACAGCATTCACCTTATTTTTTGGCAAGAGGACAATTAAACAGACCACTGGTGTTTTAATAATTTGCCTACCTCTGGATTCATTGATAAATTAAACCACTGTCTCCCAGTACCAAAAAACGACAGCTCCACACCTTATGAAAAAGGTGATGAGAAATGTATAAAGCGTGACAAATACCCTGAGGTGTCTAGGCGCTGCCTTTGGTATATATAAGTCAGAACAGACCCTGAGGTACAATAGGTCACCCCCCTCTGTTCTGCATGTTGGGCATGCTGAATGTGCATCTGGATTTATGACGATAATTCTCTTAGGGGTTATGTATACTCAATTTATGGAATAATTCTGGATTAATTTGAATCTGGCATTTCTGTTTGTGTTAGGGATATGCTTTAAATGTTGTTCCAGTCCCTATATTCAATGGGTGCCCCCATATCCTCTGCCCTGCGACCGTGCAGCCTGTGCAAATTACACTTTGACTGTGTGAGCATTGCTGTATACAAAGGTGTAATCATCCGATGTGTGACGTTAGTTGTGCATATGTTTTTTAAGCAACAGTGTACTGGATGATCAGTTTTGCTCCTTTCCACCATCTGTTTATTGTAGCCAATTCAGCCCCATGTTGTAGGAAATGTTGCTATGAGATCTTATATCTGATAAATAATCCATGGAACTCCAGTACTGTATTATCCTCATTTATCTCCTCACATGCATATGGCAAATGTGTATGTGGTTCTAAAGAGCTCTAGCCCAAAAATAATGGAGCGGGCTGACAAGAATCTCCTTCACCATGGAACTCTGCATTTTTAAAGGAGTTAAAAAGCAATTCCAGAAGAGTATCCCAACCAGGCACATTCACAATAGGCCAAATTGATGCACCACATCAAGGATCCTTCCACCTGGTAGCCCCTTGTAACTGCGCCACCAAGTAGGATAGTTCTAAATTAGGAACTGCTAGACCAACCTCATCAGATGGTAGTCTGAGCTTAGCCAATGCAATTCTCTTCCTCTGTGAACATATACAGCTAGAAAAGCAAAGCTGCTTTAATTATGCTCTGTGGTCTGACCTTCCTTTACCCTTACCTTCCTTTACCCTTGGCTGCTGGCTCTTGCAGCAGGCATTGTGACATCAGAACTCATCTGTAAAAATTTATTACAGTTGAGTTCTGAAGAAATGTCTTTTTAATCATCAACTTTGTATGTCACAAGTCACCGATTGAAAAGAAATTAAAGACAGGTTTTTATAAAGGTAGTTATAATTAGGTCTGATTTTCATAGAAAGAGCGTTTTTTGGTTTGCTAATAACTTCAGGCCCATTTCACGAATCTTCACAAAACTGTCCCAAAAAAGTTCATCCACCTCAGCTCCTTCCTGGCAAGCTTCTGGGTGATATGTCAAGCGGAGGTTAGGAAAAAGGGAGGGTTCTCAAAACACATTTTCCCTAAGCAATTATTCATTATAAAGTTGAACAGTGATTCCGCAAAAATGTATTTATACCAAATTTGGCAGAAAGCAAAATCCAGGACCAGAAAGCGTGATTTTTATGATTTGGTGGTAATCTGTTCAGTAATTTTTGAGAAATGAAGGTCCAAAGTGTATCCATATATCACCCCACAGAGGATCCACGGTTCTGACAGATCTAAAGATAAAATCTGATTGGCTGTTACAATATCAACAGAGATGTGGCAGCAGCAATTTTAAGACTGAGTCACCTGTCCTGGGGAAAGGGTAAAAAAACATCCTTGTCAGAGGGAGGTATTCAAAAATGTCTTTAATGATTTGATTAAGAAAAAGCAAGTACCAGCAACAGATAAAACATGAGAATGAACGGAAAGTGAGCAGTCAAATTTGATACCTAAATTGCGAGCAACTTTAACTGGTGGAGGAGGGAACAAAAGATTGTCAGGCCACCCCAGCTAAGGAGAAAATAAAGTATTCTGGCCAAATGAGAGTATATCCATCTTGCCAGTATTAGATTTTAGGGAATTAAGCTCCATCCAGTGGACAATACTTGAGAAACTGTTTTTAAAATTAAGTTTGGAGCTAAAGAGTTCTTTTGGGTATCATAAGCAAACGATTTGGACAAGATACCAAAGGAATAGCAACCTACTGTACGATGTTCCACTCCACATCACTCCACTCTATGGCACTCCACTCTACACCAAACCACTTTACGCTATTCTACTCTGTGTCACTGCACTCTACCACACTTCACTCTGCGCCACTCAACTCTATGCCAAACTACTGTACGCTATTCCACTCTACACCACTGCAGTCTCTGCCAAGCCACTGTACGCCATTACACTGCCCTTCACTCCACTGTACGACCCTCCACTGTAAGCCCCTCCACTGTAAGACACTGTACGACACACTACTCTATGAAACAACACTCCACTTGACTCTACTCTATAACAAGTCACTACACTCTACACTATTACACTCTACTCTACAACACGCCGCTCTACTCTATGCCACTCCACAAGACACAGTGCAATACGCCACTCTTATCAAGACATTCCACTTTAGTCTGTGGCATGCCACTCCACTCTGTGCCACTTCACTCTTCACTATTCCAACCTACCTGACTCCACTCTATACCACTGTACTGAACACCACTCCACTGTACGTCCATCCACTCTTTGCCACTCCACTCTACACTATTCCACTCTACGCCACTCGAATGTACGCCACTCCACTCTCCGTGACTCAACTCTATGCCACTCCACTCCAGGCCAGTCTATGCACCCCAATACCTTGAACATTAGTGTTATATTTAAATAGTATTCCATTCTTCCCATTTTAAGTTCACTATAGATCATTGTGGGACTAAAAATAGAGAAATAAGAAAAACTGTTGTTCCCATAGTGTATACAAACCCATTTCTCAACTAAGCACGGTGCACTTTAATAGGCATGACCGTCCTGACATCTTTGGGCTGTCTAAACAAACAAACTAATGCTTACATATACCCTGCAAGCTATCAAATTATATAGTACAGTGCATTTGACATGTACTTCTAATTTACTTGTGAATAGACACTCTGTCCCTGAGCAATATGAGAATGCACTTTAATACCCTCGGTACCAGTATTTTATCTACTATAAACTTTTTTGTGGGACTTTGAATAGTGAAGCAGGAGAGATAATTGCTCTTATATCGTGTATAAACACATTTCCCGTTTAAGTACGGTGCACTTTAAGATTTATTTCCGCTCTAGGATTTCTGGGCTGCTTAAATTAATGAGTTAATGCTTACATATACCCAGCAATTTATTAACTTATTGAGCACAATGCACTTTGAATATACCTCAAAATATATCTGAGAACAGACACTTTGCCCTTTTTGAAATGACAACTTGAGAATCTACCAACCTCTTTTATATATATGATGACAACTTTTTGAGTTTGTTCTCGCTTAGCACAATGCACTTTAACATCAATCTTACTTGCTCAATCATCGAGATGACTGGCTTTGACAGTGTTAACACAGTTTATTTTCTGCTGTCTTGAGTGCCCTGTCTATCACACGTGTTTTATCACTCCATTGACCCCTCTTAATCTAATCACTAACAGTCCAGACATTTTAAATTATGTGTTTTTTGTTTAGTCCTTTCGTTTGGAACTGATTTGTGATGAATTAAATATCAAACTTTCCTGACAACCTAATATATATGATTCTGGGGTACCCTGTCGACCCCTCTAGGTTGCCAACAGTCTAGACATTATATTATATGAGTTTTTTGTCTCAGCGTCATTTGTGGGACCTGATTTGTGATGAATCAAATATCAAATTTTCCCAATAACCTAATATATGTTTTTCTGGGGGTACTTTACCAGAATTGTGGAAATATTTGATCAATATATCAATTTGCATATTGTATAGTTATCCTAATATATGTTTTTCTGGGGTACTTTACCAGAATTGTGGAAACATTTTATCAACATATAATGTGCATATTGTATAGATAATGTCACAATAATGATTCAAAAAAGAGTATAAACATAAGGATTAGGGCTGCTTTGCAACTTTTGCTTACACTGCTACTGTCATTTACGGGAACAAATAATCTGTGTTCCTTTAAAATTCTGATATTAATGGTTGTGGAAGGGATTGCGTGGTCCCTACTTATAGACACTCTGTACAGCGCACTCTATGACCCCGATGAAGGCCCCAGGCCGAATCGCGTTGGTCTTCTTCCTCACTTTATGCACATGCACTTTGCTGAAAATTAAGAAACTTTAAAAAAAGAATAAAGTGTTTCTTAAAAAGAATTACAGACCCGTTTGTTTCTCTGATCTGCTTGGTGCTGTCTTCCTGTGCCCTCGACGAATGGCGTGTGATACCAAGGAGGGTTAATACGGGACACGAGTATCCAATAAAACGTGGTGTCGGGCCACGAAAGATGAGCACCCGGACACGGAGCAGCTTTTCTCTTCCGACGGTGTTGTGGTGTTTCTCAGAAACAAAGCTGCCTCCAGCCCCGAGATCACTACAACATCCAACACCGGGAGCCAGCCTGTGATGCCGAACACGGTAGGGGCCCGAAGAGTTATGGGTAGTCATTCGGAGGGGGGTGTCCTTGTGGGAGTAACCGCTGCGTTCCTTCCCCCGAAGCAACCTACGTGACGTGAGCGGCTCCATTTGAAACAGCGAGCTCTCGGTTAGCTGTATTCCGGCTTCCTGGTGACCTTGACTGAGGGTGACCAACGCAATTAATGTGGATGCAGCACCCAAGTCACCGTTAAAGATGCGAGCAGCTTAGGAAGCAATTGTGGGATCCCGGAACCATGAAACTCGAAGAAGGAATTTCTCTAGTCCTTACTGTGCATTGTGGGAGTTTGTACAGCTCAAGGAACCTGATTTTGAATAACAATTATTTAGATGTGGACACAGCAGTAACATCAAACAATCCTTTGAATTGTGCATAACAAGTTTGGATTTTACATTCAACTTAAAGATTCGAACATTACCAATGGCTAAAGTAGTCAATAAATGATTCTCTCAAAGTCCAGCAGAGAGTGCTCTACTATCATCTTAATGACAACACCAACAATCGTTTGAATCTCATTGCAGAATAATTACAAACTACATTTGAAACCTAGGATCTTCTCTAAAATATTGTCTTTTTCTACAAAATGGAACACCAAGAAACAATCTAGAAATTACTTGCGATATATATTATATATCGGAAAGGAATTCCAGCCACAGTAATCCGACTGCGATAAAACAACAAAGGAAGTAGACTTTGGACACAACAGCAATAACATATACACCAAAACGAATAATTGGAGGATATTACTAAAAAAGAGTCAGTGACTGCAATCACTATAGCACCAATGCTACAAAGATACTAATATTCATGAACTCTGGGAAGGTTAACTCCGACGTAACAACAGGAAGGACGAGTTGACACAATAGGACAAAGCACATGCCAAGTGTAAACACCTAAGAGGATTTTACAAGAGAGAGGGAAAAAAGTTACATTTTGTGATAAGGCCAATACTCCCGTTCCAGTACAAGAACTATGTGTAAGATGGAGGTCAAGCTACTCTCTAACCCAGGAGTGCTTCAAACATTTTCCATTACTATTTCTAAACAGAATGGCTGACAGGTGGAGCAAACAAGAGCAATTGCTGAAAGGAATGTTTGATGATGAAGGTGAACTCATCACCACACAGGGCAATGTGCATCCCACAGGCTTGAACTCCAGAAGCAAGCCAAAACAACAAATGAGGGAACTGGAACAAACAAGAATAGTAGAGATTAACAAATGGTGGGAGAGTGAGACCTTGAAAAAATATGTGGCTTGTTAACGGATTCCAAGGGGTTTAAGGATCTTCGTCATTCCTACTTTAAGTGACCTGGAACCGGATCTCCCCTCGCAATGGCAATCTGATACCACGGAGAGCTCTATGAATCTTATAAATACACTCATAATACACGCTGAGAGAAGATTGGCGCAAGCAATTGAAAAGTCCAAATATTCAGAAAAATCCTTGGAAAAATTTAAAGAATCCGTTGAGGGCATTAAACTATTCGAGGAGCTTGAAAAAAAGCTGGATAAAGAAGTACAGAACAAGAAAATAAGGACATTTCAGCGTGATAAGATCAATTACGCTACAGGACGTGTTTATACTTTCGCCTAGAGATAGGACTACAACTACAATAAAGAATCGATGGATCGGATTCAGGTACAAGAACAAACTAGAATGTCAAGTGCAGAGAGTTCGGAAATCAGTTCAGGGGCAAAGGCCGACACGACAGTCACCAAAGGATGGATTTTTCTGGGGAGATGCGTCTACTCCGCATGACTACACAGGGGAAAGGCAGAGGCACACAACCCAAAAAGAATACCAACAACAGAGAGGAGAACATCAACAAAAAGAACAAGACGGGGTGGTAAAAGGCAGAGGCAAAAAAAGCAAAGACTCAAAATGATTACAAAAGCAAATGATGGCCCGAGCACTGCAACTAAGTATAATCTGATCATCAACTTGTCATCTAAAACCTTGAACTCCAAACATGTAAATTTACTAAACAAAGGTTTGACCTTTTGCCCGCATCAGAAATGGACTTAGCAAGTACAAGGGTTGGTTTATACAAATTCTGCCGTAAACTAAAACATTTTATCAATAACCCGCCACCAAGGATAACAAAACGAGGGACGTCGAGTGATCGTACACCTCTAACGATACGTGACATACCACCTTTGAGAACCCTTTATCATCTGGAAAGAGAAGACATGGAACATCAAACGACTATCATTCCAGCAGAAATCCCGGATGTACAGCTATGTGAATATATGTCCATTGACACAAACCTTTCTCTCAGCAGCAACTGCAAAACACGCTCAAGGTTCTGACCCCAATTACCACCTGGAAACAGAGTGGATATCTTTCAAGAAATGATGACTGAAGAACTACATGCCATTTACATCAAAGAGAAGAAAGACATACGACATAGGAGGCAAAATATGACTAAGGATGACAACTGGGCACTACAGGATTTACAAAAGGATAAGAACATCATAATCAAGCCATCAGACAAGGGTGGAAATATCGTGATTATGGACTGTCAAAAGTATTATCTAGAAATCAAAAGACAACTGAATGATACAGATAATTATGAAAGATGCAAGGGAGACCCAACACAGCGTATTATGAGGACTTATCACAACAAGCTTGTGAATTGGCAAATGAGAGAACTGCTGGATGACGATGAGTTTGAATATTTACTTATAACGCAATCTACAACACCAACGCTGTATATCCTACCCAAAGTCCATAAAAGCTTGGAGAATCCACCGGGACGTCCGATTGTTAGTTCTTGTGGTTCCCTGTTGGAGAATACATCGAGATTAATTGACATATTACTCTTTCCTTATTTGGAGAATCTTCCGTCATGTATCCGTGACACTACAGACTTTCTCAAACGTATTTGGGGGAATACCGTGGAAAGAGAATTATGTCATGGCAACTGTGGATGTTGTCTCCTTGTCTACATCCATCAATCACGAAGATGGAATCAAAGCGAGTGAGTTCTTCTTGAGATCACGTTCACTGAGTCTTCTGGAACAGACACAAATGATCCTAGAAATGATCCATTTCTGCCTCCATAACAATGTATTCATATTAGACAACACATTTTACAGACAAAGGAGAGGAACTGCGATGGGAACATCTTTCGCACCTACATACCCCAACCTAACCATGGGTTTCTGGGAAGCCGAACATGTCTGGTGTGACAAAAACAAAAAAATTACTGACAGAGTGGTGCTATGGGTGCGTTACATAGATGACCTATTTTTAATTTGGGAAGGAGGTGAGGAGGAGCTGGAACTCTTCTTAAGATCTTTTAATGAGAATGCATTTCATCTAAAATTCACCTACAATATGAGCTATCAGGAAATTGAGTTTTTAGACACACAAATATACATCCACAATAAAAAGATCTGTACCACCTTATATCGCAAACCTTCAGCGTACCACAGCATTCTGATGGCTAACAGCGCCCATCCCAGATCACTCAAGTGGAGTGTACCCTATGGGGAATTCCTACATGCCCGAAGAAACTGCTCCGAGGAGGAAGAATTCATGTCACAATTGGACCAGATGTATACTAGATTCTCAAGAAGAGGATATCCAACAGTGGTCCTGGATAATGCGAAATTAAGAGCTATAAACAAAAGAAGAGAGGACCTACTTTATCCCAAACAGCTCACTGACAAGAAAGAGGAAAGCAAAGATGAGCTAAGGTTCATAACACAATTCAATACCTCTAGTGGAGCAGTCAGAAATACTTTGCAACAACATTGGAAAACACTCCGACATGATGAAGATCCAAGGTCTTGCACCCAAAACTATCTCAGTATTACATACAGAAAAGCGCCCTCCCTGGGTGACATTTTAGCACACAGTTACTTTGGCAAACCAAAACAGAAAAACATTGTGGATAATTGGCTACGAACAAATGGGTTCTACAAATGCCATAAGTGTAAAGCCTACAGGTATGGATGCAATCACCAGGATGTAGTAACCTTCACTGGAGAGAAAAGAAAGATCAGAGAAAGAATCTCGTGTGAGACAACACATGTGGTCTACATCCTTGAATGCCAGTGCGAAAAGAAATATGTAGTTAGCACTATAAATAAATTAAAACTCTGCATCCTGCAACACATAAGAGCAATACATAACAAAGACCTCACTTATGCCATGGCGAAACATCTTTGGAAAGACCACGCAGGAGACTCAAATCAGCTATCATTTTATGGCATTGAACATATACCCTGGAGAATAAGAGGAGGTGATCGAGAACTTGTACTGAGAAAAGCTGAGCCCAAATGGATTATAATGGTTGCCACCGAGATACCGTGGGGATTAAATATGGTTGCAGAATTGCATAATGTTTTGTGAATCTTTTTGCACGGTCCAACAATATCTGTGCCATACTTAGGACTGTTATGATGTAAGCCAGAATATAGATATATTTTTTTAAATCTTTTTATTTAACATAGCTCGTGGTACCAAATCACAATAGACAATGTTCAAGGAACAGATTAGATGATAGCATCGTGGTGAACAAAAAAAAAAAAGAAAAAGGGCACAGTAGTACACAAATGGGATACACAATGACATGATTACTCCCCGGAATCCCCTCCCGAACCCCTATACTTTCGCCATGGCCCCCAAATCTTTTTCCATTTCTTCGTACAGCCCCTACTCTTGTATATGGTTTCCTCAGCTCTTTGGCACCAATCTAAGTCCCTCCTCCAGTGTTCCCATGCCGGGGGCGACTGAGAGCCCCATCCCCTGGCGATGTTTCTTTTTGCTACCCCTGCAGCTAATGCCAGCCAGAGTTCAACGTGTCTCGTCCAATCTGTGTCTCCCTTGATCATCAACAACAGCCACTTTGGCTCCATTGGAACAGATTCACCCACCACCACCGACATCGTGTCTGTAACTTTGGTACAGAAAGGGACTATTGCGGGGCATTCCCATAGTATATGATAGAAGGTACCTTCCTCCTGACAGCCCCTCACGCAAAGGGCCGATGGACTCCTGCCCCATTCGTACAGGTGTGTGCGAGGGTAGTATATATGGTGTAGGATTTTCAATTGGACTAATCTGAACCTAGGACGGATTGCTATTTCCCGCGGGCTCTGTATGGCGTCTTGCCAATCGTCATCCTCAAGGGTACCAATGTCTCCGGTCCACGCCGCCCGGAGCTTCACCAAGGGGTCTGGCAAATTGTTTATGAGTTTTCGGTAAATGGTGGATGTGGGCTTCTCTAAAATCGGGTCTAATAATAACCTATCTTCTAGAGGGGAATACTCCGGGATGGAGGAATCTCTACCCATGTGGGAGCGAATGGCGTGTGTAAGGCGTATGTAATGGTAATGTTGTGAATCATGGAGGTCATACTCCTTAAGGTAAGCAAAGGAGCGGGGAGCAGATCCCCTCCACACGTCACCCAAATAGTCTATGCCAATCAACCTCCATCCCCCAAAACCAGTCAGTCGCGACACCTCTCTCAGCTGATCTCCAAGCCACAGGGGGGTTCTGCCGGTCAGTCTGTCCGTCCACCCCAGGAACTTGTTCGCTTCCCTCCAGCACTGGACCACCACTCTAGTGTGCGCAGGCCACTCCCTTCCCAACCTCCGGGCATAGAGCAAATGTTCACTGTTTCCCCCTGGCATTACTAATCTGTCCACCCTATAGGCTGGTTCGGAGCTATCTGTGTACACCCAGTCGTTGACCACCTGAAGCTGAGAGGCCCAGTAGTATAGCCGCACATTGGGGAGCGCCAGGCCCCCATCGTACACCCCTCTGGTGAGTTTGTTGAGTGCTATTCTGGGAGTCCCACCGTTCCAAAACAGTGTCCGCACTGCCTGAGAGATACGCGTAAATACTCCCTGGGGGACAGGATACGGTGTATTTTGTAGGATATATATCAGCCTCGGCAGGGCGAGCATCTTAAATAATGTAGCGCGGCCCATAAGGGAAAGCGGTAACGATCGCCAATGACTCACGTCGGCCCCAAGGCGAGCCAACTGGGGTTCAAGGTTCTTGTTAAAAAATTCCCCAACATCCCGTGTAATGTAGACCCCCAAGTACTTGAACCCATCTGCTGCGATGGTGGCTGAACATCTAGTGGGGACCCGTGGGGGGGGCCCAACAAAGGAAAAATCACCGACTTCCCCCAATTAATGGTGTATCCGGAGTAGCTGCCGAACAATTCAAAAAGGTGTAACGCCCGCGCTATCGAGTGGTAGGGCTGCGCCATATACAATACAATATCGTCGGCGTAGAGGGAAATGCGCTCCTCCCAGCCATCCGTCAGAGCCAGACCCCAGAAAGACCCATCCCTCCTGATCCAATGAGCCAGTGGCTCCAGGGCCAGGGCAAACAGGAGGGGAGACAGGGGGCAGCCCTGTCTAGTGCCCCTCTTAAGGGAAAACACTCTGGACATAGTCCCATTCACCCTGACCCGAGCCACCGGCTGTTCGTATAGGAGACGCACCCATCCACAGAAAGTCGGGCCAAAGCCAAATTTCTGGAGCACCATAAATAAATAAGGCCATTCGATGCTATCGAATGCCATTGATGCGTCCAACGACATCAATGCCGTCTGCGCATCTCCGACATCCTCCGTCATGTACAACACTCCGTAGAGACATCGCAGGTTGTGGCGGGTGCTCCTACGGGGCATGAACCCGGATTGGTCTACATGCACCAAATCCGGAAGAACCAATAGCAGCCTATCCGCCAGGGCCTTGGCCAGGACCTTGGCCTCCACGTTAATAAGCGAAATGGGGCGGTACGTGGAACAATGATCCGCTGGCTTCCCGGCTTTGAGAATGACCACTATCGTGGCTTCCCGCTGATCAGGGGGGAGTATACCCACCTCTCGAGCTTCCGAATACATCTGAGTAAGGGGGTTGATAATGACGTTTTCCTGCCTCTTATAAATTTCTACCGGAAGCCCATTGGGTCCAGACGCTTTCCCGGACTGGAGTGAATTAAGGGCCTTCCCAATTTCATCTCCCGTGAGGTCCGCGTCGAGGCGGTCACTCTGCTCCCGGGACAAGTGTGGCAACGCAAAATCCTGCAAGAATTCAGCACAGTCGCTTTCGGTCCTGGTGCACACTGGTGACTATACCCTTTCAAAGTGAGACGCGAACGCCTCCGCTATGGCCATACTGTTGGATGCTGGGGACCCCGACCCATCTATCACCTCCGCCACCCATGAGCGCTCCCTGTCTCGCCGCTCTAGCCAAGCTAGCAACTTGAGGGATTTATCTCCCACATCATACAATCGGCGCTGTGTGGCCAGCGCGTATGCCCTTGCCTCCTCCTCAGCTAGTGAACGAAGCTCCCGTTGTTTGAGTGTCAGTCTGTGGCAGAGATCAGCCGAAGGGGCCACGCTGGTGTCCCGTTCCAATTGTATAATTTCTTTTTCAATTTGACTGATCTGCAGGCGCTCCTCTTTCCTTTGAGCACCAATCAATGCCTGGGCCTGCCCCCTCAACACCGTTTTATATGCTTCCCACAGCGTTACGTGGGAGGCCACAGAGCCCCGATTTTCCTCAAAGTAAAGCCGCGAGCCATCTCAGAGTTTGTCTCCAATAGTCTGGTACCTGAGGCGCCACGGGTCAATCCTCGGGAAGGAGGCCTTATTAATGAGAGGGCCCTGGAGCGTAACACCAACCAGCGCGTGGTCTGAGATACCACGGGCCAAGATGCGAGGGTCGGCAAAAGCGTCTGGAAGACGTCCCATGTCGAGCCGGGTAAAACGTGTATTGTCTATTTGAGGGGTGATATGTGCGCCACAGGTCGCTGAGGCCCAGTGCTGTGACAAAGCCCTCAAGGCCCCGTTCCCCCCTATAGCTGGACCCATCCCCGGATCGGTCTATGTCAGCATTCATTACCGCATTAGTGTCACCCCCCAACAATAGGAGCCCCTGGGGAAGATCTGGCAGGAATGAGCCCAGTCGTGGAAGCACTGATGAATGCAGGCCCGGTGGGACATAGCAGGAGCCGAAGACTACTGTGCGGCCCTCCCATTTCACTGCTGCTGCGGCAAGGCAGCCCGCATCGTCAGACCACGTGCCCAACAGAACTACAGGCAGGGCATTGCGGAACAGGATGCCCACCCCCCCTGAGCCGGACGTGAACCCCGAGTGGGCAACTAATTTATACCCAGAGCGATCTAGGGCCTTACATTTGTTTCCACACAAGTGCGTCTCCTGAATGAAGACCACATCCGGGGAGTGTCGTTTAGGATACTGTAGTATTAGGGTCCTCTTGATTTTGTTACCCAGCCCGTTCACATTCCACGTCCATATTGTACACTTAGCTTGGGCACCCATTACAGTCATGGAGGGTTGGGAGTATCGGATAGGTGATTGGACCCACTGTGTCATCAGGCGGAATACCACGTGCTAAAGGACTGTATTGAACCAGAGCAAAACTTACAAACCCCTGAAACAGCCCCCCCCCCAGCCAACACCCCCCACCCTGCCTCCCTGCTAGATGGGTCCCCAACCTCCCACCATGTAAACATGCAGAGTGCCTGTCGCCCCATTGCATCCCCACACAACATGTTAGAGAAAACATGGACTTGCAGTCAGCTAGAAGAATTATACAAAACTAACAAATGTCCCACCCCCATTGAAACTTTATTAGGGCAGTCTGATGTAATGTTTCGAGGGCTAGCCCCTACCCAAATCTGCCCCCGGTTAAAGTAATGCAACTCTAGTGGCCCCTAACGCCCTGGAGCGTTAACAGAGGAGTCCAAAAGTACTTGCTGTGGGAAGCTCCGCATATTAAAACAACCCCCCCTCATAACTAAACCTCAATAGTCTCCAGAATACCAGTACAGGGGAAAAAGGGGGAAGGAAAGGAAATACCGTTCAGGCCTAATGGCTCCACAACGACGAATCACTTTATTACTCTACTTTCGTGGCCCTGACTGCCAGGTAGGGGTCTCTCGGCTGTGGCAGTGTCCTGCCCGTTGGATCGTTGGTCCGGTTTCTGAGGGTTACCCTTCCTGCCCACTGTACGCCAACCCTCCAACCAGTCGCTGGCCTCCTCGGGCGATTCAAAGAAATAGGCCTTGGGACCATCCAAGATCTTAAGGCGAGCAGGGAAGAGCATCATTTATTTCACCCCTTTTTTCCTGAGGGCTCTCTTCACCCCCTCAAAGGATCGACGTTGGCGCTGGACGTGTAGGGTGAAGTCCGGGAAGAACCGGATCGTGGCGTTCTCAAGATGGAGGTCTCCTGTCGACGATGCCGCCTGCAGGATGGCATCCCGGTCACGAAAATTTAGAATACGGGCAATGATGGTGCGCGGGGGGGCCCCGGGCCTAGGCCTGCCTCCAAGCGCACAGTGGGCGCGCTCAACTGAGAAGAAGTTGGACAGGCGTTTGGGTTTTAGGTGGTTCAGTACCAGGTCTTCAATGAACAAGTCCACGGCGGGCCCTTCCAGTCCTTCCGGAACTCCCACCACGTGAATGTTGTTGCGTCTAGCCCGTCCCTCCTGATCCTTGAGCCTGGCGTAGATATCAGCTTGATTTTTGGTGAGGGCAGCAACCTGTTCCTCGAGTTTTTTGGTTTTCGATTGTAGGCCCCCAATGCCCGATTCCGCCGCTGCTACTTTTTCTGACATTTTCCTGAAATCCGCCCTTAGGAGGTTGACCTCCTCCGTCACTGAGTCAAGTTTGGGCTCCAGAGTTCCCCTGATGTCCCGAATCTCTGCCATTATGTCCCTCAGGGATGGGTCAGGGCCAGTGGCTTCTGGATCGTCCTGTTGGCTCCCACCCGGAGCCCCGTCGTCCTTTCCCATGGCCACCGTGTACCTGTCAATCTGGTTAGTCTGGCCCTGGCCCTGCGGTCTATTGCGGCCCATGTCCCAGGGCGAGCACCCCCCTGTCGAGATCCAGTCAAGATGTGAGGGGGGAGGGACCCCCTTGACGAGCAGATGTAACTTGGCGATGAGGGGAAAAACCGGGTCCCCCGCCCCTACTTCGGGCCCAGTTGCAGCACCAAGACGGCGTATGTATGGCAGTCAGGCAGAGACCGTCCCCCCAGGGCTAGGCCTCACCCCTCCACAGGCCCCCTCCAGCAGCGTTCAGCGCCGCCCGCTGCCAACAGCACTAAGGGCACCAGGCCCTTACTCCCCAGTTCTGAGCCCGCTCCCTCGTAGAGTTTCAGGCCTCCTCAGTTACTCAGGCCAGCACTTATCTTCACCCCAGGGGGGGCCCACGCTTCGATCTCTCGGGTCAGTTGGTACCCCCGTATAGAAGGCCTTTCGCCCCCCTGCCGGTCAGGATTATCAGCCCAGTTGGCGCCTCCTCTATGACAGGCCTCGCGGACCCAAACCACTGGCAGTCGTCTGTTCCCACTTGCGGCCCTGCCGCTTCAGGCCCGCCCTCACCGGTCGTGCGGCAGAGGACGCCTCTCACTGATCGCGGCTCAGTCCCACAGCCTCAATCTGCAAATACGGGCACGCCGGCCCTCACCGCGGGCCGCACCGCTTGTATGGGATCCGCAATGCGGCTGCAGGTGTGCTTCTACGCCAGTGTCCACGGCCTCCGATTCAGGCTGCGCCCGCCACAGTATCAGGGCGCCATTTTAGCCATCGCGGGGAAAGTTGCGCCCCTGACGATTTAAAGGGACAGGTGCTCGATGGCGGCCGCCTCAGATGTTCTCAGCCTGCCCCCGTCTTCCAGTGCGGCAGAACTTCGTAATCCGCCTCGTACTGCCCTCGGATGATGTCGGATGTCGGGTTTATGTGCCGACCGCTAGTGGAGCTCTAGCAGCGAGTGGCCATCTTCTGCGGCTGCAAGCCACGACCCCCAGAATATAGTTTAGAACCATTTGCAATGGGATTATATTATGCCTTTTGAGCGATGTCAACAAACTTTGATGTCAATACTGCACTGATTATATTTTATAGGGACTATAGGATTCTCTTTAGGTACTTTACTACTTAACACTATGCACCCCAATACCTTGGACATTAATGTTATATTTAAATAGTATTCCCTTCTTCCCATTTTAAGCTCACTATAGATCATTGTGGGACTTATATTAGAGACATAAGAAAAACTGTTTTTCTCATAGTGTATACAAACCCATTTCTCAACTAAGCATGGTGCACTTTAATAGGCGTGACCGTCCTGACATCTTTGGGCTGTTTAAACAAACAAACTAATGCTTACATATACCCTGCAAGCTATCAACTTATATAGTACAGTGCATTTGACATGTACTCCTAATTTACTTGTGAATAGACACTCTGTCCCTGAGCAATATGAGAATGCACTTTAATACCCTCGGTACCAGTATTTTATCTACTATAAACTTTTTTGTGGGACTTTGAAAAGTGAAACAGGAGAGATAATTGCTCTTATATCGTGTATAAACACATTTCCCGGTTAAGTACGGTGCACTTTAAGACTTATTTCCGCCCTACGATTTCTGGGCTGCTTAAATTAATGAGTTAATGCTTACATATACCCAGCAATTTATTAACTTATTGAGCACAATGCACTTTGAATATACCTCAAAATATATCCGGGAACAGACACTTTGCCCTTTTTGAAATGACAACTTGAGAATCTGGCAACCCCTTTTATATATATCATGACAATTTTTTGAGTTTGTTCTCGCTTAGCACGATGCACTTTAACATCAATCTTAGTTGCTCAATCATCGAGATGTCTGACTTTGACAGTGTTAACACAGTTTATTTTCTGCTGCCTTGAGTGCTCTATCACACATGTGTTTTATCACTCCATTGACCACTCTTAATCACTAACAGACCAGACATTTTAAATTATGTGTTTTTTGTTTAGTCCTTTTGTTTGGACCTGATTTGTGATGAATCGAATATCAAACTTTCCCGACAACCTAATATGTATCATTCTGGGGCACCCTGTCGACCCCTCTAGGTCACCAACAGTCTAGACATTATATTATATGTGTTTTTTGTCTCAGCGCCTTTTGTGGGACCTGATTTGTGATTTATCAAATATCAAATTTTCCCAATAACCTAATAAATGTTTTTCTGGGGTACTTTACCAGAATTGTGGAAACATTTGATCAATATATCAATTTGCATATTGTATAGATATCCTAATATATGTTTTTCTGGGGTAATTTACCAGAATTGTGGAAACATTTGATCAATATATAATTTGCATATTGTATAGATAATGTCACAATGATGTTTCAAAAAAGAGTATCCACATATGGATTTGGGCTGCTTTGCAACTTATGCTTACACTGCTATTGTCATTTACTAGAACAAATAATCTGTGTTCCTTTAAAATTCTGATTTTAATGGTTGTGGGAGGGACTGCTTAGTCCCTACTTATAGACATTCCATACAGCGCACTCTATGACCCTGATGAAGGCCCCAGGCCGAAACACATTGGTCTTCTTCCCCACTTTCTGCAAATGCAATTTGCTGAAAATTAAGAAACTTTAAAAAAAGAATAAAGCATTTCTAAAAAGAATTACAGACCCGTTTGCTTCTCTGATCTGCTTGGTGCTGTCTTCCTGTGCCCTCGACGAATAGTGTGTGATACCAAGGAGGGTTAATGCGGGACACGAGTATCCATATATAATATATATATATATATATATATATATATATATATATATATATATATATATATATGTATATATATATGTATTACCTACTGGCGGCCGCCAGTAGGTAGTTATAGTTAGAACCTAGTTTCCATAGGAAAAGTGTTTTTTGATTTGCCAATAACTTTGGCACCGTTTGACGAATCTTCACAAAATTTTCAAAACTAATTGTTCACTGAGGTCAGCTCATGTCTTGAACGTTTTGAGGTGATTCGTGAAGGGGGGGCCGAGAAAAAAGGGGGATCCCAAAACATGTTTTCTCCATGTTAATTTTCCATAGGAAACTTTAGACACGGCTACAGCCTGAACTGCTGAACGGAATTACACCAAATTTGGCAGAGAGATAGCTCCTCTTGGTCTAGAAAGCACGCTTTTTTTAAATGGTGTAATTCCGTTCAGTAGTTTTTGAGATATTTAAAGATTTACAGATATCGATATTTGAGAATTGTGAGATCTGATTGGCTGAGCCCTCCCGAGCACGAACTTGCATCTGATTGGCTGCCAACACTTCAAACCAGGATTGTTGGCAGCCATCTTGTGCTTCAGACCGAGGGAGAGGAAAAAAGGTGACAGAAACATTAAAAAACAAAAAAAGGGGGCAGGGTAGGAACACCCTGACCCCCCAGGCCTGCTCAGGGGGTCCCACAGGGACCCCCAGGCCCAAAAAAAGCATTTTTTTTTACATTTTCGGCCGTGTCACGATGGGTGCGCAAACCCCGTCGAAAATGAAAAAAAACGAAGCGCGGTCTCTTGCGCTTCGTTTTTAAAGCCCCGGGTGGGCCAGGTCCCGGGGCAATCCTGAATACTGTAGCGGGGGCCACGGGGGCCCCTGCAGTCCCAGGGACCACCACCTCCCTGGGGCTTTATAATTAATGCACGGGGCACGCAGCCCCCCCGCAGCCCCTGGGACCTCCACCTCCCTGGGGTTTTATTATAATTGGGTGGGGGGCCTCATGGGCCCCCCCAAGCCCCGGGGACCGCCACTTTCCTGGGGCTTCATTAAAATACGATTGGGGGGCCTCATGGGCCCCCCAAGCCCCGGGGACCACCACCTCCCTGGGGCTTTAAACACTTGGGAGGGGGCCCGTCTCCTGGAGCCCTTGATGGCCCTGGGGACCACCACCCCCCAGGGCCGGCTCCTGCAATGTCCCGGGGTGTTCACCCCGGGACATTGCTGTTTGCTATGGCAGGGCGGGAGCACGGCTCCCGCCCTGTCATAGCAAACTCTGCTTTGGTTTTTGGACGCGAGAGCAGGAAACCTGCTCTCGCTTTCAAAAACCAAAGCAGAATTGCTTTTGCACAAGGGGAGCTGCATGTCAGCAGCTCCCCTTGTGCAAAAGCAATGCCGGCTCCCACAGGAGGTGGGGAGCCGGCAGGACCGTGGGGGCATTGAGGCTCCCCCACGGTCCCCAACGGTGAGGCCAGACCCTGAGGGATGGGGTCTCCGGAGCCAGCAGTGGCCCAGGAGGGGGGCAAGCAGCCCCCTCCCTATTTAAAAAAAAAAAACGAATGGCCGGGCCCCGGAGGATGGGGTCCCCGGGGCCGAAATCGGCCTGGGGAGGGGGGCCGCGCGGACCCCCTCCTCAAAATGAAATAACATAAATAATGGCCAAGCCCCGGGGATAGGGTCCCGGGGCCAATAGTGGCCCAGGGAAGGGGGGCCACGCAACCCCCCTTCCCTATAATTAAAAAAAAAAAAAGCAGAAGGCCGGACCCCGGGGATGGGGTCCCCGGGGCCATAATTGGCCTGAGGAGGGTGGCCACGCGGCTCTCCACCAAATTTATTAAAAAAATAAAATAAAATCTGGCCATGCCCCGGGGGATGGGGTCGCCAGGGCCTAAATTGGCCCCCTTCCCGTTTTTTATTTTTTATTTAAATAAAAAGGGGTCAGGCCCTGGGGACGGGGTCCCCAGGGCCCCAAAAATGCTAAAAGAAGGGGGCCCACACAGCCCCCTTCTAAAAAAATATATTTTTAAAAAAGCTGGCATCTCGCCGGAGGCCCCGCCCCCTCCCTGCACCACTCTGCAAACGTGCCCCCTGGTGCGTTGTAAGTTGGGGAATTAATTCCCCTTGAATACTGAGGGTCCCTGGGGGCCAACTAGCCCTCCAGGTACCTCCAGTAAGCGCCACAGAGCTGGATTGCAGAGAGGTGGTCCGAGGCCATGCCCCTTTTTGCACCACTCTGCAAACGTGCCTCTTGGCGCACTGCTGGTGGGGCGATGAGGTCCTCTTGTGTCCTGAGGACCTCAGGACACAAGTGGAATTCATCCTCCGAGCAGCAGTGCACCAGGAGCCGCGTTTGCAGAGTGGTGTCAAAAGGGGCGTGGCCTCGGACCACCTCTCTGCAATGCAGCTCTGTGGGGCTTACTGGAGGTACCTGGTGGGCTAGTTGGCCCTCAAGGACCCTCAGGATTCAAGGGGACTTAATCCCCCAACCCAGAACGCATCAGGAGGTGCGTCTGCAGAGTGGTGGAGAAAGGGGGCGTGGCCTGTGTCCATCTCTCAGCAATCCCACTGTGTGGGGCTTAGTGGAGGTAATAGGAGGGGTAGTTGGCCCCCAAGGTTGACGTTGGGGGCTAACTACCCCTCCTGTTACATCCAGTAAATCCCACACAGTGGGATTGCTGAGAGGTGTTCGGAGGCCACGCTCACCTTTCTCCACCACTCTGCAAACGCGACTGCTATGTTATAGTTAGAAATTAGCATTTAAAAAACCTTTGAAATTCACTGAAAAAACCATAGGTTTTAGGGACGTTATATAGTTAGAAATTAGCATTTTAAAAACCTTAGAAATTCACTGAAAAACCATAGGTTTCAGGGACGTTATAGTTAGTTGGACGTTTCACTCGGATAAAACCAGAGAAATTTGGCTGTTATAGTTAGTAGAGCTAACTATAACTCGTGCCCCCGCAATGCACTGCTGATGACGTCACATATTACATCACTCATGACATGCTCAGTGACATCACTGATGACATCACTGATAACATCTCAAATGACATCACTGATGACATCATCCACGTGATCATCTGAAGCACATCCTCACACCCTAATAAAACCTTTCATACACCCACTCTAAAACACAGACTACCAATATCGAAACAATAGACACACCAATAGCAGTTAGTATATACCCGCTCAGTGATTCATACGTCTACACACACATCCACCCACTAGCCCATACAGTCACTCATACACGCAGTAATTCATCAATACAGCCACTGATATATCCACTCATACACCCATATAAACACTCACACACTGCCACTCACCCAAAGAGTTACTCAAAAACCTAGTTAGTCACCCAAAGAATTAATTACACTGCCATTTACTCACCTATACAGTTATACACACACCACGTCACTTATTCATACAGACATGTACTGTCTTCAACAATTACTGACATAAGCACACACTTATCCATGCAGCCACTGTCACAATCACTCACTGTTACATATGATCACTTATATACTCCAACACTCACAAATACTGCCTTTTACCTATGTAGTTACTTACACATATACCACTAACACATCCATTTACTCACCAACACAGCTATACGTACACTCACTCACCGATACACTACCTAACACACACACCCATAAACGCATACACCCAGCGAATCACCCACTCACACATCCATGCAGGGAGTCACACCCCCCCACCCACACAGACACTCAGGCACCCATACAGGTTCTCAGACAACCAATCATTCTTCAATATACCTTGGCATATATAGATACAACGTTCTTGAAATTTTTAGAAACACTCAGTCACTGGATGATGTCATCAGTGATGTCATCAGTGATGTAATTTGAGATGTTATCAGTGATGTCATCAGTGATGTCACTGAGCATGTCATGAGTGATGCAATATGTGACGTCATCAGCAGTGCATTGCGGGCGCGAGTTATAGTTAGCTCTACTAACTATAACAGCCAAATTTCTCTGGTTTTATATGAGTGAAATGTCCAACTAACAATAACGTCCCTGAAACTTATGTTTTTTTCAGTGAATGTCTAAGGTTTTTAAATGCTAATTTCTAACTATAACGTCCCTAAAACCTATGGTTTTTTCAGTGAATGTATATATATATATATATATATATGCATATATATGCATATTGCATATATATATATATATATATACATATATGTTGTATGTTGCTTTCTACAGCAACCTACTGTTCAATGTTACACTCCACTTCACTCTATACCAAACCACTTTACGCTATTCCACTCTATGTCACTGCACTCTACCACACTTCACTCTATGCCACTCCACTCCATGCCAAACTACTCCACTGTACACCAGTGTACTGTATGCCACTCCACTGTATGACATTCCACTCTACGGTATTCAACTCTACGCCACTCAGCTCTATGTCACTCCACTCTTTGCCACTCCACTCTAAGCTATTCCACTCTATGCAACTCCACTCTACACCACTCCACTGTATGCCACTCCACTCTACACTATTCCGCTCTATGCCTCTCAACTCTACATCACTCCACTCTACGTCATTCCACTCTTCGTGACTCCTCTCTACTGTATGCCACTCCACTGTATGCAATGGCACTCTATACCACTCCACTCTATACCACTCCACTCTATACTGCTCCACTCTACACCACATGATTGTACGCCACTCTACACCCCTATACTCTATACAATTCCACTCTACACCATTCCACTCTACCCCGCTCCACTCTATCACTTAACCTTACGCCACTGAAGTCTATGCCACTCCATCTACGCTTTTTCACTCTATGGCCCTCCCCTGTACACCACTGCAGTGTACACTACTCCAAGCTACACCACTCCACTGTATGCCACTTCACTCTACGCCACTCCAGTCAACGCTATTCCACTCTACTCCACTTTACTCTATGTCACTCTCCTCTACGCTATTCTCCTTTAAGCTGCTCCACTTTACTGCACTCAACTGTACTCCACTCCATTCTATGCAACTCCATTCTACCAGACTCCACTGTACTCTATTCCACTCTGTGCCACTCAACTGTTCACCACTCTATGCCACTCGACTCTACAATAATTCACTAAACACAACTCCACTGTACGACACTCCACTCTACGCTATGCTGTTGTCTGACACGCCACTCTACACCATGGCATTCTACACCACTCAACTTTACACCACTCCACTCAATGTCACGCCAATCTATGCCGTGCCACTCTACACCATTCCATTTTACACCATTCCACTGTATGCCACTCCACCATACGCCACTCCACTCTATGCTATTCCATTATCTGCCACAACTCTAAGACACTCCACTCTAGGCTATTCCACTGTACACCACTCCACGACACTCCACTGTACCACACTACACTGTGCAACACTGTGCTCTACTGTAATCTATAGCACTCAGCTCAACGCCACTCCACTCTTTGCCACTCCACTCTAACCTATTCTACTCTACACCACTCCACTCTACACCACTCCACTGTACGACACTCCACTCTACATCATCGTCCTCTATGCCCCTCCACTCTACATCACTCCTTTCTACACCGCTCAACTTTACGCCATCCCCTCTATTCCAGTCTACTGTACACCACTCCACTGTACGCCACTACACTCTATACCACTCCACTCTACACTATTCCACACTACACTATTCCACACTATGCCACTTGATTGTATGTTGCTCTACACCCCTATACTCTACACTATTCCACTCTAAACCACTCCATTCTATGCTATTCCACTCTATGTCACTTAACATAAATCCACTGAACTCTATGCCACTCCACTCTATGCTTTTCCAGTCTACGGCACTCTGCGCTACACCACTGCAGTGTACACCACTCCAAGCTACACCACTCCACTGTATGCCACTCCACTCTACGCCACTCCACTCCACTCTATGCTATTCTATTCTGTGCCTCTCCACTTTACTCCACTCTACTGTATGCCACAATCCACTATACGCAACTCCACTCCACCCCACTTCACTGTACTCTGTTCCACTCTATGCCACTCGACTGTTCACCACTCTACACCACTCAATTCTACAATATTTCCCTTAACACCACTCCACACTACACCATGCTACTATATGCCACTTCACTCTACACCACTCCGATCTACACCACCCAAATTTACGCCACTCCACTCAACACTACTCCATTCTACGCCATGCTACTATACACTATTCCATTTTACACCACTCCACTGTATACCACTCCACTTTACGCCACTCCACATTATGCTATTCCAATATAGGCCACAACTCTATGCCACTCCACTCTAGGCTATTCCACCACTTCACTGTACACCACTCCACTCTACAACACTCTATGACACTCCACTGTACAACACTGTGCAACACTGTCCTCCACTGCAATCTATAGAACTCCATTTAACAACACTCCACTCAACAACACTACACTATATGATTTGAAACACATTACTATTAAAAAGTAGAAACCATTGAAATTCAATAAAAAAAACATTAAAACTTAGATATAGTTACGAAAACAATATTTATTTTTTCTATACAAACTATACTTAAACTACACAAACATTAGAAATTCTAGAGTTATAGTTATACCTTAAATTTATAATTTATGCTCCAACTTCAAAATACTATAACTCGCGCACCTCCAAACACAGTATTGTCAACTCGCTAGCCACCCTACAACAACTACAACTGCACTACTTATACGCTTTCATAGTACATCACTTTGTCACCGATAGTAAAGGCTTAGGGCCCGATTCCGATCTTGTAAGGAAGGCCTCCAAACGGGATTTGTAAAGACCAAATATGATTCGGAGCCTATCTTTCCGCCCGAATCGTCCGCCGTTCCTAACGAGCAAGTACGATGCGAGTATCCTGTATGCGGCGTGCGAATCGTTTACGAACCCGAACCTGTCTGTCTGACACGTTCGTAGCCGAATCGTGCCGTGCAATGGAGCCGTTTTCCGACCGAGCGAGTACGATGCACGAATCGGACAGCTGTATCGCCTCGGTCTCATTGAGACGAAACAGCTGTCAGATTCGGACTTCGGGGGGGCCATAGCAGGCCCCCCTTTACCCGGTGCCCTCCGATTTGGTCACGGGGGTGCGCATGGATCCACACGATCCAAGCATGCACAGTGTGGCGGTCCACATGGGGTGCCCGCCACAGGGTGTATGCTTTTCCCCGCCCAACCCTTTTTTGCTATGGGAGCCTGTGTACGCGTCTGTACACGGGCTCCCATAGAGTTCAATGGGAGTCCGAGCGAGCCGAGTCCGTAAGCATACAGCTGCATCGTACTCGCTCGTTCGGACTCCTGGAGCACGTCTCGCTCGGAAAGCCCTCCAGATCCGAGTCGTATGGAGGGCTTTCCTTACAAGATCGGAATCGGGCCCTTAGTGTCCAATAAACACTCGGAAGATATGTTGGTTTCTCTGTGATTTATTTTCAAGAGGCAAATTCTAAGAATATATGTGAAGGAACTAAAAAAAGATCCCACTCTTGAGGTTAACGACGTCTTCTTCCTTTGTAGGTCCTTCGGAGTTCCTGTCCGCTGGTACCCTCGACAGAAGCAGAAACGCGGGTAAAAATCTGTCCTTTACAATTTCTTTTTTGTTTGTTTTATTTATTCGCATTTTCAAACAATGCTACAAACATTACAAACAACAAGCCAGATGCCAATCGATAATAATTATCTATACATCCAAATACCATTATAATTACAGATGTTATTGCAGATGTGCTTGTTCCGCTACATAATACATGATAGGATTGAGAGCCGCCACACTACAAAAAGACATCGGCCAAAAATTGGATGGCAGTTTCAAATCCACTTTATCCTACCTCTAGGCAATATACAAATAATCACTCTCGGCAATGTAAAACACAGTTTTAAACTTGCAGAATACTTCTACCACATGGCCCCAATCACCCCCAGGCCTTCTTGTGTTTATCTACAGAGCCACAGACTCCGACGGCGTGCCTCCATCCGCCTCCTGTCTCTCTCGAGCCCACACAACAAACGGCTCCCATATGTCTCTGGGCCTGGCTGCCGACGGCATTAACTCCCAGAAGGTAGTCAATTGCGAATGACCAAATGTAACATCCCGGATCCATTCTTTCATAGTAGGAGCTCCCCCTCCCCCAGTGCATGGCCACTTGACGTTTAGCAAACAAAAGTAACAAAGTGTGGAGCTTCCGAACTTTAACTGGCGTAGCTTTCACATATCCCAACAGGCCCAACAGGGGGTTTGGGTCATCGATTGTACCAGTTATTTGGTGGATCGTAGTGAATATATTGGACCAAAACATCGACAACTGTGGACAGCTCCATGCCATGTGTAAAAAGGTAGCCGTAGCGAAGCCACATCTCCAACAGCTGTCATCCTCTTTTAGCCCCGTGCGATGTAAACTGGAAGGTGTCCTGTAAAACCTGTGAAGGTACTTAAAGTGTATTAAGCGGAGCTTGCAGTTGGGAGACAGGGCCGTGAGTTGGTTACAACAATAGGCCCACTGTTCCTCCGTGATTGGAGTGTGCAGTTCCGCATTCCAGGCCTGGAATGCCCGAGGCTGCACCAGAGGGGCTGAGTTTTGCATTTGATTGTAGATGCGTGTAATCAGTCTACGCGGCGAGTCCGATTTGAGCACATTCTCCAATGCAGACAAGGTTGGCGGGGGGCTCGTGAAGGTGTCATGTAAAGACCAACATGTAGCTCGGAGTTTGTAATATACGAAAAGTTCGGAAAATGGTACAGCCTGCCCTTCTGTGGGAACCGGTGGGGACCTAAATATCTCCTCTGGATATAGGTCTGCAAAAGTACGTAAATCCATCTTTTGTGCCAGTGCTCTACTAGTGTGTGCCAAGGGCATTGACGGGGGATATAGTATAGTGACGTTGGCTCTTTTCCTTAACTCATCCCACGCCCACCTGAGGGTTTCGACTGTGTCTATGCCATCTCGGGGTCGTTTGAAGGCTTGATGTAATGCTACCTGCAGGGGGACAGGTGCCGCAACATCTGCTTCCACAGCTGTGTGAGGTTGAAATGGGGTCGGGTGCACCCAATGATGAAGGAACTGAGCCTGAGCACTCCATGCATACAATTGCATGTCCGGGGCTCCCAGACCACCCTGGTGTAGGGGAAGGGTCAAAAGTTCCCATGAAATCCGTGCCTGCCCTCCCGTCCAAATCAGTGAAATAAGCAAGGATCTGAGAGTTTTAAAAAGGCTTGTGTGAGGGGAATCGGAATTTTCACAAATAAATATAGTAATTTCGGCAATACCACCATCTTGGCCAACGCTATCCTCCCAGCCAGGGACAGCGGGAGCCCGGCCCATGCAGTGACCTTACCTTCCAATCATGTTATAGCGCGCCCAAAGTTCATGTCCCATATTTCCTGCGTATTTCTACTAAGCCATATGCCCAGGTATTTCACCGGTTCGTCTGCCCACTTAAGAGGAAAGTCGGTGGAGGTTGGGGCGGTGGCGTCTGTCAAGGGAAAGATGACTGATTTGGTCCAATCATTGGAAATGCCAGACAGGCCCCCAAATTTGATGAATTCCCGTAGAAGTGGGGCTAGGTTCGTTGCCGGGTCGGTTACGTACAAGGTAACGTCATCAGCATATAGGGAGATAAGAAGGCTCCTCGTGCTGAATCCAATACCCCTAGCAGTGTGGTGCTGCCTAATACGTGCTGCCAAAGGCTCCATCGCGATGGCGAAGAGCATAGGGGACAGTGGGCACCCCTGCCTTGTACCCCGTGAGATGTCAAATGGATGCGACATCAACCCATTTACCCGGATCCGAGCCGACGGCCTTGTATATAGCAGGCGGACCAGACTGAGAAACAGAGGCCATTCGACCAATGTACTATTCTAAAAAAGGTCCTAATGTTGTGTGATGTAGACCTCCCAGGAATAAAGCCCGATTGATCTGGGCGAGCAATCCGTGGGAGTAGGGGCTGTAATCGATTCGCAACCAGCTTAGCCAGGATCTTCACATCTACATTTATTAATGACAACGGCCTATAGGAGTCCAACTCGTTCTCGGGTTTCCCAGGTTTCAACAGTGTAATTATAATTGCCTCGCGCATTGTCGGTGGTAAAATGCCCGAGGTCTGAGCCTCCTCATATACCACTATTAGGTGCGGTGCCAATTCCTCCACATAAGCCTTATAGAATGCGGTGGTCAATCCGTCCGACCCTGGGGCTTTATCCAGTGGTAGGCTGTTGATGACCTGGGTGACATCCTCCACCGTGAAGGGGACGTCCAAATATTCCCTATGTCCCCGACCCAACCAGACTAGGTCTAGTGAGTCAAGGAAGGGCTGAAGGCCCTCCCGGACAGAATCCTGGGTAGTAGTGTAAAGTGCGGAGTAGAAATTAGCAAACTTGTCTAGAATTTCTTTCGGGCCTCTGATCACGGAGTGTTGTGCGCCTGTCAGTTCAGTTATGTACACAGTGGACCTCGGGGCGCGAAGCATCGACGCCAGAGTCCTCCCCGGCCTATCACCTTCTCCGTATCGTCTGGCCTGGGCATGCTTCCCTAAAAATTTCACTTTGCGCTGTGCTTCCTCCTCGAATTCCAGCAATTTCTCTTTTAAATGGGCCAGTGTCATGTGATCGCCCTTGGAATAGAACTGGGTTTCCAGCTCTTTGATTTGTTTTTCTAGAGTTGCAAGCATGTCCCGTATAGCCTTCAATACTCCAGCCTGACGAGCGATGCAATTTCCTCTAATCATCATATTGAATGCCTCCCATAAGGAGGCTTCAGAGCTAACCGAGCCTTCGTTAAGGGTAAAATAGTCAGTGATATCCTGTCTGATTTCTTCTTTAAAAGCTTCATCTAAAAGGGCATCAGGCGGTAGTCGCCAAGTAAACATGCGTGTAATCGAGTTTGGCAGGATCAGGCGCAAGAGACAGGGTGCATGGTCCGACAGGGATCTAGGAAGATGAGCGACCACATCGGTCCACGTAGCCACATCTCGGGACACCAGCCCGAAATCTATTCTGGACCACGCCCTATAGTGTTCAGAAATGCATGTCCCTTCCTTGACCAGTGGGTGACATTGTCTCCAGATATCAACCAGGTCGCCGTCCAAAATAATAGCGTTGAGTGCAGCGCTAGCTGAAGGGTGCAGCGATCTAGATATCCCTTTCCTATCCAAGTTGTCATTGAGTATTGCGTTAAAGTCGCCACCCCAGATAATGGTTTCGCAATTCGTCGCCTTCACTTTGGCCCATATATCTTGGAAAAAACTAGGAGAGTCTACATTGGGACCATATATCGCGAGCAATACGACCTGGACCCCGCCGAGAACACCCAGTATTACAATGAATCTGCCCTCCAAGTCAACATGTGTTTCGCTATCCTTCCAGTCTAGTCCCCTTCTGACCAGCTCAGCCACTCCCCTGGAATAGTTTGAATAAATGGATGAGTACACTTTACCCCATCTACTGTGCTTAAGCCTGGGAGAGGGTGTGACATTTAGGTGTGTCTCTTGTAGCACGCATATGTCTATATGATGCCTTAGTAGATATGAGTGGACAAGTCTTGATTTCCTGCAATCATTTAGTCCACGGATGTTCCATGTTAAAAAATGTAGGCTTGTCATAGGGTGGCCAATAGATTATAGTGCAAAATTACATCGGGAACAAAGCACGTGTCAGTGGACATTATTACACAATGGCGATCTCCTAAACTGTTTATCAATATACTGGCTAAAAACATAACAGTAAACCCCCCCCCAACCCACCTCCCACTCCAACCCCCCAATCAGGTTGTGTAGAACCCCTCCCGAACATCCTAAAGCGAAAAAACAACTGTTGGGAGCTCTCCCAGGGGGGCGCAGTAACGCCAGCAAACTCCCCTGCAGGAACAAGGTGGTCTAGAGAACTGCGGAGAGTACGCTTATCCCACGAACATTTTCAGTGATACCAAATGCTCCGTGTCGAGAAGGACTAGGACACATAAGGGCTGCGATGCCCAAAACAATAAAAGTCTTGTGGACCCCACCCCAACTCAATGCACAGCATATCAGGCAGTTAACATAACAACACCAGACCAGCATCAGTCATTGTCGCTTATTCGGTCAGCAGATGAGTTCGCAGGATTAGCGCCCAATTTTGGCTGCTTTCCGCCAATGTGTTTAGCAAACTTTAAGGCAGACTTAGCGTCCGTGAAGAAGTGTGCTGTACCATCGTGCGCAACCTTAAGTTTGGCTGGGTATAGCAGCGAATAGGTAATCTTAGCCTGGAGCAGAAGACGTCTTGTAGGAAGAAACTCACGCCTCGCCACCTGTACAGCTGGTGTAAAGTTTGGATAAAAGGAGATAGTATTTCCTTTGTGTGTAATAGTTCCCTTCTCTCGGGCCAGGCGCACGATAAGATCGTGGTCCTGATAGTTTAGGATCTTGGCCAGGATGGGCCTGGGTGTAGCTCCGACCGGCGGTTTGGGCCCCAGGGCACGATGAGCTCTCTCCACCGCAAACACTGCAGACAAACTGGGATCGAAGAGCTCATGTAGTAAATCAGTGACGTAGGTCTCCATCTTGGAGATGGCCATCGTTTCCGGTATTCCGGTAATTCGCAGGTTGTTTCGACGGGACCTAGCCTCCAAGTCCTTGTTCTTTGCACGAATGATGCCCAACACTCAGTCCATATGTAACAGCTGTTTCTTGGTTTCGACCTGAAATTCGTGGAAATCCGAGGCACGATTTTCGAGGACATCTAGGCGAGTCACATGTGATCCCACCTGTTTTTTAACAGCGTCTAGTTGGGTAGTGAGCGCATCTAGCATGGTGTCAATGTTCCGAAGGCTAGATCTCATCTCCAGCATCAAGGTACACAGATCCTCCCCACGGTCCTCTGCTTGTGACTCGGGCGGTCTCTCCGTGCTTAGCTCTGGGTCCGATTCCGTGAGCCTCGTGGTCCTTCTATTGTCGAAATTCAGCTTTGGCTGTTTTGCGTCTTGCTTACCCATGTTTGCCCGGGCGCTGCTACCTCCCCACACAGAGATTTCAGCCGTATCCTGGCGCCGGATCTCCGTTTAAATAGGACCAGTCTCTAGTGCGTTGTACAGGCAACACGTTTCCCCGTACACCAGGGGTAGGCAGGGGACGAGCAATCCACAGAGGCCCCACTGGGCCGTTGACGGTGTAGGCTGCAACCCAGCTGCCAATTCCCTACTGGCCCGTGCCAAACGAAGGCTATCTGACCATCTTTGATGCGGTAGTTGACCCCAGTTAATGTCACACAGCGTGTAGGCAGGGCATTCCCACCGGTTTCATCAAATTCAAGCACGTCGCCTCACACTGCTGCACCTTCATGCACACTTCCTGTACCCTTATTCTATTGTGTACACTTGAGCTGCCAGGCCTGGCACCTGTCGGGATAACCCAGTGGCTATTTATCGACTCAGGGCGTGTAGCACAATTCCAATTGTGCTCGGTTCACACGCTACGCAGCGTTTCCCCTACTGGTCCAAAAAATGGCGCCTGGGCCAAGCGCCCAGCCTCTATCCGCTCGGCGGGGCAGCCCGCCCCTGTAAATCCTCCAACACACTCACTTCGTGCAGCTCATGTGGCCGGCGGTCAAAGCATGGCCTTCCCCGACTTGTAATTCCACTATTGTATGCCAGCGGGGCCTCCCTCACAAATTCCGGACCGGCGTGGTCCCATCTGTGGCGCTGTAGCAACCCCGCGAACGACTGCCTCCCAGCTCAGCCCAATATGGCCTAGTGGGCCGCCTCCTCACTGTCTGTGCTCTGGCGGTCTCTGCCAACACTTCCGAAGGGCGCAGAGTCGGCTGGTTGTCTCATGCACAGCCCGCGGCCTTCAAGGCAAGGAGCGCCGTGGGCTAAAGTGCAGGTATAGCCGCTCCTCCCACCAGCGGCTCCCAGCCATGCAGCAGGGCTCATCTCTGTCGGGGCGCACCATTCGCCGCCGACTCGGACTGCAGACACGGAGATCGGCTCACGCAGGTCCCTGCCTCCCAGGCAACGCCCGGGGGTATTTTTTGCACAGCGAAGGCTCTCCAACTGTACGGATTATGGACGGATCGGTTCTCGGCCGGCGGAGCTCGCTCAGCTAGCGGCCATTTCGCAGCTCGGCAGACCACGCTCCCATCCTTTACAATTTAAATGTCATACTATGGATTAGTGGGGTGTCCTCTTTATATATTTTCTTTGGGGAAAGGTGATTGTTAATAAAGGGGGAAAAGAAGGAAAAAAAAGAGAGTAGAAATATTTTTCCTTATTCTTTTCTCAAGGGAGAAATGGTAGTTTCTCCAGAAACACTCTAGGGTCCAATTAATGACTTTTCCCACCTTTTAATAAGTATTCCCTATTCTATCCTTCGTACTTTGCTTACATTTATTTCTTTAGTTTTGATGTCTTCCTGCCCCCCAGCCCTCCCTCCTTCCCACTATTTGGTTCCCTTTGGCTCCGAACTAAGAGCCACGCATGCACCTGGTGAAGCCACGTCCCTCCTGGTACGTGGCGGGGCTCAAGAGACAGCTGTCAGACAGGAGACTCCGCTTCTCCTTCTTGTCTTCCAATAGATTCTTCGGACGCTGCCAGTTCATTCAGCACCTTCCCCTGGTCCTCGGATTTCTCTGGAGCCGATTTGCCGTTAGTTTCTTGTTCAGCTTCTCCTGCTGCTCCTTCGTCCTCTTCGCGCCCCTCTTCTCACGTTCGCCAGCAAAAACGCCGCTCTCCCTCTCCTCCTTTTGTGGCATCGCGTGTTGGGCCTTGACTCCTCCCTTCCACCTGACTTCCAGGGTGGGCAAGAAGGATGGAGCCGGCTTCAGTCCCCGGAGCGTCGGACATGTCAGGTTCGTGACACACTTATACTATGTGAAATCATATGTTTCATAACAACACTTATAACATCTCAAATGAGATAATTTGTGAGAAAACTGTGCATTGTAAAGGCACGAGCAATATTTATTGTAGTGTGGCTAGAGAGGTGACAACACTGTGTTCAGAGGTGCGTTAGTTATAGAAATTTGAAGCTGGGGTGTAAAGTATAAATTTAAGGTATAAATATAGAATTTCTAATGTTTGTGTAGTTCAAGTTTGGTCTGTAAAGAAATAATAAATAAAGTTTTCTTAACTATAACAAATTTTTCATTTTCTTTTCATTGAATATATATATTAGCCAGTGGCGGGTGCCATTGGGTAGTTGTGATTTGGATAGTGCTTTCAAATGAAATGGCTTTGTTGGTTTGCTAATAACATTGGCATGTTTGACGAATCTTCACCAAACATTCCAAAAATTTGCTCCTTTTTGCTCAGCTCCTTCCTGAAAAGTTTTGAGGTATCGGTCAAACTATGGCAGAGAAAAGGGGGGGTCCCAAAACTCAAGATCCATATGTAATTTTCATAGAGATTGTTGGAACGCGCTACAGCCAAAATGGTTGAATGGAATTACGCCAAATTTGGCAGGAAGCTTGATCTTGATCCAGGAAGTGTGCTTTATGTTATTTAGTATCAAGCCATTCAGTAGTCCTTGAAAAATTGAGGTTCAAAAAAATGTTTTTATCTGGACGGTTGGTTAGCGGGACTATCTAGAGGTAAAACAGAGATTGCTCCCGCCCAGTGAGAGCCTAAAAAATATATGCTCCCACCTGGCTGGAGCAATGCTGGCTCCTGCTGCACCCAGGGTGGATACATGCAGGGAGCCAGTGGGGCCATGGGGGCCCTGGTGCTCCCCCTGCAGCCCCCAACATTGTTTGCTGTGGGTGCCCTGGGAGGCACCGGGGCACCCACATTAGGCTGCATGGGATGGTGTCCCAGGGCCCTGTAGAGGATTGGGAGGGGGGCTGAGCAGCTCCCTCCCCATAAAAATGGATACAGCCCCCGAGGATGGGGTCCCCTCAGCTTGTAAAGGCTCAGGAAGGGGGGCTATGAACCACGCTTCTCATAGAAATAATACAGCCCTAGGGGATGGGGTCCCCATGGCCTGCAAAGGCTTGAGGAGGGGCACCACATGCCCCCCTCACCAATATTATTAAAATTTAAAAAATAATTGCCGGCTCCTACTGGCACCCAGGGTGGGTGCTGGCAGGAAAGCCAGTGGGGTTGTGGGCCCTAAGTCTTCTCCCCCGCAGCCACCAACTAAAAACTAAGCATCTGGGTGTCCCTAGTGGGCACGAGGGCACCCACAATATAAAAACTGAAAAAAGATGAAAAATAACTGACCTGCTGAAGCCGCTCATTTATAATTGACTGCTCCTGGCAAGGTCGCGCTATACTGCCCTAGGGCATTTTAACATAGTATATTTTAATGCTTGTTGTGCCTCTAGAAGAGGCAGGTATGCCACCGAACATTTTTTTAAACTGATACCGTAATTTAACTATAACTCACACTATTGATATACACCGCTAATTACTCCATATATTACATTACTCATGATATGTTCTATGACATGATTGATAACATCATTGCAACATCTGAAATTACATCATTGATGACAAGACCATGAATGGCGGAACGCGAGGTATAGTTAATTTAGGGGATGAGTTATAGTTACTTGCGATAACTATAACTGGTGGTTTTTAGTTTAAATAAATATATATAAATATATATATATATATGTATATACATATGCGCCTATAGTCCTGCCAAGTGAGAGAGGAGAGTGCTTACTGTGAGGAAACTTCCCAGTCCTCTCTCTGTGACTACACTACAGTGATCCATGGGGTTCCTTCTGTCAGCATTAAACAAACCCCGTGAAAACTCTGAATTGAACTGTTGAGGATGAAGCTGACACTGACGAAGGCATTCACCGAAATGCGTTTGCCAGGTGTTGCGACAGTGAGGACGCGTTAATTGATGTGCCAAGTGGTGGTAATAAAGACCTTGCTGTGAGGCGCCTCGAGCTGTGTCAGACCCGTATTTTATCCAGGAAGCGGGATTGGAGGTATATATATATATATATATATATTACCTACTGGCAGTCGCCAGTCGGTAGTTATAGGTAGGACATAGGTTCCGTAGGAAAAGCGTTTTTTGATTTGCCAATATCTTTGGTGCTGGTTGACGAATCTTCGCGAAATTTTCAAAACTAATGGGGCGCTCCAGTCAGCTCCTGTCTTGAAAGTTTCGGGGTGATTCGTCAAGCGGGGGCCGAGAAAAAAGGGGGGTCCCAAAATGTGTTTTCTCCATGTTATTTTCCATAGGAAGCTTTAGACACGGCTACAGACCGAACTGCTGAACGGAATTACACCAAATTTGGCAAAAAGGTAGGTCTTGGTCTAGAAAGCGTGCTTTTTTTTAAATGGTGTAAATCCGTTCAGTAGTTCCTGAGAAATTCAAACAATAATAATATTGATATCTGAGCACCCAGGAGGATTCGCGAACCCTCTCGGGCACGAGCTTCACTCTGATTGGCTGTCAACACTCCAAACCAGGAAGTGCTGGCAGCCATCTTGTGATTCAGTAATTAGGGCTCCCCCTCGGTAATTAGGGCTCCCCCCACAGTCCCCAACGCTAAGGGCCGGCCCTGGGGGATGGGGTCCCCGGGGCCAGAAGTGGCCCGGGAGGGGGGGCCACGTGGCCCCCTCTCTTTATTTAAATAAAAAGAAAGACCGGGCCCTGGGCCATGGGGTCCCGGGCCGAAATCAGCCTAGGGAGGGGGGCCGCGTGGCCCCTTCCAGTTTAAAAAAAAAAAAAAAAAAGGGTCAGGCTCTGGGGGATGGGGTCGCCAGGGCCCCATAAATACTAAAAGAAGGGGGGACACACAGCCCCCTTTCTAAAAATATATTTTTTAAAAAAAGCTGGCATCTCGCCGGAGACTCCGCCCCCTCCCTGCACCACTCTGCAAACGCGCCACCCTGGCGCGTTCTAAGTTGGGGAATTAAGTCCCCTTGAATACTGAGGGTCCCTGGGAGCCAACTAGCCCACCAGGTACCTCCAGTAAGCGCCACACAGCTGGATTGCAGAGAGGTGGTCCGAGGCCACGCCCCTTTTTACACCACTCTGCAAACACGCCTCTTGGCACACTGCTGGTGGGGCGATGAGGTCCTCTTGTGTCCTGAGGACCTCAGGACACAAGTGGACTTCATCCCCCAAGCAGCAGTGCGCCAGGAGCCGCGTTTGCAGAGTGGTGTAAAAAGGGGGCGTGGCCTCGGAGCACTCTCAGCAATCCAGGTGTGTGGTGCTTACTGGAGGTACCTGGTGGGCTAGTTGGCCCCCAGGGACCCTCAGAAATGAAGGGGACTTAATACCCCAACTTAGAACGTGCCAGGAGGCGCATTTGCAAAGTGGTGGGGAAAGGGGGCGTGGCCTTTGTCCACCTCTCGGTAATCCCACTGTGTGGGGCTTACTGGAGGTAAGAGGTAGGCTAGTTGGCCCCTCAAGGACCCCCAGCAGCGAAGGAGACTTCAATCCCCATCCAAGAGCGCACCAGGAAGCGCGTTTTCAGAGTGGTGGGCAAAGGGGGCGTGGCCTGCTATGAGAACTTCGCAATCCTGCTGTGTGGGACTTACTGGAGGTAATAGGAGGGGTAGTTGGCCCCCAAGGATGTCCTTGGGGGCCAACTACCCCTCTTGTTACCTCCAGTAAGTCCCACACAGTGGGATTGCTAAGACGTCTTCGGAGGCCATGCCCCCCTTTCTCCCCCACTCTGCAAACGCACCTCCTGGCAGACTATGGGATGGGGGATGAAGTCCAATTTACTCCTGAGGGACTTTGGGGGCCAAGATGCCCTCCTGGTACCTCCTGTAAGTCCTACGCAGCAGAATTCCTGAGTGCTGGTCAGAGGCCCAGCACCCTTTCTCCACCACTCTGTAAACGCGACTACTAGTTAAAGAAGTGTTTGTAATGTAATAGGTTTCGCATTTGCGAGAATAAGAGCTATTGGCATTGTAAATGTAAAAGTTTTTTACTAATGTTTTTTGGAGTAGAGTGGATGTACGTTGTGTATAGTGGAATTATGTGGTATGTTGTACAGTGAAATTATGTGGATAGAAAGTATGTGGTATTTAGTTTATAGGAATTATGTAGAGTGGGATTATGTGTTATGGAGAGTAATTATGTGGTATGGTAGTCTGTGTTTTGGAGTGGTAACATCAGGTTTAGTCTTCCTCGTGTCCATAGAAGCTCAACTATGAACTCAGTGAGACAAAAAAGAAGGAATCACTGAGGACCACTTGTGGACCTAGTCAGAGGTAGGAGCAGGGCCACTGGAATTATGCGACTGTTTGGCTGCACCGATTTTTGCACAATTATACATTTTCTGCTTTAGCCACATAATTCATCATCTGCTCCCTAATCTGCAGATTTGAACAAAAAAATCCTTGTTTCTAGCTCAAACGGCTCAAACGTAATCAAAAATGCAGCGACAAGTGTTACAGCGTGGTGGAAGGCCCTTTCCAAACCTAGAATGGTCACCTGTTACTTATTGCTAAATGTGGGTGTTAAATTGGTCCTAATGGTGTGCAAGCCACTTTTGCTTCCTTCTGCGCCTCTCTTGCCTCTTTCTGCATTTCTGTTGCTTCTTTCTGCACATTTCTTTCTTTTTCTGCACTTCTCTTGCCTCTTTTTGCAAATCTCTTCTACTTTCTGCACCTCTCGTCCCTCTTTCTGCACGTCTGTTGCCTCTTTCTGCACCTCATTTGCTTCTTTCTGTATCCCTCTTGCCTCTTTCTGCACCCTTCTTCCCTCTTTCTGCACCTCTCTTGCCTTTTTCTGTACCCCTCTCACGTCTTTCTGCATCCTTTTTGCCTCTTTCTGCACCTCTGTTCCTTCTTTCTGCACTTCTTTTGTTTCTTTCTACACCTGTCTTGCTTCTTTCTGCACCCCTCTTGCCTCTCTCTCCACCCCTCTTCCCTCTTTCTGCACTTCTGTTGCTTCTTTCTGCACTTATCTTGCTTCTTTCTGCCTCTTTCTGCACCTCTATTGCCTCTTTCTGCAGTTCTCTTGCCTCCTTCTGCACTTCACTTGCCTTTTTCTGTAACTCTCTTGCTTCTTTCTGTACCTCTCTTGCCTCTTTCTGCACCTCACTTGCTTCTTTCTACACCCCTTTGCCTGTTTCTTCACCCCTCTTCCCTCTTTGTGCAACTCTCTTGCCTGTTTCTACACCTCTCCTTCCTCTTTCTGCACCACTCTTGCCTCTTTCTGTACCTCTGTTCCTTCTTTCTTCACCTGACTTCTCTTTCTGCACCCTTCGTGCATCTTTCAGCACCTCTGTTGCTTCTTTCTGCAGTTCTCTTCCTCTTTCTGCACCCCTCCTGCCTTTTTCTGTACCCCTCTTGCCTCTTTCTGCACCTCTCCTACCCCTTTCTGCACCCGTCTTGTCTCTTTTTCCACCTCTGTTGGTTCTTTCTGTACCTCTTTTGCTTCATTCTGCACTTCACTTGCCTCTTTCTGTACCCCTCTTGCCTCTTTCTGCACCTCTGTTGGTTCTTTCTGCACTGCTCTGGCTTCTTCCTGCACCTCTGTTCCAAATTTTCGCATCCCTCTTGCCTTTTTCTGCACCCCTCTTCCCTCTTTCTGCACCTCTCTTGCCTCAGTCTGCCCACCTGTTCCCTCTTTCTGCACCCCTTTTGCTTGTTTCTGTAACTCTCTCGCCTCTTTCTGCAGTTGTCTTACCTCCTTCTGCACCTCACTTGCCTCTTTTTGAACCTCTGTTGGTTCTTTTGCACTGCTCTTGCTTCTTTCTGCACCTCTCTTGCAAATTTCTGCACCCCTCTTGCCTCTTTCTGTACCCCTTTTACCTGTTTCTGCACCTCTCTTGCCTCTGTCTGCACCTCTGTTCCCTCTTTCTGCACCCCTTTTGCCTGTTTCTGCAACTCTCTTGCCTCTTTCTGCAGTTCTCTTGCCTCCTTCTGCACCTCACTTGCCTCTTTTTGAACCTCTGTTGGTTCTTTTGCACTGCTCTTGCTTCTTTCTGCACCTCTCTTGCAAATTTCTGCTCCCCTCTTGCCTCTTTCTGCACCCCTTTTACCTGTTTCTGCACCTCTCTTGCCTCTGTCTGCACCTCTGTTCCCTCTTTCTGTACCTCTTTTGCCTGTTTCTGCAACTCTCTTGCCTCTTTCTGCAGTTCTCTTGCCTTCTTCTGCACCTTTGTTGCTTCTTTCTGCACTTCTCTTGCCTCTTTCTGCACCCCTGTTGCTTCATTCTGCACTTTCCATGCTTCTTTCTGCACCTGTCTTGCTTCTTTCTGCACCCCTGTTGTCTCTTTCTGCACTCGTCTTCCCTCTTTCTGTACCTTTCTTGCCTGTTTCTGCATCTCACGTGCCTCTTTCTGCACTTTTCTTGCTTCTTTCTACACCTTTGTTGCTTCTTTCAGCAATTCTCTTGCCTCTTTCTGCACTTCTCTTGCCTGTTTCTACACCTCTCTTGCCTCTTTCTGCACCCTCTTGCCTCTTTCTGCACCTCACTTGCTTCTTTCTGCACCCCTCCTGCCTCTTTCTGTACCTCTCTTGCCTCTTTGTGCACCTCTCCTACCTCTTTCTGCACCCCTCTTGCCTCTTTTTGCACCTCTTTTGGTTATTTCTGCACTGCTCTTGCTTCTTTCTGCACCTCACTTGCCTCTTTTTGCACTTCTCTTGGTTCTTTCTAAACCTCTGTTGCTTCTTTCAGCAATTCTCTTGCCTCTTTCTGCACTTCTCTTGCTTGTTTCTGCACCTCTCTTGCATCTTTCTGCACTCTGTTGCCTCTTTCTGCACTTCACTTGCTTCTTTCTGCACCTCTCTTGCCTCTTTCGGCACCTCTGTTGCTTCTTTCTACACCTCTCTTCCCTCTTTCTGCACCACTCTTGCCTCTGTCTGTACCTCTGTTGCTTCTTTCTGCACTTCTCTAGCCTCTTTCTTCACCTCTGAGTTAGAGCTAGTTTTAATCCCCCTGCCCTATTATGTACTAGGGCCTTAAAGGGGAGGTCATGCCAATCACAGGGCTACCCCAACCCATAGTGTACCCTAGTGTATGTAGGTGTTTTCACTGTATTCTAAGTGTCTTTCAGCATAGCACTGGCTCCAGGCCTGGTTAGTCAGAGTCAGTTACCACCAGTACCAGTCAGCAAAAGGTTGGGGGCACAGGATGACTTTGCAACAAGGCCTCTTTCTGTACCTCTGTTGGTTCTTTCTGCATATCTCTTGCTTTTTTTTGCACTTTTCTTCGTCTTTCTGGACTTCTGTTGCCTCTTTCTGCATTTCTCTTGCTTCTTTCTGCGCCTTTCTTCCTCTTTCTGTACATGTCCTACCTCAGTAGGCATAGTTAGAAATTAGCATTTAAAAAACCTTTGAAATTCACTGAAAAAACCATAGGTTTCAGGGACGTTATAGTTAGAAATTAGCATTTAAAAAACCTTAGAAATTCACTGAAAAAAACATAGGTTTCAGGGACGTTATAGTTAGAAATTAGCATTTAAAAAACCTTAGAAATTCACTGAAAAAACCATAGGTTTCAGGGACGTTATAGTTAAAAATTATCATTTAAAAAACCTTAGAAATTCTCTGAAAAAACCACAGGTTTCAGGGACGTCATAGTTAGTTGGACATTTCACTCGGACAAAACCAGAGAAATTCGGCCGTTATAGTTAGTTGAGCTAACTATAACTCGCGCCCCCGCAATGCACTGCTGATGACGTCACATATTACATCATTCATGACATGGTCAGTGACATCACTGATGACATCACTGATGACATCTCAAATGACAACACTGATGACATCATCCACATGATAATCTGATGCACCTCCTCACACCCTAATATAACCTTTGATACACTCACTCTAAAATACAGACTACCTTTTTCGAAACCATAGACACACCAATACCAGTTACTACATACCCACTCACTGATTCCTAGGTCTATACACACATCCACTCATTCACCCATACAGCCACTCATACATGCAGTCACTCATCAATACAGCACTATCATATGCACTCATACACTTATACAGACACTCACACACCGCTACTCATCCATAGAGTTACTCACACACCTAGTCAGTCATGCAAAGAATCAATCACACTCCCATTTACTCACCTATACAGTTATACACACACCACCTCACTTATTCATACAGATACTAACACATACTTACTCTCTTATACAATCACTGATACAAGCTCACACTCATCCATACAGCCACTCTCACAATCACTCACTCTCACATATAGTCATTTATATACTCTAATACTCACATAGACTGCCTTTCACATATGTAGTTGCTCACACATGTACCACTGAGACATCATTCACTCACCAACACACCCATAAACACACTCACCCACCCATACAGCCCTTCACAGATGCACTCTTGTACCCATACACCCAGTGAATCACCCACTCACACATCTATGCACAGAGTCACACACCCCCACCCACCCACACAGACACTCAGACACCCGTACAGATACTCAGACAACCAATCAATAACCCATATAGACACTCATGTAGCTACTCACCAACCCATGCAGCCTCTTACACACCAACTGACAGACTGATACAGACATTCACACAGTTTAGTCACTAACCCATGCATTCAGTAAGACACGTTTAATCACTCACTTACACAGTCACTCACGCACCTACTAAATCATCCATTCAGACACTCATACACCCACTCATTCTTCAATACACCTTGGCATATATATATATATATATCGACAGCAAAAACCCAACACGGTCCAAGGTACACGAACCAGAGTCTCCACGGCACAGAGGAAATCCACAACTAGGTACTTAAAGGTATTTTATTTTCTTTTTCTTGATCACACCATTTGTGCAAACGTGCAAAGGACGGTTAACGCGTTTCGGCGAATGCCTTCAACTGGACCATAGAGTCCTGCCGTCTAAACTGTCCATTTAAAGTGACACTGTGCATAAATCCCTTGTTTGTTTCCATTAAAAACAGACTAGACAGTTAACCCCAGTTTATAAATATTCATGTCGGCTTTTAACTGTTTCCATCTTTCTTTCTGATTTCTTAATTATAATAATCATGATAAAGTATCTTAACTTAAATAAGAATTTCCAATCAACAAAAATCCAATAAAAACAACCACATCAAGGGAAGAGATGAAGATAATGTGAACAGGGAGTATAACAAAGGAAATATTGGGACGGACGGGAAGATTTCATCAGATTTTAAAGATAAAGGCATATATAAACACATCATAAAGTACATGTTAAAGCACATTCAGTAAAATATGAACATTCTATTTCTGTAAAGTACATTTTTTTAAAAAAGGGAATGAACAAATTCAATATATTGAAAAACGAGGAAGAGTGGAGTTGATTAAAGATAAGGGAGATGCATTAAGACAATTAGAAAATCAGAATGTAAAAACCTCCACATATCTTGTAAATATTTAAAAATATATGAAAGAACCCCTGCAAGTCATGGTTCTGATGAATAAGGGAAAGTGACACGTGCATTGTGCAAAGTACAAAGTGCAAATACGCAATGTGCAAAAATTTGCAGTGCAAAGATTAAGTTTCAAACCATTTTCCTTCAAGAATCTTGATTCTTCTGAGATGAATCTCAGATTGAGGAAATAAAGTGACAAATGCATTTGTGCAGATTTACTTTAGAAAAAGGAGGTCATTTTCCTAAAATTATATTCCCTGAACCATATCTATTAAGTAATTTGTATCAATAAAATCACTACAGATTTCATGTCTCATGTGGGGTCTAATCAATAAATACTCCTATTCCTCTTATTGTAATCATACCAATACCATGCTTCCACATGTACCACATATATTCCAGTGTTTCCTTCATCTCTTCCGCTACTTATTTCTAGTATCCCTCAATTACATCCCTTTTTCCTCAATGGTACCATCTCACAATTATAACTCATTAGTTCATACTCCCATTATGTCTTTACTTGATGGTGCTCTATCATGTAGGTCTACATGGGTTCGTTGGTTAACTGATATAACTTATTCAGTTCCATAATCCAAAAGTTATGCTGTTAATTCATCTTGCATCATTACAGATGGACATGTAACTCAGCATCCAAATTGTGCCCAAATGGACTCTCTGTTCCAAGTGCCAAGATGAACCTCGATTCTGCTCTTCTTAGGTCCAGGGTTCTGTCTCCTCCTCTTTCATTTTGTTTTATCATCTTGGCACCGAAATATTTTAATTCTGAGTTGTTGCCCAAATGTTTTTCTGAAAAATGTTTTGCCATTGGATATGAGAGATCTTTATTTTTTATAGCCCTTAGATGTTGTAATATGCGAAGTTTTAATTTATTGATAGTACCTAGTCAGTCATGCAAAGAATCAATCACACTCCCATATACTCACCTATACAGTTATACACACACCACCTCACTTATTCATACAGATACTAACACATACTTACTCTCTTATACAATCACTGATACAAGCTCACACTCATCCATACAGCCACTCTCACAATCACTCACTCTCACATATAGTCATTTATATACTCTAATACTCACATAGACTGCCTTTCACATATGTAGTTGCTCACACATGTACCACTGAGACATCATTCACTCACCAACACACCCATAAACACACTCACCCACCCATACAGCCCTTCACAGATGCACTCTTGTACCCATACACCCAGTGAATCACCCACTCACACATCTATGCACAGAGTCACACACCCCCACCCACCCACACAGACACTCAGACACCCGTACAGATACTCAGACAACCAATCAATAACCCATATAGACACTCATGTAGCTACTCACCAACCCATGCAGCCTCTTACACACCAACTGACAGACTGATACAGACATTCACACAGTTTAGTCACTAACCCATGCATTCAGTAAGACACGTTTAATCACTCACTTACACAGTCACTCACGCACCTACTAAATCATCCATTCAGACACTCATACACCCACTCATTCTTCAATACACCTTGGCATATACATATATATATATATATATCGACAGCAAAAACCCAACACGGTCCAAGGTACACGAACCAGAGTCTCCACGGCACAGAGGAAATCCACAACTAGGTACTTAAAGGTATTTTATTTTCTTTTTTCTTGATCACACCATTTGTGCAAACGTGCAAAGGACGGTTAACGCGTTTCGGCGAATGCCTTCAACTGGACCATAGAGTCCTGCCGTCTAAACTGTCCATTTAAAGTGACACTGTGCATAAATCCCTTGTTTGTTTCCATTAAAAACAGACTAGACAGTTAACCCCAGTTTATAAATATTCATGTCGGCTTTTAACTGTTTCCATCTTTCTTTCTGATTTCTTAATTATAATAATCATGATAAAGTATCTTAACTTAAATAAGAATTTCCAATCAACAAAAATCCAATAAAAACAACCACATCAAGGGAAGAGATGAAGATAATGTGAACAGGGAGTATAACAAAGGAAATATTGGGACGGACGGGAAGATTTCATCAGATTTTAAAGATAAAGGCATATATAAATACATCATAAAGTACATGTTAAAAGCACATTCAGTAAAATATGAACATTCTATTTCTGTAAAGTAGGTTAACAACTTGAAAAAGGCTACGCCGAAACGCGTCGTTGTGGACACAATAAACTAATTGTGTTGTCCTTTGGTGTGCCGCTGTTCTTCTTTTGAAATTATTCGAAAACGAACGATTTGGTCTATATATATATATATATATATATATATATATATATATATATATATATATATATATATATATATATATATATATATATATAAAACATATTTAAACTTTACAGAAACACACAGTCACTGGATGATGTCATCAGTGATGTCATTTGAGATGTCATCAGTGATGTCATCAGTGATGTCACTGACCATGTCATGAATGATGTAATATATGACGTCATCAGCAGTGCATTGCGGGGCGCGAGTTATAGTTAGCTCAACTAACTATAACGGCCGAATTTCTCTGGTTTTGTACGAGTGAAATGTCCAACTAACTATAACGTGGCTGAAACCTGTGGTTTTTTCAGTGAATATATATATATATATATATATATTCTGCTCCAAAGGTTGTCCACCTGGTGAGTAGCACTCGATCAACAGCTTTGTTTATGATAGGCAGGGACGAGGATCCGCTTGTAGAAGCTGCACCATAATGGAAATGCCTGACGCGTTTCGAAGCTCCATATCCTTCTCTTCAGAGGCTTGAACGGAGACAGTGTGTGCAAACGCTGAACCCACTTCGCCATTTTCATATTGCACACCCACCAATGGGAAGCTCGAATGAGACTGTGCATTGTGGGAAATGTGGTCCAGATAGCACACAAATCTTGTCCTGTATGGACCCTGCAAGTGGACTCGTCCTCAATCCTGTTTGCGGCTGCTGATCCACGTGACCCCCAAGACATTACGGGGTGGTGCACACTCCGCTATTTATTTTTATTATCGTAAAACATTGCTTTATACTTAGCAGACATGATGGCCAAAGCTTGCAACTACCGACTGAGACATGATTTTAAATCTGTTGTTTGCATCTATGAGCAGGTAGCACGATGGGTGAGTTATAAATGGTGTCTGGAAAGTGGTGCCCGTTTGTTGTGAACAAGGCCACAAATGTAAGTGAAATGCATTAAAGTCCTGCATACTCTGTATTTCAATAAATACATGGAGCATCAACCAGTGGACTGCCGGAGCCTTTATTTATAAGGAAGGATATTGTATCTGTTGACTCGAGGTCGGCAGCCCTCGAAGAGTCCAAGCACCCTCTCCGTTTGGGAGCAGGTCGACAAAACCACCATCTAAGTTGTTGAATTTGAGATGTCATCAGTGATGTCACTGACCATGTCATGAGTGATTTAATATGTGAGGTCATAAGCAGTGCATTGCCAGGGCATGAGTTATAGTTAGCTTAGCTAACTATAACTGCTGAATTTCACTGGTTTTGTGCGAGTGACATCTGAGCCTAAAGATAATGACCCTGTAACCTTTGTTTTTTTCAGTGAATTTCTAAGGTTTTTTAAATTCTATTTTCTGACTATAATGTCCCTGTAACCATTTGGTTTTTTCAGTGAATTTCTAAGGTGTTTTAACATGTAAAGTAAGATGTCCATCGCAATGCACAGTGGGGGAGGGGTTGAACGCAGGACCTGGCCTGGCATTGTGCTGCCCCACCCAAGCTTGCTGCTCCTGCCCCCTTCTCCTTGCCATCCATTGTCCATGTACATGACCCTGCTCCCTCATTACACCTGTGTGTGTCCAGTGTTCTGCCACTGCCCTTCCTGTCTCCCCTAAACAGTTAGCTTGCTGCCACATCCACCTGCTCCCTACCCTCTGTTGTCTGAGTCCATGTACCATCCCATCCCTCCTGCCCTGCATAGTCTGATGTGTTGCCACTGTCTTCCATTTAGCTTGATGTCCGTGCCCACTCCTCCTGCCCTCTGGTCCCCAATTCTATGCATCATCATTATCCTCCTGCTTAGCCTCGGTGCTTAGTTTGCAGTCCCTACACTCCTCCCCCCTGTCCTGCCGATGTCTGTGTGCATGCCACTGCTCCCTCATTTCTGCCCACCATATTCCATTGTCCTGCCACCCTCCTATATACTCTGAGTGTTCTGTTGTGCTGCCACTGCCCCTCCCACCTGCCTAGCATGGTCGGATGGCTGCCCCCTGTCCCTGCCACCTCCACCCTGCCTGTCCAAGTCCCATGCTCCTATTCCCTCCCACCTGTCCTCCGTGGTCCATTTTGCTGCCACTATCTTCTGCCCTCCATGCTCTCTTGTGCTGCAACTTCTCCTCCTGTCTGCCCTGCATGGTCTGTTGTGAAATCCCCTCCCCTGCCCTCTTTTGTCTGTGTCTAGCCCCAACCCCTCCCTTCTGTCCTCTATGGTCTTTGGTGCATGCCCCTGCCCCCACCCTCTTGTCCAGCATGGCCGTTGTGCTGCCACTAACCCTCCCGCTTGCCATGCATGGTTATCTGTGCTGCCACAGTCCCTCCAAACTTTCCAGTGTGGTCAGCTTGCTGACCCTGACCCCCTCCCACCTTCCCTCTGTTGTTTGTGCATGCCATTATTGTCTCATTGTTGCCTTCAATGGTGTGTTGTGCTTCCAGCGCCCATCCCGCCTTCCCGCTTGCTGCTCTTGCCCTCTTGCCCCATGCCCTCCATTTTCCATGTCAAGACCGCCCCCTGCCCTCCATTTCCCATGTCAAGATCCCTATCCCCTCCCTCCTGCCTTGTTTGGTCCACTGTTGTTCCCCTGTCCCCTCTCCTCCTTTCCTTCTTCGTCCGTTATGCTGCAACTGTTCCTCTTGTCTGTCCGCTATGGCCAGCTTGCTGCCCTTGCCTCTTTCCCCTCTGCTCTCTGTTGTCAATGTGCACAGCCCTGTTCCCTCCCTATTGATTTACATGGTGCATTTGCTGCACTGCCGTTCTGCCGTTCTGCTTGCCCTGTGTGATGTATTGTGCTGCTGCAACCCTGACGCCTGCCCTGTAAGGTCAGTTTGGTCCCCCTGCCCATCTCCCTTCTGCCCTCTCTTATCCGTGTCCGTGTCCCACTCCCTACCCCATCCCCAGTCCTCCTGCCCTCCGTGATCCAATGTACCAAACTTACCAACATTTTGGGTTTAAAAACATCCGGAGTCTCCTGCCTGAATTGGGTCTGTTGGCATGTATGGTTGTCCTGCCATTGCCTCTTCCTTCTACCCTCAGTGGTCTTTTATATTGCCAAAGCCTCTCTTGCCTGTACAACATGGTTGGTTTGTTGCCCCTGCCCCCCATGGTATTGTGCTGCCATTGCCCTCTCGCCTGCACAGCATGGTCAGCTGTTGCCTCTGCACCCATTCCCAAAGAAATTATGGTTAGTGCTGTAAACAACTAAAATCTGGACATATTTTCTGAGTTCTCAAAGAGCAACACAACATTTTGAAATAGTTAGCTATCTTTATGTTTCATTTATCCAGTTGATCACTTGATCACCCTTTATACGTTCTCCTTTTTGTGACCCTCAAAACCTGCCATTAACTTCAATGCATTTCAATAAGGTGATATGATATATATATATGTCCCAAGATGACTGCCAACACTTCCTGGTTGAAGTGTTGGCAGCCAATCTAATTTCAGTAGGGTTTCAGTAGGCTGTTGGGCTCCCAGATATCTATATTTTTAAACTTAAATATCTCTGAATCTACTGAATGGATTTACACCAAATCACAAAAAGCACGCTTTCTGTACCAACATCTAACTTTCTGCCAAATTTGGTATCATTCCATTCAGCAGTTCGGACTCTTGCCGTGTTCAAAAAATGAAAAATCCCCATACACATAAAATGGGGAAAACGTGTTTTGGGACACCCTTTTTTCTCAACCCCTGTTTGACAGATCACCCCAAATCTTTCAACACAGCAGCTGAACCAAAAAGGGGAAATTTTGTGAAACTTTCATGAAGATTCGTCAGGCAGCGCCAAAGTTATTGGCAAAACAAAAAACGCTTTTTCTATGGAAACTTTGGTCCTAACTATAACTACCTACTGGCGACCCCCAGTAGGTAAATATATACATATATATATGGTATATATATACACTGTGAGAAGCTGGCCTGGTATATGATGTCCACTAATGTAAGTGGGCACCTTGCACCAGTCCAGACAACTTTAAGAGGTCTTAGACAACCTTAGAAAGCTCTCTAAGTGGTAGCTGTGGAGAGCAGCCTTCAGGCCTAGTCCAGAAGGAGTGTAAAGCAGCTTGTTTTACCAGAATGCAATCTTATAGTATAGATTAAGTGAAAAAGAACCACACAACGTATTTATAAAGATTTGTATTTATTATATAAAACTCTCTAACCCATAGAAATATCTCCTACCCGGAGATATGCACAATGCACACAATACTTTAGCAAAGAAACACAGTAAATAGCACGAAATACACAGTGGACACGGGGGGGACCAAACCATATACTAAGAAAGTGGTATAAGTATCCCAACTTGGGTCAAGACAACGTTGAGAGGACGTAGAAGTGCTGGGACCCCAAGGAACCACCCAAGGTGATTAGATAGGGACCCCACAGAGCGTGTGCAGTGTGGGAACATGACTGCATGCTCCGTACAACTCTACGTGTAAGTCACGGTTGGATTTTTAAAGATTAAGGACCCTTTCCAGTAGACCCTGAAGAAACCCCGTGGAAGACAGAAGGATGGAGAGCCACCCCATCCGTGGATACCCTAGTACCCACATTACCTACACCAGGGAAGCCGGGTGCATACGTGTGAAGTGGTGTCGGAAACCGCAGTCGAACCCAATGGAGGACTTCAGGAAAGTGCTGCTGCTGGAAGAGGAGTAAGTGTCCAGTGGAATCTGAAGGTGGATTCAAGATGAGAGGTACCTGCAAGCAGAGGGAACAGAGTCTATGTCACTCAGGGGTGACCACGAGACTTGGAAGATGAATGCCCTCCGATGTCGGGTGTTGCAGGATGGATGACGATGACCTTGACTCTGCAGCTGTGAGGACCAGGTGATGCTGAGGAGGACCATGAGCTGTGCACAAGCTGTCCCATGAAGGATGTCAAGTGCTGAGGGGTCGGTGTCCGGCGGGAGCACCAACAAGCCTTGGTAAATGCAACCAATGCAGGCATGGAAGAAGGAGCAACGTCGGGCCCAGCAAGGTCCAGGGGAATAACCAAAAGCAGCGGAGTCAGGGCAGGCCCCAAGCAAACAGGGGAGCCCAAGAGAAGCAAAGGTGACCCTCAAATGGACACACAGGCCGGAGGCACTGGAGTCGCGAGAGGACCTCAATCAGCTCACCAAAAGATGCATGCCACAATGCACATAATGTAGTGTGTCTGAAGATTCTGGTCACTGGAAGTGCTCGAGGTTGGGGATACTTGGAGCCCAAAGATCTTCTTGGAAAGAATTCAACAAGCCTTTGCAACTGCAAGTTGACGCATTGCACAGGGGGTCAGTTATTGCAACCCCCACGAAGGATACTGGCCTCAAACTTAGTGAGAGGACAGGGCAGGCCTCAGGAGCTGTGGAAAACCACCACCTATGTTTCAGAACCTTTCGGAGTCTGGAGAAGCTCAGGATAAGCAGACCGGTTGACTTAGTTGCTGCTCCTGCGAATGCAGGGGAGTGACTCCTTCACTCAAGGGAGATTTGTTCAAGTGTCTTTGATGCTTCACAGGCCTTGGAAGGTTCCTGTATGATGCACAGGCACAGACGAGGCAGCAGACTGGAAGTGAGACAAAATCAGGCCCAAAAAAGTCTAGCGAAGTCCAGAGTGCCCAGACGGTAGAAGAGCAGTGGTGTCTGATCTGAATCTTATCCCATGACAAATCTAGGGACCTACACCCAGGTAAGCCCTTAAGTACCCTAGGGAAAGAGTTGGGAAGATTCAGGGGACCCTCCCAGGGGAGGGTCTGGCCAGGGGGGAGGTTACTCCCATGTCCTTTGTCCAGTTTCGCGCCAGACCAGGAGCCAATGGCTCCCATGACTGGTTTGAACTGGACTATGCACAGGGATGCCAAATGTGCCCCTCATGCAGACTGAGTGGCGCTGGCAAGCGCACCCACCCCATCCCAATACACGAAATACTGTCTGGGAGGTGGTCACACCTCCCCGTAACAGGATGCCTATTGTTCTGCCTTCCGCTGCTCGAGCTTGGCTCAGCAGCGGGAGGGTAGAATTGTGTCTTTGTGCGGCAGCAACCATTTTGTGCTGTACGAGTCAAGAAGGCTGGTACCAGGATCACTGAGAGCCTAACGGAGGGCTCTTCCAGTGCCTGGAATCATACCTCCCACACCGTTTACGGTGTGGGGGTATGATTCCAACATGTTTGATACCAAACATGATAGGATTCGTTGCAGCCGTTTTCGAGATGGTCATCGCGTAATTACGCGGTGCCCCTCTATATGGTATATGGATTACGTAGGCTGCAGGGGCACCCTCTTACTTAGAACCAAGCACCCTGCCTTCAGGATTGCAAAGGCCTGCTATAGGGGTGACTTATAGGTTTTAAGTGCAGTCACCCTAGTTATAGGAAACCTATTTCTTTAGTAAGTGGTGCTAGCACCAACTTACACAGGCTGCAATGGCAGGCCTGTAGTTCCATTTTGAATGGTCTCTGGCGTACCTATGCCCTGGGTACCTTAGTACCATATACTAGGGACTTATAAGGATAGCCGAGTATCCAATCTGGGATATACCTAAGTACTGAACACAAAGGTTTAGGGAGAAAGCAGATAGACTGGGGTCCTGATTAGCAGGATCCCAGTCAGACTAGTCAAAAACAGCTTAGCATCAGGCAAAAAGTGGGGGTAACCATAGAAGCAGATCCTACTTTCCTAGATATACCATGAAATACAACACCAAATCACGTTGTAGATTATATATTACTATGCCTGCTACTAGAAAATACCTTTTCATGTAGTGACAAGAAACAATAAGAAGAGGGCACATTTGTTGTCTAGCTTGTATCACGAAAAGTGCACTTGCCATCAGTGAATTTACTTTTTATTTGTTCATTGTTAAAATGTATTCATTATTCCATTAGTTGCAAAACTCATAATTTTTTTATTGGTTTAGACTGAGGGGCAGTGGATGTGCTTTTCATATCACAATACGATATCCCTCGAGGGCTACGTTCCCACACAACTACTTGTACATCAGGATCCTATAGGTTATACATATATCTTGTTCAGAAACTTTTATGACACATTCATTCACATGAATGAGTAGCAGAAAGGTCCACGGGTAATTTAACGAGAAACAGGAGAGGAATACAATAAGCAAAATAAGAGAAAATGGTCATAGGGGATTCTTATGTCCCCCCACTCTGCCGAATATACAAGAACAATATACATTTCCCTGAGGAACTGTGTAATCTCTCTCAGCCTTCTGTCAGCATGATGCTGGAAATGCTGACTCTAAGAACCGCTCCTGCACTATGATATTGTGTCACAGAACACGAGGTTGGCGGTCTGTCACATCAATTGCAAAGCTGTTGCTTGCTGTCCATGTCCTGGTAAAGAGCTGCCAGCTTGTGTTAGTGGCTATTAATTAGATTTTTGACACCCTTTCTGTAGTCCATATTTTCAACACCACTGTGTGTTGAGACCTGCACCTAACGTATTGATTTCCAATACCAAGACTAGATATTCATGTTCTTTTGTTCTTAATAGACTTTGAGAACAGGTTTCCTCAGTCCCCACAGGTTTCATTCAAGATGCTTCTGAATATACTTGCCTGTCACATTAGCCGGTCTGCTGATTCTGTAGCTGTGCATCCAAACACTCGTGAATGTATTTATTATTTCTCCACTTATTGACTCTCCACTTCAAAGTTTGTAAATAAACTCTACACTGCTTTGGCAGAAAGTTGAGTCGATGGCTGCTGGGAAATGGTATGCTCCTAGCCTCCAAGGAGTATTTATGATTAAACTAGCCAAATATCAGAAACAACTCAAACAACTGAAGAGCATGGTGGGTGTGAAAAGTAGAAGAGGTGTAGCTCATGATAGCGTATCATGACTGGTACTGATGTAACTTTACAGTGGTAGAGCTGCAATTCCATTGTGGTCAACTTGCTGCAAAGATCCCAGCAACAGGGCAGAGGACTATATACAGGTTTGCTTTGCCCAGGGAAGACTGCCATCAGCCCTTCCTTGCATCAGCACCCTCTTCATGCCCAGATACTGACTCATGGGCAGGCAGAGGTTAACCTTATTTTTCAAGGGAAACCCTAGTGTATTACTGTGACTCTGGGTAGGGACTGTTAGATCTGGCATCCTTGTCATGGTTTCCCCTGACTTTTTTGCTTTCTGGCCTCCTGTTTTGCTTACTTCATTTTTACTGGCTTTAGGATTCTGGGCACTTTACACTGCTGACCAGTGCAAATATGCAGGTGCTCTGTCCCTAAAACATGGTAACATTGGATTATCGACAACAGGCATATTTAATTTACTTATACGCCCCAAGTAAAGTCCACTACATGTGTCCAGGGCCTGTAAATTAAATGCTACTAGTGGGCATGCAGCACTGACTGTGCCACCTACTCCAGTAGCCCTTTAAACATCTGAACGTTCTGACAGATCCTTGTGTTTTTGGATACAAGACAGAGCACCTGAAGTGAAGCAAAAACACAAGGATCTGTCAGAACTTTCAGATTGATGAAAATAAGAATTGGACATGACAGTTTCTAATGAAAAATAATCTGAATATTTCCACAGAAATAAAGGTGAAGAGATATAATTCGAATAATATAAAGTCTACAGAAAAGGAGAACTGAGTGGAAATTACCAGAGAATTCACCATAACAACCAATAATAGGCTCGACAGATCAGATACCACAGTCCAACAATAAATTAAAACAAGCATTTGCAATGCAATAGGTCTCGCATTTGTGAGAGTTTGAGCTATTGGCATTGAAAATGACAATGCCTTTTATGTATGTGTTTTAAAAACTTGCAAGCGGTTGTAAACACGCACTTTTCTACTTATAGTCGTTGCTTACGAGAACCAAGGCTGGCAGTAACTGCGCCTCGTTTACTGCCAGCCTTGCTTGTCGTAAGCAAGGACTACAAGTACAAAGTGCTTATTTATGCACCGCTTTCAGGTTTTCAAAACACATAAATAAAAGGTATTGTCATTTACAATGCCAATAGCTCAAACTCTCACAAATGCGAGACCTATTGCATTGCAAATGCTTGTTCTGTTATGTCCTCACAGTGCCTGGGCATCAAATATCATTGATAAAAAAAGTACTTTTATAGTTTTGCCTCCTATCACCTGCCCCAAAGCTGGTTTACGGTAGTCATGTCTTTAGGGGTGGACCAGAATGTAGAAAGTAGAGGTTGCTCCAGTTTGTCGACTAGCCAACGCACTTAAATTACTTGCCCAGCAAGATTATTGTTGGTCGACTTCCAATGCCCACGTAGACCACTTCGGAGACTTACCAACCCCCAAAGACCTGACAGGAAGCAATCCCTGTTTTAGGACAAGCTAACAAGTACATCTCGGTTTACCTCATTTACAATAGGAGAAGAGCCATCAGGACCATGGCCAAGGTATATATGTATATACATTTCCATACAATTTGGACAGAAAGTGTGTTTTACAGTGCAGCCTCTGGCTGCATCCACTTTCTGTTGAAAGCAGGAATCTGACACACTGGTGCAGGGAGGGCAGTGCGATTTCCCAAAAGGAGTTGGTTCAGGTTCTTGTCTGGTTACTGACAGCTTTGCTAAGAGCCCGAGATGGGCTATAAACACCCTTGAACTGTGGCCACTGTTAAGTCAGGAGAAGATTTGTGCAAGAGGCTTGGAGGAAGTAGAATGGTGGAAGCGGAGCCCAGACTTATTACAGAACAGAAGGCGGCGCAGTGGGGGGTCAAACAGGCAGAATGAGGCGTTGGAATGAAGTGTATGGTTCCGGTTTACACTATAAAAATCACTGGACCTGACAGTGAAAGTCACCCGCTCCAAATAATACATCATCACAGAGATTGTCTCCGGGAGAGAGATGGAGGACAGGCGTGCAGTAGACACTAGCTGCAATCACAAGCTGTAAAAGTGTCACTCATGTACGGGTTTCATGCAACATTACTTTGTAGAGGAGAAAACAAAGTTGAACTCATTCATTAAGGAAACCGCTCTTGTCTCAGCCTGTCATCCTAAGTTTGATTAAATACACCAAGGTTTTTATAAATACAGCCTGTCTCAAGGTTACTGGAATACCACTGTACCCCTTGAGAGATGACAGAGAGCGATGACATGTTTGGGTTCACTTTCTTCTTCAGAACAAAGAGCTTGTCTGGGGTGAGTGGGGGTTCGTGGGGGGGGGGTGTATTCGCCGGGCACATTACCGTACAACCAAACTTCTCAAGCAATTCTCAAGGCAATTATATTGCAAAACATTGTGATTAACTGAACTAACCAGGAGATGACTCGGTTTGTGTTGTGAATTGTTATTATAGTACAAAACAGACTCCTGTGCTTACCCCGGGTCGCATTTCACACCCTCTTCGCCCCTTTCTTTTCCACAACATTAGAATAAACGATCAGTCAATTCCCATGATTTTTAATAGTCGTGTTCCTTTTACATCTCATATATTTTCCAACGTGGTTGGGGGAGGGGAGTTTACCCGATGCCGGGTCGCGTATTTCATTGCCACAAGGCTGGTCCACCTTCCCAAAGCTGCCCGTTAAAACACGTGCCTTTCTTCCACAAGCCCTGACAGAAAGACCCACAAGTCGGCAAATGTGAAGCCATGTGTCCCACGCTGAGCTTTTGTTTTCTGTGACCAGCAGTCCCTGCCCCCTTGGCACTGGGACCGCAGGAGCCCGCCACACACGTGTGTGCCAACAGGGGGGTAGGCTGTCAAAATTAGAGCCTGCCTCGGTGACACACTGGACGAAACTTTCCTCCTGCCTGCGTCCGGGGCTGGCCGCGCACGGGTGGAATGGACAAAGGGGGCTTCTGCAAGCCGCAGCGGGCTGCTGCAGTGGGAGCCCTCACACAGAGGAGCTGCGAAGAAGGATGCGGGACACAGCCGCCACTGCTGCATCCAGCCAGGGTCGGATGGAGATGTCATAGAATCACACAGACCTACCTGCTGCAGGAACCTGCTGGACTGTTCCCATGAGGCACAGGGTCAGACTGATTTGCATATGGCCATGTCTGAACTGGGGTGGTGGAGTGAGCTAAAGAATGATGATGGATTAAACCCAGATCAGTTGACTGGTGGTGAGTGTTTGATTTGCTCTAACGCTCCGTCCATCATCCCCTTTGGTATTGCTTTGTTCGCCCTAAGTTGGCAGGGTATGCCCGGACGTGGGTCCCTTGCTCACTTTGCCACTGGATTCAAGATAGCCTGGCTGATGAGGGTTTTGAACCCGAAACCGGTCCCAGGATGCTTGTTTCCGGTCCAGGGAAGACATGGCTTGGCAGTTCGGGCTGGACTGTTCCCATGAGGCACAGGGTCAGACTGATTTGCATATGGCCATGTCTGAACTGGGGTGGTGGAGTGAGCTAAAGAATGATGATGGATTAAACCCAGATCAGTTGACTGGTGGTGAGTGTTTGATTTGCTCTAACCCTCCGTCCATCATCCACTTTGGTATTGCTTTGTTCGCCCTAAGTTGGCAGGGTATGCCCAGACGTGGGTCCCTTGCTCACTTTGCCACTGGATTCAAGATAGCCTGGCTGATGAGGGTTTTGAACTCGAAACCGGTCCCAGGATGCTTGTTTCCGGTCCAGGGAAGACATGGCTTGGCAGTTCGGGCTGGACTGTTCCCATGAGGCACAGGGTCAGACTGATTTGTATATGGCCATGTCTGAACTGGGGTGGTGGAGTGAGCTAAAGAATGATGATGGATTAAACCCAGATCAGTTGACTGGTGGTGAGTGTTTGATTTGCTCTAACGCTCCGTCCATCATCCCCTTTGGTATTGCTTTGTTCGCCCTAAGTTGGCAGGGTATGCCCAGACGTGGGTCCCTTGATCACTTTGCCACTGGATTCAAGATAGCCTGGCTGATGAGGGTTTTGAACCCGTAACCGGTCCCAGGATGCTTGTTTCCGGTCCAGGGAAGACATGGCTTGGCAGTTCGGGCTGGACTGTTCCCATGAGGCACAGGGTCAGACTGATTTGCATATGGCCATGTCTGAACTGGGGTGGTGGAGTGAGCTAAAGAATGATGATGGATTAAACCCAGATCAGTTGACTGGTGGTGAGTGTTTGATTTGCTCTAACGCTCCGTCCATCATCCCCTTTGGTATTGCAGGAACCGGGTCCGGCGCCCTCTGCCGCTGCTCCGGAGCAGGAGCGAAGGAAGGAGGCAGCGCCCTCTCGCTGCCCAGGGTCCACTCAGCACAGCCCGGCAGGGCTAAGAAGAGAAGGAGGCTCCTAGAAGAGTCTCCCTGAGCCCGGGGAAAGCAGCAGCTACATCCACGACTAGCAGCACGGGACGGGCAGCGCCTGCTCGCGGTCTCTGGTCCACACCAGCCGGGTGCTCCACAGTTCACCTCCCGATCCCCAGCGCGCGCCTCTTCCACCGCGAGACATGACGCTGAGATGTGCAGCGAGTGAGAGCTGCCGCAGTGCTAAGGCAGAGCCGCTCCGCCTGCACACGACACGCAGCGGAGAGGCTGCTGGTGGCGCGTGGTACCTGCTGGATGCGCTGCTATCTGCCAGGCTCCCGTACTGGTAGCCCAAGAGCGGCAACTTTTTTACTCGAACACCGTGAAAGACTTTACTATATGAGTTTTGGTGCCTGGTTTCGCCTCCAGATGAACATAGGTGGTGGCACCGTTTTGTGGAACAGTATAAGGTATACCCACAGCTAGCTCGTGGTCGGTGTCACTCACGGGCAGCTAAATGTCGAGGGGCCCGTTCATTATCGATGTATGAGGGTGCCTCGCAGCCCATCACTACATTTCAGTGTCAGTCTCGCGTTCTGCAAATACCGATTCCATAGTGCAGAAGAAACATTAAAACAAGTTAACGCAGTATGAGAAATGGTAAAACGATCATAATTCCGAGTACAATGTGACCACATGCGACATTGAAAACCAGTGGTGTGCGCGCACCACAGAGGAGCGGGGGCGGGAATCGAAACCAGTGGTGCGCGCGCACCACAGAGGAGCGGGGGCGAGGGAGCGCGGCAGCGAAGCGAACGCGCGCTGCTGCGCATAACAGACACCAATGGGACGTGGGCGGTTACATTCCTAAAGAAGCTGGGACATGCACACGCCATTCACCAATGGCGTGCTGTCTTTTTTTTTAAAGACGCAACCACTAGCCAATAGCAGCTGACGAAAACAAAACCACACGCACGAGCGTGTGGTCAGCTTTCAGAAGCCCCTACATGAGGTCTCGCGCTGCGCGAGCAGGTCTGCGCACTGCAACGCTAGGCGCTAGACCTAAAAATAGAAACCCAATACTCACTCTATCCATTACTTTACAGAACCAACCAGCCAGGTCCTGATACGAACCCAAAAAGCAATGTGAGATTCAAAACGCATCGAGGACTAATTATGGGGAATTATTTCAGCTATTGGTACAATCGCATTTAGGCCATCCTAAAAAAGAAATCGGCAGGCTACTCTAACAGAGTGTGTTAGATAACCCCTATAGGAGACCTTGAAAAAGAGGTTAAGAAGAAGATTAATAATAGAAACCTCACTTCCAATGAAACCATTTGACTGGTTTAAATGTAACATAGAGATGTGAATTTTTATTCAAGTCGCATGCATGCTTTAAGATGTTGAATGCATTTGATTCATTTTTTGTAAATTTTGTGTTCAAGGAAATGTTTTCAAATGTTATGTTTACTCATAGAGGGCTGAAAAAAATGTGCCTTACACAGACATGTGGTCTGAACAATATGAAAACGTGCATATGAAATTTACATGAATAATATGAAGTCTTAAAAATCATAAAAAAGATTAAGGCAATTAAATTACTTGATCTTATGAAAAAGTGTTAGTTGAATAATTACAGTTTGGGAACAGTGTATGTTTTTGACTTTTAGAATTTGGCATTTTTTTGGGGGGTGGTCTGACTCACTGTGTTCGGCCGGAAAGGAAAGAGTGGATCCAGTCCAGTGCCTTGTCGTGGATGCCGGAGTCGTGGAGTCTTATGATGAGGGTGCAGTGGGAGACGGTGTCAAAGGCAGCCGAAAGGTCAATGACCTTGGCTGGGACGGGGAGGAGGGAGAAGGGTCTGAAGTTCTGGAGGTCTGCCGGGTCGGCAGACGGTTTCTTCAGCAGAGGCTTGATTTCATCGTGTTTTCAGTCGTCGGGGAAGGTGGTGGTTTCAATGGAGATGTTGATGGTAGGGCGAAGCTGGGGGTCTATGGAGGCAGCTGCTCTATGGAAGATGTGGTATGGGCGAGGATTCGATGAGGCTCCTGAGTGGATGCTCTTCATGGTCTTGAGTGTGTCGTCTGTGGTGAGTGGAGTCCAGTTGAGCATCACCTTTTGGGGTGCGGCGTGGTTGCGTGCGGTGGTGGCAGGCGTAGTGACTGGGTCTTGGGTGTCGAAGCTGTCGTAGATCTGTCTGATCTTGTGGTGGGAGAAGGTGCTGAGTTTGTTGCAGAGGTCTTGGGAGGGTGGACGTCTGTGGTCTTACTGTTGGGCCTGGTGAAGTCCTTGACGATGGCGAAGAGTTATTTGCTGTTGTGTGATTCTGCATTGATTCTGTCTTGGAAGGCCATTTTCTTTGTTGTTTTGAGGAGAAGGTGGTGTGTGTTGACGGTTACGTGGGTTTCCGGGGTTTTGTTGTTCCTCCATCTCTTCTCGAGTCATCTGCAGGTGTGTCTGGACTCATGGAGGGCGGGAGTGAACCAGCAGGCTTTCTTGGAGTGTTGCTTGCCTGCTGTCTTCTTGAGGGGTGCCAGAGTGTTCGTGCAGTTGGAGATTCATCGGTGAAGGTTGGGCGCTGCGGTGTTGGTGTCTGTTGGTGTAGTGGTCTTGCTGAGGATGCCGATGAAAAGTTCTTTGGTGGCCCTGTTCCAGCTGCGATGGGGGGGCGATAAGGGCGGTGGTGTACGGTGGGTATGGTGAAGGCAAGATGCACGCAGTGGTGGTCGGTCCAGAGAAGTTCAGTGGTGTGGCTGTATGTGATGTTCCCGCTGGCGGAGAAAACAGGGTTGAGCGTATGTCCAGCTGTGTGGGTCGGTGTGCTGACTAGCTGCTTGAGTCCAATGTTGGTAAGGTTCTCCAGTAGGGAGGCGGTGTTTTTTTTTTTTTTTTAATTAATGCATTTTTATAAAGCGCAGACTTTACCCGAAGGTGTCAGAGCGCTGTATAATAGAACCAGTTACGTTACATGAGGAAAATATTACAGATTAAAACGTTATAAAAATAAACAGGAGACAAGAAAAGGTAAGGTAAAACCATAGAAGGCAAAAACACAATATCAAACACAGAAAGCTAAGATGAGGAATGTACAAGAAAATATTACAAATTTACAATGATGGACGAACTTCCTTGAGGGGCCTGAAAATTAGTGTATTAGTTCTGAAAGTGTCTTTGGAAGAGAAGAGATTTGAGGTCGGCTTTGAAGATCCGGGTGGAGGAGGTGGCACGGAGCAATGGAGGAAGCGAGTTCCAGATTCTCACCGCATTACCTGAGAAGGATTGAGCCATCGATCTTTCCCTTTTGAAGGAGGGGGGCTCAAGCAGAAACTTTTCCGCATTCCGAGAAGGTCTAGAGCCTCCAGAAATTTTCAGTTTATTCGCCAGGTAACGAGGGGAGGAAGTGTGCAAGGCTTTGTGGGTGATGCAGGCAGATTTGTAAATAGATCTTGCCTCGATGGGAAGCCATCGAAGAGAAGACAGGATAGGAGTGATGTGGTCACTTAGTTTGGACCGCGAAATAAAGCGAACTGCTGAATGGAGGATGGATTTGAGAGGGGAGAGGTGGGATTTGGGGAGGCCAGTCAGAAGAGAATTGCAATAATCCAGTCTAGTGAGAACCAGCGATTGGACCAAGGTTTTTAGGTCTTGCTCCGGGAAGAATCGTCGAATCCCCCAGAGAAGGCGCAGCTGGTAACGCGCATTCTTAGCAATAGAGTTGATGTGGGAGATTAGGTTGAGTCTTTTGTCAAGTATGACACCCAGGGATTTAGCGCTGTCGACAATGATGGGTTTATTGTTGAGTAAATTCAGCTGATCCATCCAAGTTTGAACAGGAGGAGGGGAGAGAGAGGTAGATAGGAGGAGGAATTCAGTTTTGGAGGGATTTAGAATGAGTTGGTGAGCTAACATCCAGTTGTGAATAGAGTTGAGAGTAGAGTTGAGTAGTGAGAGATCGTGTGCGGAAGACACCTTGAGGTAGATTTGAGTGTCATCCGCATAGAGATGGTAGTGGATCCCAGATTTACTTAGGAGGTCACCTAATGGTTCCAGATAGAGATTAAACAAAGTGGGTGCAAGGATAGAACCTTGTGGGACGCCTTGACCTACCGCCTATGGAGATGAAAGACTGTTTGCTATCTTGATCATTTGGGATCTGTCCAGAGAGGAATGAGGCAAACCATTTAAGCACTGTGCCTTCCAAGCCCATTCTCTGTTGAAGAGTGTTAAGGAGGGTGTTATGATTAACAGTGTCAAAGGCTGCAGAGAGGTCTAGAAGAATCAGAAGACACGATTCCCCAGAATCGAGTATATGCAGCGCATCATCAATCACTTGCAGCAGGGCTGTTTCAGTGCTGCAATTTTGAATGAAGCCAGACTGCAAAAACGTGAAGAAGATTATTGTCCGTGATATGTAGGGAAAGTTCTTTTGCAACACATTTTTCTGTGATTTTCGAAAGAAAAGGGAGGTTGGTGATGGAGCGGAAGTTGTTGAGGTCGTTCGCATCAGCGGAGGGTTTTTTTTAGAAGAGGGGTAACCTGTCCTGTTTTGAGGGCAACAGGAAGGGAGCCTTGACTGAGGAAGAGATTAACCAGCCTGGTCCAGTAAGAGAGAGTATGGGTGTAGAAATCAATGGCGATGTCACTAGGGATGGGGTCAGAAGAATGGTTGGAGGGTTTAGTTTCGAGGATGCATTTGAGGAGGTCATCTTCCGAGATGACGGCAAAATTCTGCCAAGTGACTAAGGATTTTCGCTCCTCAAGGGGGGTGGGGTGAGTGACCTGATCCACCAGTGATTTTACCTTTTCATCAAAGTATATAGAGAATTCTGCTGCTTTCTTTGTAGAATCCTCAGGCTTGATGGTTGGGGGAGAGCAGTTTGGGTTTTTGATGAGGTCAAGAAGTTTTTTGGGTCTGTTTTTGGCTGAGTCGAGGAGGGATCTGAAATGTGATGCTTTTTCATGGAAGATGTGATTGTGGTATTTGGATCTTGCTGAGCGTTAAAGAGAGACATTGGTGGTGGATGGAGATTGTCTCCAATGTTTCTCCAAGATTCTTAGGTTCTTCCTTTCATCATAGAGGGCTTTATTGAACCAAGGTGCTGAGGGGGTGGGCCTTTTCCTTTTGCTTTGGAGTGGAGCGACATTATCGATTTCGACTGCAAGGACTGAGAGGCAATGGGAGGTGAGATCATTGACATCCACGTTAGGGTCTAGCCTAGGAAGTGAACGCATAGTAGAATCACAAAGAGTGTCAAGATCAATGTTTTTAGTGTTGCGGAACGAGGTAGAAGCCCTTTTAGGTTGGCCAAGAGTTATAACGTGAGATAGGTGAAAACGGAAGGGAATGAGGAAGTGGTCAGACCAGTCTACATGGATGGGGGGAGCAATAGTAAGCAGGTCTGCTTTAGATATAGCATGGTCCAGAATTGAGCCCTTAGAGTGTGTAATTTCCGAGCAATGTTGGATAAGATCATTAGCTGAGAGAAAGGTGGCAAGCTTGTTGGCAGCCGAGGCTTCCAAAGAGCCCCAGTGAAGATTGAAGTCACCCAGGAAGATCTGTCTGTCACTTTGAGAATATTGGTCACTGATGAAGTCGGTGAGTTCCTCCAAAAAGGAAGAGCAGTTGCCGGGCGGGTGGTAGATGGCATGGAATCTGAAGGGTGAGCAGTGGTGTACTTGAAGCTCTAGAGAAAGGCATTTGAATGTACGGAAGAGGGTGGTAGGAAAGGTTTTAATTTGAAGGGAGTTTCTGAAGATGATAGCAACACCTCCCCCAATTTTGTCTGTTCTGTCATTTCTGAGTATAGAATAGTCGGTGGGTACCAGAAGATCAAACAAAGTATGAGAGGAGTCGTTGAACCAGGTCTCAGTGAGGAAGAGCATGTCGAGATTGTGGTGGGGGATAGTGTCAGAAATTTCCAGTTTGTGTTTGATTGGAGATCTGCAATTGTGGAGCACACAGTGCAGCTCTGACGCAACTGTTTTGGTGATGTTATGTTATGTTAAAACCACTTCTATAGCGCACAACTCACCCGGGGGCATCTCAGCGCTTGTGTTGAGACATACAAGAGGGACTGCCTGGAGTCCTAAAACAAAAAGGCTTTAAGTTTTTTTCTGAAGGTGCTATAGAAAGGGGACTCACGAAGAGCCAGGGGCAACTTGTTCCAATATTTAGGAGCAAGGTAGGAGAAAGCTTTCCCCCCCGTACGCTTGAGGCGTATTCGGGGCACCTATAAGAGGCCGAGTGAACTAGATCTAAGAGTTCGGCTGGGAACATATTTTAATAGTTTCCTCTGCAAGTACCTAGGCCCTTTGCCTCTGAGAGCGTTGTACGTGAGGCAACAGATTTTAAAGACGGATCGCTTCTTTACTGGTAACCAATGTAATTCTCTCAGCAGAGGACCGGACGAGGAGCCTGAAGGGCGATTCAAAATTAACCTTGCAGCCGTGTTCTGGATCACTTGTAATTTGGCTAGCGAGGACTCATCCGCCTCTGCCAGTAGGGCATTTCCGTAATCCATTTTGCCAATCACCATAGCTTGAACAAGAGTTTTACGGGAATTTATAGGTAGATAAGGAAAGATCCTACGCAAAAGGCGCAGGGCATGATAACAAGAGCTAATGGTGGCATTTATATGATCCTTCATTGTTAATGATTGGTCCAATTTTATCCCAAGATTTTTCACAATTTTTCTGGGAACGGGGACCTCTCCCAATTGGGTGGGCCACCAGTCATCCACCCAAATGGATGAGGCTTTCCCCATTAACATAATCTCAGTCTTACCGGGGTTCAATTGGAGGCAATTATCCGTCATCCAACTAGATATTGCAAGCATTCCTGTAGCAAAGCGAATTTTCTCTGTCTCAAGGTTAGGGCCAATTTTAAACATAAGCTGAGTATCATCAGCATATGATATTATCTCAAACCCAAACTGTTCAACTATTTTTGCCAGTGGAGCCATATAAACGTTGAACAGAGTGGGACTCAGACAAGACCCCTGAGGAACCCCCTTATCCAAATGCATTTTTTCTGATCGGTAAGAGCCCAAAGTGATGGTTTGGTATCTGTCAGATAAAAACTGTTGCAGCCATTTTAAGGCTGTACCCTGGATTCCACAGGCCAGAAGTCGGTCCACGAGCTTTGAATGCGAGATGGTATCAAACGCCGCAGACAAGTCTAATAGGATCAGAACTATTGATCCTCCAGAATCCATTTCCATTCTTAGGGAGTCAGTCACGGCCAGAAGGGCGGTCTCTGTACTGAAACCCGATCGAAAACCTGATTGTGAGGGGTCCAAAATATTATTAGATTCTAAATAGCACCCTAACTGCTTATTTATTTGACTTTCCAATTGCTTACCCAACAGGGGAAGCAAAGAGATGGGGCGATAGTTACTAAGGACCAGCGGATCTGCCGTCGGTTTCTTCAATATTGGCCGTACAAATGCTTCCTTCCAGGCCCTGGGGAAACATCCCGATTGTATCGAGCAGTTATAAATTTGTAAAATCTCAGGGGCACAGCAGGGGGCCAGCAAAGCCATTGTCTTAGGCCGACAGAGATCCTCCGGTGAACCCGATTTAGTAGAAGCCAAAGAGTGGAGGACCTCCTCTAATGTAATCAGTTCGAAACATTTAAGAGTACTGGATACTTCTGCTTCTGGCTCCTCATCCCTGTGCTCTTGCTCTGGGTTTATTTGAGAGGTGGTAGGGAAATTATCATAGATTTTTCTAATCTTCTCCTCAAAGTGGACAGCTATTGAATTACAAAGTTCTTGGGATTCCATTGGGACTTGGCTGCACACTTGTGGAGACACAAACTCCTTTACTATAGAGAAGAGGGTTTTAGATGAATTTCTGGCATGTTCAATTTGTTTTGAAATAAAAATCTGTCTAGCAGTTTTTATGCTCTGGTGATAGCTAGTCAGGGCTTGTTTAAATCGTAGTCTATCTTGGGGGTCTTTGCTACTCCGCCAGATTCTCTCTAAAGTTTTGCACTTCGATTTCCCACTTTTTAAGTCTGGTGTATACCATGGGGCAGACGGGCGTCTCTGTAGAGTGCCATAATTTCTTTTTGGAATTACTTCATCTAATGCACTCAAGAAAGCGGAGTTGAACCTCTCCAGCAGTCTAGATACATCCAGGTTATTCTCAGATAATTTATATTGAAAAGCCTCACTAAAATTTTCTGTAGTTAAGTTGTGCCAAGGTCTGCGCACCTCTTTTTTTCGGCCTGGGTATGCAGCTAAATCATCCTTACTCGTTAATTGAATTGTAAACAAGATCAAAAAATGATCTGTCCACAATTGGGGACTAGGGGGATTGCAGGTAAGGAGGTCGATGCTGGAAAAGATTAAGTCGAGAGTATGTCCGGCCCGGTGCGTTGGACCTTTAACTCTTTGAGTAAGGCCTAACAGGCCTAAATTATCTAAGAGTTTATTTACTCCTAAACTATTTAGGTCCTCTCCATGAAAGTTAAAATCCCCTAATAGGAGAAATTTTTTTGATGCAAGGACATGTGTCGCTATTAATTCAGCCAATTGATCACTAAAATTGGCCTTGTAGCCTGGGGGACGATAAATCAGTGCTCCATACCAGCTGTATGTTGGAGATATAATAATCTTAAAAATACCCAGTTCCATATCCTCATTGCTAATGGTCAACACCCAGCTAACGTTAAGGAAATTTCTAAAGGCAATGGCAATACCACCGCCCGATTTTCCTACTCTGTCCAAATGTAAAAATTTGTAGCTATCTGGAATGGCTAGATTTACCATAGGATGGTTCGTAGAATTCAGTGATGGGGGCGTTTGGGCTATTAAGGGAGATAGGGATAAGATTCTTGTATGAGGGTGCCAGGGAAGAAGAAGGCTGGTTAGTTCTGACAGAAGAAATGGTCTGAATAGTGAACAGAGTAGAGTTATTAGGAGAGGAAAGTGGAGGAGGAGTGACATTGGCAGTCTTGTAGCTAGCCAGTAAGTTGGCGATGTCTGCAGAGGACAGATTGTGGTTGGCTTTATTGGGGCGCGGGAGCAAGGAACTCCACGGGAGTTTGGGGAAGTGAGAATCTGCCAGGTGAATTGGGTTGTTAGGAAAGGAGGATATCTTGGCACTTAAAAGTGAGATGGACGCTTCAAGCTGGGAAATGGAAGAAATGAGAGAATCTATTTTATTTTCCAGGGAGAGGAGGGCTGAGCCCGCAATGTTGGGTGGCTCGATGGATAAGGGAGGGAGTGCAGTAGGCGAGGGAGGACAGGGAGAGGTGGGGGAACGGGGGGGTATTGGGGAGCAAGGGTAGAAGGTGGGGAAAGATGATATTAGAAAGGAGTGGTTGGTGTAACAGTGGTGGAAAGAGAGTTATTTTACTGGTGTTGAACAGAGGGGAAGAGTAGAGATCATAAGTAGGAGGAGACAGTTGAGGAGTAGGGAGGGTGGGCGGAAAGTGGGGAGGGGAAGGAGGGGGGTCAAAGGAAGGCCAGAGGTACGGGGAGAAGAGAGGAGAAGGTGTTCTGGTCACTGTGGTTGTCCAGGTGGAAGTTGAGTTCTCCGGGTAGGATGTAGTCAGTGGATGTGAGAGCCTGGGGTGCGATGAGGTCTAAAATGGTGTTGGTGAAGGATGGGCGGCGGCCGGGTGTCCTGTAGACGAGGCTGCCATGGAGGGTGGTGTTGGGTTGGTATGGATCTGGAAGTGGAGGTGTTCCATGGTTGTCGTTGGGTCGTTTGAGTGCGTGCTCAGTCGGAGGGTGTTCTTGAGGACGATGGCGATGCCTCCTCCTGGTTGGTCGGTGCGGTCCTTGTGGGTGATTTTGTATCTGTCGGAGATGGCTATGGCGATGTCTAGTCCAGAACAGGGGTTAGTCCAGGTTTCCATGAAGAACGCGATGTTGGGAGAGATGGCATTGAGGTGTTCCCAGATTTCTGTGGCGTGTTTGTGGAGGGATCGCACATTGAAGAGGATGCAGTTGAGCCAGTTGGGAGCGCTGCTGGTCGGCTGGGTGGCGAGAGGAGATGGCGTGTTGATGTGGGTGAAGGTGTGGCTGCAGTTCCGTCAGGAGAAGGGTCCATGGGTCTCCTTCGGTGACGCGAGGTGGCAGGCGGCGTGGCATCCTCAGTTGAGGGCGAGGAGAGCGCTGGTGTCATAGCGGTGGAAAGTCCAAGAACCAGGGTCCCTGGCGCTGGTCACAGTCCAGGCGCGTACGGATGCAGGCAGACTTGCCTGTGGCAAATCTTCGGTGCGCCAGCAGCGCAGCCGCACAGTGGTCACCATTAAGTAGTGCTGTAGGGGGGGCTGGACAGCTGGGAGGTAGGTCTACTTAATGTATTTTTGTCGTTTTGGTCTGGTTTTGTTAATTAAATTAAGCTCTTTATTTGCACATTGCTGTGGATTGTGTTTATGTGGTGTTTTTATTGTTTTACTGTAATATGTTTTGCACAAATACTTTCTTGAAGTAGTGCTACTCGAATGAGTGGTATCCCTCAGGGCACTTTACATATTGCCTCTTAAGTTAAGCATGACAACTCTGTGCCAAGCTACCAGAGGGTGAGCACAGGTGAATTTAGGTGTGTATCTGACTTACCCTGACTAGAGTGGTGTTCCCTACTTGGACAGGGTGCATACCTCTGCCAACTGGAGACTCCATTTCAAACACTGGTGATCAATGGCGAGGATAGTACTTGTGTTTGTGCAGTGCCTTGAAGTAATTTGGTGTACACTGCCATCCACATATGCCATTCACATATAAGACTAATTCGAGTCAAACTCTCACTGATTGGCATTTTAGCTTTTTCCTAAAATTATGTCTCTAACTGGAGGTTCTACATCTGCAAAAATGGAGTTTGAGCTAGCCATATTTGAGGGTTGCACTGTGGCCCAGCTCAAGGTCTTCTGCAAGGAATATGGACTTCCTGTAAAGAGCACTACCAGCAAGGTAGAGCTGCAAAAGGCATTGATAGCCTGGTCTGAGGCCCATGCAGCATTGAATAAAGACCCATATAAGGATGGGGATGAGGAGGATCATTTGGACCAGGGCCCATGAAAGTGTCTTGGACTGCTGCCTGTGGAGGAGGGGCACAACATCCTTCTAGGATTGGTGATTCCACTCCGGGCAGGGAGTTGTGTTTTATCTAGAAGCCTGTCCCCACAGTAGCTGGAGGGCAGGAGGGAGGAGATAAAGTTAAAATTGGAGCTGGCTAATCTCACATTTGAGGCAGAGCAAAAGAAACAGGCCTTAGAGGAAAAAAGGCTGACCATGGAGATGGAGGAGGATAAATTGGCTATGGAGGAGAAGACACTGATGTTGGCTCAGGAACTGAGCTTGAGAGAGCTGGACATCAAAGCCAGGAGGGTTGAGACCAGCCAAGATGGTGGCAACAATTCTTCAGCACCTTCTGACAGGAGGGTCCACATACCCAAGGAGTTGGTGTCAGAGTTTGTGATGGGAAATGACATGGACCGATGGTTTGAGGCCTATGAGATTACTCTGCAGATGCAGAAGGTACCTGAGGAGGATTGGGGAGCTAGTCCGTGGAAGCACATTTCCAGTGATGGGAGGGACACCCTACTGACCCTAGAGGGGGTGACAGGATGAGATATCCCATAGTGAAAGAGGCCCTAATCAGGAAGATTGGTCTGACCCCAGAGAAATACAGACAGAAATTCTAGAATAGCTAGAAGCTTTCCCAAAAGGCCTGGGTGGATTGTGTGGATTCCTTTTGCAAGGCACTGGATAGTTTTGTGAAGGGCAGGGAGGTACAAAATTACTAGGGGTTGTACAATTTGATTGCATAGTAGCACCTGTTCAGTCTTTACTTTCCAGATTTGCACCACTACATTGTTGACAGTAAGCTATCTGATCCCAGGGAATTTGCTGAGGAGGCGGACCGCTGGGTCAGCACCAGGGTCCACAAGAAGGTATCTGGGGGATCACCACAAGGGTGGACAGGGTCCTCACCAGAAGGAGTGGGAGGGACAAAAATAAAAGCAAGAATACTCCAAAGGGTCACAAACTAACTCTGTGAGTCAGGGCTCCCATCCCCCTACTGAAAAGAGGAAGAAGTGGTTCCCTGACTGTAAGTCTGCAGGGAAGGAACCCCTTAGGTGCTTTGAGTGTCAACAGAAAGGGCACTTCAGTGGAGATCCCAAGTATCCCAAGCAGGCACAGCACCCCACTGGTGGGCAATCACTGTGGCTGGCTAGTGTAGCGCTTGGGAAGTAGACGGTCTCACATAGTTTGGGGGACAGTGCAGGTTACCCTAGTGTCCCTGGCTGACAGAGAGATGGTGCAGAGAACCCACATGGCGAACAATACTAGGAAGTACAGTCAGTGGGTCACCATCAAATGGCAGAGGGTGGAGGTTCTGAGAGAGACACAGGAGCCAGCATGACAACTGTCATGTGTCATCTGGTGTCTTCAGAGCAGGTAGTCCCTAATGTGTTCCACCAGGTGGTTGCAGCTAACAACCGTGAGAGCCACTATCCAGTGGCTCTGGTTTCCTTTGAATGGGGAGGGGTTCTGAGGGTTGCTTAAGGTAGCTGTGACTCTGTCCATGCCTGCGGATTATGTGCTGGGTAATGACATGGAGCATACCGCCTGGAAGGAAGTGGAGCTCAGGTCCCACATGAAGATGCTGGGGTTACCTGAGTGGGTGTGCCTGACCACAAGGTCCATAGCCGCCTGTCAGAGTGGTCAAGAGGACCTGGAGCCTGGAAGAATTACCTAGGCATCTGTCAAATATAGAAAGGGCAACAGCCGTGGGAAACCTGCTCCTGAAATTTACATGGTCCAGAAGGAGGCTGAACCTTTGGGGGAAGCCCTGGTACCTACAGGGGAGGAAGTGGCCGAACTGGGGAATCTTCCTGAGCTGACGAATTGGCAGCAGGTAGGGGGTCCCACCAGGGAGGAGTTCTGCTGAGAGCAGAAGAAATGCCCTTCTCTTGAGGGTGTGCGGCAGCAGGCTGAGACCCAGGCAGCTGGTGACGTCTCTGGCAAGTACCGGTTACACTGGGAGAATGGTCTCCTGTATAGTGAGCCTAAGGTTCCCAAGCCTGGTGCAACACATGTGTTGGGTGTCCCCCAGTGCTACAGGTCCTTCCACTGGGTCTGGATCATGATGTGCCACTGGCAGGTCATTTTGGGCCAGACAAGACTTTTGATAGGCTTGTCACCCACGTCTATTTGCCTCAAATGAGGAAGGCCTCGGATACATTCTGCAGGTCCTGTCCTACCTGCCAGGCAAGTGGAAAGACAGGGAGGAAGTGCAAGGCTCCTCTGCAACCTTTTTCTGTCATTAGCACCCCCTTTGAGAGGGTGGGCATCAACATCATTGGGCCTCTAGACCCCAAGACAGCCATGGACAACAGATTAATTCTTGTCTTGGTGGACCACGCCATCCGGGCCCCGGAAGCTATTCCCCTGAGGACAATGAATATGCCCTTCGTGGCCAGTGCCCTGATGGGGATCTTTACCCGTGTGGGTTTCCACGAGGTGTTGGTATCTGACCGGGGCACCAAGTTTATGTCTTACTACATGAAGGCCATGTGGAAGGAGTGTGGGGTGACATACAAGTTCACCACTCATTACCACCCCAGATCAAAGGGTTGGTTGAGAGGTTCAACCAAACCCTGAAAGGCATGATTATGGGTCTGTCAGCCACCAAGAGGCATAAGTTGGACATCCTCCTGCCATGCTTTTTGTTGGCATACAGGGAGGTACTGCAGAAGGGGGTTGGTTTTAGCTCCTATCAACTTCTGTAAGGGCACCCTGTGAAAGGGCCTCTCAGTTTCATAAAGGAGGGCTGTGAGCAAGCTCCTGGGTGATCCCCCCAGTATGTGGTTAGCTACATGCTAGCCCTTTGCAACCAAATAGCCTGCTTCCGGAAACTCGGCCAGGAGAATCTGGAAGCTAGCCAGGAGGACATGAAATGCTAGTATGACCAGAATGTCACTTTGGTGGAGTTTCAGCCTGGCCAAAAAGTGTGGGTAATGGAGCCTGTGAGCCCTGTGCTCTTCAAGACTCCTGCTCCGGGCCTTCTGAAGTGAAGGAGCACAAGAGTAATGCCACTACCTGGTGGACCTCAAAACTCCTAGGAATCCTTTGAGAGTCCTGCTTGTGAACTGCCTAAAACCCCATTTTGAGAGGTCTGAGGTACCATGCTCTTGGTAACAGATGATGGGGCGGTAGAGGAGAGTAAACCTCTCCCCAAACTCTTATCTTCTAAAGAGGAGAATGGGTCAGTGGAGGGTGCCAGCCTCTCCCCTACACTGACCCTAGATCAACAGAGAGACAGCCACCAGTTGTTGGGGCAGTTTGCTTCCATCTTCTCACTTACCCCAGGCTCCCTACATGGTGCACCCATGATATTGACACTACGAACAGCCCACCTGTAAAAAATAAAATGTACAGGTTGTCTGACAAAGTGAGGACTAAAATTCAGGAGGAGGTCTCCAAAATGTTGCCACTAGGGGTTATTGAGCCCCTCAACAGTCCTTGGTCCAGTCCAGTGGTGCTGGTCCCCAAGGTTGCCTCTCCAGGTGTCACACCTGGAATTCAGGTCTGTGTGGACTGCCGTGGGATCAATGCAGTCACTAGAACTGACTTACATCCCATCCCCATAGCTGATGAACTCATAGGTCGGCTTAGAGCTGCCGAATTCCTCAGCATGTTTGACCTAACATTAGGGTACCGGCAAATTGCCTTGACCAATGGGGCAAAAGAGAGGTCTGCATTCTCCACCCCAGAAGAGCACTTCCAGTTCTGGGTCATGCCCTTCGGTTTAAAGCACACCGCTGCCACATTCCATAGGTTGGTCAACCAGGTCCAGGTGAGTTAGAGATTGCAGTGCTGCCTACTTGGATGACATTGCAGTCTTCAGCTCCAGCTGGGAGGACCACCTCTGTTACCTCAAGGAAGTGCTTTGGGCTCTGCAGAGGGCAGGCCTGACTATCAAGGCCAGTAAGTGCCAGGTAGGGCTGGGATCTGTGGTCTACACGGGCCACCAAGTGGGAGGTGGCAAGGTGCATCTCCTCCAGGCCAAGATTGAGACAATTCTAGCTTGGAAACCCTCCAAGATCCAGACAGAGGTGAGAACATTTTTAGGCCCCACTGGTTACTACAAGAGATTCGTCAAGGGGTATGGCACCATTGTTACCTCCCATGACAAAGCTAACTTCCAGGAAGCAGCCACATCAGATGATCTGGACAGAGGCATTCCAGAAAGGCTTTTGAAGCCCTGAAGTAGGCCATGTGCACAGCACCTGTGCTCAAGGCCTCTGACTTCTCCCAAGAATTTATTGTCCAGACAGACATCTCAGAGGTTGGTGTAGGGGCCGTACTTTCATAGTTAAATGAAGAGGGCCTGGATCAACTTGTAGACTTCATCCTCTGGAGGCTACTTCCCATGAAACAGAGGTGGAGCATAATAGAAAGGGAACCCTTTGCTGTAGTCTGGGTGCTGAAGAAGCTAAGGCCATACCTGTTTGACCTTGAGATTTTGGGGAAGAGGGAGTGCGCAAGAAAAACATGTGAAATTGTTCTCAGCCTATTCTGCTGTCATCTCTTTGTGGTTTGAAGCTAACTGCGCCCCTCTTGCTGTTTTCTTCTTAAAATACTCTTCCTATCTTTTTGGTTGCTGGGTCTTTCTTTCAAGCCCAATCTCAGACTTCACTTTCGTCAGGGAATGACATCCCTTTTTTTCTTTATGATGACTTCTATCCACAAATGGAAAAGGAACAAAAAAAACAAAAAAACAACAGAACACAAAGAAAAACAAATTGTCCAAAATAAAAACCACTAGGCAGGTTCGTATTCTCTGGACACCACTATTCCAGTGGTTGGGGTAGTGCCTCCTTCTGGCCCCTCAAATCCCACCTGTCTCGGTTCGCCCCCTTTCCTTCCTTCCCATCCCCCTTCCCGAACTGTCCCTTATGCTTCCCCCCCTTCCCAAACACGTACCAGGAAAGCTGCAACTCTCCTGAGTTGCGGCGGGGGAATCACGCTTCCCAGGGCGACCTCCACTCTTCGCTCCAGGTTTCTGGAGCCTCGTCATCTTCGCGCATTGTCCTCTGTCCCTGTGTAGCAGGAGGTGGGCTCCTATCTTCATTTCCCCACGCGGTAACTCCGACGTCCTCGGTAGAACGGGACCGGCTCTCCTCTCCCAGAACACGACCTGGGTCCACGCTGTTCTTTCCGGCGTCTTCCGGTTGCTGCCCACTCTTCCTCTCCTCCAATCCATTTGTCTTCTCCTGGCTCTCCGCCCTTCTTTGTGATTGGCTGCTAGCGTGTGTCGATCTGCCTACTTCTTTCGTCAGGGACTCCTCGCCGATAGAGTTGACCCTTGCTTCTTCTTTTTTACAGGGAAGGAGTTGTTGGAGCTGCTCGCCGTGCTGGGACAAAAGAGGTAAGTGAGAGTTGATTAAGGGTAGAGGGTCGGGGTCTTTTAGGGGTAATAGATTGATTTCTGGGAGCAGGGCCTATTCTTTCTCACACTTCCTTTTAAATACATATAAGTCACCCTAAGGTAGGCCCTAGACAGCCCAAGGGCAGGGTGCAGTGTATTTAAAAAGTTGGACATATACTTTAACGTTTTACATATCCAGGTAGTGAAAAACTCTTACATTTGTTTTTCACTATTGCAAGGTGAATCTTGCCAATAGGTTAGCATTGGGATTACCTTCTCTCTTATAACTGTAACTTCCAATTGGGGCAAGATGGAATTTTGAGTTTGGTGTCTCTGCACTAACAATTTAAAATCACAACTTATGATGAAGTCGGATTTTTAATTGTAAGTCTGAAAAGGCCACTTTTAAGAAAGTTGGCATTATCCTACATTAACCATTCTGTGCCTCTGCCTGTCTCTGAATACACGTCTGGGGTAGGTGACAGTGGAGCTTAGTAAATTCCCTCTAGACAGTCACACTCAAAGGGTGCTGAGGTGTGTCATTCACATCCTGATGCCCCATCATCAGGCTGATGGACCTTCCTGAGCTAGATGAGAGGGAGAAACTGATGCTTGCATCTGAATAAGGCAGTGCCTGTCCCCACTCAAAGAGGTGCATTCCCCCCTGTAGTGAGTCTGGAACCAGAGTAGGAAGGGCAGAGACCTTGTGTACTTCAAAAGCCTTTCTTTGAAGTCTCCCCCACTTCAAAGGCACAACTGGGTATAAGAACTGGACCCCTGACACCACCACCAACTCAGTACACTCTGGACCTGAGGACACTCTGCCAGGAAGAAGGACTGGTCTGCTGCTGAAATGACTGACACAGTCGGCATTTTCATCGCCAGATATTTCGCTTTCTGTTACTTCTGATTCTGAAGTTTCCACTCTCTCCGCAACAGATTTGCCTGGTCTTGAAAGTAACTCCTTTCTTGTCCCATCGAACTTCTTTGCAAAGGTCAGCACTCTTCCCTGCTGGTAATCTCTCTCGTCCCTTTCATATTTTTCTTGTTTCCTTTGTTTGATTTTTGCCTCATATTTGATTAACCGCTTTTTCATCTGTTCCCTAAGCTCTTCCAATTTGTTCTTATCTTCTTCTTTCGATAATTCCTCCTCCATTTCCTGAATTTCTTTAAGGGCCTTGTCCCTATCACTCCACGCGAACTTTACAAAAATATTTAGTATTCCCTTACTGGACTGTGCAGTATGCATAGCCCATTCTTCAAGCAGGAGCGGTCGGGATTTTCGTAGGCTGGCACAGTATATTGTCTAATATTTTAAATGTTTGGCCACACAAAGCCGATATATGGCAAAAAGAGATGCATTTTTATTGTAGTTCTGTATGATATGTATATATAATGTATCAGGGAGAAAGTACATTCAAAGATGGCGCCCATGTGTGGCAGTTACAATTCTTAGCCGATACATGGCGGAATATCGTATCATAGGTCACGTAAGCCGACACACGGCGTAACTGTGGAAATCAAATTGGTAGGTTAACCCAATAGTAAACAATGTTTGGCCATGCAAAGTTGACAGGGGAGCATTGGAGCCTTGATTTGTTTCACGGTACACCACCGTGATGCCGGCACCCATTTGCGAGTGCTTCCAACTTATGGTGTGGATGGAGCAGCGATATATATATATATATATATATATATATAGTAGTTTTAAATAGCGCAAACTCGCCTCGAAGGTATCAGAGCGCTTTACATGAGCACGAGCTGCATTAGAGATGGACCCATTCATTTTTAGGCACGGGGAGATTAAATGATTTGCCCAGAATAACAGGATGTTTGAGTCTCCCACCAGACTCCAACCTGGTTCCCCAGCTTCAAAGTCGGCCACTCTAGCCGTTAAGCCACATCCTCTACATGTCTTGAAAGCTCGTGCAGACTGATGCTTGCACTGTATTTAGTAATTTCATATATCCCTAGTCACATTGAGATAAAGTGCAAGAAGAGCCATGGCTACAACATAGCATGTGATGATTACAGCAAGACTGAAGGGAGAATGATTCTTTTGGTAGCCGCACGCTATTTCCCAAATTAAATGATAATTAATCATTCAGACGAGGCTTCTTTGAAATGATGAAGCACCTTGGTTTCTTGGTAGCAAGTTAAGCAGAAGTCTTTTCGGTGGGAAATATAGGGGATCCAGTACAAACCAAAGCAATCTAGAAATAGTAAAACAGATGGTACAAATTCAAGGGTATCAATGAAATGCCTTTAGTAAATTCCAGGGGCCATAATTTTTAAAAGATACAGGGTCCCAGTTTGCGCTTTAGCACAGCTAAATAGACTGCTCCACATGGAAACAAGGGCACTTTGCTACATTAACAGCAATAAAGCAGTACGCAAACACAGAGTGGTAGTTCATTCTTGCTTCTTCAGGTGACTTGCATGACGCTTGTGTGGGCGGTCCAGAGTGCACTCATACTGGAGACCATAGTTACACATTGCTTGCTGGTGCCACTGAGTGCGCCTCGCCCACAATAGCACTGGTAGATGGTGCTTTGCAAATATATTAACAGTTCTCCCCTTGATGCATTATCACTACTGACAAACGAGCCCCACAAACTCACCTTTGGAAACGATTTGGGCATCATCCAAACACGGTGGCCTCCATGACCGAGTTACTCATTCCCAAAATGCATGGAGAGAAGGTAAATAATTGTAATAGGTTTGCAATCCAGGCAATTTTACTGTGTAAGACGCCAGGAAAACAAAAATATTTAGGGGCATTAAATGCTAAAAATTATTAGCAGGATGAAAGAATGGATGAAGCATGTTGTATTTATCTACTTACATAATTTATAAAGTGCAATGACTAGCCCAAACATAATGGGAAACTGGACAATCAATCGAAAAAGCTTGCCAAATAACAAAAAGAAGCACAAAACAACGAATCACAAAAGTCTGCAGTGAAAAATACTAAGGGGCTTATTTATGAGAGGCTTGTGCCGCGGGAGTGTTACTTTTTTGTTTGACATTCCGGCAGCGCAAGCCTCTCAATCATCTATAAGGTGACGCAAAGCCCCTGTGTGTGGCTTTGCATGGCCTCATTGATATGGAGTGAGACAAAGCAGCGCAAGTCCCTACCTTGCCCTACTCTGCATCAAGGAGGCATTCTATGGGCATTGCAGTGTGTATTCCCATGCAACACCCATGGAGTTTGAGGCTGCCTCAGATTCACTTAATCACGTAAACCTGGGGCAGTGCCAAACTCCTGTGCCTTTCCAGAGCAGGCGTAACAAGGAGAAATATTTTTTTTCTACTCGTTTTTTCCTCTTTCCATGTGTGCTGCATTTTGCAGCACACAGAGAAAGACAAAAACGCCTCTCAGGATTGTTTTTGTGCAGTAAGTTGCACCTCCCTGCATAAAAGCAATCCTGCCTGCAATGGAGGCCCCCTTGCACCATGGTGCAAGGGTGCCTACGTTGGCAGTAGGCAGCAAATTGTCACCCTGTGCAGAGGAAAGAACAGTTATGCACAATATTTCATAAATATGGTGTATTCCTGCTGTTGGACTTGGCCCTTTTTGCAGGGTTATCTCCAAACTATTTGCTTCTTCCTCCTATTTTTTCCTGACCTGTGGTTGTTGGCTATAGGACTCTGGGCACTTTACCACTGCTAATCAGTGCTAAAGTGCATATGCTCTCTGTGTAAATTGTTGTTACAATTGGTTCTCCCTGATTGGCATATTTGATTTACTGGTAAGACCCTAGTAAAGTGCACTGAAGTGTGCCAGGGCCTGTAAATCAAATGCTATTAGGGGGCCTGCAGCACTAATTGTGCCACCCACATGAGTAGCTCTGAAAAGGTAACTCAGAGCTGCCACTGCAGTGTCTGTGCACAGTTGTTAACTGCCATGTCGACTTGGCAAGTGCACCCACTTGCTAGGCCCTAACCTTCCCTTTTTCTACATGTAAGGCACCCCTATGGTAGGCCCAAGGTACCCCCTTGGGCAGGGTGCAGTGTAAGTGAAAGGTAGGACATGTACTGGTGTGTGTACCATGTCACTATTGAAAGGCTATCTTGCCCCATAGGATAGAATGGGAGTTTATTTATAACATCTTATAAATATAACTTCCCATTGGGACAAGATTGAGAAATAAAGTTTAGGCTCTCTGAACTCAGAATTTAATAACACATCTTTTAGTAAAGATGTTTTTTAAATTGTCAATTCAATCATCAAGCTAGATGAGCACCAGCGAGAGCGGATCGCCGTTAGGCTACTTTGACCCGTGACGGCAAGAAGATCAGTAATTAGTTTACTCACTCACCGTATTGCAAATTGACCCATGACGGCAAGATCAACAATAATTGAATTATTCACTCACCGCGTAAAATTGGACCCACGGTAACCTTGAGTTACTGTGAATACTGCCTGAAGCCATACAGTGGCTAATCTTCACAAGGGAACTAAATACCATGGATACTACCGAGAAGTACTCTGAATTGTACTAGGAAGATTGATTCCTTTACCTCGGGCACCTAAATAGTGCTGCTGGTCCCCAGAATCCCCGTCCTGAAGAGACCCCGTATCACGAGAGGGTCGAAACGTCATCGACAACTATAAAGGGAGAGCCCCAGCGAACTAGAAATTGCTTATGAAGAATTGATTGTATTAGATCTCCAAAGGGCTCCCCTTTAATTACCAATAACCATCGCCTCCCTTCCTTATTAGCACTACGTATATTGCACTGTTTTGGTTATGGTCACTTCACTGGGGTCACAAAGTCACGTCTAAATGTGGAAATGTATATAGTGTAAATACACAATTGAAAGTATTTTTATGTCTTTTCTACTTGAAATACTGTCTATGCAAAATAAATTATGCTCAATTCGGCTGAAGTGGGTACAGTTAAAATAGTTGTTCTGTGGGTTTCTACAAAATTTTGCTTCAAAAGTGATAGGCCTAATTGAATTATGGTTAGATTTTTTCATTATGCTGTCTCTGTTTAAATCACGCAAGATATATTACTCCTTGTAAGAAATTTTATTAATTGGGTCAAATGAGTTCCTTGCGAACATTGTTTCTGCTTGAATACTTTTAGAAAGTAGGCATTTTCTTGTTTAACCATTCTGTGTGCCTCTGCCTGTTTGTGTATTGACTGTCTGGTTTTGGACCAACAGGGGCTGGGGAGGTGCATTCCCTCAGACAGCCACCGCGGGGGGTTGATGTGTGTCCTGCCTTTCTTGAATGAGTCAGGGCTGGGCTGAATAGACATGGGCTGCATTCAGAGTAGGGGGAGGAGGTCTCACTAGCACTTGAATAGGCCCGGTCTGCATTTAGAGTGGTGGGAGGAGATTTCCCTTGCACCTGCATAGGGCCTGTCTGCCTCACACAATGCTGTCTCCACCTCCTGCCGGGCAGCTGCACAAGAGTGGACAGAACTGGTTTGGACTGGGCTCAGAGACCCTTGCACAAAGAGAACAAAAACATTTTGGGGTATAAGTATTAGAGCTAAAACCCCTGAACTTCTGGAATCAAGAGGAACCTTTGCCAAGGAGAAGAGCTGGAGAAACTGAGGAGAAGTACTGCCCCTTTGCTGTGTTTCTGGGGTTGGCCTGCCGTAGCTGTTTCTGCCAAGGAAAGGAGAAGGACTTTGCTGTGTGCTGTGCCCGCTGCTTGAAGAAGATCTCCAAGGGCTTGAGTAGAGCTTGCCTCCTGTTCTGAAGTCTTAGGGACACAAAGACTTCACCCCCAGCTCCCCTGAACTTCCTTGCTGGGAGTTCTGACCTGCCAGGAGGTGCCTGTGACTGTCTTGGGCCTCTGGAGGTTGTTTCTACTGTTGGGAGCTGGAAAAGCAACGCAACTACAAGAAAATCGATGCTTCGCTCTACTTGCATCAGTTTTTCCCGACGCAGCAGCGAGGTGCAAGAAGAATCTCCATGCATCGCCGTGCCGCTTTCGAAACCGACGCAACGCCTGTCGCAGCTGCAAGAACCGATGCATCGAGGGGTTGCGCTGAAGAAACCGACGTAGCGCTGCTCAACGCCGCTGCATCAATCGCTGACGCATCCCAGATTTCCATGCATCGTACCTGTGCAGCAAGTTTTCCCAGCGCATCACCTGCGGATCGGAGTCGCCTCAGAATCGACGCATCGTTTTCCCCCCACAGTCTGGACCCGACACACTGCTCTCCTGCATGCAGCAGAACTGTCACATCGCATCCTCAAGGTCTCAGGAAACGACACTTGTTTTTCGACGCCTCCCATCGCTGCAGCAGTTTGGCCTTGTGAATTTTGTTGCAACAACAGGTACTTTGAGAGAAATCACGCATCCATAGTTTTATATGGACCCAGTTGCTTAAAACCTTTTTAAAGTCATTATATGAATACTTGTATGTTGGATTTTTGTCGTTTTGGTCTTGTTAAGTTTAGATAAAGATACTTTATTTTTCTAAACTGGTGTGGTGTCATCACTGTATTACTGTGTGTTTTGAGTACAAATACTTTACACATTGCCTTTGGGATAAGTCTGTCTGCTAGGGCCAAGCTACCCAGGGGGTGAGCAGGGGTTATCTAAAGTGTGTATCCACCTTACCCTGACTAGAAGCAAGGGTCCCTATTTGGACAAAGGTACTTACCTCTGCCAACTAGAGACCCCCATTTCTAACACCTGCCATTTCACATTGGCGTAGAGCAGCACAGCAAGAATACTTGCCCTACTGCTCTACATCTTTTCCCCATAAATGAGGCCCTAAGTTTAAAAGAAAAGTTAAACAATGAAAACTATATGAAAGTAAAGGTGGATGAAATGACGGTATGAGACATAATCAGCATGAGTTGTCATAGGCTGGCTTTAAAAGAATGGATACCATAGATTTATGCAACACTAAGATAGCAGAAATTGGCCAATTGTGGGTAGGAGTGGATTCCACATTCGGAAGATCTTAACATAAAAACATGCAGAGTATTTTAAGTGGCATAACTTGGGACTGTCCAGGCACAGGAGATCCCTCGTCCTGGCCTTTCTGGAACCCCACCTCCTTCCCAACAACATACAGTGTACTCGCCAAGTAGGACATTCATTCTGTCAGTACATGTGCTTTGTATGTCATGCCTTTTAAGATATGTATATAGGTATAAAGAAAATCCAAAAGTGTAAAGTTAGCAAGTGAAGAGAAAAAACGATTAGATTAGATGTGGCACCAAAAACCAGATGGCCCCCAGTGGGATGCACAGCTTTTTGGGGGGAGAGAGAAGATGCAAGGAGAACAAATATAGTAGCAACAACAAATGCTTGGAAGGGGGAGTGAAAAACAGTGGGTGGTATCAGAAGCTTGAGTTTCCATTAATGAGAAAACTGAAATGAACATGCGGAAAGCCTTTTTCTGAAGCATAGTTTGAAGTGCAGGAGTAAAGCTCTGAGGGAAGGAGAGGGGACAATACACAGAGTAGCTAGAAATTAAAGCTACAGTGATACAGGAGAGACAAATAGAAATGAAGAAATGAAAAGAAATTCAGTCAGTCCAAATACTTTATTCGGCTAACAAAGCTATAAAAGGACAACAACAAGGTAAAAACATGCAGTTAAACTACAGTTCAAACAATACATCAATAGAACAAGAGACAAAATAAAAACAGTTCAGCACTAACAATTTACCAAAGCCCTTATGTCTTTTCTGATCCTAAGGGAACGATATATGTAACTAATTATAATATGACAAATAAATTCAGTGTTCAGACACTGCAGGAATTTAAGACTAAGACTAGCCAATCTGGATTTATTGATGCATAACATGGGGCATACAAATTGGACTCGGGTGTAATGTAAAAACTACAGAAAAACATAAACTGTGTAAGAGATTACTGGCTGGTGTTATTGTAAGGACAGCAGAAAGCAACCAAGAAGTGAACTGTGCTCAGCCTGAAATGAGTTAGGTAAAATCTGTGCTCCTGGTTAGAAATCCAAGCTAAATATGGTTCAAAACATTCAATAGAAGTAATCTCCATATGGTGATGAACAGTGTCCATAACCTGAGACTTATTAATCCTTTTTGAATCCCTATTAATTTGAAAAAGGTAACGAATGAGGGTCCTTGAGATAGCATCAATTTTACCGGATGAATGGAATAAATGTGGAGTGCCAAGGTCTAGAAAGGATTTTCTGATAAAAGCTAGCCAAGCAATATTGTCTCCGTAGTCTAATTTAATGCAGTTTGCGAGGACTTGGCAGTGAAACAGGAACACCAGATCTTTGCCCACAGTAAAAATGGTGCCGTTCTGATTGCATTGTTAAATAGGGGAGGCCAACCTCAGTGTGGGTAATAATGCTGGCAATACTTCTAGGGACTGCCAGCAATCTGGTGAGTGATTTATTTGCAATGGTATGTAAACTGCCACAGACCACATACCCCCAGACTCCAGCCCCATAGCTGCCCAAAGATAAGCATTTAGCTTAATAAAGATAAAAAGTTCTTTGATGGGTTTTCGTTGGAGTTTCTTGGCAAATTTAAAAATAGCGTCAACTGCATTTTCCATTATTTTTATGCCCTCTCTGGGCCAAAAGCTTGTCCCATTTATATTACTATCTAACGTGTGACTTTGTTTATAGGGATCTCACCATTGGTAAACCTACGTGAGCAAGTATTTCTAGAACCATAGGTCATAATGGATAATTTCTTATGATTGACCCTTAGCTTCAAGTCCCCCATGAACTCATTGAAGGAGTCCAGCAGAAGCTGAAGCCCGTTTGCAGTAGGCGACAATAACACAGCATTGTCTGTGTACGGGCACTGGCCTGTCCCCTATGTTAGACAAGTCCTTCCCTTTGATCTGCAGTACCCGGTCCACAGCATTATTGTTGAAGAGGAATAGAAAGGGAGCTAAACTGCACCCCTGTCCAACCCCCTAGTTGACCTTAAAAGTAGACATGCATTCCCCTTCAGGACCGTACCAAACCTGGGCTAGAGTATTCAAATGTAGGCGCTTAATGATTTTAATCAGGGAGTTATCTGCCCCAACTTTCCTCATTGTGTCCCACAACCTGACCCTGTCCATGATGTTGAATGCACTTGAAAGGTCCCTGAAAGCAAGGTGTAATGAACCTCCCTTGGCCTTAACGTACTTCCCTGTGACCAGGAGCAGGTTGAGGGAATGCGCCACTGAGCCCATGTACAATCAAAAATCAAACTGCACATCATAAAGGAAACCTTTATCCTCCACCCAGTCTTCCAATTTCTGGAGAATCACCCTTTGAAAGATTTTGACAGAGGAGTCCAGCTGCAAGATTGGACAGTAGCATGTTGGATTCCCTTTGTCACCTTTCTTGAAAATTGGGACTATAGTGGATTTGCTCTAGGAATTTGGTATTGCGGCTAAAAGGGAGGTGCAGAACACATTTGTCAACAGAGGAGCCCAGAAAGTCGTGTTTTGTCTAAAAACATCGATTGGAACCCCATCTATGGCTGGTGCCTTACCAGGTGGTTCTTTTTAAAATGGGCAGGGTTGCATCACTGACATCAATAGAAGAGACAGGAGTGTTGCTACTATTCTTGTGGAGAACAAGGGGGTTGTCACTAGCTGAGGGGAAATTGAGGGGACATGAAACAGGAGGAATAGGTGACTTTTCCTCAAAAATGCTTGAAAAGTGAGACTCAATGTTTGAAGAGTTCAGTTTAAAATGATGAGGAGACATCAGGGTCTTGATGTACAAAACAATAGTCGCAATTTGCGATCAGTATACCTGCTACCAGTGTGCACTAAGAAGTTGGTTCGTAAAAGTTGCATTTGGAGTGTGTCACAATCTGAACTACCTCATGAATATTAAATTGTGACTTACTCTGATTAGATGGTACTACAGGGATGTTGGCCTGCAGAACACCATGTCTGTGACCAGACCAAATTTGAGGGCACCACTGAGGAACATTGGAAATGCAAATTTCCTTGTAGTTGTTCTTACCACAATATCAACTAAATACTGGGCAAGAACAAATGGATGTGTCTTCAAGTTAGAAAGCACTGTTCTCAAAATGTCCTCCAAACATATCTACATGGAGTTGTAGTTCTAAAAGTGATGAATAGTCTTTGCCCCCATTTCATGGAATGCTGAGACAGTCTTGCATCTACTGCCCAGTGCCGAACTCTGTAGGCCTGCACATCTCTTCACACTCTGTAGGCCTGCACTTCTCTTCACACACAACAATTGCTCCAGGAATACCATTCTGGGTGACCACAAATGAGGACACTTAACCATACACTGAACACAGTGTCCTGCAACATGCTGCGTGACTGCACATAGAGTATTTTCCTAAATACTTGCAATCTCTTATAAACTCTTGCAGAGAAGTAACAGTTAACAACTTTGTAGATGCTCATGAACTATGTGAAAAACATGTGGCTAAATGTGTTTGCGACCATTTACAAAATGTCAACTATTTGGATTGTTCCCAAGAAGGCTTCTGTCCAGCAAATAATACGGAATTAGCGCTGTTCTTTATTATAGATGATTTAGAACTAGACCTGGACAAAGGCCAGGTTAACCTGCTAGTTCTGCTTGACGTCTCTACCCCTTTTAACATTTGACTATGCCATCTTGTTAAACCATGTAATGAGAGATGGTCTAGCAGGCAGAACGCTTCAGTGGATTCACTCTTTTTTAACTGGACAGCATCAATTAGTGAAATTGGCATCCTTTTCTGCTAATAAAATACTGGTAAAGCGAAGTTCTCCAGGATTCTGCCCTTTCACCACATTTTCTTAATGTCTACTTTGACGAAGGCATTAGCCAACATTTGATTTACAAGTTATATGTATGCTGATGACACACAGATCTCTCTTCATCTTGATGACAATGTGTCTTCCCAAAAAGCATTTCGAAGCTTTTTGCAATTTATTGGAATTGGATGGGAAGTAGCCATTTAAAGCTGAATGATGATCCAGTTGTTAAAAGCCTATGGGTGAAAATTGATAAGGCTTTGCCTTTATCTAATCACATATCATCTGCGGTTTCGTGGTGGCTTTTGCATACTAAAGTTCTGAGAAGGCTACTATCAGAGACTGGGGGTCAATGGCAGTTTCAGTTACTATTGGCTCCTGGTTGGATTATGCTGATTCGTTATATTTAAATCTACCAGTTTTCTTTACCGGACATACTACAAATAGAGCAGAATGCAGCTGCTAATCTGATTTTCAAAGTGTCCAAGTTTACTGCGGCTCTCCCATTACTACAGTAACTGCATTGGCTTCCCTTTGGGCAGAGGCCTGTCCTTAAGGCCCTCTGTATCATGTGATCTCCTGAAAATGTCAGCACCGACAACAATAATGGCCACTTGCATCAATAAAAACTGTGCGTTCGAAAGCTTCATGCTAGAATTAGAGATGGCCTTTAATCTGCTGTTCAGTATTCAAGTTAAGAGATAAACCCTAGTAAATGACATCCTAGATATTTTGAAGAAGAGAGTGATTGCGCAATTATAATCCTTGCTGCAGGCTGTAAACCTGTTTTGGATTTCAAATGTATAGATGTTCATGGATTGACAATTCCATCCAAAATGTGGATTTTCTACAACCAACCAGAAAGATGCATATTTTTCCTTTCAGATCAACCCTCAGCATTTCCTCATTATAAGGTGGATGAAGCCCACTCCCAGTTCTGGACATTCGATTTCATCTGAGATTGGCCTCCTGGGTTTCATCAAGGCTCTTGCTACCTTGGTGAGTCTTAGGCACTGTCTAGAGCAAGCTGCTCCTATGAGTAGCTTGTTAGCTACTGGTAGCTCTCCAGCTACCTGTAAGTAGTTCTCCCATGTGAAGCCCAGCCGACTAAATTAGAAACATTTGATTGGCTGACTTAATATAATCATGTCTGATGTTATTACTATTACACCACTACAATTCTTATAATATTAGTAGCTCGGGATGATTTTTATTGAAAATAAGTAGCTCTTATTTAAGAAAAGGCTGGAGACCCCTGTTCTGGATATTACATTCCATCCATAGCTAGACGATTAGTTAGTCCATGCTACATGATGTCAACCTGATGTCAGGAGGCAGAAGTAGACATGCAGTTAATTATTCTCCATCTTTCAAGGCCAGGGCTAGTTGATTACACAGAGGTAATCATGGCTGTCTTCTTTTCAGCATGCAAACTTTATGACGGCATTTTTCATTACAGACCAAGGAATTTAATTCTTATGAAAGTATGCAACATTAATTTAAGACACGTTTATTAGCGGTTTCGAGAGCCCCATTTTCAACTGATTGTCTGTGCCTGTAGGTGCACGCATATATATGGCTACCTGGGGTTTCGAGGTTCATCTGTTCTACTGGCACCTAAAGGCTCTCTTCAGATATGTCCTTACGCATTGCACTTTTTATTCTCTAGAATTCGACTATTACAACTCTATTTAGATGCCATTTACTGGGAAAAAGTCAAGTGGGCCTTGGGTACTCTTGATCCTACAGTATGTTAGTGAATTCGGCTGGAAGCTGACATGAGGTCCCACTCCATCCAGGGTCTTTGGTTGTCAGGCAAAACAGTAATGACCTATAAGTCTCAAGAGGTGTCAGCAGTTATCAAAGCCCCCTTGTCACTGACTTCATTCCAAGGGTTCACAAATATACTGAATGGAAAACCAAGTAAGTGAGTCATTTGTGAAATAGCAGGGGCACATGATGATAATGACTGAAGCGATGGCTCGCTGTCTGGATATATGGGCAGAAAATGTTTACTCTACATAAGAAAAATGCATCTCTCTAGGGGAGAATGTCCATGGTAGAAACATTGAGTTCAATTTTCTCAGCCTTCCAGAATAGTTTCTGAGACCAAACTAGTTCCTTATACTGGTGCTCTTTTTCAAGCTTCAGAAATAGATGGTGTTAGCAGCATCAGGGTCCTTTCCAGCTCCCTATTGTATTCGAATGAAAGAATGAATTGGCACATTAATTTGACGCCGACTAGCTATCATAAGGTTTCTTCACAGCAGTCATCCAGGAGAGTCTGGGATAAGTAGGTTTTAAGAACTACTAGCTGGACAATGTAGTGACTGCCCTGCCTTGATAGGGAAGCCAGTTTCAGAGAACTGGACCAGCACACAAAAAGCTTTGCTGCCTCCTTGTCCATCAAGGGGCTGCCAGAAGAATTTATGCAGTCACCAAGCTAATTTAAACCTGATCCTGTCTTTGACAGGAAGCCAGTAGAGAAGATAGCTTGCTTATGTGAGAGATTCCTGCTGTTTGAACCCCATACTATCCCAAACTGCTACATTCTGGGCCATTTGTAGTCTGGCAAATTCAATCCCTGGAAAATCTCTGTAAAGGCTGTTGCAATAATCTAGCCTAGCCTTAATAAAGGCTCCTACTAAATGGACACTGTGTTCAAGGGACAACAGTGGTGAAATGGGTTAAAATCTAGCAAGGTGAACAAAATAGTTACTAGACACTTTCTCTATTTGAGTAGACAATGACAGGTAGGATCTTAAAAGCAATGATGTTATTGCTTTATTTTGGTTCCCTGAGGTATATTTGTGTGTCATCAATGTACTGAGATCAGTTTTGCAGAACAGGTTGAATAAAGGTGCCATATAGATATTAGACAAACTGGTAACAAACCTGAACTCTCAAAGACCTCATAGGTTACTGCAATTAGGGATAATGTAAAAGGTCCTATTTAGAATTGTTGTGATCTCTGAGTTAGAAAGACATGGAACCACTTCAGGTTGGTTGTATTGGCATTGGAGTCCAGCATGATCAGAAAAGAGCCCACACCCTCATCCTCCAATTTGAAAGTCTCATCCCCAAAGTCCAGAACAGCACTTTCAGTGCCATGCAAAGCTTTAAAACAGTATTGAAAAATGGAAAAGCAATTTAAGAGTATGTTGTTGACCACAATCACATTTCCATCACTTTAGTTTAAAAGAGAAGATTGGAGAAAGTCCTGAAGTTGGACAACAGTGGTTGAATCAACATTGTTTTTTTAGCAGATGATCACAGTCCTACTTATAAGATCAGGGAAATGGTTCCATCCAAGAAAGAACGTTTTTCAACTGATGACTCAGAGGGGAGAACAAATAAGCAAACACTTTCATAAGCCATGCTGCTCCTGGGTTGAATTGTCGAAATGTGGGGTTCAAAGATTGCAAGTTGACGTGGGAGTCATCCACGTTAAGAGGGCGAACAGGCTGTAAGTTCAGAACTATAAAGGACCAAATTTTCAAGGACTGAAGGCTTCTCATTAGGGTCCAGGTCCCTGAGGATTTTTATGAACTTGTCAGTATAGAATAGATTAAGAAAATCAAAGAGTTCTGCCGTGAGAGCAGTGGAAGGCAACCAACAGTAGGTGATAGGCTTGTTGACAAGTTTAGTAGCCCAGAACCCCTTTTTAATGGCAATGAATCGCTTTTTTGTACTGCTGTGGAGTGAGCCAGCTAGTCTGAAGGTCACATGTGTTTCATCCAAATGGATTCCAGGTAGCTCACAATTGAAACAGGATTCTGCCTGGGAATGGAACCTTGATGTATGGATTTCCAAGATTTAACCGCGGGAAAGATTTGCAGGATGTATTAACAGTTTGAAATAGCTTGCAACAAGGCATCTAGATACTGGCAAATTGATTTCCTCAATTGACTAAGTGACCTTCAAGTGCGGAACGATAAATAGAACTGGACCATTTATAAATAGGTGCCTTGTGGTAGACAGTGTGGGCTGCTTGTGAGACCCACACAGCTGACTAGTGAGTTGGTAGAGATCAAATCACTGGTTGGGTAGTGTTGATGCTTATTCCCAAATTATTTGCAAAAATGCCATTAAACATATGACCATTATTATGTATTACTGAGTAATCAAGTTCTGATAAAGATGAGAGAAAGTTGATGTTTAAGGAGTAGAAAGTGTCATCAGTCACAGGCTGGATTCCCATGCCAAGAGAAAATAGGAATAGCTAATGGAAACCTTACTGATATATTCTAGGAAACTGTTTATATGGTGAAAATCTCTGCCTGGAGGACAGTAGCATAAGATGTCTTGATGTATAACCTTATAGCGGTCGGGACCAAATGGGAAAAGGCAGGTCCCCTAAACAGTTTAAGCCATGTTCCAGTTAAAAAAAATAATAATCCAGCTTCACTTTGCTGTTGGTGTGCAAATGTGGAGGGTACAGTTAACAATAAGCAAGAGCAATCATGCAGAGATGCGGGAAAAATCAGCATATGAAGGTGAGGAAGCCTAAAAGCTGGTCTTGCCTTAAGACGACACACACATACAATTACAGTAAAAAGAATGAATGTGCACCTTGCACACATTTAGACAAAATGACACAGATGCTTAGAAAAAGTGATAAGCCAGCACTGCAAAAGCGTGCTTGACATAGATAGAAACCGTAGGATTACTCAATTAGTGGATTTAAGAAGTTTAAGCAACCAATTTCCTTATATTATTACCATGAAATGTTATGGAAATAATGATAACTTAGCATTATTTGACTTCATTGAAAATTGTTCTAACAAACTAGTTTTTGGTGCAAATCTTAAATGGAAGCTAGTAGATGTTTGAAATTTTCAGTATAAGTGCTTAACATAGTGTACAATGTTTCTGTCTAGAAACAAATTTGAGATAATAATGTTTAGAAAGAACTTACACGTTGATACATTTTAGGTAGTAGCATTAGGCCATAATTAAAGTTGAGCGTTTTTATGCAAGTTTTACTGACAAACATTTAGAATGATTTTAAATGATAATGTGACATTTTATTACATTTGACTTAGATTTTAGGATTTATAGTACTAAAAGATGAAATGTTGAATGTAAACACACTAAGATGTCTTTCTATTTAAGCTAGACTATTTCACAGCCTTGTGCAATGTACTTGATGTGATCTCAAATGTTGCATTATTTGTTCTTAATTCATATGACACTCTTTATGAAATAAAGACAGTTCATTTTCCTTTGTGTATGAATGGTGGAAAAGAGACCTTTCCCCTACATCTATAAACAGTTGCAAAATCAACAAGCTATGTGGCAACTAACCTGTGAGGTTGCAAGTACATTAGTTTCTCATGATTTACATGGGAAAATATGTTGGAGTAACAACTTGTACTTGGAGAGACGGAAGAGACAATCACCTGATGATCAGACCATTGTGGACCGACCATTGATGTAATTGATGACAAATTTGAACTATTTGATGACGATGTACAGGAGGAGGAGTAGTATTCATTCCAGACCTCTAGCGCTTATGGCCCCTCATTAATTGCCTTTTTGCATCTTTGAAGAGAGCTTATGTCTAAGCTAAGGCTGCCCTTTGACATTTTTCCATGCCGCCTACCTGCCTTCTGACACATTTCTATTTTGCTCTTTGTCTACTCTTGCTGATGAATTTGCTTGCTGACCAATTTGGAGACATTTGGTGAGATACCAGACTTTAACTTTCCTGATTTATGCTCCATTCCCTTTGCTTATATATGGACTTTGCCCCCAGAGGACTTTAACTTGATCCCTTTATCCATGCTTAGAGAATCTTTGAGAACCAACTTCCTGCTTTGTTGGGGGTAGAGACTATATTGTATGATGTAGGAATACCATCCTCTTATGGATTCTGTTATTTAGGGTTAGATTACCTTAACTAAATGTGTGACTTTATATTTCAAATTATTGGATATATGACAGAACTTCTTAAAGTATTACTTATATGCCTCGATTTTGGATCTTTAATACAATAACAAAATATTCTAAAGTTGTCTGAGTCTTATGTGTCTAATGTTATTTTACAGAAACTGGGATAAACTTTAAGGGCCTTATTCACAAGAGTTTGCCATAGGACAGTGCTGCAAGCCTTTCTGCTACATTGCCCTATGGTAAAAGAAAAGGGCAGGAATGTGCCCTATCTATCAGATACGGCGCATTCCTGTCCTTTTCCCCTCCGCTGGCGCACCATGGACTGCCATGTGCCAACGCAGTCACCTTTGCCCCAATTGTGCAAGGGGGCTTGCGTTGCAGGGATGATTGTTTTTGTGCACGAAGGGAAACCTTCCTGCACAAAAACAATCACAAGAGGCTTTTTTCTCTTTCTATGTGTGCTGCAGAATGTAGCACACACAAATAAAGGAAAAATGAGGCAAAACAAAGGTATCTCTCCTCGTTGCGCCTCACTTATGCCTCCCCTGGGGAGGCAGACGTTTTTGGCGCTGCCTCAGAGTTATGATTCCTCGTAAATAAGGGGCAGTGTCAAAAAGCCATGGGTGTTGCTGGGAACGCCCACAGCAACACCCATTGCACGCCCCTTTAATGCAGAAAACAGCGTTAGAGGGAACGATATTTACAAGGCTGCATTAACCCACGCAACGTGCCTTAGTGCTGCCTGGTGAATATGGAGCAGGCCCCTGCGTCACCGGAGCATCGCAAAAAGTAACGCTCTGGTGGTGCAGCCTCATTATAAATGAGGCCCTTAATGCAAAACAGTGATATTCATAGATTGTTTTCAGAACATCAGGTTCTTTTGTTCTTGTTCTGTGGAGCCACAGCAGAGCTCTTAGTTTGCATGATTCTTGTTAGACTGAACTTCTTCAGGAGGTTCGGTCTACCTATTGCCATACTTTATATTTATACCATGGTCTTAAAAGTGATTTACCTGAACCTGATTACCGGTTTGTGAGTTGGCTACCAATTAGTGGTCCCCATTGGGTAGCTGACAGTTGGACATGCTGTCTCCTCACTACTACAGAGAAAGTTCCATCGGAGGACCTTCGCCTCTGAGGTGAGGTATTGAGTCTGAGTAAAAATCCTACTCCATGGGCCCAATAGGAGAGTTGAGGTTAAGATTATGAGAGTGAAAAGCTTCCTCAGCTCACAAAGGCGTGCCCTAAACTATGTGGGCTTCAAATTTTTATAGACGGATGTCTCTTGAGGATTGGTCTCTAGTCAACAGCTGACCCAGGTGAAACCTAGAGCTTCCCCTTCTCTAAATGGAAGGGGGCAGAGGGTTTGGCAGAGTGGAGCTCCAATGATTGATAGCAGGACTTGTGTGCAGCCAAACCCTAAATGAGGCCACGGACTGTCGTGTGTAACGGCCTAGGTGCACCAATCAGCCATCCAAGTAATGCAAAACTTAAATCTGCATTTACAACTAGTTGTGATATTATGGCTGAACTAAGCAGAGCTGGCAGTAACTATTGTCAGTTTGGAAATTGTTCATTTCATAGGGCCCTATTGGAAGAGGACAGATGTCGAGTTCTATTCAGTGGCGTAGCAAGGGGGGGGCGGAGGGGGCGGTGCGCCCGGGCGGCACGAGTTTCGGGGGCGGCGGCAAAAATCATCGCCAGCACCCCCCCCCCCTCCCTCAGCGCGGCGGCAAAAGGCAGGGACCGCCACGGGCGGCAGAGTGCCCTAGCTACGCCACTGGTTCTATTTATTAAATGAAATGGGTGATGTGGTTCGCAAATAGCTGTTCACGAATTACACGCTGTTTTTATCCAATACAAACAAGAACTGCATCAAGCAGGGATGGCGGCTAGTGCCATCGCGAATTTGCACCATAGGAATCCTTTCATAGTTATGGCCTCTTGTCTGTGGCCCAAAGAATGCTGGCATGAATTCTCAATAATACATAGTTTTACAATTAACAAGATGAGTGCTTATAAAAATAGGACTTATAACAAGCTGCTGTGCTGTGTCTTGGTGCTGGCTGTGCACCGATAGAAAAAAATATAGGGAAAATAATAAATAAGGAAGTTTGAAAACATACGAAAGTAAACTTCATCTTCCCAAATGAGACAAGAATGTTTAATGTCGTAGTCAATGTGGGGCTTACAGGGGGGCCTGGCTACTCTCTTATAATATTGCCCCTTCCCCCAGATGAAAATGAAAACATATTTTTTGAATGATAAGGTTTCTCGTACACAGTGTTGTTTCTATAACACAAGAATATGCTCGGAAAGGCACATGAAAAGCTATCTGAATAACACCTAAAAAAAGAAGAGCTTTGTATATTTTATTTTCTCTCACCACAGGGCACTATCTTTCACTCTCTCTTAGAAACAGTTCAGCAAAACGTATGTAAAGAAAGCAAGTGGCCAAGTGGAAATGAAGGTTCTAAAATTATATTTGTCTTTGTTAAGTAAAGTCGATAATACTAGTAAGTGAGGGCAGACATTAACAGCATTTCAAATTGTTTAAGCACTGTTCTGAAAACAATTCTAGAACTGCATAAATTACACACAAATTGACAGAGCACATTTACTGTTTATGGTATAATTCAGATATAAAATAGTTGAAATATTTACACCTATTTTTATAAACGTTAATGCAAAATTGTGCAATATGGCAAACAATGAGGTGTCGTGTAAATAGTATATCAACTGAATTGTACAAGCATAATTGATACTTATTTTAGAGGGAGGAATTGAAATTGCCACTTTTTTCTATTGTCAAGTTGATATAGCCATATTGGCATCCAATACTTTTCCTATTCAACTGAGCTCTGGAAAGTATCTGGTCTGACTCTGTACAATGCAAATAAAATAATGAAGGTGCATAGTCATTTGAGTGCATATTTATTAAAGAGTTGTGTCGCCCTTATGCCACACAATAGGGCGCAAGAGCGATGAAACTCTTAAGTTAGATTTACCAAGCCACAAAAGGCCGCAGTACTCTGCCCCAGGTAGGCGTTCCATGGGTGGAGTGTGGGTGTTTCCACGCATCCACCCATGGAATTTGGCGCTTTCCCAGACTTACTATTACTGGGAGACCTGGGAATGTGTCACAATGCTAGGAGAAATATGTTTATTTCTCATTGTTACTTTCTCTTGCTGCATTCTGCAACACACATAGAAAGAGGAAAATGCCTCAGGATTATTTTTGTGCAGGAAGGTGTCGCTCCCTGCACAAAAACAATCCTGCTTACAATGCAGGCACCCTTGCACCATGGTCAAGGGTGCCTGCGTTCGCTCTAAGCAGCACCTTGTGCACCAGAGCAGGGAAAAGACAGGAATGCGCCATATTATATTAAATATGGCACATTCTTGCCCTTTCCCTAGCACGCAGCGCAGCAAGGTGGCTTGCTGCGCTGCACGTTGTTTTATAATTATGCCCCAAACAGTTTAGAAAACAGACTTGTTTCCCTCTGAAGTAGGTTTGCTGAAGGGGTCAATACACATACTCAAAAAAAGGTCCGCCTAGAACTATTTTAGAAGTAAACAAAAAAAGGCTACAATAATCAACAATAACCCCAATACAATATAAGTATTTCTTGTTTTATAGTTATGTGCCTTTGAAGTTTTTATTTGTTTGTTATTAGAATGCTATTTAGCTTTGCCACAGTTTAATTTACAAACAGTATCTCTGCTGGTTTAACTTTACCCTTGAATGACTGTGAGGCCTTTTCTCTCTCTCTGGGGACATTTAGAGGTTATAGGGGAGTATCTGCGAAATGCATTTTCACCCTTTACTGTTGTCATGAGGCTTCACATACTAGTTATCATTCAAATGGATAAATAAGTCTCTCCCTTTTTACAGTTACAATCCTTTTCTAACCTGGATGGCGCAGTTAAAGATTGCTCTAGAAAGTGACAGTAGGTTTCAAACTTGGATACAGGATAGCATAGTGATGTTAAACAACACAGGTCCATTTAGAGCTATTACTTTTAAAATGAACATGTTTTTTATTTGCAAGTAGGTACAGTTGGGACATTAGTCACACCAAAGAAGATCAGGTCGTGACGCCTTACGAAGCAGAGAAAAGGCCTTAGAAAAGTGACTAGCACCACAAAGCCAAAACGGCAAACTGTTAGAAATGGGGGTCACTAGTTGGCAGTGGTATGCACCCTGTCCAAGTAGGAACCCTTCCTTCTAGTCAGGATAAAGGAATTGCACACCCAAGATATCCTCTGCTTACCCCCTTGGTAGCTTGGCACGAGCTGTTAGGCCTATATCAGAGGCAATTTGTAAAGTATTTGTACATAACACACACAGTAACACAGTGAAAACACTACAAATGGACACCACACCAGTTTAGAAAAATAAAGCATCTTTATCTAAATCAAACAAGACAAAAAACTACAAAACTCCAACATACACAACTCAAAATATGACTTTTCAAAGGTTTCAATAAATTCTGTTCATAGAAATCTATGGATGCGTGATTTTTACACAAAGTACCTTAAATGTGTCAAAATCGAGACGGCAAAACAGCCGCAGAGGAGAGAAGTGTCAGAAAACACAGCGATGCGTCAGTTCCTGAGTCCTTGGGAGGCGATGCGACAGTTCTGCTGCACACAGGAGAAATGATGCGTCAAATCCAGAATTGAGGGGGAAATGGGTATTCTAAGACGGTTCTGGTCTGCATGTGCTGCGTTGGAAAAACTTGGCACACAGGTGCGATGCATAGGAATCAGGATGCGCTGGAGATCGATGCGACCGCGGCAAACAGGTGCCTCATCGGTTTCTTCAGCCGCAGCCACACGATGCTTTGATCTTGTCAACCGCACAACAGGGCCTGCTTCAGAGTCAGTGTGGCGGTCTCGGACTCCGGAGACACGGTGCACTGAACTCAAGCTGTGGCAGTTTCTTTGGCTATGGGCAGGCGCTGCATCGATTTCTTTGGCCGCACGCCGGTGCGATATCAGAAAAGCAGTCACTGAAAGGGAAATGCATCGATTTTGATGTCTTCTTGATGCTTTTTTCAGCAGAAACAACCTCCAAGGACCCAGAACTGAAATTGACACCAAAAGGCTTGTCAGAACTCCCAGCAGTGGAGTTCAAGGATGCTGCAGGTGAGGTCTTTGTGTCCCTGAGACTGCCTAGGAGGAGGCAAGCTCTACCCCAAGCCCTTGGAGACTTTTCTCAAGCAGGATACAGCAAAGTAAAAGTCCAGTCCTTTCCACTGTCCACAGACAAAAGTAGCAATAGCAGGGCAACGCAGGAAAGCAACACACAGCAAATGGACAGTACTCCTCCTGTCAGCTCTTCAGCTCTTCTTCTTGTCAGGTTCCTCTTGATCCAGAAGTGTTCTAAAAGTCTGGGGTTTTAGGTCTAATGCTTATACCCCTTTTGGCCTTTGAAGTCTTTTTAGTTTACAAGTTCTTGTCCTGCCTGGTCTTGACTCCAGACACACTCCAGTGGGGTTGGAGGCACCATTGTCAGAGGCCAGACACAGTCCTATTTAGGCGCAGGTGACAGCTCCTCCCACCACTCCAGCTCAGGAAGACCCATCACCCTGGTGATGGGCCATCAGCATATGCAGGGCACACCTCAACTCCCTTTGTGTGACTGTCTAGAGTGAATGCACAAACAGGCCCCTGTCAATCTAAGATAGATGTGGATTCCACAGGCAGGCAGAGGCACAAGGATGGATAAGCAAGAAAATGCCCACTTTGTTAAAGTCGCATTTTCAAACACACAGTTTAAAAACCACCTTTACTAAAAGATGTGTTATTAAATTCTGAGTTCAGAGAACTCCAGATCTCTAGCTGCTTCCATATGAAAGTTACACTTGAAAAATGTTATAATGCAGCCCGAATAATGGCCTACGGGAGAGCTAGTCCTTGTAGTAGTGAAAAACAAAATTGGCAGCATCTTAACTATCAGGACATATAAAACACACCAGCACATGTCCTACTTTTCCCATACACTGCACCCTGCCCATGGAGATACCTTGGGCCTACCTTAAGGGTGCCTTATATGTGGTAAAAGGGGAGGCTATGGCCTGGGAAGTGGGGGCCCTACCTGGTTGACATGGCAGTTTAAAACTGCACTCACAGACACTGCAATGGCAGGCCTGAGACAGGTTTACAGGGCCACTCGTGTGGGTGGCACAACCTGTGCTGCAGGTCCACTAGTAGCATTTGATTTACAGGCCCTGGGCACAAATAGTGTACTTTACTAGGTACTTACCAGCAAATCAAATATGGCATTTATGAATAACCAATCAGAAGCACAAGTTACACAGAGATCACTTGCACTTTAACACTGATCAGCAGTGGTAAAGTGCCCAGAGTATCTAAACCAGCAAAACCAAAGTCCAGAACACAGTCAAAAATACAGGAGGTAGAGGCAAAAAGATAGGGGAAACCACACCAAGGATGGCAGGACTAACACAAACACTATACATTCTCCTAAAATTAATGTTTATGGAGCTTATTGGAAATAAATAAACACTGATAGCTCTATTCCACAGTCAACGTTTTTGGCGCTGGCACCCATGACATCTGGGACCATCAATTGGGAAACTGGTTCTTGCCAGTAACTGAGAGAAGCCATATGTATTTAGACCTGTACATGACAGAGGGATGGTTTGAAATGGTTACTAATTTATGGGACTGCCTCATCCCAATTACATAGCATGTAAGAAAACATTTTCTGTCTCTTTCTGTGAGGAGAATTGCAGGCATGTCAAGGAACAGTGCAGGCACATAAACAGGTGCAGTTCTTCCAAGGTCTCAACACCTCCTCAATCTTATGTAATGCAGGGCAGAGGCAGATGTGCTGAAGATCCTCATGACTCTTGGGCAGGCTCCTGTCTGCAAATTGTTTGGCAAAGAAGATTTGTGATTTGAACAGTTTCAACCTATTGAAAAAACACAAGGTATCCTTCATCTTTCTGACCTCCTCTGGAAGGATGTTGCACAGTCTAGCCCCTTTCACCTGCCACAATCTTCAATCATGTTGACTCACATGGGTGTCAGATCGTTACTTGGCCTACATCCCCATATGATAAGGACTCCCCGAGATATACTCCCTCCTTCTATCCTCCAATATTCTGGTCCTCTTTCTGTTGTGTCTTAAATACTGAGGTCAAAACACAATATGTCACCCTACTCTCCAGGTGAAACCAAGGAAAGATATTGAACACAGAAAATATTTTATTGCTAAAGGTTTTCATTATTCTGTATATGTTGTGGCATTGTAGCCTACCCCAACATTTCTTTCAGGCCGTCAGGAGCATAGCACTGTAATTGTCTAGGAGAGTGCTAAGATCTGACCTTGCTATTGTTGCTCTGTATTACTCCTCAAGAAAGGGATGTCATTTTGCCTGTATGAATATTAGTATTTGTGAGCAGTGGGTAACTTGTTGATGGGATCTTCCAGGGCCAAATGCTTATCCAGCACAAAGCCCATTGATTTTACTCAATCAGGGATTTATAGAGTGCACTACTCACCCGTAAGGGTCTCAAGGCGCTGGGGGGGGGGGGTTTGGGCAGCTCCGAGGTCATCCAAAGAGCCAGGACTTGAGGTCCTTTCTGAAGGCTTGCATTGTAGGGCTTCGTCTGATGCTAAGGGTGAGTTCGTTCCAGGTCTTGGCAGCGATGTAGGTGAAGGATCTGCCCCTGTTCTGACTCTGTGGAAGTGGGGGGGCTACGGCTAGGTCAGCGGAGCGGAGGTTTCTCTTGAGGGCGTGGAAGGAGATTCCTTTGTTGAGGTATTGGGGTCCGGCATTTCGGGGGGCTTTGTAGGCATGAGTGAGCAGCTTGAAGGTAACTCTCTTTTCGACGTGGAGCCAGTGGAGGTCTCGGAGGTGCTGGGTGATGTGGTTGTGTCGTGGGATGCTGAGGACGAGTCTGGCTGTGGCGTTCTGGACGGTCTGGAGTTTGCAAAGGAGAGATTTGTTGAATCCGGCGTAGAGAGCGTTTCCGTAGTCCAGCCTGCTGGTGATGAGTGCATGGGTGACGGATTTCCTGGATCCATTTGAGGTCTTGTGGAGTATACGGAGGGTGTTGAAGCATGTGGAGGACACGGCGTTGATCTGTTGGTTCATGGTGAGTGTGGAGTCGAGTATGATGCCAAGGTTGCGGACGTGGTCCGTGGGAGTGGGAGGGTTTCCGAGGGCGGGGGACCACCAGGTTTCATCCCACGTGGTGGGGTTGGATCTGAGGACGAGGACTTTCGTTTTCCCCGAGTTGAGCTTCAGGCAGCTGCTGCTCATCCAGGATGCTACATGCTTCATTCCTTCCTGGAAACTGAGCCTGGTGATATCAGGTTCCTTGGCGAGGAAGAAGATGAGATGGGTGTCGTCGGCATAGGATACTATGCTGAGTCCATTTTTCTGACGATGGTTGCAAGGGGGGCCATGTAGATATTGAAGAGCATGGGGCTGAGGGAGGATCCTTGGGGTACTCTGCATCTGATATCTGTGGGTTCGGAGAGGAAGGGCGGGAGTCTTATTCTTTGTGTTCTGCCGGAGAGGAAAGAGCGGATCCAGTCTAAGGCAGTTCCCTGTATGCCGGCATCGTGGAGTCTGGCTGCTAGTGTGCAGTGGGAGACGGTGTCGAAGGCTGCTGAGAGGTCTAGTAGAATGAGGGCTGCAGTGTGGCCTTGATCGAGGAGGGTGTGGATGTCATCCGTGGCGGCTAGGAGGCAGTCTCGGTGCTGTGGTTGCCTCAAAATCCGGATTGAGATGAGTCAAGGATGTTGTTAGCTTCTATGAAGTGCATTAGCTGGTTGTTGATGATTTTCTCGGTGCCTTTGGTGGCGAAGGGGAGAAGAGAGATGGGCCTGTAGTTCTTGAGGTCCGTCGGGTCTGCGGAGGCCTTCTTGAGAAGGGGTTTGACTTCGGCGCGGTTCCATTCATCGGGGAACGTGCCTGTTTCAAAAGGTGCAGTTGATTGTCTGTCGAAATTCTGGTGCGATGGCGGAGGCGACACTGTGGAAGATGTGTAGTGGTCAGGGGTCAGTGGGTGCTCCAGAGTGGATGCTCTTCATAGTTTTTCTGTGTCTTCTGTGGTGACAGGGGTCAGGTGAGTGGGGTCATCTGGCTGGCGTTGCTGGTTGGAGATGTAGGGTCAGTGCCTTGGTCTTGGTCGTCGAAGTTGTCGTAAATTGTCCTGATCTGTGGTGGAAGAAAGAGCTGAGTTTGTTGCAAAGGTCCTGGGAGGGAAGCACGTCGGAGGTTTCGCTGTGGGGTCTGGTGAATTCCTGTATGATGGTGAAGAGTTCCTTGGAGTTGTGGGATTTGGAGAGGATTCTGTCCAGAATGAAGTTTCTCTTCGTAGCTCTGATAAGTTGGTGGTGTGTCGTGGTGGCGGCCCTGTAGGCAGTACGTGCTTCCAGGGTTTTGATGTTTCTCCAAGCTTTCTCCAGTTGTCTGCATGAGCACTTGGATTCTCGGAGGTCCGTGGTGAACCAGGTGGCTTTCGTGTTGTGTCGTCTGTCGGCGTTCTGGAGGGGGGCGAGTGTGTTGGCGCAGTTGGCGATCCATTGGTGGAGGTCGTTGGCTGCAGTGTTCACGTCTGTTGTGGTGGGGGGGAGGAGTGTGGCTGAGGGCGGAGATGAGGTGCTCTTGCTCCAGTTTCTGCATGTGAGGCGTGGCATAGGTTTGTGAGCGGTGGGTTTCGAGAAGGAGAAGTGGACGCAGTGGTGGTCCGTCCAGAGAGGTTGCGTGGTGTGACTGAAGCAAAAGTTGTTTCCCCCGCGATGATGGGGTTGAGAGTGTGTCCCGCCATGTGAGTGGGGGTGGTGACGAGTTCCTTCAGTCCAATGTTGGCGAGTCCGATGACTGACTCAAGAACTCTCACTGATGTATCTCCTACACTGATTAATCAATAGCCTTCATCACCTTTGGTGGTGTCTGCTTTAGACCACGTGAGCATTAGAACAGTTTTTTCTGAACCTAGTGCCAGCCATCTTTCTTTCATTAACTACTACATGAAATTTATGATCACATTCATACTACTGGTGTCCTATGAAATGTTCCTCTTAAGTGCCTCCAGCTATATATACATAGAACCCAATGCCTCACCACACTAATAAGCCACTTGCTATTGTGTCTGTTTTCAGAACTTTTTTTTACATTTATTTTTATTTTTTATTGAGCAGAAACAGATAAATAATACCAAAAGGAAGTAATGCAAGCAAACAAAATATCAACCAATTACAAAAAACAGAGATGGAGTGGCAAAGTGCTAATTTCTGATAAAGCGGCTAGCAGCATTCCCAGTTTTCATCCAATAAAACATAAAGGTACAGTGATTTTACATCGAAAGATACTAAAGTGCAGCTATGCCTACATGAACCTCCCCATAATAGGCAAGTAAAAAAACATACCGTCACATAAAATGATTATAAAAAAGTGACATTAGTGCAATGTGCAAAGTACCCAAAAGTGGAGCCTTCTAGCAGCATTCACAGTTTTTACCCAAGAAAGAACATAAATAGATCAATTTTACACTGATAGAGACTAAAAGCTGAAGTGCAACTGTGCCTAGATGGACAGATAAAACACATTGTCATTATGAGGGAAAAACGTAGTTGAGAGACAAATACATGATGTTGGAATCCCCTTAATAAATCAAATCAATCCTGGATATGGCATGGATTAGGCTAATCTTCATGACATAGTAGAATAAGATATTCTGCTGAATGTCTGATGTCCCGGATTGATTTTCAATAACCTCTAATTAGTGCCATATAGCAACAAAGCTCCTCAAACCCCCACAGGCTTTGCATATGCCTCTTCGAACTTTTTAGCCCATACCATTTTTTCCTTCCAGCCCTGAATAGCTGGAACCATGCTAGTTCTCCAACTTTGGAGAATGAGGTAACGAGCAATTGTTAATGCGATTGAGATACAAAACTGCCCTCCCTTTTTAAATCACTATCTTTCCTTGGAGATTCCAAACAATACTAAGCTTGCCTTTGGAGCCATCCTAGTCTGTAGAGCCTGGCTGATAACAACGAATAGCCCTTCCCAGAATTGGGATCACCTTGGACACGTATCGAACGTATTAAGCCAATCCCCTACACCTTCATGTTGGTAACAAAAGCACTGATCAGAGATAGTCGGATACATTTTATGGAGGGTCGCTGGGGTATAGTACACCATCCAATGGGACAAAGAGGACATTCTCTTGCAATTCGCCGCTCTCAAAGACTTATGTCTGAAATGGCCTGCCAATCATTATCAGTTAATCTGCATTGAATTTTTTTAAAACTTTGCACAGAAAGCTATTGATTTGGTCTTTAATCAAATGATTTTGTAGCAGCCCATACCAATTGTCCACACCCGTAAGCTTGCTTTTTACAAGTGTATGGAAAATAGGGTGGGTTCCTTGTATCGTATCCTAGCAATTAAATGCCAAAAAATTGGTTATCTGTTGAAAGCTTAGAAAAAAGCATTTACAGTGATCCCCACCTCTGGAGGTAAGTTCCTCCCATGTAATGCACTTGCCCCTTAAAAAAAATCACCCAACTCTTTGAAACTCAGAGAATTTCAAAACCTTGTCTCCCTGCTGGATATAAACAACCCTACATAATGACCCTCCTGTAATTTTAGATATAAGTACTCCATTGAGATCTGAGAAGATTTACAAGGGACGTTCAGCTGATCACTGAACCTGTGGAGAGTCTTATACCTGGTCTTGTTGGGCAGCTTTGCTGTTTTAATAAGAACTGGAAAGCTGATTGAGGACTCCTGCAACATTTTGCCTGAAAAAGATCATCCAATACACCACTACTTTCCAATAATCTCACTAAAATATCCATTAATGTTGCTTGATAATACTTCTGCATATGGGGAATTGGGGGAGTGCCAGACCACCTTGATGCTTGTTCAATTGCAACACAATCAATTTCCCCCTGGTAGCCTTCTTGTTCCAAATAAAACTCCTTATAGATTAATCAAGCTCCTGGAAATAGTTTTTACTGATTTTTATCAGTAGATTGGAAAAAAGAAATAAAAGTAATGGTAAAATGGCCATTTTTATACGAGCAACCCTCCCAATTATCTTCAGATAGAGAAGAGACCACCTTTCAAGTAACCCATTGATTTTCTTCAGCATTGCCATATAATTTAACTGAAATAGCTTACAAACATTACTGGTGACATATATACCTAGATTTTGTATGGGATTTAGTGAACTTCCTTGTGACTGCAAAGAAACTGGAAGGTTTGCAATTGGTGCGATAAATAGCAATAGTTCAGTTTTATTTTGATTGATCCTCTAGTCACCGATACTTGTAAATTCCTCAATCATGTCCAGGGCCTCCAGTACATTTTCTCTATCTGATGTTAAAAAGAGAATAATATTGCCTGCAAATAACTGAACATCCCCTCCACTGGTGCACTAGTGCCCCCGCTACGTAACTTCACCGCCAATGGCTCTATAAAAAATTCACATAGTATTGCGTGCGGAGGATACCCCTGGCGTGTGCCTCTATTGATTGATACAGTGCCCTCCATCCTAGAATTCACGATAACCTTGGCGTGCGCCCCTTGATATAAATTCACAAGAATCGAGGTGAATGGTGGGAGAACCCAGATTTACTTAAACTAAAATACAGGGCCTCCCAATTAACGAGTTCATCATTATCACCACACTAGTTTGATTAGACGAAAAACAATCTATTGCCTGTGTTAAAAAATGGGTGTTTGCCGCCATAAGATGATTAGCAACAAACCCACGCTGGTCCTTATGAATTAAAAGCTGGGCTGCTGGCATGAACCAAGTAGCCCATACTTTCATTAAAAGCTTATAGTCTGCGTCAAGAAGGCAAATTGGGCGAAGGAATTCACATTTATAGGGTTGTTATCTTTCTTGAGAAAACTCACCATAGTAGATTCCTTGAAGGTGGGGGTGTCTGTTTTCTGATCGATACAGAAAACCAGCACAAGCATCTTCCACAGTTTAGGAGTTAGCACATTGATTTTACAAAGCCACTACCACTATAAAATAGTTTTTCCTGGCATTTATTAGATTAGAGAACTTTTATGGTATACTGGGATCTGTGTGGCGGAAATGCTGTAATGAAAGAAGTGTGAACTGACTCTACTGAACAGCTAGAACCCGATCTATACAGCTTTTCGTGTGAGTAGTTACATCTTACTCCTGTGTGTAGGTGTGACCTACTCTTGGATTTCTAACCTGTTTTTTCTGTGACTAATTATGTCTCCTCAAAGAGATAGGTGTGACTTACAAATTTCCAGTAGTAAAACCTGCCTATTTGCTGAAAAAGTATTGCTAAGCAGGAGTGGAAATTCTGGAATAAATAACACCTAAGACTGGAGCAAGCACCAAATGCTCACTGACAAAGCTGCGTGAACCAGGCCTTAATTGGCACAAGCACCCAGTCCTACAGGGCAACCCGATACACCACAGGAAGCCGAGTCAAATAATATCTCTGTGCAAGTGCCTCCAAATGAATCTTTTTATATTCTTCTTAAACAAATGAATGTGAATTATTATCAAACAATAAAGGAATGCCTGGATCTAACACATTTCAAAAATATAAATGTTTTATTTACGCATTCAGACAAAGATTATCCCATTAAGTCTAATGTTGATTTAAGAGGAAAGCGAACCAAGGCATATGAGCCATCCAGTGCCCTAGCAATGAGTCATCCTTTCATGAAATGCCCACATCATAGGACATTGATCGCCATCAATAAATGAAAGGCTTAACAAACCGTCGAGTTTGGAACAGGCACTCTGGCATCTGCCTGGGGCATTGGGCAGCGCTAGCTGTTTGTGAGTTTGTTTGTCCCACTAATTTTAAGATACAGCAGCTATTTATAATGGAGACGATGAATTGCCTTTAATGTGTTGCGCTGGGATGTTGTTCGCAAAATTCTCGCCTTTGGGAACTCTGTTGATTTAAGAATGTCTGTCTGTCTGTCCTGAGGAGGGTTTTGTGTACTTTTGAGGAATTAAGACCGAAACGTCGATTTTGGTTCTGTTATCAGTTATTAATAAGAGTGTATCTCCCCTACTTGAATACATTACCTAGGTAGAATAAGATACAACAGATACATAGTAGGCCTCAGTCACACAAATCTTTATTTAAGTATCTTATGTTGAGCTCCATGTTTTATTTGTGATTTTTATATGTATTGGTTTCTTGTGCCCTTAAGTTTTTGTTATTAATATACACATCGATTTAACTGTATATGTAAATAAAACTCTTATTTTTAAATGGAATAAGAGCACAGCTAAAGCATCAGTACATTCGAAGAGGAGTTCACTCATATATTTTCTCATGCTGGTTCTTTGAAGGGTAATTCAGATTAAACATTCTCATGTTGCTATTAAAGCATGAGGAAGAACTTAAACTTTATTCCAGCATTAATCATGCTCTTTCGACCATTGCAGTACAGTGGTACAGCTCCCCCACATTGCCATTAGAGTTCATAGGTTGAAGTTGTACACGGCGTGGCACTTTATTCCAAACGTTTCTCCCTTCTCAGCAAAATTCCATCTACTGATTTATTTAGGAATTGACTGTACAACCACATTGGACTAACAAGCAAAAGCTCGCAGTGGCGGACTGCCAACGTAAAGTAATAAAACTGAACGGCTTCTCGCCATATATTTAAATATGTATTTATCCACAAAATGTACTATAGTCATCTATAGCCGCTGCCTACATAATGTGATTTCATCTCATTGAAAAGTAAATGTTTTTTTTTAAAACTAGAAGTGTCCTTTTAAAAATGATTGACGAGAAAGGTCTTAATATTGGGCCTACTTAAATAAAAACATGAGTAAGTGTGGCTTTCTTTGAAAATTAGGATAAAGTCCCACTTAAGCTAGGACTGAGGTACAACTACGCAGAGAATGTTTTTTTATAATTATATTTGCATGGTCTTCCATAAAATAGTGTTGCGTTCCTCTACAACAGAGAGAGAAATGCAGATAATATGTCTCTAGGACTGTGATACTCATTCTTGGCCGGGGTTATAAATATGTAACACACGACTGAAAAGGTGTGTATGACTTCCACCATCAGCCTTTACACAGACTACTGGATTTGAAATGCAGTTATTCACTGCTGTGATGTCACAGCCGTTAAAACAGGTTTTGATGTTCACTGCTTAAGTGTGTGTCTTTTGAGGTTCTGTGGGGTGCATGGTGTGGGATATGGCCTGAAAATGTGCTCCAATAAGTAGCTGGGCATGGTGACTCCATGTTGGATCTGGCAGTGTTGTATTTCACTTGACATGATTGGCAGCCTCAGCACACTGCTGGCCAACCAAAGGCAAGCCCCTCGGGCATGAAGCCACGGGGTTCAGTATTTGCCTGGGCAATGCTAGTCACTATTACTCCGAGCCCACCCCCTTGCAACAAGGTTGCAGTCGTCAGTCTGGTTGTAGATGAGGTGTGCAATGCTCTATTTCCTCGAGCACTGTCAGGGTGTGAGGGAAGCTGCCAGTGTGGCTGTCCATTTGCAGAACTTGCTGTGAAGGAGATCTTGTATTGCTACACCCTGTCCCTGGCGTGCAAGTGACACTTGTGCAGACTGTTCTGTGTATAAAGGACGCTTGGAGTGTTGCAGCTTATTCTGCATGTTAGTGACACTTGCACTGTTTCTGACTGCTCTGTGTTTTCCTTATAAAAGTTACATGAAATATATGGCTACCATTTGTTTTCCCTTTAGGTATTGTTTTGTAAACGGATCAGTAGCATTGTGACAAATTGTGTTGCTTATGAAAGCTTGACATCCAAAATGACTTGAGGCCTGAAGGTTTTATACAAAGAATACTGTAGAAGATACTAAATCTCCTGAACTGTTTCTTTGGGATGCTGATCTGAGCCTGCAAGTGCCACCGTTTCTGCGGCATGTTTTTGACTCATGATTTTATTTATTAGTCATTATTTTGAAGCATTTTTTAATCAGGGTTCAAAGCTTCGACAGATCTGAAAGACATCAGGAATATTATTTCCTTTTTAGAATATCGTATTATCTCCAACTGACATCCCTGTGCTCAAGAACCCTTTTGTTTCATCATTCTATTCCTTTTGTAACTCCCCTCTTTCTCATGTACCTTGTTTTCCTGTGTGCGTGGTCTGTCCACTTATGGTCATGTAAGAATGCTCATTCTCTTCTCACATTAGGAACTTAGCCAACAACTAGCAACAGTCAGAAGGCAGTGTAGAGACCAGGATGCCCTTTGCTATGCATGTACCTAATATTAGTGCCTTTAATGTCATATGGAAGTCTCCATCACCTCCTCGTCCGTCTTCCTCTACCCAGTAGTCCAAAGTCAAAAGTTAGCGTACTAGCTTCCCATCCCTCCAATATTGCTGACGTCGCAATTCCCCTTAACTATATAAAAAGGAAGTCAGCCCAAATCACATCCTGTCCAAGTCAAGTGATTCTTCAATCAAGTTTGACCAGGTACAATTTTTGGGGCAGAGGTCTGGCTTTAGCAGACTCATTATGCCCAGCAAAACTGAGGTCTAGACTAGCATCTAGCCGGCATCTGTTCTGCCAGCTGAGGACTGGGAACAAGCACAGGGAATAATTGCTCCCACCCTGCAGGATCGCGCTGACGGACTCCCTCGAGGAAGCGTTCTGCATGAGGGAGTGCATTCATGCAATTTCAGTGGCAGCGGGAGGCCACTTAACAGGAGCTGGCGCTCAGAATGAACAGGCTCATAATTGTAATGCTGCAGGGCCCTAGGCCCTCATGCATGCATAGTAAGGACACAGACACGGTACTTGGATAGTAAAACTGGCTATGGGCACGTGCGCCTGGCCCCTTTTATTAGCAGGGTCACATGTCCAGTGACGCCTGTGGTGAATGGGTGTGGGGTGGGGTGTAAGCCAGCCCTCTGGGAGTGGCTGGTACATCAGGAGAACTAGAACAGTGACCATCAGGTCACTACATCCCTCCCAAACTTTATTCAAACTGGAAACAATAAAGTCCAACCCGTGGGAGAGAATAAAACAAAATAACAAGCTTCCGCTGAGTCTCTTTAGCTGCCTGCAAAGCAAGCCGATGGTACAACAGCAGCTAGGACCACCAGTTCTATTTGGCACAGTTCAGTGGTGCCCTGCGGGTCCGGTCCTCTTTCGACTCTGGGCATGGAAGTTGACTCCAAATGTCTTTCTAGGCATAACTCTTGTGGTGACGGAGCAGGTAGAGTGATGGTGGATCGGATAGATGTTACTTTTCATGAATCAGTCCTGGTTGTCGTGGGATTTCCACACAGGCAGCATTGCCTCTCTACGAAATGGTGGAGCAGTTGCAAGACATCCCTCTCACTAGGATGCCCCTCTCGCAGGTGTTCCCCTCTCATGGGATGTTCCGGAGGCCCTCTTCGCCAGGCTTCCACTGGACTGGGTGTACTTTGCCGTGTCACTCCAACGCCACTCGCTAGGTGTGTGGAGGAAGCGCTACAAGTCATGCCTTCAAGTCCTTAGCTCCACCTGAAGGGTAGTTTTTTACTCCGGCCACTTAGCACGAGATCTTCGTCTTCCTGGGACCTGCGGAAGGGCGGCTGTAGACTCATCTCTCATGGCGGGACCCGCTCTCACCGTCGTCCCTGAGGCCTTTGCCCCTGGGTTGCCATTGTCGGGTGTGGAGTGGTCGGGTCCTCTTCTTCGGGACGTCCGAGCAGTCTCACCATCCAATGTCCCGTGCAACCCCAAAGGTGGATGTCACGAATGGTCCAGCCTGCTCGCCTCTACAATCGCTAGGTGTTCCGAAGACTCGTGGATAGGTAGTTTCTCCAAGTGCCACCGATGTTCTCCAGGTATGTGCTCTATGCCAGATGTTCTTGCACTCATCATCTTTGCCTTCTGGTGTGCGAGTTGTCAGATCACACACTCCTCTCTTCTTCTCTCTTCTTCTTCAGATTTCTTCGTAGCATTTCTTCGCGGTGGCGTCATGCCACTCAATTTCCTCCTTCTTGTTCTTTCGGTTCGCGATGCGGTCTAGTCCCATCTTCTTGCTCATCTTCACTGACCAGGCCTCTCCATGTGACGTGCACTTCACACGGCTCTCCCTGGTCCTGTCCTGCCCCTGGGACAATGCATTCTCTTCCTTCGGTGACCAGACTTGTCGTCGCGACCCTCTTCCTTTCAATACTCATTCTCGGTCTTCATTCTTTGATTCCAGGTCTTTCATCACTGACCTCTTCTTTGGTCCTCTCCAAGGACCTCTACTCGGTCATCTTGTCAGACCTCTCGGTCATCTTCGCCGTGACTTTCTGGCAGGTAGTCTTCGCCGCGACCCTCTGGTAGGTCGTCTTCGCCACGACCCTCTGGTAAGTCATCTTCGCCGTGACCCTCTGGTAGGTCGTCTTCGCCGCGACCCTCTGGCAGGTTGTCTTCATTCTCGAGGATGCGCTCCAGGTGCCTTAATACCACACCGACGTGGTTCTCTCTTTGCAGCCTCCACTCGGGCTGGCTTCACAGGATGAGTTACGCTGTGTGACCCCCTGGGTCCTCTTCCTTGCAGGGCGTTGACTCTCGCGCTCCGGTCCGTACTGTCCATGTCTGGGGTACATTTTCGGTGCAACGTCTCTCCTTGCGCTCTTTCCTCATCTTCCATTTGTGGTGGCATCCTTTCGCCACTGGGCGCACTTGCTGTGCACTTCCTCTGGTCCCTTCGGAGACTTGCTGCTTTGGGCTGTTGTCTTGAAACCACCCTTGTTCTCCTGGTGTTCTTGCTGTTGCAAATGACCACCTGTGGCCACTAGGTGTCACTGCCTTCCTTCTCCCAGGTCCTGGCAGCCTTTGTCCTCTGGGTTCCGTTTGTTCCAGCATCCTCCCTTGACAAAAGGGGTTTTCAGCAGCTATTTCTGTGCTGCGGTCCACTTCCTCCACGTGGCAGGTCATGCTGCCTCTCTTGATTAGCACTGTACAATGTTAAAGGGTAGACTCCCTGTGAACGCAGTGTGGGTCGAATCTCGTTGAGTGCGGTACTCTATTCACTGGCTGCCCATTCATGTCATGTTGCCTTTAATGCATTCTTCTATTAATTGCACCAGTGTTTATCTATGCTCATTGTACTAGTGTTTCTCCACTACTCTTTTTCTTTTTCATTTTGGAAAGGCAGGGATGTGGCTGCCTCTCTCCTTGCCTTGATCAAAGGCTACAGCAGTCTTCCATTTGCTGCAGGCCTGTCCATAAGAAACATCCTCTTTTTCCTAAACCCGGTACCGTCAAACAGCCACTAGGTGGCACTGCCGCTTTACTTTCAAAGGCCCCGGTAGCTTCCTTCATACTGCGGGCCTCCTTGCTTGCTGTCCCGGAGTTCTTTTTGCCCCAGCGAGACTTCATCCTCCAACTGCCTACGACCAGGAGGTACACGTGGGCACAGCGGGGGACTCACCAGTTTACCCGACGCGCCTCCTCTCGTGCCACGTAAGTCTTTCTGTTTTAATTTCTTTTATTATTCTGGCAGTCTGTTGGGGTTAGGAGTTCCGATGCTGCCCCACTCGAATTTCAGTTTTCCCGGGCGGGGCCCTCGCGCTGCACCATCTCTGCAGCGGCCTCACCCACTTTCTTCAGTCCAGTCGGTGCAGGGAGGGAGGGAGGTTGAAACACACGGGCTACAACAGTCTCATTATCTTTTCATACCGCGTTGGGGTGTAGGCCATACCCTGCTGGCCTGCTCGTCGAGGAGCCGGTTCGGACGGTCTCCTTAAGCTGCCGGTTGTGCCACTTTCACCAGTCTTGGAAGGCTGGGCCCACTGCTGCTCTCACTTATCGCCACATGGGCAGCACCTGGCCTCACTGACTCCGACGCTCCCCTCCATTGCTCACTTTCCGTCCGCTACTTGGTCAGGCTTTTACTACTCTTCTTGGCACTATCGGCGGTGGTGCTCGGCGTCTCGGCAGTCCGGCCTCGCTCGCCTTTCACATCTGCCACCACGAGGGCTCACCTCACGCCAGAAGGCACAGGCACATGCTCTTTAGATGCTCAGTGGGCTCCCGCTCCTTCACCTTTACCCCTGGGCTCTTCACATGCCCCGCAGGCTCTCAGATGATTCCCTCACCAGCTGCAGGGGGTGCCCTTGACACGGATAGCACTCTCCCTCTTAAACCACCAACAAGGCGGCTGCACACGCAGGCAGGTCCCGCACGTCGCCAATGTAATGGTGCAGGGCCCTAGGCCCTCATGCACTCATAATAATGACACGGACACAGAGTGTTAGTTGGTAGAACTCGCCCAGGGCACGTGCGCCGGGCAGGGTCACATGTCCAGTGCCGCCTGTGCTGGATGGGTGTGGGGTGGAGTGTAAGCCAGCCCTCTGGGAGTGGCTGGTACAACAGAACAACTAGAACAGTGACCAGCAGGTCACTACAATAATGAATAATAGCGTGTCAGCATGCACGCTGTTTTATGGCTTGAGAACGCCTTGGCAGAGGGGCGCAAAGCATTACAGATATGAGTTGCTGTGGTTGCTAGAATATCATGACGCTTCTGTAATCGTCATGAGGAATCTACTAGCAACCATATACACAGGAAGTTTTCCTGCTTAAAGTGGCTTGTTACAGTTACAGGAGACTGAAGTCAATGCTACAGAGAAGACCAAAAATGTGGAGGATCCTGGAGCTCAAGAGGTGGTTCCTTCTTTGACTGTAATGCAGCAAATGATCCAGGCAGTAGTGGCTGCTGCTTTACAAACAAGTACTGGCATAGCCAATAGGTCTTGCCTTTAGGACCATATAAGTATTTAGCCATGCAGCACATTATCCTAGGTGCTACAACATCTACTGATACTTTATGTGCCCCTGGTGAACAGCCACACACCTATGGTTGGGGTTCCGTGATATTTGATGAACACTGGAAATGCAATTTATGCCCAGATAGGGCAAGTCTGCAACCTAAAGGAATTTAACGATGAATAAAAATAATGCTATTAAAATAATACCTTCACTAACTGCACCAAGGCAAGGCATTGAATAAGTAGAAAACATATGAGTGACAGTAAAGCCAACCAATGGTAACCAATGAGTAGGATTTAAGCCCAATGTACATTCCTGGCAAACTGACAAGCTGTTTTTGCAACCAGACAGTTTGAGCCGTCTAGTAGGCTTGAACTAAAAACTTTTTTTTTTTTAAATCTAGTAACTCATGGTACAAGCGTGCTGACAATTTTTTTTTCGATTTCTTTTAGTTGGTGTTTGCAATCCAAATATGCTGTGCAAAGGCCAAAATAAATACCTCGATTGTAGTACAGCAAGAACTGAATTTGACTGCTTACAAAGCAGATGAAGTAAACAGCAGCTCCACTGCAGCATTTACCATTCTCAAAATTTAATCATGCAAGTCGAGAAGCCAGTAAAATGCTTGAAGAGTGCAGGTACATGAAGAAAGTCATTTCTTTCGGGGATCTAATGCCATTTGTAATCGTAGTGTCTAACTTGGCAGGTTGGTCATCTTTAAACAACTAAAGCCACATTTTAATGTTAAATACTGCAAACTGTGATACCAGAGGTTTTAATGGGCTCTAATGTGCACAGTTAGAGGTGACTAATAGCACCACTACTGCAGCTCTTACTGCATAAGAGGGTAGTGGGTTTCCGAAAAAAATCTTGGCTCAAAACCTATACCGAACTGTTTGCAATAATGTAGAGAGTTGACAGGCACCACAACCTGATCTTCTCTCGATCATATATCCCCATTATGAAGACACGTTATAGGAAGAAAAAAATGCAGGCAGCACAAAAACTGACCAAAGAGCTTCTGTAACAGCCTGGCCAAACTGGGCATCTGGCCGGGGCTTGGACTCAGAGAGTAGAGGCCATTGCCATAGCATGACAGAACTTACTAACGGACACTCTGAGACATTCCACATGGAATGAACCCACACACCTAGAAGTAGAGGGGTTCTGCCACGTGGCTCAACAACCCCGTCTACCAGCCAACCAATTAGGACTCTAATAAAGCTCCAGCATTAGCGCTACGCTAACACAAGACAAACAACTGCCAAGAGAGTGAGAAGCAGCATTTATAAAGTGCACTACATTTGGTGGGTTTTCGCTCTGCCTGCTGTACTAAAACTGGAGATGTAAGCTGCTGTTTAAGGACTAGAATGAAGGGCTACAAGAAATACCAAGAGGCAGGTTTCCAGGGTTGGAGTGCTTGAATGGGTTGCCTACTTTTAGAGTTTATCTGGAAGGCGAGGATTTAAGAAGGTGACCTCTCTTTAAATGACATCACCATGACATCAGCTATGCAAGGGGTGAGGTGCGAAAGCATTTAAGTTCTGCACAGGCCAAGGTAAAACAGATCCAGTTTGAGACAAGGTGCCAATGAAGTGCTTTCTTGCCTCCTGAAATCAGATCACATATTTTCAGGCTGCATCCAAATTCTGGGATCACTGACACCTACATTTTGAGGTGGAGTGGGTCTATATAAAGCTCCAAGCACAGTAACAAAGTCAAGTGGCTGCTTGCTGTAAAGATCTGTGTGAAACTTCCAAATCAAGGGTTCCAAACACGGCGAAGCAACTCGGAGGGTAAATTGTACGTTCCAACACCTGTGAGATATTTTAGTGGGTTGAAGTAAGCGCCAGTGTATGCTGGAAGTTTGAATGGCCCACACCCACAAGAGGCTGGCGGGGTTGTGGAGACTTTTTTTGTGATTATCCTGACTGCAGGGGGTGGCCGGGATCCTAAGCGTTTCTGACTACACAGGGCACCCGAGTCTCCTGCGGGCATGCAGCTCAGCACTTCCGGACAGAGTCTCTCCCTGCTTCGTTGCACTGAGCCGTCCAGTACTAGTCATTTTATTCAGAGTACGCTGGTGTTGAGCTCAGGGCTCATAAAGCATGGTGCAGGGCAGGGGAGCCAGGCAAGCAAGGTGCTATGATTTTTTAGGTCTCGCCTGAGCCAGCGCGCATGCGCTGCTCTGGCGAGACTTTTAGTAAGCGGGTTTTGGAAGTGCAAACAGTGGCTTTTGCTGCGGACTAGCCTGCGTTCACGCGAGCGTGCACGCGCGATCAGGCGCCATATGGCTTCCCTCGCCATCTGGACGCTCGCGTGAACGCAAGCTGGTCGCCAGCAAAAGCCACTGTCTGCACTTCCAAAACCCGCTTACTTTCACTTTCACGGCTGCGCGGCCGTGTCAGTTTCACGGCTGCGCGGCCATTGCTTGTTAATTCTCCACCCCGTCCCTTCTCCCGCGTCTGTCAGACGTCACAACTCGTACACGGCGCTTCTTTTTTACCTACCTTCTTCTACCCTGGCACTCGGGCAGGACGGCCTTTGCTGTTGGGGAACCAAAAAGCAATTGGAAGGGAGTGTTTTTCTACCGCAGGTTATTCTTCACCTCTCATCTTCGCCGGTTGGTACATATCCACCCATGTGCGGGATGGGATACCCGGCTTTTCCTCTGCATTTTTCGCAGAAAGCAACTCCTTTGTTTTGTTATGACAGTTCACATGTTAAACTCCACGAGGCACACAAACTGGTCTGAGCATACTGTACGCGCGTCCTTTTCGCTCCTATCTTGTATCGTTCCCACGCCACCACAGACCACCCCACTCCCCACGTGGGGCTTCCCTTTACCCACCACGCACAGGCATCAGTGCAGAGAGCTGCAGGTCCATGGATGATGCAGTCAGCCACGCCACCCCAGTATGCTTTGTGGGTGCTTTGCCTCGCGAAGAAAGTGTTGCACTGAAAGAAGTGAGTGACTACGAAAATGTGTACCACGTTTGTCTCCCTCCCACCACACACCTCTCGGTTTCATACAATACGTTTTCCTACGCAGAAGGTGCAGAACTTGGTGGAGGCGAGACCTTTCAGTTAGTCCCAATCCTGTTTAATTTGTTTAAATCATAAAATACGGTTACCCGGCTGCAGTGTTTCGGTTTAAATAACATGCAGTGGTTCGCCATGCAGTCTGCGCAGCGTTGTGTCGCCCCATTTGGAGCTCGGAGCACTTCTTGTATCACTGGATGCAATGCCACCTCTTGCCTTGTACTATGTACTGCACCCTCGTCATATGCCACCTTCCCCAGTGTGCGCCCTCTCTTTGGTTTCTGCAGCATGTGCACCTCACCCCTGATGCGCGTGCACCGTCTCCAGTGATAAATGTGTCCTGTGCAATGTCTTGTCATTCAATGTGCGCAAAGCCTCCCGCAGTGCTTGCTGGACCCCTTCCACCGTGTATAGAGGATTTGTATTTCCTCGTGCCGCTTACACATTGTTAGCGATTGGTGCCCCAGCCCTTACAGTGCATCCTGGTGCTGTGAGTGCAGACTCTCGCAATGAATGTTATGTTCAGGCTCCTCTCGAATGCACACTATCGTTAAGGACATCCTTCGTCTGTATGATGAGTAGTTTTATCTGCAGCACCCTAAACAATGCGTGCAGCGTCGCCGATCGTACTGAAGGGCCCTTCTGCTGCCTCCCTCACCAGGGTCGCAACAATTCACTTCCCATCACTAAATACAAAATCTTCTGTGCAGCGCTTCCGTGCATGCAGTGTCTCCTGCAGCGTGTGCGCTGTCTGCAGCTCGCAGAGCCCGAGCTCCGCCTGTGATGCGCGCCCGCACTCCCAGGAAGCCCCCGGCGGGGGGAGCCTTAACACCGGTCACGGGCCCCTTTCATCACGGACGGGCGCCTGGAAACCGCCGAGCTCTAGTAATTGCTTTTTTTTCTCTCTTCTAGGCAAACCCTGGCTTCTAGCCAATCAGCGCTTTGTTTACAATATGTGATTAACGGGCGGACTCGGAGGGCAGCCATCCAATAGCAAGGCTTTTCCTGAGAAGGGTAAGGCGGAGACACGAGCCTGTGAGATTTAATCCTTGCATGAACGCATCGTTGTAGCTCAGGGTATGTTCCTCTGGTAATTTATTTACTAAACGTTTTGAAAATCGAAGTATCAGATATACGAGTCATTTTTGTTAAAAATCAACCTAAGTTTTCAGGCTGCAATCCCATTGCGGCAAATACAGACATTCTGTGTTTATTGTAATACGAGTATTGTTTGCGTTGATCATGTTCACTGGCATTCCATTTCTAGCATGTAACTTGCAGGTTACACTTAGTTCTCTGCAATACATGCATTAACTAAGTGAGGTATGTTTTCAGCCATGCAGTCAGCTGTGTTACCACCAGCTACAAGTATACTACCAGCAAAGCTATTTGTGGGAAGTGTCTTGACACCCACTCATTCTCGTAGCTTATCTCTTTTGTGTGAGCCCAATGAGGGAGATGTTTACATTCGAGAGGTGCTATTTGGTTTTAGGCTTATCTTTTAGATTGCAAACATTTTTGAAGTACTGCCATTCTGAGGAGTAAAACCTCTCACACTATTTTTGTAATTTTGCAAAGTACAAACCGATCATCCGTCTTAGACAAAATTAGCTCAAAAAGCTTTAATAATTCCCTACAAGACAAGTCTTCTGATCAGCAGCATCAACCTTGAAAACTCAGAAGGAGTGAGAAGGTTGACGGGTAAGCCCTCAGCTTCCCCAATTCCAATCGTAAATTTACACAGAGGGGTAACCCAGTTTTCTGAAAGACTATTTTTTTATGTGATTCGTGAATGTTTTAATGTATCCCAAGTAAGTGAGCGGATAGCACCCAGGTAAATTAGTGCCCACGCCACATTTCTTGGATACTTTGGTATGTGTCTTTTAGTTATATATATATATATATATATATATATATATATATATATATATATATATATATATACATTTATATATTTATATATTGTAGGGTCCTCACCCATATGTACAACCCGTGGCTTCCTTCTTTATTGGTTCCTCACTCAGACATCTAATGTGTGTGAGAGGGCTCGATGCGTTTGTAAGCAGAGCTCTTCTAAGTGAGAGTGCTGGGAGTATGAGTGAGTTAAAAATGCCTCTAAATCCTATATTGTTGATTTTTATTCTGTATGGTCTAGGGCAAGATTAACAAGCATTGGCATAGCCAATAGGTCTCGCCTTTGGGACCTTATAAGTGTTTAGCCATAGTGTTGTTGCAGTAAGGATATTGTGCTGCATAACTAAATACTTATAAGGTCCCAAAGGCGAGACCTATTGGCTATGCCAATGCTTGTTTTAAGGGGGAGCAAGGGTGGCGAGGGGGGGGGCTGAATAAGCATGGTGCTGTGCAGGGGAGCCAAGGAACAATTGTACTGTGCTGAGGAGCTCTGAAAGCATGGTGCCTTGGAAGAAAACTGAAAAAGTGCTGTGCACAAGGATATATGATATTGGCAAATTATTCTTGTATATGTAGTTTTGACACAATTGATGAATGTGGCTAGCAAACGTGTTTTGCACATGTACACCAATGGTACAGATTGGTTCCTGCGCTGCAGTTTATTTTTCGTGCGCTTTTCACTGCAGCAGATTCATTGTTACAGTTGAAATAACGAGACCTTCGTGTGCTTTATCTTGAGTGCCAGCCCCTCCCCTGAATAAGTGGAGTGCCCAGACCTGCAGAAATGTCTCTACGACCAAAGTAACTACTTTATACACTGATTCATTGTTTTCTATTCTCCCCTGAATTTACCATTGAAAACAAGGAAGCTGTGAGAAAAAAACACTTGGAAAATTTAAGGACTATTTCAAGCCTACTCCTTTCTTGTATAAATATATTTTACATCTAATTCCGCCAGTGAGTTGAGGTGAGTGGGGGGGGGCGGCTGGTGGTGGGGGGTAATGAAGGTCCCATTATTTTAGAAGATAAAAAATCAAAATTAAAAAAACGTAAAGGTTTGTGTACATTATTAAATTTTTCACACGTGGAAGGTAAAATAATGAAAAAACACAACTCTACACTTCGCCATCTACTGGATGAACAAAGCAAAATGTAATTTCTGATTGCATCGAGAATTTGATACGAAATTAGGGTCCAACATGTTGTCCAGGGCGTTCCAGTGTCTTAAACCTTCAGACAAACAGCGCAGTTTTCGAGTGTTCTGAAGTTTTCTACGGGCTGTAAGCAATGGATGCCCGAAGAGCTCCTTCAGTATGAAGCTGCTCTAACACAGGTCTCTGAGGGCAAACCCCTTCCAACTTCTGCAAGTCAGAAGCTGTGTCGCCTCGGTGAACGTTTTAGTCAGGGCACAAGTCCTAAAAAAAGAAGTGGGGGGACTCTCCAAGTTAGGTGGTGTCACAGGAAGTGACATCACGGCAGGAAGTGACATCACGGCAGGAAGTGACATCACAACAGGAAGTGACATCACAACAGGAAGTGACATCATGGCAGGGAGTGACATCACGGCAGGAAGTGACATCACAGCAGGAAGTGACATCACAGCAGGAAGTGACATCACATGTGCAGCAGATCTATAATTTGCACATATTGCAAGATTTAACAATTGAAGCTGCTCAGTACTTAAGCCTGTGACTTAAGGTCCCTGTATGGAGGAATTAACAGCCCAAATGTGGATGAAACTAATTTTCGCGCTTGTCTTAATCGCGTGCCGCCACTCACTGAAGTGCTTTCAACTTGTTTCAAGGCCAACGCGAGCAGAATAAACAATACCTGTAGAACAGGGAATTTAAATACACAATGTGCTCTGCGCCCAGCGCTTCATTTCAATTTCAAAAAATAATTACGGAGGTTGTGGACCTCATTAGTTTGTGAAGTCACTTTTGTTTTAAAAGCACATTTCCTTTGGAAGGTGCCGATTATTTTTTAATTCCAACGATTAACAAAAAAAAAAAACATGTGGGAGGTGATCTGATAGCTTTAGACAACATGGTTGTGTAGAAAAAAAACAACATACTTTTTTGGTGCAAAGCTTCAAGGCACATAATTTAGGCTTCAAAGGTTACTCTAAGACACAGATAACTTGATGTACTTTATCATCTGTGTTTTGAATGGAAACCCACGTCAGAAGCAGTTATCGCAATACATAAAAAAATATATATATACTCAACATACTGGCACTCAAATATTTTTAAAGCAGCAGTGACCTCCGAGTGTAACCCCTGCACTTTTCCCCAAAAAGGAAAAGTATACAATACTTTCGCTGGCCCTCTCAACAAAGAAGGTATTGTCTTGTTTATACTTTCCTAAAGAGCTTTTGCAGTTGCTCTATTTACCTCACAGTTTCGGAAATAAACTATGAGAAATACTGTGGGGCGAATTACAATGTCAAACAAATCACAAAAAGGCATTGCTTCAATCACAGCTTGACAAACAGTGGTAAGGCATGCTATGATTTTTGTATCAAAGGAAGTGCGCGATGTCATCTCGAAAACTAGAGAAAAATACACTGTTAGAAAACAAATCTCCATGAAGCATGCCTCAAATGTTTTGTGCAGGTATTTTTTCATAGATAACAAGAGCCAGAACTTCCAGAACACTTTCAGAGGATTCATAGCCCTGAGACCAGAGCTGGTGGCCTGGGGCAGTGCCAGGGGCCAAAGGGCAAGGCCGGAATAGGGCGGCCACCCCTGCCAACCCCCCAGTGGACGTCCACGTCTCCAGTGCAATAGAATGTCCTGCAGAGGGGGCGTGGCAGGGCGACAACACGCACCTGCAGCGGCCTTGTTTAATATAACCTGCACTTGCATGTTCTGAGCGGAAGCACTTCGAGTACAGAACAGCTTGGATTGTTCTGTGGCTGTGAGAGGAGGGCCGTCCTCAGCGCTCATCAACGACTCATTCAGACAGGGTTGGATTGGGGCCACAATTCGGCCCGGGCAGCCCCAAAAAAGTGGCCCACATTCGCAGATCACAGCCTTTCACAATACACTGCTTAGTTAGGATAATGGAGTTAATGCTGGCAAACATATGCGGTAATACAAGTATTTTAAAGCTTTTTTAAATAGGTAATTAACATTCTAATGAAAAAATATACTTTAGAAGCACCGAATTATCGAAAATACAAGGAACTCACTTTTAATTGTGTTTTTTACCCATACGTTTGCTGTGAATGTTTCTATTGATGTTCACTGGGGAACATGATATAGCTAAACTGCCTTTTACACTCACCATGGGTTTTTATGATATTCCTTTTATGTTTTGCAGTACTTAAGAGAGGCACTTCAATGTTCAGACTAGTGAAAGGTGCATCTGTGTTTTTTGTTTTACTTGCGGCTAGCATCCCGTGTACGTTCTGAGAAAGAGAATGATGCTAGTGGGTAAATGCAAAAAGAAACAAAAAATAGTGTGACTTCCCTTACGTACAGTTTTATATAGCATGAACTAGGCCCAGAGGCATTGGAGCGCTTTAGATGGTCACATTCTTTTTTTAGGTTCATGTAGATTAAGTGATTTGCCCTAAATCACAGGATGTCGGACTGACGCTGGGACTTGAACCTGGTTTCCAAGTTTTGGCCCAGAGTCTCCCTGGTTGGCCCTCGCCTACCCCCGCCATCCCATGCTCCTGTCCTCTCCCCTGCTGCAGTCCCCTGCAAAGTAAGTGCTAATGGCTTCCCATCAGCAGCTCCTTGCAGAGGCACACCTAATGCTGTGACAGTCGGAGCGGAGCCGCCTGTTGTCGTTCTGCCTCTGACATTAACCCCCTGGCCTGACTTCAAGTGCATGGGGTTGTTTGTTAAGGCTTTAACTACAGCCTTTCACGCTGTGAATCAGGGGTGGAATCCTTCATAGACCAAAAAACCGGCCCACCAACTGGCCTCAGCCAGCGGCCCATCGGCCGATGCCCGATTGCCCGCCTTACCAATCCGAGGCTGCATTCAGAACTGCTGGCTTATTAACAAGAGCTACTAAATTCCAAATTAAAAATAAATGAAGCTTTTTGTGCAGCACAGAAGCTGTACCGGTGCAATTGATGATGGACCAAAATAGAATGTTCTCGAATGCGGGAGCGGATGCTGAGTAGTTTGTTTACTCTGCCCTTTCACTGCATGTCCTGGGCACGCAGCTCACGGGGTCTCCAGCTCTGCCCTTCGTATATCCGAGGTAATGGGGGGCTCGCCTGCACGCGTCCCGGGCCTCTTTGAAGTCACTGGCTGTTTTTGTTTCCACCTCTCCCCCCGGGGGCCTCTTCCGCGCATTCACTACTCTTTCCACCGGTGAACATGTGTGGATGAGCAGAGCAGGGTGGACGGCGTTTTGATAAGCAGGGTGGACGGCGTCCACCCTGGAAAATAAGTGAGGGGACACCGTCCACCCACGTGGTTCCCCGACTCGTGCCCTGGTTTTAGTCTAGAACTACAACCCCCTTAAACAAGCCGAGTAATGCAGTTACTAGTGAATACACATGACCGCAGAGCACAGCTTAGGAACGTCTTTAACACAAGAAACTGGTAACCCAAGGTATGCAGACCCCCAACAACAATCATAATGCTGAAGCAGAGGCCAGCACTCACCGGCATCATCTTGGGTCCCTACCACATTGATGCGGGCTACGGGCCGGTTCGAGTCTCCCTTTCTCCCCATGCCTAATAAAAAATCAATATAAATACATGGTGTTCATTTGTTAAGAAAATAAAACAGTAGTAAATGGGAAACAAAATAATAAATGTACAGTGCCTATCGCAGTAGGGCAAATGGACGAACTCCTGCAGGGTGAACGCAAGAAGATAAGCGTGTTTGGTTCAACTAACAAAAAAAAAACACACCAATCCACAAACAGAGCAAAGGCAAATGAAAAAAATAGCACGACAAAACTTAACAAATGGCCAGAAGTGAACTGATACTTGTAACAGGGTCAGTCTCCAGGGCGGAACAAGACAGCCCAAAGACGGGACTAATGTAAACCATTCACCAATGAACCCAAAGCATTTTCGAAAGGCAGGGGAAGAAACAAGTGATAAGCGAGGGGTGTGCCTTAACTCCATCGACGAGATACACCATGTCTAGGCTCGACCTAAAAAGAGACGAAATACCTTCTCCTAAAAAGACTTGTTTGGAGAATGTGGCCCCTGCAGAGTCTGGTACAAGAAAGCCCAAAGACGGGACTAATGTAAACCATTCACCAATGAACACAAAGCATTTTTGAAAGGCAGAGGAGGAAACAAGTGATAAGCGAGGGGTGTGCCTTAACTCCATAGACGAGATACACCATGTCGAGAGACAGGGCATGCGCTGTCTAGGCTCGACCTAAAAAGAGACGAAGTACCTTCTCCTAAAAAGACTTATTTGGAGAATGTGGCCCCTGCAGAGTCTGGTACAGTGGAGGATGTAATTAAATGGAGATATGTGCAAGTACAAGAATTGAAAGAAGTCTTGCAACACATTAGGCAAAACCTAGAGTTTCCAGAACTGGCTTTGCAGGAGAGTGAAGATTTTTTCTCCCAATATCAAAGAAAAGAGCCTGAATCCCTTCCACTCTGTTCTTCAGTTAAGAAAGTAATGGAGAACGAATGGAAAGAGATTTTAGACAAAAAGGTATCCGTTGCAGGAATTTACGGAAAACTTTCCGACTTCCATCAAAGAGGATTCTTTATTGGCAGGGTTGGCATCCCAGCGAGGACTATCATTTCTGAGGATGCCACTTTTGAAGATCCATTAGATAAAAGGGCGGATGTGGCTGTGAAATGTGCTTTTGCCACATCAAACTTTGCTATTAGGGCAGCAGCATATTCATCCTATGCAATTCAGTCACCGATGAAAGATTTTCAATCTCCTGTGGTATTGATAGATCAAGGGGCGGACATTACTCCTACGCTAGCCATGATGGAACAGCAAGTTAGACTGATTTACTTTGATTCCCTGTGGGCGGCTGCACCCACAGGGGGTTCATCTATTGCGGCGAGACACCAGTTATGCTTGAGATCTTGGAAGGTGGATGCTGCACAGAAAGCACTGTTGCTGAAAATTCCCTTTTCTGGTGTTAAACTATTTTGGCCCCCTTGGAGGAAATGACTAAGGAATCACCTGAGGACCTCAAGCTGTTGCCCCCAGAGAATGTGGTGAGGCAAAACTTCTATAGTAATAAAAGGGCATTTGGTGTAGCCATGCAGGGTAAGCCCAACCGGCCCATTAGGGGTAAGGTGCGAGGTTGGGGTGCCCCTTCCACCAATAAATCCTGGCTTTAAGCTGGAGCTGCATGCTCTCAGACCGCCACAAAACCCTGACTATGTGACCGATGTACACAACCTGGTTGGAGGACGGATTTCTCTGTTCTCCAAGGTTTGGGAAAGGACAGTGTCAGATCAGTGTGTACTACAAGTGGTAAAGTAAGGTTTCCGGATTGGTTTTGTGACTTCCCACCAGATATTTTTCATGCAATGCCATGTACGGTAAATGGAGTGAAAAGGCATGCCCTGCAAGACGGAATTCAAAAGCTCTTGGAAAAAGAATTTATCGTACCTGTGCAGCATTCACAAAGAGGAAAGAGATTGTGTTCTATTCTCTTTCTAGTGGAAAAACATTCAGGCAAATTCAGACCAGCAGTAGATCTGAAATGGTTGAACCAGTTCATACCCCATACGAACTTCAAATGGATGGTGTGTCATAATATTCTCCCCTTTATCAGCCAGAGGGAAGCTCTAGCATCTTTGTATGCGTATCTGCATGTTCTAGTTCATTAGATTTCACAGAGATTTCTTCAATTTTGTGTTCAGGGTCAGAATTATCAGTTTAAGGTATTGCAATTTGGTTTAAACTCTTCACCTAGGGTTTGTTCTAAAGTGCTGGCTCCCCTTATAGGTATCATGCATGTGAAGGAGATTAAGGCTTTCCTTATCTGGATGATTTGCTGATTTCTGCTTCTTTTTCCTCTAAGGCAGAACATCTCGTCAAGGAGGTCAGCAGTGTGTTGCAGGATCATGGATTCTTAGTGAATCACAAGAGTTTCATTGGTGCCCATTTCAGGACATTGGTGGGGAAGGTGTTCCTTCCAATGGAATGGAAGCGGACGCTGGTGGCAGAAGTCCAGGGGTAACAGGCACAGCTCTGCCCCCCAGTAATACAATCGTTAAGACCCCAGGGCCTGATGTCAGCTCATCTCTTAGTTCTTGCTTGGGCATGCCTGCATATGTATCCTTTGATCAATCACTTACTGTCCCACTGGTTGCCAAGGTCTCAGGATTACACTCAGGGGGTTCTTGTGACAGCAGGATTGAGGGAGAGTTTGAGCCAGTGAGTGGATGATGCAGATCTGTCAAAGGGGCATCTTTTCCATGTAGTACCCTCCAAGATTGTCACCACAGATGCCAGAAAGCTTGGCTAGGGCGCAACTCTGGGATAATTGTCAGCACAGGGGAGATGGTCGAAGGTCCAATCTGCTTGCTCATCCAATTACAGGGAATTGAAGGCAGTACAGTTGAGGCTCCTAGCGTTTGCCCCTCAGTTCATCATGTAGAGGTCATGACGGACAACAGGTTGGTCATGAGATATATGAATCACCAGGGGGGTTGCAGGGTACAGTCCCTCAGTCGACTGAGTCAGGACAGTTGCAGCTGGGCTGAACAAGAGCTCTGGTCTCTGACAGCGATTTACTAACCCGGGGAGGAGAACTGGATCGCAGACAAGCTCAGTCAGTTTTTTCATTAATGATGAAGGAAGTATCCTGCAGTTGCAGAAGGAGTTTGAGATCCAGAGGCTAGGCTTATTCGCCTGAAAGGAGAATGCCAAACTGCCAGGATTTTGCACAATTATTCCTTGCCAGGAGGCCTGGAAATTGGGCACAATGTCGTTCATGTGGGTAGGGTTGACTTCCTTTTTTATATAATAAAGGGGGAAGGGGAAGGCGGCTATTTTTTGGAGGGGTGGGATGCTAACTTTTGACTTTTGGATTTCCGTCAGGGAGACTAAAGCTCATTGAGTAAATACTGTGGCAAGGGGTAATGAAGATTATTGGTCAGTAACCGTGGCATTCTCTTTCAGCATTCTCTTTGTTTGGAGGTTTCTGCATTGAAACACCTTCACCTTCCCAAACCTCTCACCGAGTGAAGAATGCACACCCCATACTCACAAGATTAATTGATTTTAGTTGTTTGTATCATAATGATTGTTAAGATATCGCAAATTCACATCCCTGAATCCCATTGTCCAAGGTCAGAGCACGCCAAACAATGTTTAAAGATGATGCCCAGGCAGTTGCTGAACTGCCATTTTTCCTATTTTACTGAGCCATAAAGGAACCCAAGGAATAGAGTGGAATGGCAGTTCATGGTCAACAATTTCATACACCTTCTGCTGTCTCTATTGGGTCTCTGAAGAACCAAGGGAGGAAGGGGAAAACAGGTGGCACTCTAGCTGCGATCTGCCTTATCTTCTCTTAAGTGCCAGTCTGTGATGACTGGTGACTGAAATATTTCAGTCATCAGTGACAATGGGTTAGTTAAAGCAGCACCCAGCAAGTCGGGAACTCAGTGCTTTTGCATTGTGAGTATGGAGCATGACATTTTTTGGTGAGAGGTAAGGAAACACAGAGGGCTGTGGGGCAGCATGATAAGATGTCATATATATATAGCCAGGCACATAAACCAATGTCATCAAGGTAATGTCAAGGATTTGACATATTTTGTCATTGACACTGTCCCTAAAAGCCCACGGGGTGGTAATAGACAGCTACTACTGAGAAGGTTGGAGTCAAGGTACATACTTATGTTGGACATAAAAATTCCTAATGGGCTTAACTTGGACGAGGAGTTATCAGTACATCTTTAGCAGTAGAGTGTTGTTCTCTCCCGTTCCCAAAGTTTGGGTGACTGGTATCAGTTGTATATAGTGTTGCACACTCGTTTTATTTAAATTTTGTTTATATTATGTTCAATTGTTTTATGAATGCAATATCACGGTGATATGACATGTTTTCGTGACAACAAGTTGATTTTTCTCCATCTAGAGTGGCTGCTAATCTTCGGCCCCCGATGACTGTAAAATAAATATTTATAGTAAGGGGTATCTAAGCCCACTTGGGCCAGATTGTTAGTTTGAATAATTATATCAGGGCTTTGAGTGCATTTAACGCTGTCATGGCTGCTCATAAGGAGCATTACCCATCAAGTCCAATGTACAACAATTTTATAAACCAAGCCCTTTTCCCACTAATGGTAAATAATCTGATTCAGAAATGATGACAGGATGCTGATTTGCACTTGAAAATTATCGCACGTAGGGTGTATTTGTGATATATCAGACCGTCAGGAATATAATTCTACTTTCGGCACACCATTGGCTGTTAGAACTGCACAATAAGGGGTACTACAGCCCACATGGCTAAATGTTTGCAATATATTAATGCAATATATTAGTACATTAGGACACTGTGTCATAATTTATATACCAAACCCTGTTTCCCACTAAGTGTGCGTATTCTGACATCAGCCAAGATAATCAGATGCCGATATGCGTTTGAAAATACCGTGCCATGGTTGTGATTGTGATTCACCTAGCCACCAGGAGTATATTTTCACTTTGTTTTAATTTTGTCATGGAAGCAATATTATTTTACAATTAAGTTGGAACACTTTTAAGACTGAGTTAAGTCTTTATATAATGTATTTCTTTATATAATTTAGAAGCACTTTCACTTACTGATGTTTCTTTATGTCTATGATGCTTCTCGGGTTGCTGTGACAACCTCTGTGAGTGATGTAACATAAAATGAGCTTTTCCAATGGCGCCCGATGTTGTGAGCAAGGCGGTGTTGTCCGCCGAAACGCGTCAGGGCCTTTTTGTACAATAGATTTGGGTGTTTCAACAATCCATGGTGTTGGCGCCTCCTTCGACGTTTGGTAGCGGGACTGGTAGCTATATATATATATATAGTATACTCGTTTAGTCCGACAACATCTTTATGTTTATTTTGATGGTTAGGTACATTTTCTTTAAACTTTTCCCTCACTGTAGTCACAGGAATGTAATGAGCTATTGGGTGAACTAACGTATCCCTGCCTCCTTTAGGAATGCTTTGTGGGCTGCCCTTCCTGTCTCAGAGATTATATGCATCACATGTTGCTCTTGTGGTTATTATTGTTTTTGCGTTGCATATCGCAGAACTGAGCAGGTATGAAATGCTTTTCTTCAATTATGCTGCCATGTATTTTCTTGATTTGTATTACTTATGTAATGTATGTTACATTTGTTTATGTTGATGATGAAGTGGTGTTTAAAGGGCACATAAACAATTCTCATATATATGGCTTTTGACAAAGACTATGTTGGTCAAAACACATCAGTCTTTTGATTAAACTTCTTGAGGGCAACAATCCCTAGAGTGCAAGTTTCTTTTTGTGTGTGAGGTTCCGCACTGGGTTTTGCTTTTCATTTACAGTGGGTTCTGCTCCCACTATCTCGCACCCACTATGCTAGGTGGATGAATTCGGATATATATATATGCGATAGATTCGTCTCTTTACCAAGGTAAGGATTTGTTGAACAGACGAAGCGAACCCAAATGATGGTGCAATTGTAGTTTATTTCATGCCCAACACCACCACCGCCATAACGCGTTTCAGCCCGCGTGGGGCCTTGATCACATGACACTGCTGAGGGAGCGGTTACAACATTTAAAGTGCAAGTTAGTGACGTTTTGCTATGCATCAGCTTTTTTTCTCTCTTTCATAGACATGGAAAAAAATTTCATTCATATGTCTGAAGGCACATCTATACCACGTAGTGGTATTATAATGTTGGTTCACCAAGGGTATACATACATCTCTTAAAGTGCAAAGTAGAGCAAACATGATAAAATATCATGGGAATAGCAGCACATTGAATAAATAAATAAATAAATAAATATATACTCAATATATGTCTGTCCAGCTCTTAAAACTTCACCAGTTAGTGAAACAAGGCTAATATTTATGAATAAAATGAGGCTAAAAAAAAGTAAAACCAATGTAAAACTTTTTCTCATATATAGCAGCATCATTCAAAAAGCATATAAGTTTAATATTTGCATATGTGATATACCCATGAGGTTAAGATGTTATATATATATATATATATATATATATATATATATATATATATATATATATATATATATATATATATATATATATATATATATATATATATATATATATCAATTCCAAACATTCCTTAACCTCCGGTTATGGCGAAAAAGAATGAGCAAACTCCTCTTCGTGGTATTGAGATATCTTTTTTATTTCTCTCTTCTGCCTGCCATGACGCGTTTCGGCCGGTACAATGGCCTTGATCACATAAGGCTGGCTTTGCGGAAAGACTTTTTTAAATTGCTAAACCCTTGTCACGTGATAAATAGACATGGTAAACAGACTATATCCTTATTTTTGATGGAAGAAAGTGAAATCGGAGAACATTTTTTAAAAATATATATACATATATATATATATATATATATTAATATTACCTACTGGTGGTTGCCTGTGGATAGTTATAGTTAGGACCTAGTTTCCATAGGAAGAGCATTTTTTGATTTACCAATAACTTTGGCGTCGTTTGACAAATCGTCGCGAAAATTTAAAAACTAGTTTGATGCTCACTTTAGTTGCTGTCCTCAAAATTTCATGGTGATCCGTGAAGTGGAGGCAGAGAAAAAGGGGGGTCCCAAAACGCTTTTTCCCCATGTTAATTTCCCTAGGGAAATTTAGACATGGCTACAGCCCAAACTGCTGAACGAAATTACACCATATTTGGCAGAAAGGTCGCTGTTGGTCCAGAAATCGCCCTTTTTGTTAAATGCTGTAAATCCATTTAGTAGTTGCTGAGAAATTTAAAGGTTTGTAAGATATACATCTGGGGATTGCAGGATCCGCGTTTCCAGCCGAGATCTCCTGCTGAGATCTGATTGGCTGCCAACACCTCAAACTAGGATGTGTTGGCAGCACCTTTGTGACTCGGTTGAACCGAGTCACATAAAAAACATTAAAAATAATATAAAAGGGGTATAACACCCTGACCCCCTAGGCCTCTTGAGGGTTCCAACAGGGACCCCACAGTGCAAACAAAGTATTTTTTTAAAATAATTCAGCAGGAGTTGCGCTTGATCCACAACTCCCTTTGAAAATGTTAAATCATTCCGAATCAGCCCCCGGTACCTGGGGTATGTCTATAATATGTAAGAGGGGGCACACGGGACCGCTGCCTCCCCAGGGCATGTTGATAATGAGGAGGTTGCCCTTGGCAACACCCGCAGCCCCGGGGACCGACACCTTCCCGGGGCGAAATATGACAAATGTGGGGCGCACACAGCCCCCCACATCCCCGGGGTCTGCTACCTCCCAGGGGGTAAGTGAAATATTAATGTGGGGGTGCTCTGGCCCCCCCGGCAGCCACGGGGACAACCACCTACCCATGGCAAATGATTATAATGAAAGTGGGTTCCGCGTGGCCCCCAGGAGTCCGGGTACCACCACCTCCCCGGGGCTAAATCAAACAATGGAGGGGGCCTCATCTTGGAGCCAAAGTCAAAATCAACTTTATTCAATTTCATGTTTCGATAATCATAAAATAATACATCGTTAAATACATTTGTCAAGATTTCTAATATCATAGGTAAAGTTCAAAATTTAAAACACATAATAAAAACCAGAATATTTACAATAGAAAAGAACACAATGCTGTCTAATATATATCAAGTAAAAAGATAAGACACAATATATACTGACACGACTAATCATATTCATACACCAGTTTGTCATACAAAGAGGGGGATTTCCTTTCTGTTATAGCACCCCTAATAAAAAGGGAAACAGCATAGCAAATATTGTCAGTTTCAAGGCTACATAAAAACGTATAGGCTTCCTGATGCAGTGTAAAATTCTTTGATAGTAAGGCTGGCTGTAAAAAACGTTTCCTAACTACACTATAGAATCCGCAAAATAATCTAAAGTGCATTGAAGATTTCATCGACACGCCTTTTCACGGGCATCTGGGGAGTCTATTAGACCATGCACCTATTTTTGGGATGGCTAGAAGAACATCTACGATACCTAATCATAGCCTAGTAAGGTAGAATCTTTTCTGGATGTCTGTTACTGTCACAAGATACCCCTGCAGCCCTGATTGTAAAGGCCCTTCCAAGTATTCTGTTACTGAGACTTTCTTCCTTACTTTAAATTCTTTCTCGGCTGCTCGCTTATAAGTTAAAATGGCTTTTAATTCTTTCTTACCAAACTGTAATATATTCGCTGGATTCTTAATCTTAAGATCTGCATGAATTTCCTTAATTAGCCTATTTACATAGACCAGCCAGGGGATTTTGTTACAATACTCAAGAGTAAGACAATCATTAATTACTTCCCCATAGAATTTGATGCCTGGTTTACCCCAGATATTGTACCAGCCATTTATTGCACTCAAATTAATTATATCCTCCACAAAGGTTACACTGAACTCTCTGTAAGTGATTATGGTAGGTATGGTATGCGGTATAGCAAGGAGCCTAGCCAGAAAAGGAATTTTATTGGGTTTGCAAAATATTGTACCCCTCACCCCCCACAGAATTGCTCCATAAGTGGCTATTGGAATGCATTTACTCCTGTAAAGTTGTAGCATTTCACAAATAGGTTTGTTGCCAACTTTTCTTGCAAACCTAAACAATACCTCTTGGATCTAGCAAGTTTGGATTTTGCTAATTCTAAATGGGGATTCCAGGAGCCAGAGCCTGAGAAAAGTACATCCAAATAAGAAAAATTCTTTACTTCTAGTAGTTTATTGTCCCTAACGAAATGAGATTTCTTTTGGCTCTACCTCTTCCACAAACACTATAGTGAAGGTCTTGGACAGGTTTAATTTAAGATCTTTGTGTTCCAGAAATGCGACAAAACCATTGATCAGTTTTTGAAGACCGCTTGCGATTCTATACATTAACACCAATTGTTGGCATAAAGGAGCACCGGGATGGGTTGACGTCCAATTCTAGGTGAATCAGTGTCTAGCTCTTGGAACTCCTTGTCAATCCCATTCACATTAAGGGAAAAAAGGATTGGAGTTATAACACCCCCTTGTCTTATCCCTCTTTTAACAGTTAATTTAGTGGTGTACTCTACCCCCAGCCCAAATCTTACACAAGAGGTCATTGAAGAATACATCTGAGATAGATGAGTGACAATATCCATGGGGGCAACCATGTCAATCAGGGTTATCCATAGGATTGAGTGATTCACTAAACCGAAGGCGCTAGAGAGGTCTGCAAAACAGAGATAAATGAAGCCCTGCTTCGCTAATGTATATTTGCTAACTATAAGATGGAGATTTATACATTGTTCCATGGTCCCTATATCCTTCCTAAAGTTGTATTGGGCATCGGTCAACACATGGTTCTCCCCCATCCAGTCATCCAATTGATCTAGGATAATCCTCCCCAAGATTTTAGCCAAGGAGTTCAGGGGGATATCAGGCAGTAATGCCTAGGACCCTCGTCTCCTTTTTTAAATATGGGAACGTTGATGAAGTCAGTCCATGTATGAGGAATGGACCCACGCCCTACCGCATTTAAAACATTTGTAAGAACTGGTGAACACAGTTCGGTAACAGTCCTAAATGCATCAACAGGGACCCCATCGGGCCAGGGGCTTTTAAGGCAGTAGACTGTCATATAGCTGCAGCCACCTCTCTACTGTGATAAATTATAAAGGGGTAAAAGTCAAACCAGCTATATTGCTTTGAGATGCTGCCAGGTGATCCATGCAGGGACTAAAAATGCCTTCAAAATGTTCAATCCAAGTAGATGGGGCAACTAAGACTTCTACTTTAGAGTCTGCATTGTCTATCTCCTGTATGTACTGCCTGTTCTAAGCCTGCCCAGACTTGTTCCCTCAGCTCGGTCTCCAGACTTGTTCCCTCAGCTCGGTCTTACGTCGGCCTAAGGCCTGCTTATAATTTGACCATAGGGACTTAATTTCCTCAAAATTTCATGGGGATTTTTACAGGACCTTTCTTAGTTTATAATTAGCTTGACTACAGTGTCGGTCAAACCACCCAGTACAACGTGTCTGTTTACCTGAATTAGTCCTCTTTAAATGTTCTGCTATGGCTGAAGTGATCCTACTAAAAGCTGAGACAGCTTCATCAGGTGGAGGTTCAATTTATGTACAAGCATTGAAATCATCTAAGTTACTTTTTACCAGCTTTTCTAAAAATAGTGATGTGTTAACTCCAGACCATTTCAAACTAATTCCATTTACTTTGGCTATGGAACTGGAGTAGACATCTGAAACACTTTCCATGACTGAGTTGGAAATACTACTGTGAGTGTGAGTGGAAAATGGTCACTATAACAAGAGGCATCAATAACTAGTGTGCTGGATAAGTTATTACTATTTACTGACCCAAGGATTTGGTTGATGGAAGAGGTACTACCATTTTCACAAAAGGTAGGCAAGGAGGTACCCCCACTCTGATTCACAATTTCTAGATTATACTTATATAACAACAGATTTAAACTATCCTCATAAGTATTTGAGGGAAAATGCATCAAATTGTTACCTTTAGTGTCTACATGTATACAAATATCAATACGTGAATGTACACAGAGATCAGCGTTGAAGCCTCTTGCCCAAATGAGTACCCAGTCTCCAACAATATCCTTTATAAAATTATCCAGTTCTTTCTCAAGGGACCCTACAACCTCACAGCTTTTAGTACTAAACAGATTGTTACAGAAGTTAATCAGAACAATAGTCTTGTGTTTTTCTTAAGTAAAGCCAGTTGAAAAAAAGCACATATAATAAAAGACTTTTTAATATTCACCGGGACAGTAGTTGAAACTAGAACAGACTACCCACCCTCGGCTCGTCCATGTGCTGATGGTATCGCTAGACTATTTATAGCAATATACCCATTAATGGCATAGTTTTCAGTATGCCAAGTTTGCTCACTTTTCCCTCCTCGGACGACCCCTCTTCTTGGGGGGGGGGCCCTCAAGTACAGGCTGCTGCGGTGCAGGGGACTCTCCGCCAGAGTCCTCCTCCCTCCCTGTGGCAGTTGCAGTTTGTTCGGCACCAGATGTTGTTGGCACACAGGGAGGTGTGGACTGGTTGCTGTTCATCTGGCGGAGGCATTGTAAAATGTCCCTGTGCACCGCCGTCATCTCATGCAGTGCATCCCACTTGGACTCCACGCGGGACATGTGTGAGTCCACGCGGGACATGTGTGACTCCACGTGGGACATGTGGGAGTCCAAGCGGGCATGATGGGCAGCCTGCTGCTGTTTCATGTCTCTGAGGAGCCCCACTACCTGGCTGAGCTCTCCGGTGCTGGACTGGTACGCATCAGCTATGCGTACCAGTTGTGGGTCATCATGCACACCAGCAACGTCTGCAAGCAGCGACCTCTGTCTCCCAGCCCTCCCATCACCCCTGCTGACATGTGCAGTGTGTGCAGTGGCACGCACAGATAACCCTGGTCCACCTTGGGGGTTGGTGGTGGTGGTGGTGTCCATGGCCCCAGGTTGGTCCAGGGTCCCTGTGCTGGTGTTGCTCCTTGTTCTGTCCATGTCGGCAGGGATGGTATTCGTGGTGACAGTCGTTGGAGGGGTGGGTGCAGGGGGTGCAGCTGGTGGTCCTGCTGGTGCGGCAGCTGGTGGTCCTGCGGGTGCTGCATGTTGACTTGCACCGGATGTGCCAGGTTGGTCTTCATCGTCCGAGGAGGACAGAGGCTGTACGACGCCAGTGAGCTCCGCATCCTCTTGAGCCTGGGACTGGGACTCCTCAGCGTCTGCTGCTGTGTCCCCATCATCACCTGTTTTTGGGAGACACAAACAATGTATGTTATGTTTCTGCAGGCATCAATGGTTGACACACATGACAGTTGTGACTGTGCCTCTGGGTGCGGGCCTGTACATTGCATTGTCCTAAGTCGTCACAGTCAGGGGTTGATATTGGTGTGGCACATTGTCCTGCATTATTTGGGCATTTCTATGTATTTTCTGGGGTGTGAACATGGTGTGCATTGGTTGTGTTTGGTTGACAGCCGGCCCTCCTTCCCACCCACCCAGCCAGTCAGTTATCCCACCATGGAACGTGTTTGCGTTGCAGGGAGTGTAAGTTGTCTCTCAGGATGTCACTCAGTGGTGTCCTGCTGTTTGTTGGTGCACATTTGCCAGCAGGGCCTTGTGCTCCCCACAGCAGTAGCCAGTGTCAGCCATCTTGTGAGTCCTTCTCCACTTCCTGTGATGTGAGCATGGTTCAGGGTGGTGTTGATGGGACAGTTGTGGGGGTGACCAGTATCAGTGACTACGACTCCCATCATGCTATTGCCTCCACCCCCCTTCCCAGCAGGCCCATGCTTCCTTCCTTTTGACTCTGCTTCCCTGTGGGGTGGGCTGGCTGTGCTGACAGGATGGCTGGGAGTGTTGTCCTGGCAGTTGTTTGGCTAAAAGTCCCAAGAGTGTCCCTGTGCTTCACACAACATAACCCAGGGTGGTGGTTCTTTGTGGGATCTTGTGTTAGGATGGGGGGCATTGCATTCTACCAGGTGGGTTCTGTGGAGTTTGTGTTGGGGTGTGTGTGAGGGGAGGTGCTTGTGACTATGGTCAGTGCTGCAAGTCCTCCTTCCCACCCAGCTAGCCAGATATCCCACCATTGTACGTGCTTGCATTGCAGGGAGTGTAAGTTGTCTCTCAGGATGTCAGTCAGTGGTGTCCTGCTGTTTGTTGGTGCACAGTTGGCAGCAGGGCCTTGTGCTCCCCACAGCAGTAGCCAGTGTCAGCCATCTTGTGAGTCCTTCTCCACTCCCTGTGATGTGAGCATGGTTCAGGGTGGTGTTGATGGGACAGTTGTGGGGGGGTAAATATGTGTGACTGCGACTCCCATGATGCTATTGGCTACACTGACTTGGCCAGCATACACAGAATTCCTTCCTTTGAGTGGTCTTCACTGTGTGTTGGTGTTGTTGTGGTGGCTACATGTCTGGATGTGTTTGTTAGTTCTATTTGTGCCACTGCCTAGCTGTAGTTGTAGTTGTGTTTGTACATGTGTTGGCACAGTTGGATGTGACTTTTTTGATGGCATGTGTTGTGTTTATCTGACTGACATACACATTTTGGGATGATTCTGTTCTGGTTGCTGTGCAATTGCTATGAGTGCATGGTTTGACTCTCCCCTTGACAGTGATGTGTGTGTTTTGTGGCAGTATATTGTGTACATTTGTTGTGTACTCACCAGGCTCTGGGATGTCCTCTAGTCCATATACGCTCACTGGCGGAAGGATGGCCCGCACCTTCTCCTCCCAGGGCCTGAGGTATATTGGCTTGGCAGGAGGGCCACTGCCGGTGAGTTGGCTGTTGATGTAGTCTTTCTTCAGCAGGTCCCGTACCCTCCTGCGCACGTCATACCACCTGTTCTGGATGTCGCTCTTTGTGCGCCGACATGGTGACTGTGCGTTCACCCTGTTGATGATCCTCTCCCACATCTTGGTTTTCTGGGAGATGGGGGTCTGTTGGACCAGTGTGCCAAACAGCTGTGGCCTACCCTGAGGATCTCGTCTACCATGACTTCCAATTCACTATCTAGGAACTTGGGATTCTTCTTGGGGGGCATGGTGATGGGTGGTGATGGTGAGTGATGTGTGTGTGTGTTGGTGTGCAGGTGAGGGTGTGTGAGTGTGTGTTTTGCTGGGTGTATGTGAGGTAGGTATTTGTTGGTGTGCTGCTGGTGTGTGGCTTGTGTGAGGGATGAGCTGTGGGTGTGTGGTTGCTTTCTCTTGGGTGCTGGCAGTGGAATGGCATTTGCAAAGGCTCATGGTTGTGATTTGTGTCCTTTATATAGGTGGAGTTGTGGGTGTGTCTTTGTTCTCTGTCCCCACCCCCCCCAGTATTTATTGGCTTGGTAATTGCTTGTTTGGCCTTTTTTTGGGTGATTTTTCCTTTGTGCTGTTTGTGTATGTTGGAAACATTCTTGTGACCGAGTCGGACCCTGGATTTGTCTCGTACGGTGTTCTCCGTTTCGTTCACGCTGTGTTTGTGCAGTTTTCTATGCTGCGTACGCGTCGGTCGCGGTGTTTTGTGTTGTTTCGGCTCGGTTTTGTATGCGTGTCGGTCGTACGGCTTGGCCTCCGTCCGACTCGCTCGTGGTTTTCGCGCCTTGCATCGTACTTTGCAGTTTGGAGTTCGCATGTACGTTTCGGTCGGATTGCTGTTTTCCGTGCGGCTCGGTCGGTCGACTTGGTTTCGGTACGTGTCGGTCGGATTTTACACGCCTTGCATCGTACTTGGCGTGTCGGGCGCCACGGGTACGTGTCGGTCGGTATTATTTCCGGATCCGAGTCGGTCGGTGCTTTTTCCGGCCCGAATCGGAATCGACCCCTCAGTGTCTTGATGGACTTTTTATCACAGAAACTTCGGGCGATGACTCTTGCAGTCCTGCTTTAGCAGTAATGGTTCCCAAGGATTATTCTCTCTTCAGGTGGGACAGACCACAAAGAAGAGGGGGTGGACTGGTTGTATTTTACCGAAGCGAATTTACAGCTACCTGTAATGTCGTTGGTAACAACGACTGCAAAGCATTTCAATTCAAACTATCCAGAATGAATCAGGCCACTTTCGCTGGGATTCTTCTATATCGTCCACCTGGGGACAGCAAAAATTCATTCTTACAAACCTTTCAAGCACTAGCAGAAAATAGCCTACTATTTGACCATTTTTCCATTCTGGAAGACTTTAACTTCCATTTGAAAGTATTAGATGATAAAGATACTGCAAATTTGCTTGATATTGCAAAATCTTTAGGACTCAATCAGATCATTCAGGAGACCACACACTCAGCAGGTCACGTTAGATGGCCCTTTTACTAACAATCCATCCATACAAATTCGAAATTTATCTCCGGTGGTGCGATCGGATCATTATATTATCCCATTTAATATAGAAAGTGTTAATGGACACTTCCAATTAGCCAAGCCTTCGTAACCCGTTCCGAATAAGGCTTGGAGTAAACTCAACACCAAAGCATTAGCTCAGACTCTAGAGGATAATCAACCGTTGCTTCCTTCTGATGCTGCATCAGCTGCCAATAGCTATTCAGACTGGCTATCAGACACTTTCCGTGATCTTGTCCCCACCAAAGTTAAATACCCTCATAGAAAGGAACCGTCAGCACCTTGGTTCACGGAAGCTCTGAGGCTTGAAAAGCAATCCTGCAGAAGGATTGAAAGAAGCTGGAGGAGACAGTATGATGAGCAAGATAGGCAGGCCTATAAGATCGCTCTAGCTAGATATAAACACCTTATTGTTAAGGAAAAAAGTAACTACTACACAGCCTTGATAGATAAAGCTTCTAACTCGACCAAGGAATTATTCCAGGTGGTCAAGAAACTTACGACGACTTCTAACAGTAATGACTCTAGTCATACTCAATTGTTGTGCAATTCCTTAGCAAATTCTTTTAAAGAAAAGGTTAATGGAATCTTTAATAATTTAAAAAATAACAACAGGCCTCCTCCCGAGAAATTCATACACCCAGGGCAGGTCTATTCCTCCTTTCACGAATTTACCTCTACCACGCCAGAACAAGTGAAAACCTTTCTCTTGCAAAGTAAATATGGCTCTCCCTATGACCCTTGTCCAGCAAAGATACTGAAACAAACTCCTGAAATAATCGCTAGGAACCTGTCGAATATTTTTAACATCATGTTTTCTATGGGCGTATTTCCGCGAATTAGGAAACAGGCATCTATTCTTCCCCTATTAAAAAATCTAACCTGAGTTGTAGAGACACTAATAACTATCGCCCAATATCGCGCTTGCCTCTGCCCTCAAAAGTCATAAAAAAATCATGAATATAGAACTATCTAAATATATTCAGGACAATCATCTGTTTGATTCAACTCAGTTCGGCTTTAGACCAGGACACAGCACCGAAACTGCCCTGGTCAAAGCAACGGAAGAAGTGAGGATTACGGTGGAGAATGGGGGTTCCACAGTCATGATCCTATTGGATTTATCGGCTGCGTTCGATACGGTTGATCACAAAACCCTTATCCACTGTTTAGCAGAGATAGGAATTAAGGGCAAGGCGCTGGATATGCTTACCTCCTTTCTCAATGATAGGATACAAATGGTAGCATTGGGTAAGTACGAATCTACTCCTTATTCATTGCCTTGTGGAGTCCCTCAGGGATCATCATTGAGCCCCATGCTATTTAATGTGTATGTGGCTAAGTTGGCCCCAATTATTAAAAGCTCTAGTGTGGATGGAACCTCATATGCTGACAATCCACAACTGATAATCTCAGTGGCCAATAATGACTTGTCAGGTCCGCAAAGATGTCTAGGCTGTATTGAGGCTGTCAGCTGTTGGATGAGCAGACATTGACTGAAACTCAACTCAGGTAAAACTGAGATAATTACATTAGGCAAGCCTTCTCCATCATGGTCCCCTAGTTGGTGGCCTGAGCAACTTCCTCAACCCCACTTCCCGTTCCCAAAGCTTAAAACCTGGGAGTTATCATTGATGACAATCTCAACATGGGAGCCCAAGTATCAGCGGTGGCCTCCTCAGCATACTATATTTTTTAAATGATTAGGAAAATACTGCCCTATATTCCTGACAATTATAAGAAAAATGTGATCACTGCACTAGTCCTTTCAAAACTGGACTATTGCAATTGTCTTTACTTAAACATGCAAGAAAAGCACTTAAGTCGGTTGCAACTGGTGCAAAATGCTGCTGCCAGAATGATTCTTAAGCTACCTAAATATCATTTCATCTCACAGGGACTTCTAAAATCAATCAATCAATCAGGGATTTGTGAAGCGCACTACTCACCTGTGAGGGTCTCAGGGCACTGGGCCCCAATTCCCAATTAGCTCCCAATTCACAGCCGGGCTAAATTTAAAGCCTTATGCCTTGCTCATAAAGGACTATATAACACAGGCCAGGAGTTTCTCAGGAAGGTTTTTAAATGGTATATCCCCAATAGAGATCTTCGCTCCACAAATTCTAATACCCTAACTGATCCTAAATTCGAAAAAGTCAATTGGGGAGGTAGGAGCATCCGCTATGGCACAGCTAAGCTATGGAACAGCCTGCCGACCACACATTAGAGCTATTCCTTCCTTGTTGGCATTCAGGAAGGAGATTAAGACCTGACTGTTCAATAACTAAAATGTTTTCGTCTAGCATGCCTCTTGCTCAGATAGCGCCAAGACACCCTCGGGTATTCGCGCACTTTAAAAAACTCCCTAACATAACATAGCAAAACATTAGCCTATTTCTACTTAGAGGTAATAGATTTAACAGCTGCAGAAATAAGGAAAATTAGCATTAGTGATAGATAAGCAAGAGGTACTGAGATTTGCTGTATAAACTATCATGGTATAAGACATGTTATTAGAAACATTAGAATGTTTTTAATTACAGCCCAAACATGATCCCAAAATTGTGATATAAGGGGGTATTCAAATAGCATATGAGATAATGAACCAGTAACTTTAGAACAATGCCAAATTGTAGAAGATAGGTGTCCCTAATATGACAAACAGTGAGAAAAAGTATGGAGTCTTGAAATTCGTTCTTGAATTTCCTGAAAGAGAATGTATTTTATATATGACGTACACAAAAGTTCATATTTATACAAATCATGTGAAGATGGGCTGTAGAGTAACTGCAGTTGTTGAAATTAATAAAATTATTAATGACATTCATGCCATGTTAGAAAAATATACCCACTTTAATCCATGCATTCCAAAAGGATATATTTTTCATACATTTGATATCTGGATTGTGGTAAAAGGAGATTTTTGGTGTAGAAAGAATATTAGTATGAAAGAGAGACTAAAATTGGAACAAAGCTTTTCTTGTTATACAAATAATAGGTGCAGAAAGTAACTTATTCACAATAGAGACAGAAAATAAAGATGATAAACGAAAAGGAGCAATCAGATTTCATTGTACAGTGAACCATTTAGGTTCCGACACATCACCGATATCATGTAACCCTAAGTGTGCCTGCAACAATCAAAAAAGGTATACGATATTTTGAAAACTCTACCATTTAATTTAGCTCTTTGAAGTTTTTGGTAACAGATTCTAGATTTTGTAATATTGCATTTAAATTTTGAAAAAGGTTTTAACAAGCTGAGTGCATAATGTGGTTGGAACGTAGACCGGTAACATAGATAACAAAAACAACAGAATCAGAATAGTTTTTACAGCTTCTATTCTACCCCACCAGGAAAGAAATAATGGTGACCTTCTTTGATTCTTATCCACAATCTTTTTTTTTGAAGAATGTCACAATTTTTGGCAACTGTATCTTTAATGGTTTTAAAGAGTTTGTGGCCTAAATATTTTAGTCAGTGATTAAACCAGTTAATACCCAAGCTAGCAATCATGTCAGGGATACAATGAACATTTAAATGGAAGAATTCAGTTTATAAAAATATGGAGTGTATAACCAGATACACATGAATACATTTGAATGAGTTCTATAATATGTGGTAAAGTAGTGGATGGATGATCAAAAAACAATAAAACATCATCAGTATATGCCAATTTCTTTAAATTAACCTATGCAATAGCTATTCCTTTAATTCATGGAGATTTACAACTCAGACACAAGAAAAGGGTCAATAGCATACAGGGTTTGAATGAATTAAGTGAGTGCTGCTCTAGTAAAAATCCAGAAATTATTCTAATACAAAAGCTCTATGAATGTAAATGAGAGGATCGTTTCAAGAAACATGTCATGGAGAAGAGCACCTTTACTGAAAATCTTCAAATATTAGTAATTACAGGTTATAATGAACAACTGGACACGCTAAGTAGCCCACAAAAAAGTTCTAACGAAAGGTATTAATAGTTGTCATGTGGATTATTCTAATAAAAGGGAACAGCAACAAGATTCCAATGTGGCTGACTGGACCTTGAATATGAGCTTCCAATGAAATACTTCTAATACGTTTTTTTATGAAAAGAGAGGATCTGATAACACCTTTGAAAATGTGTGGCAAGACGTCCTTGAGCTGTATGTTGTATAGTTCTGCACTATATACTGTTTACCTTGAAAGCAAATGGATATCTGTGTAAAGCATTCCCCTGATTTTGGTGTGGCCTAGAAACAGCTTTAGCAGTCTCACCAGCTTTATTTAATCAAAAAAATTAAAACGTCACATTCTAATAATACACCATACATATAGGGGCTTTCGATCAGCATTATTCTAACATTGGTCATTTGGAATGCCGTTGAAATGTTGATTCAACCCACAGTACAGCATAAATATAGTGCACTGTGGTTCAGCGCTCTTCAACCTTTGGCTATATAGGCAATGGCATGGAAAGGCTGGCGGGGATTGGGATTGGGGGCCCGTTGCGGGCCCCCCTTGGTTGGGGGGTGTTGATGCACTGGGGGTACCCATGGTACCCCCCTGCATTTCCCTGCACTGCGTGGCAGGCACCGCGTGGTGCCTGCCACCCAGTGCAGGGAACTGCAGTGCATGCCATTTTGACAGTGCGAACAGTGCTGCCGTCCACAATGTTAAGGGCCCGGGATGTGCCCGGCATACTGGCGGGCGCATCCTAATAAGTGTGGTGGGACAGCCGCACATCTGACGGGCGGTCCCAGCACCGCAACGATGGCCATCGTAATGAGCCCCAAATATCCCATTCATTTACGCATTACTCCCTAATAAAAATAACACCACCTATATAGAAGTACTAACTACAATAAAATAATTCACAGAAAATTACTATCCCCAAAGAACAATAATAGATTTTGAACAGGCAATGATTCAGGCAATACTCAAACTTTACCCACACACTTCAATACAAGGGTGCTACTACCATTTTAACCAAAGCATATGGAGGCACCGACACAATCTACTTTAAGCATAGAATATTCAACTAACAGCAACTTTGCCTACCAAATTAAAAAATTAATCGCCCTGGCCTACGTACCTACTACTGAAGTAGCCAATCACTACAACTTACTAATAGAAAGTCCTTTCTATCAAACCAATGAAACAAAATTAAGTCCCCTGCTTGACTACTTCGAAGACACCTGGGTGAGAAGGGTACCTAGATCAGGACATCGTAGACAACCTAAATTTCAAATACCCTGGAGGAATGTGTATGCCAGTACTTTGGCACAAAAAGCCTAAACAAACAACGCAGTGGAAGGATGGCATAATGCCTTCCAAGCCACCATTGGAAGAGGACAGCCAACATTACATAAACTTATTGAAGCTATTAGAAAGGAACAAAGGGGCTCATTACGATGTCGGGCGGAAGCACAACCGCCGTGCTGGCGGATGCAAAAACCACCAGTTACCGCCGGCACGCAGCAGTCCACACGCCCGCCCAATTACGATGCGAAAAGTAGGCCAAACACCGCCGGCAAGCCAGCAACACCGTCCGCCATCAAAGTGCGCCCGTACACGTAGCGGCGCAGCCTAATTGACACACACCGTCCGACGAAACACGTCCCGCCCGGCGTATAAATTACGATGCCGCAAACAAACGGCTCCCACGGCCAAGAGATACCGTACGACAAACCGAAGCGGTAACACGGACGCCGAGCACGGACAACGAAGAAGCGGCTCCCCGAGCATGAATCCAGCACTGCAGGCCCTCCCCATGCTCCTGCTGATGCACCACCAAGGACGCAACGTACCGCGGAGACGCAGGTAGGCACACACACAACAAGTGCACGCAAACAGCGCACACAGTGCAAGGGCGGAAAAAGCGGACAACCCCCACCAGCGCGTGTACACTACACATCCACCATTGCATCCACATATGACACACAGGCCAAATCGTAACATCGCGTAACACATGTGTACACACCACCTGGGACTAGGAACCAACCACCCCGTCACGGCCCCAAAGCGGCGATGACGCCGCCACACATGCGCACAACGCAGAGGCCAACCGCAGCGCCATGCATGCGTCGCACACAGACACAGGGACACAACCAAGCAGCACACACATCAGCCCCACCCCGAACGCACATGACACGTGACAGGCCTGCCACAGACATGTCCCCAACGCCCAATTCACGGACAACACCCAACGCCACACAACCGACGCACACATGTCAGTGAAGTCACGCAACAGCAGGACACACCCCAGTGTAACAAACATGGCGTAGCACACAGCGGCGGCAACACCAACTAGGAGAAGCAGGGCTCCTTCGGGAAGAGGAACGCCAGTACCACACTGAAACACCCATACCACCCTGCACATATGAACAAGACATATAAAACGGAACACCAAAGAGCACGGGGACCGACAACAGGTGGCCCAAGAATAACATCCACACACAAGGCCCAACGCAGAGCGGAAAGGCAGCCTGCCGCCCACACAAGGGAGAGCAGACAGCACTGAATGACCTTCCATTCCAACTCCGAAACCACAGCCCTACGACAGAAGCCGGTGAATACAGCCATTGTCCAAGAATAGACCAACACAGGCATGCCGAGGAGACCGACCACAGGGCAGATAGCGCATATCACAGAAGCACACAACGGACGGGGAAGAAAAAAGAAAACACTCCCCCATGTCGGCCACATGCAAGTTAATTGGAAGGAGTCACACATCACTGACCTTGAACTGTCTGAGAAGCATGTGGGATGAGGGCCCGTGTCCTCCAAACAAGCCAACAGAACACAAGTCCTGTCTCCCTACGACTACACAGAGCTCACAGCAACCTCGGAGCGTGCACATTGCAGACTGCACACACAGCCGGAGCACGCCACCACAACGCACCGCTGCGAAATGGCAACCGCAACACACCTACCCAACTACGCCGGACAGCTCAAGCTGTACAAAACCAACCTGTTACATACATTGGGATGCGATCTCCTGTCCCTGCTGAACGTAAGTTACCGACTGACTTACCGCATCACATTGTTCAGCTGCGTCATGCCCGTCTTCTACTGTCGGAGGTGTCCCTACCAGCATCCAGTGGAGATATGCCTCTCCAACCCGGCATGTCTGAAGGCGGACCTGCTACCACTACTCCTCCCTCTGGACGCACACGACAGGGCCTGCTCTGCCTATGGGGGCATGGCGTATGTGGCCAACATCGCACCCGCACTGAAATGGGACCACTGTGCCTCCACACGACGGATCATCGAGAACAGCTACATCGAATGTCACCCAGCATGCCCCATCATGGTCCTCCAAGGGACAACTTACGAACAACACCTTGACAGCCACCATCCGCTACATTGGCTGGCAAACATGTACACCACCAATGACATGGAAGCCCTGCTGGACGGCATCGCATACCTGACAACCTGTAAATTCGTCGGACCACAACGCAGGTTCCCCGATTGACCTATGATGTCCAACCCCGCACCCATGCTTAGCTTCCGCACGGACTGGCCAGTCACCACCACAACAGCCATACCAAACGACCGGCAACTGTAACCACACCATCAACGACATCGCCATGACATCGGATATGACCGGGACATGCACACTGTTCCCCATCACATCCAGGAACACCGCATGCATCGTGGGAGGCAGTGGCATGGGGTCTGTGTATCGCACCCACATGGACGGAACTGCACGAACAACCAGGACACGACATGGATCCAGCGCCCATGGACACACACACCGCTCAGTGGACATGAATAGGTCGCCTGGAGTCTGTGGGTGCTGCACCCCTCCCACCCCCGCCCCGGGAAACCCATACCAGGACCTTTGCATGGAAGACAAGTGCATACAACAACAACACGACCCCAGTGACTGTGACATGTCCAGTAACCACCACATTGCAACAACAAGTGGCACGCCGCTGCATGAACGCAAGCCCATGCCCTGATGTCATCTCACATGCACGCGTGCATGAGGAACAACCGCAGCAAACCTGTCACATGGAACTGAGATGGACTGTGCCCATGATGCCAAGCGTTCTGGTAGGCTACATGTATACCGTCTGTGTCAAAGTCCGCAGCTCCGCAGCTATACGTAAATGTACATTAGCACAGCCTTGGCCAAGCAGATGTAACTCTGAAGCCCACATCCCACATGCAACAGCCAATCACATGTAACCCCACACCCTATCCCATTTGCAATCATGCTCAGTATATCCTCAACATGTATTCCGCTGCCAGTAGTGTCCACTATACTGCATCACAGAGGACAGAAGACTCAATATAATGTTTGAAACCAAAACTGTCTCCGCTGACTCATTTCACAAGTACGATGGGAGTATGTGAAGTACACGGCAGTCGTGACATGACCATGTAGTCCACTGGTATTGGATGTCAACGCAAATGAGTAGCACAACTGTGGAAGACACACATGTGTCGTGTGAAGTCGTATGGACGCAGTGCTCAGGTGGGTGGGTGTGACGGGTAGATGCGCACATGCCAAGTTGGAGCACGCCGTGTTGGGAGGGGTCATGAACAGTACACCACCGCTTCCCTGGGCATTGTGAGAGGACACCTGTCGGGGGGGGAGTGAACACGTGTGTGCACAGCAGCCGGGCACACGTACAAAGCGGTACCAGGCGCACCTCAGCCCACCCTCTGTGGACAAGCTGGATCCTGTTATGCGCCCGCCATGCCCCTTGACAAGGCACACACAGCCCCAGTCGACCAGGTGTAACCCCAACATAGTCAATCCGCACAGGCGATACAGGGCACGGGATGGCAGTGGAGCATGGTGTGTGAGAGGTCTCCTCGCGCTCCTCCTGGTCATATCACGCAGGCAATAGAACCTCAACGTCTAGCATGGCACAAGTCAGATGGAAGTGTAGGGGACGCACCACAGCACGAGCAGCACTGACGTCACGGGAGGTGGCTCGCACCATCCCATCCATTGCCCATCATACCAACCACGACACATGCCATTGCGACTAAGTGCAAGCGCGTGCGCCACCACCCCCGAGCCCTCCCCAGAGAGGCCAAAGAGTGAATGTGTGGGCCATCAGTCACAGACGGACGTGGCCTGGCCGCAAGGGCAGCCACTGGGTGTCGCAGGTGGCGGATCCGGAAGGCGAAGACTGTGATGCATAGTCCATGCAGGCCGGGTCTCCATTTGGGGCACCACGCAGGTGGACGGCGTCCCGTAACACATCATACCCTGAGACAGCCCACTTGTGCAACTGGACCCACACATACACTCCTTGCCCTCTCTGGTGCGAGCTTGGGGCTGCCTGTGCAAGCGCTAGCCTCGCAGGTGCACATGCATATTGGGGGAGCGAGGGGAGGACATGAGGGCTGGGGCGAAGATGACTGTATCACTGTCAGTGAGTACAAGGGATGACCCAGATGTGGAAAGGAAGAGACGTGTCCCGTGTGTACTGCAACTAGTCGCCAATCCAACTACCCCCATGTCCGGAATGTAAGCCCGCACCTAGGCCCGCCCATCCGCCACATCGAATATACCACCAGCACGACAACCTTCCCATTCGGAACACTGACTGGGGGTGGCGACCAGTGAACAATCATGTGTAGCCTACCCACGCGTACATGTGGGCCCTCCATGATCCATGTCACCTGCGGCAAAGTCATGACATGCGCAATGAGGGAAGTGAGGAGAGCTGTCCGCCCCACGCACAGAAGGTGCATCAGCTCCACAGACCCAGCAGCGAGTCCAGCAGGGGTCACATGTGCAGGGGCAGCTGTGCCTGGTGTGAAGGCACATGCATATAGACAGAACATCGACCAATGTGTAGTCTGCCCACATCTACAGTCCATCATCATGCGGACATAGGAATTGAACACAGGGCAACACATCTTAGTGGGTGCACCCACCGTGACCAACAATGCGCAATCATCGACGTACCCGCCCTGTGCATGGCCCCCACCCAACGGAGGCACATCCAGTGCCACCATCCCACACACAAGCCTTCCACGGAACATGCTGTGTCCAATGCTCAGTACAGAGTCAGCGCCCATCTGGTGGATCCTGAACAGGAGACACATGCACACACATGCCAGCTCCCACTATGTACGTCTGCCACCTGGCACGTGCAATGTAACCTCTCACCTGTGACGTGTGACTGCAAGCACACAGCCGTCTTGGCATGGGGCTGTCAATGTGGACACCTGTCAATGTTTCGGGAGGTGTGATCCGTACAGTGCTGTACATAGGTGTAGGAAGGTGGAATCTGACTATATGGTTGCCCCCACTTTTTTCCTGGTGTTTTGCTGGTTTATGACTTAGTTGGACTGGGACCCTGCTATTCAGGGCCCCAGTCTATCTGCTCTCTCTAAACGACATGGAGTGCACTCTAGGTGCACTAGTGATTGGATACTGTGGTGCCTTATGAGTCCCTAGTATATGGTACCTTAGGTGCCAAGGGCATAGGTACTTCACAGGCCTCCCAGGGGCTGCAGCATGTGTTATGCCACCCCTGGGAAGCAGTCTAAATCTGACACCACAGGCCTGCTACTGCAGCCTGGGTGAGGTGGTGCTAGCACCCCTCACTGAGATATAGGTTTCCTATATCTCTCCTGCACACACATATAAACCTATCAGTCACCCCTAAGGCAGGCCCTATCAATCCTGAGGGCAGGGTGCTTGGCTTCTATGTGAGGGGGTGCCTCTGCCTGAGCAGGGCCCCTCTGCAGCTCTCAGAGTCTATTCTCTGGTGCTGTTTGTGGATGCGGTTAAACCATATACTATTAAGTGCATTATATCCTCGCGGTAAATGCTAACTTTGGAATGGCTGCATCAAAACATGTCGTGTTTGGTGTCAAACATCTTGGAATACTACCCCCCGCCAATCTTGGCGGCGGGGGTAGCATTCCACCCTTCTAGAGGGAGAAGACATGTACCTGCTGTGGAAACGCGGTAGAATCCTAAAGAGCCCTGGCATCACAAAATGGATGCCACCAGTCACAGACACTGGGCTGCCCTCCTGCTGATGACCGAAACTCACAGTGGAGGAAGCCCAACAATAGGCATCCTGTCACAGGGAGGTGTAACCCCCTTCCAGACAGGGTTTAGTGTATTGGGGCTGGGTGGGTGCACTCTTAGAGTGCTTTGAAGTCCTGCACTGGGGGAGCAGAAGGCTCCTCTGTGCATATGCCAGTTCAAACCAGCTCAGGGGCTACCTGCCCCTGCTCTGGCACGAAACTGGACAAAGGGAAGTGGGTGTAGCCACCCCTCCCTTGACCCTCCCATAGGTGGGGTCATAGAGCTAGTCCATCCCCTCTTTTAGTATAAGAGGGGGAACCTTGCCATTGCAAAGCAGATAACCCCTGGACGACGCTCTACAGAAGAATCCTGGCCCTTCGACGTTCCACTACCTTTGGAAGACAGAAGAATCTCCCTTGGAGTCAAGGAGTGACTCCCTGCTTGGCAGGCACCAAAAACGACAACGACGGTCGCAAACTACGCCGCTCCCGCCGGAGTCCGAAGTCCCTGCAGCCCAAGAAGTGAATTTCCTGACCTCTCCCAGGCCATCGTGAGTCCCCAGCGAAGCTGAGGCAAGTGGACCCCCCGAGTAACGAGGAACCGCGACCCCTGGTTACCGTGCACTATTGTCGAGTGCAACCCCTTCACAACGTTCTACGAACTTGTGCTTTGGACCACGTGTGGTCCCGACCTCCAGCAGGAATCCCTTCGAAGATCAGAGGCCTACACTGTCCCGAGTGACCGTGGGCCCCTGTTGAGTGATTCCGCCCGAGGTGTCTTTGCGATCCCTTGCCCGCTGGCTTGTGGGTCCCCAGAAGACTTCTTAAAGAAACCAAAGGGCTCCCCTGGTTGCTCCAGGCCTGCCCTGACTTACCCTCGCTGGGTGAGTTCCACAGACCTTGCTGGTCTGCGCCATCGACTTTTCTTCATCTCCTCGAGACTTGCTGCTGCCAAGGCTTGTTGGCTCCAATCGAGTTGCCGACACCGCAGTCAGCTGCAGACGTCGAGGGACACACCGAATCCAGCTCCTGGTCGTCGTCGACGCCTCCTGGACCACGTGGCTGAAGAGTCAAGGCACCCAAAACCGACCTGAAGCGACCGACGACGGTGGGCATCCATCTTCCTTGCCCCGGGTCACTGCCAAGTGACTTTGAACACTGTCCCCTCTGCTTTCAGGTCATCCTTCTTCAGAATCCAGGCTTGGATTCCACCGGACACTTCTTCAGCTCCCGCAAGCAGCAAGTCTTCTTTGTTCGCCATTGAAAACGACGCCGCGACCCGACACCAAAGGACACCTGTGCACCCGGCTTCCCTGGGTGAGGTAACTCCAGCACTACGGTGCTCCTGTGGGTGTGGGCCCTAGAACGACTTACCCTGTAAGTGACTTGCTTGTAGGTTCTATAGAAGTATCCTAAAACTCTTTATTTCCAACCGCGACTTGCCCCATTGAAGTCAACGGCGATCCGCGCCTGTGTATCTACACTGCACGCGTCCCCCGTGGGTCCTTTACTTACCTGCCTTGGGTGGTTTCGTGAGGCCCCAGCACTTCTGAAGGCCCTAGGCCTTGTCTCCCTGCAAGTCGTTGTCCCTAAGTCTCTTACTTAGTATATGGTCTGGTACGCCCCTAGGGCCCCAGCCATATTTTGTGCTTAACTTATTGTGAAACGTTGATTTGTGCATATGTTTGTCTTCTAATCTCATAAAGAGATTAGTAGAGAGTTATTTAGAAATAAATACATATATATTTGATATATATACCTGTGTGGTGTCTTTTCATTTGGTGATTCAAGAGATTATATGGTAAAACAAGCTGCTTTACATTCCTCCGAGACTTAGCCTGAAGGCTGCTCTCCACAGCTACCACTAGGATAGCTTTCTTTAAAAGGTTGTCTTAAACCTATCTACCATAAGAGTCGATTTGCCCTGGTGCAAGGTGTCCACTTTAATTAGTGAACAGCATATACCAGGCCAACTTCTCACATTGGTGGGCAGCGTGTGGGATTCCAGCTTGCCATTGTTTTACCAGAAAATCTCTATTTGAATTACTAACTGAAAACCATTATAGGTACTCAAGGTACATATAAAGTCAAGCTTAGTATCAATAAGTTCTACTGAACTTAGAGCTGTGTGCCAAGGGATAGCACACCCTTTCCACAGCTCAAGCTAGGATCAGTAGGCCACAAACTAGTGTAGGTAGTACAACACTGCACAACACTAGAATGTCCTTAAGGGGTGGACCCAGTGGATCCACTCAGCCTCAGTATAAGGACATGGCTTTCTCTGACTTGAGAGCCATGTGTGTTGACAGACACCTGAGGCTAGGACAGAGTCCCTCAACACTACACCTGATAGATCTGCTGACAGCAGATGACCTTAGATTGGCTCTAGGAGCTAAAGGGTCTGAATCAGTGGGTGGGTCAGTCATAGTATCTGGGTCAGATGATGAAAATCAGAATGACCAGGACTCTGTGATTGAAGGGCCAGGCTTCAAGGGGCCTGAAAAGGACAGAGGAATTCTCCATAAGAGAACTGACAGAGAGGAGGAGAGGCACAGATCCCCTTCCAGGGAATCTGACCACTCTTATCACTCTGGCAGAGAATTTGTCCAGCAGAGGAACTCATACTTTCCCTTAAGAGAGACCTCCTCTGAGAGAAGGTGCAAACTGCTCCAGTATGAGGAAGCCAAAGTGGCCCTCAGAACCAAGCAGTTGGCACTGGATAGAGAAGCCCTGGAGATCCAGAGAGCTTCCAGAAGGGAGGGTTTAGAACCCCTTGGTGGCAGCAACAGTGTCCCTACAGGCAGAGAATCTATTCCTGACCATAGGAACCTGAGCAAGGTTGTTCCTCCCTACCAGAGTGGGGATGATATCCACAAGTGGATAACTGCTATGGAGAGGGCCTGTAGAGTACAGCAGGTCCCCCAAAAGCAGTGGGCAGCAATCTTGTGGCTCTCCTTTTCAGATAAAGGAAGAGACAAGCTCCTCACTGTTAGAGAGGAGGATGCTGATGATTATGAGGTCCTGAAGAGTGCACTGATAGATGGGTTTGGCTTAACCACTGAGCAGTACAGGTTGAAGTTCAGAGATACCCAGAAGGCACAGACTCAGGACTGGACAGACTTTGTAGATTGTGCATCCAAGGCTCTGGAGGGTTGGCTGGTTGGCAGTAGGGTTACTGATTTCAAAGGATTTTATAATCTAATGATGAGAGAACAGATCCTTAATAATTGTCAAAACCAGCTTTTACACCAGTACCTGGTGGACTCTGATCTGACCTCTCCCCAAGAATTGGGAAAGAAGGCAGACAAATGGGTCAGAACCAGAGTAAGGCCTAAGAATCAGGGTGGTGACCACAAGAAAGATTCTACCAAGTCCCAAGAGAAAGGTGGGGATAAATCCAAGGATAAGTCCACTACAGGGCCCCAAAATTCCTCTTCTGGGGGTGGGTCCCAAACTCCTTCCTCTCCTGAAAAGAAACCCTATTGCCATGTCTGTAAAAAGCCTGGGCACTGGAAATCTGATCCCAGTTGTCCCAGGAATGGCAATAAAGAAAATGTTCCTCCAACAACTACTACCACCCCTCCTGGTACTACCAGTAGTAATCCTCCAGTTGGGAGTAGTGCACCCAAAAAGTTAGGTGCTTTTGCAAGAGGAACAGAGGTGGGCCCTAGTTTAGACAGGACCCCCTCAACAGACTCCTCAGATTCTGATGGTGGTGTAGGATATGCCACCTTTACCATGGGTCCCATAGCATTGGGCAGGTACAGACTGGAGCCAATAATTAATGGTCAGAAAGCTGTGGCATTTAGGGACACAGGGGCTAGTGTCACCATGGTGGCAGGGAAACTAGTCCCCCTCACCAGCTTTTACCTGAGTTTAAATACCAGGTGACCAACATTGATGGTGTCAGAACAGATCACTCCCATGGCCATAGTCAATCTCAGCTGGGAGGGGGTCACAGGCCCAAAGAGAGTGGCAGTGTCCCCAACCTTACCTGTAGATTGCCTGATGGGCAATGATCTGGAAATTTCAGCCTGGGCTGAAATTGAACACCAAACCCATCTGAAGATGTTGGGTGTCCCTGTAAAGGTTAGGGGGCTGTGATGGCCACAGCCCCAGCCCAAGATTATGGAGAGATGGAGCCTGGAAGAATGGCCCACTCTCCCCCAAAAGAGAGCACAAGGGTTGAAGAAAAGACTTCTTCCCCCAGACAGTAGGTAAGGGTCAGCCTCCTCAGGGAACTGACCCTACCCCTAGTGAAGGAACTGCCCCAGAGGTAGTCAGGCCTGGCCTGGCCACACCCCTGATGGCAGAGGACCCTTCCAAGGTGGTACTCCAGTCTGGAGCAGGTAAACTGCCCCTCTCTACCCTGCCTCAGTCAGCCCAGGGCTGCAGAGGTCAGGGAGGTCAGTGGACCCCCAGGGCCCCCTGTCCAGAGGAACCCCCCATCAGCAGATAAGGGGCACCCAGTCTAGTAGCCCTAGCCAGGTGAAAATTCCTCAACCCACTGAGGGATCCCCCATACCTTTATGTAGGGACCTCCCCCAGAAGGACTCTGTTAGGCAAGGGCAAACCTGGGACCAAAAGGTTCCAAACCTGCCATGTCCCTCCAGTAGTCCATTCAAAGGGACCCAACCCCCAGCTGTAGGCAGCCAAAGGTTGACCCTTAGAGCAAAATGCAACTCAGTCATGGAAAGACAGGCATACATGGTGACCAGTGATCTGAGGAAGCTGAGGCCAACCTTCCTAGGGCCTCACTTCCCTACTCAGACACCTCACCAGCCTTGTACTTTACCAGAGCACACCAGAGGTAGTGATTCCCCATGGTGGAGACCCTCTCACACCCTTAGGGTGAGGGATTGCTTAGTGGACCATCAGACAGGGGGCAACCATGCTAGTGCAGGTGCTTCCTTATATGGCCACTTAGTCAATAAAGGCTCAACTGGCCAAGGTTAGCCTTATCTCCTTTCGTTTGGGGGTTATGTAGGAAGGTGGAATCTGACTATATGGTTGCCCCCACTTTTTTCCTGGTGTTTTGCTGGTTTATGACTTAGTTGGACTGGGACCCTGCTATTCAGGGCCCCAGTCTATCTGCTCTCTCTAAACGACATGGAGTGCACTCTAGGTGCACTAGTGATTGGATACTGTGGTGCCTTATGAGTCCCTAGTATATGGTACCTTAGGTGCCAAGGGCATAGGTACTTCACAGGCCTCCCAGGGGCTGCAGCATGTGTTATGCCACCCCTGGGAAGCAGTCTAAATCTGACACCACAGGCCTGCTACTGCAGCCTGGGTGAGGTGGTGCTAGCACCCCTCACTGAGATATAGGTTTCCTATATCTCTCCTGCACACACATATAAACCTATCAGTCACCCCTAAGGCAGGCCCTATCAATCCTGAGGGCAGGGTGCTTGGCTTCTATGTGAGGGGGTGCCTCTGCCTGAGCAGGGCCCCTCTGCAGCTCTCAGAGTCTATTCTCTGGTGCTGTTTGTGGATGCGGTTAAACCATATACTATTAAGTGCATTATATCCTCGCGGTAAATGCTAACTTTGGAATGGCTGCATCAAAACATGTCGTGTTTGGTGTCAAACATCTTGGAATACTACCCCCGCCAATCTTGGCGGCGGGGGTAGCATTCCACCCTTCTAGAGGGAGAAGACATGTACCTGCTGTGGAAACGCGGTAGAATCCTAAAGAGCCCTGGCATCACAAAATGGATGCCACCAGTCACAGACACTGGGCTGCCCTCCTGCTGATGACCGAAACTCACAGTGGAGGAAGCCCAACAATAGGCATCCTGTCACAGGGAGGTGTAACCCCCTTCCAGACAGGGTTTAGTGTATTGGGGCTGGGTGGGTGCACTCTTAGAGTGCTTTGAAGTCCTGCACTGGGGGAGCAGAAGGCTCCTCTGTGCATATGCCAGTTCAAACCAGCTCAGGGGCTACCTGCCCCTGCTCTGGCATGAAACTGGACAAAGGGAAGTGGGTGTAGCCACCCCTCCCTTGACCCTCCCATAGGTGGGGTCATAGAGCTAGTCCATCCCCTCTTTTTAGTATAAGAGGGGAACCTTGCCATTGCAAAGCAGATAACCCCTGGACGACGCTCTACAGAAGAATCCTGGCCCTTCGACGTTCCACTACCTTTGGAAGACAGAAGAATCTCCCTTGGAGTCAAGGAGTGACTCCTGCTTGGCAGGCACCAAAACGACAACGACGGTCGCAAACTACGCCGCTCCCGCCGGAGTCCGAAGTCCCTGCAGCCCAAGAAGTGGATTTCCTGACCTCTCCCAGGCCATCGTGAGTCCCCAGCGAAGCTGAGGCAAGTGGACCCCCCGAGTAACGAGGAACCGCGACCCTTGGGTACCGTGCACTATTGTCGAGTGCAACCCCTTCACAACGTTCTACGAACTTGTGCTTTGGACCACGTGTGGTCCCGACCTCCAGCAGGAATCCCTTCGAAGATCAGAGGCCTACACTGTCCCAAGTGACCGTGGGCCCCTGTTGAGTGATTCCGCCCGAGGTGTCTTTGCGATCCCTTGCCCGCTGGCTTGTGGGTCCCCAGAAGACTTCTTAAAGAAACCAAAGGGCTCCCCTGGTTGCTCCAGGCCTGCCCTAACTTACCCTCGCTGGGTGAGTTCCACAGACCTTGCTGGTCTGCGCCATCGACTTTTCTTCATCTCCCCGAGACTTGCTGCTGCCAAGGCTTGTTGGCTCCAATCGAGTTGCCGACACCGCAGTCAGCTGCAGACGTCGAGGGACACACCGAATCCAGCTCCTGGTCATCGCCGACGCCTCCTGGACCACGTGGCTGAAGAGTCAAGGCACCCGCAACCGACCTGAAGCGACCGACGACGGTGGGCATCCATCTTCCTTGCCCCGGGTCACTGCCAAGTGACTTTGAACACTGTCCCCTCTGCTTTCAGGTCATCCTTCTTCAGAATCCAGGCTTGGATTCCACCGGACACTTCTTCAGCTCCCGCAAGCAGCAAGTCTTCTTTGTTCGCCATTGAAAACGACGCCGCGACCCGACACCAAAGGACACCTGTGCACCCGGCTTCCCTGGGTGAGGTAACTCCAGCACTACGGTGCTCCTGTGGGTGTGGGCCCTAGAACGACTTACCCTGTAAGTGACTTGCTTGTAGGTTCTATAGAAGTATCCTAAAACTCTTTATTTCCAACCGCGACTTGCCCCATTGAAGTCAACGGCGATCCGCGCCTGTGTATCTACACTGCACGCGTCCCCGTGGGTCCTTTACTTACCTGCCTTGGGTGGTTTCGTGAGGCCCCAGCACTTCTGAAGGCCCTAGGCCTTGTCTCCCTGCAAGTCGTTGTCCCTAAGTCTCTTACTTAGTATATGGTCTGGTACGCCCCTAGGGCCCCAGCCATATTTTGTGCTTAACTTATTGTGAAACGTTGATTTGTGCATATGTTTGTCTTCTAATCTCATAAAGAGATTAGTAGAGAGTTATTTAGAAATAAATACATATATATTTGATATATATACCTGTGTGGTGTCTTTTCATTTGGTGATTCAAGAGATTATATGGTAAAACAAGCTGCTTTACATTCCTCCGAGACTTAGCCTGAAGGCTGCTCTCCACAGCTACCACTAGGATAGCTTTCTTTAAAAGGTTGTCTTAAACCTATCTACCATAAGAGTCGATTTGCCCTGGTGCAAGGTGTCCACTTTAATTAGTGAACAGCATATACCAGGCCAACTTCTCACAATAGGGTGCAGTGCTGACACCTACTACTGTCTCATATCCCCTCGTGCCACAGGTCCCACTTGTTTTGGCCGCTCAGCCTGTGCCCACATCGTCGTCGTCGTGTGCCATACTCATCCAGCCTCGGAAGCAGTTCCATGCTCAGCAGACATTCATGTTGCCGTGGCGTTGCCGCTTGACGAATATGCAGTCAGTCGCCATCAGCACGCCCGCAAGTCATTGGGGCCTAGATCCCCATGTGCATGCACATGGCAGTGGTCTGTATCACTAGCCATTGCCATTGTTGGGAGACCTGTGTAAGTGTATTGTGGCCGTGCCGTCCCAGCTTGACAGCTGGGCTGTGGCTCATGTGCTTGCTCAGTCATGTCAGTGATGTGTATGCGAAATTGCTATGTGTCGTGTTGCTTTGACATGTGTCCACTGCCATTTTCCCTAGGCGGAGACCGAACATTGACCGCCCATACCAATTGCTGGCGGACATGGACGATACAGAGGTCATTAGGAAGTTTCGGCTGGACAGGCCAACCCTGCATCGACTGTGTGCCATGTTAGAACCCCATCTCCGTCCCCGCAGGGTGTATCCGACAGCTGTCACCCCCACGGTTAAGGTGATGGCCGCCATGCATTTCTTCGGCACTGGGTCATTCCAGCACACAGTGGGCAGTGGAGGAGGGATGTCCCAGCCCATGTTCAGCAAGGTGCTGAGGGATGTACTGGCAGCCATGATGCTGTACCGAAACAGGTACATCCGCTTCCCCAGGGCTCGTGAATTGGCGGCAGTGAAGGGTGCATTCTATGCCCTTGGCAGAATCCCACACGTTGTTGGAGCCATTGACTGCACACATGTTGGCCTTGTTCCACCACAGGCCACTGAGCACCTGTACCGCAACAGGAAGCACACGCACTCCCTGAATGTGCAAGTGGTGTGCCTTGCGGACATGGTGATCACCCACGTGTGTGCAAAGTTCCCAGGCTCGGCCCATGACGCACACATAATGCGCAACAGCATCTTGCCACGACTGATGTCCAATCTGCAACAGGATCGTGGCTGTATTGTCGGTGAGTATGTGGAGTGGTGTAGCGTGCTGGTTGTGCGATGCTGTCCCCTGTCCAGTTGGAATAGCAACGGTTCTCTGTGTCCCTCACACCCAGGTGACTCTGCGTACCCGAATGGGGCATGGCTGCTCAGTCCATTGAGGAATCCTCGCACCCCAGCAGACGATCGCTACAATGAGGCACATGGGAGGACCAGACGTGTGGTCGAGCGTACCTTTGGCCTCCTCAAGTCCAGGTTCAGGTGCCTGGACCGCACCGGGGTGCGCTGGCGTACTCCCCACAGAAGGTGTGCCAGATAGTGGTGGCGTGCTGCATGCTGCACAATCTGGCCATTCGGAAGCAGATCCCCCTCATCGTGGATGACGGAGATCAACCAGGGCCCCAGCCCGCAGACCAGGACAGCTCGAGTGAGGAGGACAGCGGAGAGGAGGAAGCTGGGAATGTGCGGCAGCAGCTCATCGCCCGCTACTTCACTTGACGGTGAGTGTCCATGTACGACGGCTGATGTGGCTGTATCTGTGCAGGTGTGTGTGTGCTGTGTCAGGGTGGCCGTTTGTTCACTGCGTGCTGTGTGTCAACGCTCCATGGCCAGGGTAGTATGCCACTGTTGGTGGCTGTGGCATTGTGCCCTATTGCTCTGTGCGATGTGTGTACATTGCTTGTAGTTGTTGACATGTACTGTGTGATGGGTGTGTGACACACTCATTGAATGTGCTCCTGTTCTGTCTCCCACCCCTAGGTCCCTACAGGCCCTCCGGTTCCATTGCCATGCCACGCATCAGGTGCTTTTCCGCCCAAGGTGGCCGTTGTATTCCGTACAAATAAAACACAGGGCACAAACAGCAGTTTGTGTAAGAGGTGCATTTATTTCAAACTGTGACATGTGATTGTGTGTAAGGTGATGACAAAAGTGGTGCGTGCAGTGACAATGAGCTGTCGGTCATGGCTGCGTGATGCTCAGGGTGTACCCACTGGTTCTATGTCCATAGTCCAACACACACATGCCATCCAGATGGCTGTGTGGAGTGGGATCATAGTCCAAGTCAATGCAGTGGGTGGTCAAGGAAGGCTGGCTGGCTGCCTCACTTGCGTCTGGAGCATGCCAAGTCCTCCCGGGAGATCTGTTTCCACTTCGGACGGCCCCTTCCACGCTTGCGAGGGGGTGCCTGCTTGCGACATGCTGGTGGTTGAGGTGTGCTCACTGGCTGTGGACGCAGGGGAACTGGACACTGCTGCTCGACCCTGCGCCCCGGCAGGTGGTGGCGGAGGGGAGCTGCTGTCCCTGGCTGTGACCTCACCACCACCACCAGCTGGCCCATGAGGTCCACGAGTTGGCCCATACGGGCGTCCATGGACCTCAGCACCCCCAGCACCTCACGCGTGTCTGTAGCTGACCTGGCCCATTGTCCTTGGGCCTCTTCATAGGCCCCAAGGACTCTGGCCATTTGAGGCAGGGCATGGCTCCCAGGGAGGCTGGCGTTTCCCTGACCCTGCTCCTCCTACCAGTCCTGCTGCCACCGGCCTGCCCACTAGCCACATTGCTCACCACGGTCCTCGCTGTGGCTCCCAGGGTGGATGCAGTCGGTCGGGCCACCACCTGCGCTGGGGCTGGTGCCAGCGAAGACGTGGTGGTGGTGGCGGCGGTGGTGGTCGGTGCGGCGATGGTGGCGGTTGCGGCAGTGGTAGTGGCCGCAATGACCGTGGGTGTGGCCGCAATGACCGTGGGTGTGGCCGCAATGACCGTGGGTGTGGCCGCAACGACAGTGGCAGCAGGGGGCTGGGAATGTTCAGCAGCCCTGGATGATGGGTTGGTGGGTAGGAGGAGTCCTGGGGAGCGGCTGGGCCCTGCCACACCAGATGGGCCTGCTTGGTGGTCCGTGTCCGAAGAGGAGGACAGATCCTCCACATCCGTGTGTCCTCGTTGGGGGCTTGTAGGCTGGCTGTGCTGGCTGCTGGCTCCATCCCCAGCATCCAGCAGTTCGTCACCTGTGGAGAGAATGAGATTTGTTATTGTGTTGCACCTTGCGAAGTATGTATTTGTCGTCTGACATTAACAGTTCGTGCAATCTCGTACATGGGTTTCCCGGAGGCGTGTGTGTGGCTGTACCATTTGTAGTTGTGTGTGCTTGGCAATGGGACTGTGTGCTGTGCACATGTGGCATGGGACGGATTGGCCATGCCGATGGGTGTGTTGCTGTGCCCCTACTTATTGTGACTCTGGTGTATGCGGGCTCCTGGCCCATCCTGGGTCTGGTTTGTACTTTGCTTTTGGGGTTCAAATGGAATACTTAGGAACGCATATGGCAACATGGGGGCCATGCCCCAGATTCGCATTTGGGAGGGAATATGCTTTTGGGGTTCAAATTGAACGCTTAGGAACGCATATGGCAACATGGGGGCCATGCCCCAGATTCACATTTGGGATGGAATATGCTTTTGGGGTTCAAATGGAACGCTTAGGAACGCATATGGCAACATGGGGGCCATGCCCCAGATTCGCATTTGGGATGGAATATGCTTTTGGGGTTCAAGTGGAACGCTTAGGAACGCATATGGCAACATGGGGGCCATGCCCCAGATTCACATTTGGGAGGGAATATGCTTTTGGGGTTCAAATGGAACGCTTAGGAACGCATATGGCAACATGGGGGCCATGCCCCAGATTCGCATTTGGGAGGGAATATGCTTTTGGGGTTCAAATGGAACGCTTAGGAACGCATATGGCAACATGGGGGCCATGCCCCAGATTCACATTTGGGATGGAATATGCTTTTGGGGTTCAAATGGAACGCTTAGGAACGCATATGGCAACATGGGGGCCATGCCCCAGATTCGCATTTGGGATGGAATATGCTTTTGGGGTTCAAATGGAACGCTTAGGAACGCATATGGCAACATGGGGGCCATGCCCCAGATTCACATTTGGGAGGGAATATGCTTTTGGGGTTCAAATGGAACGCTTAGGAACGCATATGGCAACATGGGGGCCATGCCCCAGATTCGCATTTGGGAGGGAATATGCTTTTGGGGTACATGCTGTGAGCCATGGGTGCCGAACGTGACATGTGTTGTGGCAGCATGACAGTGCATGGTCTGAGGTGTGTGCATGCCTGACATGGCCTGCATATTTGCTGTCTGTTGTGATTACTGGACATGGCATTGGACGCATCGTTATGAGTGAGTGTTGGTTGTGTGCCAGCCAACGCATTGCAGTTGTCCCATCTCCTTGGTGTGCGTGCTGCCCTGTGCCATGTGCATCACTGCAGTGCTCGTGGGGGGTGTGGCCCATGTTGTGTGTTGTTGCTCACAGTGTGGCGTGCGCTTCATTGACTTCTGGCACATGGTTGGTCATGGGCATGTATCTTAGCGTGACTGCTGTATGTGTGGCAGCTGTGCGGATGACATGCCTTTCATGAGACTGGGGCTGACGGATGGGATGGATGGTATGTTGTATGTGCATGGTGTGTCTGTGTGTTTGATGGGTTCAGTGGTGTTCGTGTGCATTTATGTTGTTCCGCTCTGTTGCGTCTAGTGTTGTTTGTCTTACATAGGCGTAGTTGTGGGGTGTGTGGTTGACAGGCAGTAGGGGCTACATGGACAGGACTTCAATGGTGTTTCGGTTGTGTGTGATGAGTTGCACAGTGGCTGCCGTGTGGTACTATATTCAGTGTGGCTTGTGCATGCAGACGTGGCTCCTTGGGTGTTGCTGTGTCTGTGATGGGTCATGTGAGGTGTGAGTCTGTGGTTCATGTCCGTGTGCACATTGTTCACTTGTTCGTGACGGTGGGCGGTGCTGCGTGTTCGTCTGCTACGTGACATGTCCCATGTGTTGGTTGTGTTACGGTCCTCATGCCTCCAGTAATCCAGCCCTGTCCAGTTTCCCACCTGCAGGTTGTTCGGGCGTGCACTGTACTGGATGCCACATGGTTCTAAGCGGGGGTGCTCCATGTTGCAGGTCTGTGGGGGTGGGGGGTGTTGTGGGTCATGGTGGTGGCTGGACACCCACTGACACCGATTGTTGTGGATCGTGATGTCTACCTTTCGGCTGTCGGTGTGCACTGCGGTGGCTGACACGTGGCTGTGGGGGGTGGGGGATGCTCCTCCTTGCTGTGCTGTGGGACTAGGGGCCTGGTGTGTGTTGTACTTGGGCTGTCCACCCTCCCACCCACTGCACTTTGTGTTCCTGCCACTTACCTGTTACTTGTCGGTTAGTGCAGCTATGGCGGACACATGGGTGTGGTGGGTGCTCGTTGTGGCGCTTCTGGCATACTTGGGGACCTGTTGGTGGTTACGTGGCTGGCTGAGTGTACACATGTCCCCACGCATCTTACAGTTGTTCTGTTTGGGCTGTGTGTGGTGGTGTCTGTTGCATGTGTGTGTGATGTGTTGTGTATTGTGTGCTGGACATGGGGGTGTTTGTCCCTGGGAGCTGTGGCATGGTGGTAGTGCATGTGAGTACATAGCGGTGTGCTGGTATACATTAGTTTGTACTTACCAGCCTCCACTCCCCCTGCTAATCCGGCGAGGATCTCGGGATGTATGATGACTCGCACCTTCTCCTCCCACGCTTTGAAGGTCTTGAAGAGCGCGGGATTCCCTCCGCCAGTGATGGCTGCCAGCTCTCTGTTCTTGGTCTCCTTCTTCTTGACCAGGCTCTTGACGTCATTCCACCGTTTGTTTATTTCTCCTCTGTTCCTGGGCAGGGTCCCGACTGCATTGACCTGGTCTACGATCCGGTTCCACATTCTGTTTCTGGTGGCTAGTGGTGTGTGCTGGACCATGTTCCCATAGATTTGTGGGTGCACCTTGATGATCTCGTCGACCATGACCGTCAGCTCAATGGGCGTGAACTTGGGCATTCTTTGTGGTGCCATGGTGTTTGTGGTGCTGGTGCGGTGTGTGTTGTGTAATGTGCAGGGGGTTTGTGGTGGTGGTGGTGGTGGTGGTGGTGGTGATGTGTGCGTTTCTGTGGTGTGCTGCTGTCCTTGCTGTGTCACTGTGTCCTCTCCTCTCCTCTCTGGTTTGCAATGTTGCAAGGGGTTGTGGTCTGTGGGAGTGCTGCTTTTGTACTTACCTATGTGGGTGTGTCCTCATGGTCTGTTGTTTTCAGGTGTGTTGTGTCTGGGGTTCTGGCCTTTGTAGTTTTTGTTTGTCCAGGGGGTGTTTTCGGGATGTGTACTGTGCTTGTGTATTTGTGCGTGCCTTGCTGTGTGGACTTGTTGGCCATGTTGTGTGCGATTGGTTTTGTGAGCGGATGGTTTCTGTGCAGGGACGTGGGCGCCATGGCTTCTGCCGTGTCGATTCTCATCGGCGTTGTTTGCGCTGGCGGGCGGTATATTTGTAGTTTTCCGCGCTCATGGCGGTGCGATCGTAATCTCACGTGCGGTGTGTCGGCCGTGAGGGCGGGCGGTTTTGTGTTGTCGGGCGTGTTTCCGTCCGTGGCGGGCGGTTTGACTCCGACTCGGACGGTGGCGGGCGGTATTTTGTGTGATTTTTCGCCGATGGCGGTTTTCGGTTTGTGTAATCGTAATGGCGTGGTCGGTGTTCAGACGGTGTGTGCGGGCGGATTTTTGCCGCTTCCATGCCTGGCGGATTTTTTTACGCCGGGTATCGTAATGGGCCCCAAAGCTACCAAGAACTCAGACTACAGCAATCTCTAAGCAAAATAGGACCTAAACTAAGCAAACAAACCAAAACCATGTACGAATACCGCCAACATAAAACTAGGATGTACCCAAATACACAAGGTCTAGAATATCTAGATATAATTGCAAAATCAATTCTCTAAATTAAACCAAAAAGCAAATTTTTGAAACATAGAAAACATAAAAACAAAGATTTTCTCTTTTTACAATTAATAAAAATACTTATGTCATAAAATTTTAACTATAACTGAAAATTATATGACATAATATAAATATTAAAAAAGAAGAGAAAGAAAAAATAAACATTTTCCACCGACAACAATAAAAAAAAATTACTTACAGTTATGTAGCTGTAGAATGTCCTCACAAACGAAAAAATACACACCAATCCAAGGAAAAATTAATCCATTAAAAAAGGAAACCCCCAAAAAATGTAAAAATACAACTGTAGAAAAGGGAAATCCAATGCCGCAATCCTCTGAATAACGAAACCCTTAAAACCCGAAAATATTTTTTGAAAAAACGCTCCAACAACCTGAAAAAAAAGGAAATGTATAGTAACTTGTAATAAGACAAGAAACAACATTGTCCTTTATTTAAAAAACTAAAAAACGCGTGAACAACTCCTTCCGTGCACCAAACCGAGGGCCAGTAAATAAAAATTAAACAAAACCCACCCACAACAAAAATACAAACCCACAACAACAAATATCAACATAAAATACACCAAAACACATATAATAAACACATAACTAAAACTACATAACATTCTAATTACATCCGACACTAAGTCAAACACATAAAACACTAAACTACCAAAACAACACCTAACTCTCCCGGAAGCGATCAAATAACACCCTAACAAACACATATACACTACTACTAACTTACCCCTACCTTAAAACTAACTTAAAAATATATAAAAGTAAACTTACCCGCATGGATGAAAAGCAGCTTCCAACCGCGAGGTTCCGTCTTCCAAAATGACCTAAAAACGAAACAGATAGATACAAAAGTTAGATAAAGAAAACAAAATGGCTGCATAATTAAAATGAAAATAGGACTAACTCCCCATAGACAACAATGGAAAATATTGAAAAAAATGTTTAAAAATATATGTATAATTTTACCTATAACAATATTTTTTCACAATGTTTAAAATAAACATAGAAAATTGTAAAATATACATTAAATATTATATTATTCACAAAAAATATAAAATAATATTGAATGTATATTAAAATATATGTTTATTCCATTCACTGTTAACCTCAAAATATGATACAAAATTTGTTAACAAATATATGTATTATTCAAAAAATTATGTAAAAATATTGTAAATTATTCAATGTATTAAATATTATTATTTTTTAAATAATATTCAATATACTAAATAATAAAATATAATCTTCTAAAATTTAAACTGTATGTTTTCAAACTAATTAAATGTATAAAAAGAATATTGTTAAAATATAAAGACAAATGTATACAAATTGTTTTCTTTTTCTACAAAAAAATGAAAAATACAAATGAAAATGTTTATTAATAAAATAATTTAAATGTTTTGCTTTACCATTACATAACTATGCTACAAAAAATGTACAATTGTTGAACACTGTACCCAGAGAAAATTATATGTAATAATATATGATTTGTTTTACATTTTTGTATAATAAATAAATATTACAATTATGTTAATTACTTTAATAAAATTTGAATAACATGAATGTGCCTGGTTTATATTTTTAAATGTAAAAAAAATTCTAGCCAAAAAAATACTAAAAATATAATTGTGAATGAAAATAAAAATATATTTACTTGTAAAAAATATTAAAAATAAAACTAACATACATCTATAAACGTATTACAATTTACAAATAAACTTACAAAATACTAAATACTAAACAACAATAATTTACAACTACAAACCCAAATCCATGTAAAATCATTGAAAAGCACTGCATAGTACACCATAATAATTTACTATTCTAACTCCAAACCCAAGTAAATTCAGGGAAAGTGCTGGATAATAAACCATAATAATTTACTATTCTAACTCCAAATCCAACTAAACTCAGGGAAAGCGCTGGATAATAAACCATAATAATTTACTATTCTAACTCCAAATCCAACTAAACTCAAGGAAAGAGCTGAATAGTACACCAGAATAATTTACTATTCTAACTCCAAATCCAACTAAACTCAGGGAAAGCGCTGTATAGTAAACCATAATAATTTACTATTCTAACTCCAAACCCTACTAAACTGAGGGAAAGCGCTGGATAGTAAACCATAATAATTTACTATTCTAACTCCAAACCCAACTAAACTAAGGGAAAGCGCTGGATAGTAAACCCTAATAATTTACTATTCTAACTCCAAATCCAATTAATCTCTAAGTAAGCGCTGGATTGTAAACCATAATAATTTACTATTCTAACTCCAAACCCAAAAAAACTCATGGAAAGCACTGGATAGTAAACCATAATAATTTACTATTCTAACTCCAAATTCAACTAAACTCAAAGAAAAAGCTGGATAGTAAACCATAATAATTTACTATTCTAACTCCAAATCCAACTAAACTCAGGGAAAGCACTGGATAGTAAACCATAATAATTTACTATTTTAACTCCAAACCCAACTAAACTCAGAGAAAGCGCTGGATAGTAAACCATAATAATTTACTATTCTAACTCCAAATCCAACTAAACTCATGGAAAACGCTGGATAGTTAACCATAATAAATTACTATTCTAACTCCAAATCCAATTTAACTCAGGGAAAATGCTGGATAGTAAACCATAATAATTTACTATCCTAACTCCAAATCCAACAAAACTCAGGGAAAACGTTGGATACTAAACCATAATTACTTAGGGGTCATTAGGATAGCGGGCGGATCGCCACCGCCAGTAAGGCGGTGGCGATCCGCCCGCTATATCCCACTGCCCGCTTCACATTTCCCCACCGCCATATTATGATGGCGGTGGGGACCCAGGCAGACGGAAAGACCGTCCGCCTGTTTTCTGCCGGTAGGCAATCCGCCCGATTGCCTACCGGGCGGAAAAGGCCTGCAATATGGTGGTGCGATGGTCGGCGGTGCAGGGCTTTCCATGGCGGTGACTCCGCCATGGAAAGCCAAGCGGATTCCACTTTCGGGGGCCCGTTGCGGGCCCCAGAGATGTTGGGGGGTGGGGGGTGCACATGGGGGGTACCTATGGTACCCCCCTGCATTGTCATGGACATGGTGGCAGGCACTTCACGGTGCCTGTCACCTTGTGCATGACCATGCACACAGTGCATTCCCAGCATTGTGGCAGGCGGTGCTGTGCGCACCGCCCACCACAATGCTGTGAATGGAGGATACCACCGCCACGGTGGCGGTGGCATCCTAATCGCCTGTGCGGGACTGCCGCACCACTGGTGGCCGGTCCCAGCACCGCTAGGGTGGCGGGCGGACGAAAGTCCGCCCGTCATCCTAATAGGCCCTAGTATTCCAAATCAAAATAAACAGTAAATAAAAAATAATCAATAGCCCACCATTTTTTATTAAAAATGTATTAAATAAGATTAATTTAATAAAATATACATTAAAATTAATATTTCTTTCCAAAAGTCTAATAATGTTATAACATTTTAACAAATACTATTAAATTATAATTAATAATCATTCATACAATTTTCCCAAAAATATTAATAAATTATTAGACAATTACATTTTTTAATAAATTTCATTATAAAATGTTAAAATTCTATTTTTTTATTTTTATAAATTTGAATATTATTAATATTAATGTTAAATTAACTACATTTACAATTATAATTTCACTGAAATTTTAATTTCAATTTTTAATTTCTTTTAATTTTGCTTAAATATTTAAATATGTAAAATGTAATTTTTTAATTGAAACAAACACTCTTCAATTAAAAAAATTACTAAGGGGCCCATTACGATACCCGGCGTAAATAAATCCGCCAGGCATGGAAGCGGCAAAAATCCGCCCGCACACACCGCCTGAACACCGACCACGCCATTCCGATTACACAAACCGAAAACCGCCATCGGCGGAAAAATCACACAAAATACCGCCCGCCATCGTCCGAGTCGGAGTCAAACCGCCCGCCACGGACGGAAACACGCACGACAACACAAAACCGCCCGCCCACACGGCCGACACACCGCACGTGAAATTACGATCGCACCGCCATGAGCGCGGAAAAACCACAAATATACCGCCCGCCAGCGCAAACAACGCCGATGAGAATCGACACGGCAGAAGCCATGGCGCCAACGTACCTGCACAGAAACCATCCGCACACAAAACCAATAGCACACAACATTGCCAACAAGTCCACACAGCAAGGCACGCACAAATACACAAGCACAGTACACATCCCGAAAACACCCCCCGGACAAAAAAAAAATACAAAGGCCAGAACCCCAGACACAACACACCTGAAAACAACAGACCATGAGGACACACCCACATAGGTGAGTACAAAAGCAGCACTCCCACAGACCACAACCCCTTGCTACATTGCAAACCAGAGAGGAGAGGAGAGGACACAGTGACACAGCAAGGACAGCAGCACACCACAGAAACGCACACATCACTACCACCACCACCACCACCACCACCACCACCACCAAACACCACCACCACCACCACCACCACACCCCGGCACCACAAACCCCCTGCACATTACACAACACACACCGCACCAGCACCACAAACACCATGGCACCACAAAGGATGCCCAAGTTCACGCCCATGGAGCTGACGGTCATGGTCGACGAGATCATCAAGGTGTACCCACAAATCTATGGGAACATGGTCCAGCACACACCACTAGCCACCAGAAACAGAATGTGGAACCGGATCGTAGACCAGGTCAATGCAGTCGGGACCCTGCCCAGGAACAGAGGTGAAATAAACAAACGTTGGAATGACGTAAAGAGCCTGGTCAAGAAGAAGGAGGGCAAAAACAGAGAGCTGGCTGCCGTCACTGGCGGAGGGAATCCCGCGCTCTTTAAGACCTTCAAAGCGTGGGAGGAGAAGGTGCGAGTCGTAATCCATCCGGAGATCCTCGCCGGATTAGCAGGGGGAGTGGAGGCTGGTAAGTACAAACTAATGTATACCAGCACACCGCTATGTACTCACATGCGCAACTACCATGCCACAGCTCCCAGGGACAAACACCCCCATGTCCAGCACACAATACACAACACATCACACACACATGCAACAGACACCACCACACACAGCCCAAACCGAACAACTGTAAGATGCGTGGGGACATGTGTACACTCAGCCAGCCACGTAACCACCAACAGGTCCCCAAATATGCCAGAAGCGCCACAACGAGCACCCACCACACCCATGTGTCCGCCACAGCTGCACTAACCGACAAGTAACAGGTAAGTGGCAGGAACACAAAGTGCAGTGGGTGGGAGGGTGGACAGCCCAAGTACAACACACACCAGGCCCCAGTCCCACAGCACAGCAAGGAGGAGCATCCCCCACAGCCACGTGTCAGCCACCGCAGTGCACAACGACAGCCGAAAGGCAGACATCACGGTCCACAGCAATCGGTGTCAGTGGGTGTCCAGCCACCCCCACGACCCACAACACCCCCCACCCCCACAGACCTGCAACATGGAGCACCCCCCGCTTAGAGCCATGTGGCATCCAGTACAGTGCACGCACGAACAACTTGCAGGTGGGAAACTGGACAGGGCTGGATTACTGGAGGCATGAGGACCATAACACGACCAACACATGGGACATGTCACGTAGCACACGAACACGCAGCACCGCCCACCGTCACGAACAAGTGAACAATGTGCACACGGACATGAACAACAGACTCACACCCCACATGACCCATCACAGACATAGCAACACCCAAGGAGCCACGTCTGCATGCACAAGCCACACTGAATATAGTCCCACACGGCAGCCACTGTGCAACTCATCACACACAACCGAAACACCATTGAAGTCCTGTCCATGTAGCCCCTACTGCCTGTCAACCACACACCCCACAACTACGCCTATGTAAGACAAACAACACTAGATGCAACAGAGCGGAACAACATAAATGCACACGAACACCACTGAACCCATCAAACTCACAGACACACCATGCACATACAACATACCATCCATCCCATCCGTCAGCCCCAGTCTCATGAAAGGCATGTCATCCGCACAGCTGCCACACATACAGCAGTCACGCTAAGACACATGCCCATGACCAACCATGTGCCAGAAGTCAATTAAGCGCACGACACACTGTGAGCAACAACACACAACATGGGCCACACCCCCCCAAGCACTGCAGTGATGCACATGGCACAGGGCAGCACGCACACCAAGGAGATGGGACAACTGCAATACGTTGGCTGGCACACAACTATCACTCACTCATAACGATGCGTCCAATGCCATGTCCAGTAATCACAACAGACAGCAAATATGCAGGCCATGTCAAGCATGCACACACCTCAAACCATGCACTGTCATGCTGCCACAACACATGTCACGTTCGGCACCCATGGCTCACAGCATGTACCCCAAAAGCATATCCCCTCCCAAATGCGAATCTGGGGCATGGCCCCCATGTTGCCATATGCGTTCCTAAGCGTTCCATTTGAACCCCAAAAGCATATCCCCTCCCAAATGCGAATCTGGGGCATGGCCCCCATGTTGCCATATGCGTTCCTAAGCGTTCCATTTGAACCCCAAAAGCATATCCCCTCCCAAATGCGAATCTGGGGCATGGCCCCCATGTTGCCATATGCGTTCCTAAGCGTTCCATTTGAACCCCAAAAGCATATCCCCTCCCAAATGCGAATCTGGGGCATGGCCCCCATGTTGCCATATGCGTTCCTAAGCGTTCCATTTGAACCCCAAAAGCATATCCCCTCCCAAATGCGAATCTGGGGCATGGCCCCCATGTTGCCATATGCGTTCCTAAGCATTCCATATGAACCCCAAAAGCAAAGTACAAACCAGACCCAGGATGGGCCAGGAGCCCGCATACACCAGAGTCACAATGAGTAGGGGCACAGCAACACACCCATCGGCATGGCCAATCCGTCCCATGCCACATGTGCACAGCACACAGTCCCATTGCCTAGCACACACAACTACAGATGCCACAGCCACACACTCGCCTCCGGGAAACCCATGTACGAGATTGCACGAACTGCCAATGTCAGACGACAAATACATACTTCGCCAGGTGCAACACAATAACAAATCTCATTCCCTCCACAGGTGACGAACTGCCGGATGCTGGGGATGGAGACAGCAGCCAGCACAGCCAGCCCACAAGCCCCCAACGAGGACACACGGATCTGGAGGATCTGTCCTCCTCTTCGGACACGGACCACCAAGCAGGCCCATCTGGTGTGGCAGGGCCCAGCCGCTCCCAGGACCCCTCCTACCCACCAACCCATCATCCAGGGATGCTGAACAGTCCCAGCCCCTGCTGCCACTGTCGTTGCGGCCACACCCACGGTCATTGCGGCCACTACCACTGCCGCAACCGCCACCATCGCCGCACCGACCACCACCGCCACCACCACCACCACGTCTTCGCTGGCACCAGCCCCAGCGCAGGTGGTGGCCCGGCCGACTGGATCCACCCTGGGAGCCACAGCGAGGAACGTGGTGTGCAATGTGGCTAGTGGGCAGGCCGGTGGCAGCAGGACTGGTAGGAGGAGCAGGGTCAGGGAAACGCCAGCCTCCCCTGGGAGCCATGCCCTGCCTCAAATGGCCAGAGTCCTTGGGGCCTATGAAGAGGCCCAAGGACAATGGGCCAGGTCAGCTAGAGACACGCGTGAGGTGCTGGGGGTGCTGAGGTCCATGGACGCCCATATGGGCCAATTCGTGTCCCGTATGGACCAACTCGTGGACCTCATGGGCCAGCTGGTGGTGGCGGTGGGGTCACAGGCAAGGCCAGCAACACCACCTCCGCCACCACCTGCTAGGGCGCAGGGTCGGGCAGCAGTGTCCACTTCCCCTGCGTCCACAGCCAGTGAGCACACCTCACCCACCACCAGCAGGTCGCCACCACACACCCCCTCCCAAACGTGGAAGGGGCCGTCCGAAGAGGAAACAGATCTCCCGGGAGGACTTCGCACGCTCCAGTCGCAAGTGAGGCAGCCAGCCAGCCTTCCGCCAGCCTTCCTTGACCAGCCACTGCATTGACTTGCTCTACGATCCCACTCCACACAGCCATCTGGATGGCATGTGTGTGTTGGACTATGGACATAGAACCAGTGGGTACACCCTGAGCTTCACGCAGCCATGACCGACAGCTCATTGTCACTGCACGCACCACTTTTGTCATCACCTTACACACAATCACATGTCACAGTTTGTAATAAATGCACCTTTTTCACTAACTGCTGTTTGTGCCCTGTGTTTTATTTGTACGGAATACAACGGCCACCTTGGGCGGAAAGGCACCTGATGCGTGGCATGGCAATGGAATCCGGAGGGCCTGTAGGGACCTAGGGGTGGGAGACAGAACAGGAGCACATTCAATGAGTGTGTCACACACCCATCACACAGTACATGTCAACAACTACAAGCAATGTACACACATCGCACAGAGCAATAGGGCACAATGCCACAGTCACCAACAGTGGCATACTACCCTGGCCATGGAGCGTTGACACACTGCACGCAGTGAACATACGGCCACCCTGACACAGCACACACACACCTGCACAGATACAGACACATCATCCGTCGTACATGGACACTCACCGTCAAGTGAAGTAGCGGGCGATGAGCTGCTGGCGCACATTCCCAGCTTCCTCCTCTCCGCTGTCCACCTCACTCGAGCTGTCCTGGTCTGCGGGCTGGGGCCCTGGTTGATCTCCGTCATCCACAATGAGGGGGATCTGCTTCCGAATGGCCAGATTGTGCAGCATGCAGCACGCCACCACTATCTGGCACACCTTCTGTGGGGAGTACGCCAGTGCACCCCCGGTGCGGTCCAGGCACCTGGACTTGAGGAGGCCAAAGGTACGCTCGACCACACGTCTGGTCCTCCTATGTGCCTCATTGTATCGATCGTCTGCTGGGGTGCGAGGATTCCTCAATGGACTGAGCAGCCATGCCCCATTCGGATACGCAGAGTCACCTGGGTGTGAGGGACACAGAGAACCGTTGCTATTCCAACTGGACAGGGGACAGCATCGCACAACCAGCACGCTACCCCACTCCACATACTCACCGACAATACAGGCACGATCCTGTTGCATATTGGCCATCAGTCGTGGCAAGATGCTGTTGCGCATTATGTGTGCGTCATGTGCCGAGCCTGGAAACTTGGCACACACGTGGGTGATCACCATGTCCGCAAGGCACACCACTTGCACATTCAGGGAGTGCGTGTGCTTCCTGTTGCGGTACAGGTGCTCAGTGGCCTGTGGTGGAACAAGGCCAACATGTGTGCAGTCAATGGCTCCCACGACGTGTGGGATTCTGCCAAGGGCATAGAATGCACCCTTCACTGCCGCCAATTCACGAGCCCTGGGGAATCTGATGTACCTGTTTCGGTACAGCATCATGGCTGCCAGTACATCCCTCAGCACCTTGCTGAACATGGGCTGGGACATCCCTCCTCCACTGCCCACTGTGTGCTGGAATGACCCAGTGGCGAAGAAATGCATGGCGGCCATCACCTTAGCCGTGGGGGTGACAGCAGTCGGATACACCCTGCGGGGACGGAGATGGGGCTCTAACATGGCACACAGTCGATGCAGGGTTGGCCTGTCCAGCCGAAACTTCCTGATGACCTCTGTATCGTCCATGTCCGCCAGCAATTGGTATGGGCGGTCAATGTTCGGTCTCCGCCTGGGTTAAATGGCAGAGGACACATGTCAAAGCAACACGACACATAGCAATTTCGCATACACATCACTGACATGACTGAGCAAGCACATGAGCCACAGCCCAGCTGTCAAGCTGGGACGGCACGGCCACAATACACTTACACAGGTCTCCCAACAATGGCAATGGCAAGTGAGACATACCACTGCCATGTGCATGCACATGGGGATCTAGGCCCCAATGACTTGCGGGGCGTGCTGATGGGGACTGACTGCATATTCGTCAAGCGGCAACGCCACGGCAACATGAGTGTCTGCTGAGCATGGAACTGCTTCCGAGGCTGGATGAGTATGGCACACGACGACGACGATGTGGGCACGGGCTGAGCGGCCAATACAAGTGGGACCTGTGGCACGAGGGGATATGAGACAGTAGTAGGTGTCAGCACTGCACCCTATGTACAGCACTGTACGGATCACAGCTCCCGAAACATTGACTGGTGTCCACATTGACAGCCCCATGCCAAGACGGCTGTGTGCTTGCAGTCACACGTCACAGGTGAGAGGTTACATTGCACGTGCCAGGTGGCAGACGTACATAGTGGGAGCTGGCATGTGTGTGCATGTGTCTCCTGTTCAGGATCCACCAGATGGGCGCTGACTCTGTACTGAGCATTGGACACAGCATGTTCCGTGGAAGGCTTGTGTGTGTGGGATGGTGGCACTGGATGTGCCTCCGTTGGGTGGGGGGCCATGCACAGGGCGGGTACGTCGATGATTGCGCATTGTTGGTCACGGTGGGTGCACCAACTAAGATGTGTTGCCCTGTGTTCAATTCCTATGTCCGCATGATGATGGACTGTGGATGTGGGCAGACTACACATTGGTCGATGTGCTGTCTATATGCATGTGCCTTCACACCAGGCACAGCTGCCCCTGCACATGTGACCCCTGCTGGACTCGCTGCTGGGTCTGTGGAGCTGATGCACCTTCTGCGCGTGGGGCGGACAGCTCTCCTCACTTCCCTCATTGCGCATGTCATGTCTTTGCCGCAGGTGACATGGATCATGGAGGGCCCACATGTACGCGTGGGTAGGCTACACATGATTGTTCACTGGTCGCCACCCCCAGTCAGTGTTTCGAATGGGAAGGTTGTCGTGCTGGTGGTATGTTCGATGTGGCGGATGGGCGGGCCTAGGTGCGGGCTTACATTCCGGACATGGGGGGTAGTTGGATTGGCGACTAGTTGCAGTACACACGGGACACGTCTCTTCCTTTCCACATCTGGGTCATCCCTTGTACTAACTGACAGTGATACAGTCATCTTCGCCCCAGCCCTCATGTCCTCCCCTCGCCCCCCAATATGCATGCTCACCTGCGAGGCTAGCGCTTGCACAGGCAGCCCCAAGCTCGCACCAGAGAGGGCAAGGAGTGTATGTGTGGGTCCAGTTGCACGAGTGGGCTGTCTCAGGGTATGATGTGTGGCGGGACGCCGTCCACCTGCGTGGTGCCCCAAATGGAGACCCGGCCTGCATGGACTATGCATCACAGTCTTCGCCTTCCGGATCCGCCACCTGCGACACCCAGTGGCTGTGGCTGCCCTTGCGGCCAGGCCGCGTCCGTCTGTGGCTGATGGCCCACACATTCACTCTTTGGCCTCTCTGGGGAGGGCTCAGGGGTGGTGGCGCACGCGCTTGCACTTAGTCGCAATGGCATGTGGCGTGGTTGGTATGATGGGCAATGGATGGGATGGTGCGAGCCACCTCCTGTGACGTCAGTGCTGCTCGTGCTGTGGTGCGTCCCCCTACACTTCCATTTGACTTTTTGCCATGCTGGACGTTGAGGTTCTATTGCCTGCGTGATATGACCAGGAGGAGCGCGAGGAGACCTCTCACACACCATGCTCCACTGCCATCCCGTGCCCTGTATCGCCTGTGCGGATTGACTATGTTGGGGTTACACCTGGTCGACTGGGGCTGTGTGTGCCTTGTCAAGGGGCATGGCGGGCGCACAACAGGATCCAGCTTGTCCACAGAGGGTGGGCTGAGGTGCGCCTGGTACCGCTTTGTACGTGTGCCCGGCTGCTGTGCACACACGTGTTCACTCCCCCCGACAGGTGTCCTCTCACAATGCCCAGGGAAGCGGTGGTGTACTGTTCATGACCCCTCCCAACACGGCGTGCTCCAACTTGGCATGTGCGCATCTACCCGTCGCACCCACCCACCTGAGCACTGCGTCCATACGACTTCACACGACACATGTGTGTCTTCCACAGTAGTGCTACTCATTTGCGTTGACATCCAATACCAGTGGACTACATGGTCATGTCACGACTGCCGTGTACTTCACATACTCTCATCCTCTCTCATTCGTACTTGTGAAATGAGTCAGCGGAGACAGTTTTGGTTTCAAACATTATATTGAGTCTTCTGTCCTCTGTGATGCAGTATAGTGGACACTACTGGCAGCGGAATACATGTTGAGGATATACTGAGCATGATTACAAATTGGATAGGGTGTGGGGTTACATGTGATTGGCTGTTGCATGTGGGATGTGGGCTTCAGAGTGACATCTGCTTGGCCAAGGCTGTGCTAATGTACATTTACGTATAGCTGCGGAGCTGCGGACTTTGACACAGACGGTATACATGTAGCCTACCAGACCGCTCGGCATCATGGGCACAGTCCATCTCAGTTCCATGTGACAGGTTTGCTGCGGTTGTTCCTCATGCACGCGTGCATGTGAGATGACATCAGGGCATGTGCTTGCGTGCATGCAGCGGCGTGCCACTTGTTGTTGCACTGTGGTGGTTACTGGACATGTCACAGTCACTGGGGTCGTGTTGTTGTTGTATGCACTTGTCGTCCATGCAAAGGTCCTGGTATGGGATTCCCGGGGCGGGGGTGGGAGGGGTGCAGCACCCACAGACTCCAGGCGACCTATTCATGTCCACTGAGCGGTGTGTGTGTCCATGTGCGCTGGATCCATGTCGTGTCCTGGTTGTTCGTGCAGTTCCGTCCATGTGGGTGCGATACACAGAGCCCATGCCACTGCCTCCCACGATGCATGCGGTGTTCCTGGATGTGATGGGGAACAGTGTGCATGTCCCGGTCATATCCGATGTCATGGCGATGTCGTTGATGGTGTGGTTACAGTTGCCGGTCGTTTGTTATGGCTGTTGTGGTGGTGACTGGCCAGTCCGTGCGGAAGCTGAGCATGGGTGCGGGGTTGGACTTCATAGGTCACTCGGGGAACCTGCGTTGTGGTCCGACGTATTTACAGGTTGTCAGGTATGCGATGCCGTCCAGCAGGGCTTCCATGTCATTGGTGGTGTACATGTTTGCCAGCCAATGAAGCGGATGGTGGCTCTCAAGGTGTTGTTCGTAAGTTGTCCCTTGGAGGACCATGATGGGGCATGCTGGGTGACATTCGATGTAGCTGTTCTCGATGATCCGTCGTGTGGAGGCACAGTGGTCCCATTTCAGTGCGGGTGCGATGTTGGCCACATACGCCATGCCCCCATAGGCAGAGCAGGCCCTGTCGTGTGCGTCCAGAGGGAGGAGTAGTGGTAGCAGGTCCGCCTTCAGACATGCCGGGTTGGAGAGGCATATCTCGACGGGATGCTGGTAGGGACACCTCCGACAGTAGAAGACGGGCATGACGCAGCTGAACAATGTGATGCGGTAAGTCAGTCGGTAACTTACGTTCAGCAGGGACAGGAGATCGCATCCCAATGTATGTATCGTGTTGGTTTTGTACAGCTTGAGCTGTTCGGGCGTAGTTGGGTAGGTGTGTTGCGGTTGCCATTTCGCAGCGGTTCGTTGAGATGGCGTGCTCCGGCTGTGTGTGCAGTCTGCAATGTGCACGCTCCGGGGTTGCTGTGAGCTCTGTGTAGTCGTAGGGAGACAGGACTTGTGTTCTGTTGGCTTGTTTGGAGGACACGGGCCCTCTTCCCACATGCTTCTCAGACAGTTCAAGGTCAGTGCTGTGTGACTCCTTCCAATTAACTTGCATGTGGCCGACATGGGGGAGTGTTTTCTTCTTTCTTCCCCGTCCGTTGTGTGCTTCTGTGATATGCGCTATCTGCCCTGTGGTCGGTCTCCTCGGCATGCCTGTGTTGGTCTATTCTTGGACAATGGCTGTATTCACCGGCTTCTGTCGTAGGGCTGTGGTTTCGGAGTTGGAATGGAAGGTCATTCAGTGCTGTCTGCTCTCCCTTGTGTGGGCGGCAGGCTGCCTTTCCGCTCTGCGTTGGGCCTTGTGTGTGGATGTTATTCTTGGGCCACCTTTTGTCGGTCCCCGGGCTCTTTGGTGTTCCGTTTCATATGTCTTGTTCATATGTGCAGGGTGGTATGGGTTTTTCAGTGTGGTACTGGCGTTCCTCTTCCCGAAGGGGCCCTGCTTCTCCTAGTTGGTGTTGCCGCCGCTGTGTGCTACGCCATGTTTGTTACACTGGGGTGTGTCCTGCTGTTGCGTGACTTCACTGACATGTGTGCGTCGGTTGTGTGGCGTTGGGTGTTGTCCGTGAATTGGGCGTTGGGGACATGTCTGTGGCAGGCCTGTCACGTGTCATGTGCGTTCGGGGTGGGGCTGATGTGTGTGCTGCTTGGTTGTGTCCCTGTGTCTGTGTGCGACGCATGCATGGCGCTGCGGTTGGCCTCTGCGTTGTGCGCATGTGTGGCGGCGTCATCGGCGCTTTGGGGCCGTGACGGGGTGGTTGGTTCCTAGTCCCAGGTGGTGTGTACACATGTGTTCCGCGATGTTAGGATTTGGCCTGTGTGTCATATGTGGATGCAATGGTGGATGTGTAGTGTACACGCGCTGGTGGGGGGTTGTCCGCTTTTCCGCCCTTGCGCTGTGTGCGCTGTTTGCGTGCACTTGTTGTGTGTGTGCCTACCTGCGTCTCCGCGGTACGTTGCGTCCTTGGTGGTGCATCAGCAGAAGCATGGGAAGGGCCTGCAGTGCTGGATTCATGCCCAGGGTGCCGCTTCTTCGTTGTCCGTGCTCTGCGTCCGTGTTACCGCCTCTCTTTCACGTGCGGTGTCTCTTAGCCGTGGGAGCCGTTTGTTTGCGGCATCGTAATTTATGCGCCGGGCGGGACGTGTTTCGTCGGACGGTGTGTGTCAGTTGAGCTGCGCCGCTACGTGTACGGGCGCACTTTGATGGCGGACGGTGTTGCTGGCTTGCCGGCGGTGTTTGGCCTGCTTTTCGCATCGTAATTGGGCGGGCGTGTGGACTGCTGCGTGCCGGCGGTAACTGGTGGTTTTTGCATCCGCCAGCACGGCGGTTGTGCTTCCGCCCGCCATCGTAATGGGCCCCTAAAAATACCTTAAAATGTCTATCTACCTCATCCAAAAATTATTTCGTATTACTAAATATCAATCATACCCACAAATTCTTTAAATTACTACCCACCCTTATCCCCTATGAACCCAACATCCCACTCCTAAAACATAGACAAATTATTATAATATTTTAAAAAATCAACGTTTTGAAATTACTACCCACCGTTATCCCCTATAAACCCAACATCCCGCTCCCAAAATATATACAAATAATTAACATACAGTACATTTTGAAACAACATTTTTAAATTACTACCCACCCTTATCCCCTATAAACCCAACATCCCGCTAATAAAAAAAATATGAAAATCAATCAAAATAACTTATTTAAACAAAATATTAATATTAAATCATTATAAATTTGCTAAAAATAACATAAAAAAAATTACACAGTAAACAAATAACATAAAAAAATTAACATCGATATTACTAACTTCGATATTTTTTACATCGATATTTTCTACATCGATATTTAAAAAATCGATATAAATACTAAAAAATGTTTTTATATTTTTAACATCGATATTACTTACCTCGATATTTAACACCAACGATATTCTTACCTCGATATTCATGCTTCTCGATATTTGCACATCGATATTCTGTCTCTGCACCGGCTGAGACAACTTTTATCCGTATCGGGTGGTCCTGGGTGTCCACCTGTTCTAGTGAAAGCTGTGATGTGCATGCCTCTTTAAGATATAAATCTGGTTCTTCTGGTGTCAGTGTCTGCCCCATATAGAGCTCCTGATAAAAGTCTTGAAAGGCAGAAGCTATCTCCCACAATTTCAGAGTCATCTTTGGCCAGCAGAGAATGTACACCCCCCGGGTTGCCACTGTGCTCTCAATCTATTAGCCAACAGTCAGCCACATCTGTCTCCCCCCACATAAAATGAGAGTCAGAGCCGAAGTGCAGCATATTCAGCCTTATCCAAGTCAAGTCCCGCCAGATGCATTCGCACAGCTTTCGGCTGTCGCCAGACCCCCAGGGCACCTGTGTCTTTGTGTATACGTTTGAGTTCCTGCACCAGACAAAAATATCTGAGAGGCAAGAAGAACAACATGTAAAGCAGTAAAGGCACAATTGCCAAACATGCACAGATGAAACGAGAGGTTGTCTTTATAAATTAGACCCTTTATTTCATATGGTTTGATGAGTTGCCAATACAGCCAAAGCATTTCTCCCATCTCTGGGCTTCTTCAGGGCTTCAATATATACAAACATAACTTACATTACACAAAAGAAAATCAAATAAGAACACACAATTTAAATAAACACGATTGAAAAAATATACATCCAAAACGGGCAGACAACTAAAGAAAGAACAACGAAAAAAAGCTATAGCAGGATAATCATTATAAAATATTTAACTAGACATGAAAGGTAACCAACAATTAATAGAAGAAGTGAAATCATTCAAACAAATAGCTCCTCATGGTAGGAAAATAAAAAATGTGATATGTTAATAGAGGTTTACAGAGTCCAGCACCATTGTCAGAACATTAAAGAAACTGAAATGCTAAGGTTTTACAACAATTTTCTTACAAAATAAAATTACAATGCTCATTCTAACCCATTCCATCTTTTGTCAGTAGAGGATTACATACCACTTACCATCTAAGAAGTAAGACTCCCCGGTATAAGTGTTTAATTCCAGTTTGATTAACCATTTAAAGAGACCCAGAAGCTGTGAGTAAAGAAAAAAGGAAGGTGGGTCATCACTATGTTATCCAAACCTAAGGATGAACAGCAATCCAATACGCGACAATGCCTGATGACTACCAATCTAACACTTACTCCAAGGCAATGTCACTCAAGCATAGTTATCATTGGTAGAGGACCACAGAAAGAAAGAAATGGCATACCTGTGTTAGAAGATTATCTTCTGCATTCCAGTATTTTAAAAGGATATGGATACTGAAAGTCTTCAATGAAGAGCTACAAACATTGTGACACAAACAAGGAACAGAAAAAAGAAAGAGAAAATAGTCACCAAAAAGTCCTAAAAAACCCAAAGACTAGGTTAAAAACACAACCACTAACACACCTAAAGTGAAAACAGTGAAACAAATTAATTAAGAGAAAAAACCACTTTACCTAACACACAGGTGATACATAAAGTCACAAAAGTGTAATGAATGGAAAAAACCCGTAATTCCACTACAAGCGGACCAACAACCAACACATTAGTGCACCCTGTAATAGAGGGGAAATAACAAGCATAGAAAAGAATACCTGTTTAACGAGAGTAATTCGCAAACACACTAATGATGTAGAGCCATAATTTACATCTTAAGCCAGACCTATGGAAGAAATGAAAAATACGAAACAGATGTAATAAACACTAACTTCTATTAAACACATATGACTAAGAAGTGTCCATATTAATTTCATACATGGACAGTTAAGAATTGAGATAAAGAAACCAAGGTGCTCATTACGATGGCGGGCGGAAGCACATCCGCTGTGCTGGCGGTGGTGGAAAATGCCCTTTTCCGCACTCTATCGGCGGTCCTTGCGTCCGCCGTATTACGATGGGCAAAGATAGCCCATTTCCCATCCGCTGCAGTGTTCCGGGAACCGCCAGGAATCCTCTTCCGCAGCGGTGGCAGACGGAGCCAAAAGGGAGGGACCGCCGTACGGAATGCGGTTACGACCGCCGGTCGTATTACGATGCCAAAAACAGCCCACCACACTGTTGCGGAGAATCCGACCAATCGAGGATGGTGGTGGCAATACTGTAGATAGCTCCATGTGTTCCTGTCCGTTGGGGAAACGGCGGTCTTTGGCCTTTCCACAGCAAATCCGACTGCCGCGGACGGATTTTCAGCTTTTCCGCTGCTGAATCCTGGAATCCGACCGCCGCGGTAGGGAGTCTCCTGCGGTGCATCCTAATCTGGCCGGCGGTTTTGCCACGGTACCTGCGGACGGTTAATTTCAGCTACCATGGCGGTCGGAATGGTTTTCCATCCGCCATCGTAATGAGCCCCCAACTAAGAAGAGTGGGTAGAGACGGCCACACAAATCTAACATCACAGTAGTGTCCATTTCAGGCCATAAACCGCCATAAACACATACAAAGAAAAAGCGATGCAAAGCGATAATCTATCAGGTATCCCAAAGTAGTAGTAGAAACACGGGGTACCCGCCAAGTACTGAGCAACATAGTATGAAGTATAATCAGCACGTTTAAGTTTACGAAAAAAATGGTAAAATCTGGGGAAATAGTCATGCAAATAAAACCTCACAAACGTGTCTGTTACAGACCCTAGACCGTCATAGGATCATACACCTTAAGTACTGTATATAGCGGTGTACTAACAAGTATTCAGTAGTGGTTAAAGAAGCACATGGGGAACCGGCCGGGGAATAAAAAAAAAACATAATATATAATGTAATACTCCAAAACCAAGTCGAGAGAATGGAAACCCCCGTGCCCCCGCATCACGCTCGATAGTAAGAGTGTGACAGCAACCAACACTGTGACCATAGCGAATTGTTGCAAAAACATAGAGAAAAGTTTTTTTACATCCCCACATTTGATAGCAGCGAGTATTTAAAACACTAAGGGGCCTATTAGGATGGCGGGTGGATTGCCACCACCGGGCCGGCGGTGGCGATCCACCCACCATCTGTTCCTGTTTTACCCCCCCACCATATTAGTATGGCGAGGGGTACCGGGGCGGACGGAAAGACCGTCCGCCGCTTTTCCGCCGGTCGGCAATCGTTACGATTGCCGGCCGGGCGGAAAAAGCCCATAATATGGTGGCGGTGCCTTGCAGGCACCACCATCCATATTACGATGCCTGCGGTGGGAATGCCTTTCCATGGCGGAGACTCCGCCATGGAAAGGCGTGCGGGAAATTACTTTGGGGGCCCATTGCGGGCCCCCGGGGGTGTGGGGGGGTTGGTGGCTGCACTGGGGGGTACCTATGGTACCCCCCTTCATTGCCATGCACAAGGTGGCAGGCGCGGTGCCTGTCACGTTGTGCATGGTAATGCACAACATGGACTTTAACATTGCGGTGGGTGCTGCTTACAGCACCGCCCGCCGCAATGCTAAAGTCGAGGGTGCGCCCGCCAGTGTGGCGGGCACATCCTAATTGGCCGGGCGGGACCGCTGCACCTCTGGCGGTCGGTCTCGTTTTCTGTTACGGTGGCGGGCGGACTTTGTCCGCCCGCCATCGTAATGGGGCCCTAAGAGAATCAAAACGGTTCAGAGCAAAATCTCCAAATGGACTCAAAGGATTTCCGTATTCCCGCGCATGCGCCTTACCCGTATCTGGTTCCGGCATCAAGTCAAAGTAGGATTCTATTGGGTAACGTCAATTAGAGCACACCTACCACCCTTCTTTAAATACTATAGACAGAGAAAACAACTATAGCGGGCCAGAAGTAAAAAGAGCCATTGAAGCATAGAGAACCAATTTCACTTCCGTCCTCCATATCCAGTGAATTCCAATCATTTTGAATGCTCAAATCTTTATTGGTAAACGAGCATTACAAAAACAGTTCTACATAGGTATAAGCGATATCGAAAAGAGTAAAAACACAGTAGTCAAATCATCATAAAAACACGTTGTTAATCCAACGTTTATTTTAAATTGGATCATTAAAATTTAGAATAAATGTGGCACTGTTAGTCACGTAATAACCGAAGCCAATGTAAAGAAAGACTAACAAGCAGTGTGATTTCTAATTACTTTTAACAACTTCGTAAAGGGTAAAGTGGAGAATCATAGTGAATTCGAGAAGCAATTAAGCTCACAAAAATGAAAAAGAAGTCATTAGAAAAATCAATGGTGTCAAGTTGGAAAACTTGTTTTTAATCACAGATCTATGTAAAATCTCTTAAGACTGCAACTAGACAGGGATCATGAGGATCAAGGCCAAAATCTCCCTCATCAGATTTGGACAAAATATTAGTCAGAAAAAATATATATTATCACATGATGCTAAGCAAAAATACATCGAATATTTAAACAGATCAAACACTAGACAAAATTCTAGATAGAAGTTCATTAAGTGAAAACAAAAATATAAGCTGTTTCATCAGAGTTGGACTAAATATTAGTCAGAGAAAATATGTAGTATCATATGATGCAAAGCAACAATACACCGAATATTTAAATGGATCAGACACTAGACAAAATTCTCGATAGAAGTTCATTAAGTGAAAACAAGAATATAAGCTGTTAAGGTCTTATCAGAAATACAGCTACCACTTCCACATAAGATTGAAGTGAAGGACCCCCCATTAAAAGCCAAAAATATTATTAGGAGGATGGAATGGCCTACAAAGAACCATCGCAATACTGACATCTTACAGAAAAGACGGGATATTGTAACAGAAATCCCACAAATGTTAATTTCCATCATCTCAGAGATGCATAAATGCATAATTTGCCACAAAAAATTATGTAACTCATGGTCTTGATTCAGACCATCTGATACAGTCCTCAAATTGCAGATCCATTTAGCCTCTAATTTACGCAGAGAGAGTTCCCTATCCCCTCCTCTTAGATCTACTGGTGCCACCTCTATCCCATGGAACCTAAAGTTAGTTCTATTTTTCCTGGGATACATTCATTTGAAACCAAGGAGTATGTTTGGTCACCATTGATGCAGGCTCTGCGGTGTTCCATGATGCGCATCTTCAATGGGCGAATGGTACTGCCCACGTAGATTTTCTCACACACGCATTTGATTGCATATATAACATGGCTAGTCTGACAATTAATTAATTGTCTGATTTTATTTTTCTTCTTCGAGTTATAATCGTTTATTCAGTCTTTATTTCGATTTGTCAAATCATTACAGACAGCAGTACATTAATAAACTCATGTTATAAAAAATTCCATCACAGACTAAAAAATATTGCGACCCAATCATACAAATGTCTGAGATTGATAAAACCAGTATAAGAATTTCACATAAAACCATAAGTTAATCCATCCTGCTATGCATTAATATTTCCAAATAAGAGGGCAGGGAAATGTAAAATCACTTACATAGGAACATAATTAAAATCGTCCTAAAGACTAACATATGTTTAAAAAGAAAATAACTGCAGTGGCCTGGTTATAATGGGGTTATCCCATTACATGTTGGCTAAGTTCCGAGCCTTAACAATTTTACTGCGGATAGCCCACATCCAGCCTAAAAATGTCGCTAGGGCAATTATTATGGGCTCGCTTGTGTCTGTCTTTAAAATCCTTAATGCCTCTGTACCCTCCCTGGTCCCAAGGTTTAAACAGACTGGTTTAAGCCATCTGGGTCGAGGGGCTTTGTAGGCTGGACAGACAAAGAGAACGTGAGCTATAGTTTCCCGCTGCGACGGACATGTGTTACATTTATCATCATTCAGGGGTGCCATTTGCAGGTAAAGGACTTTATTGGGAGTGAGCCCACTCTGTATTGGTGGTACAGTTTCCTGTCAAGTGGTACCGTGATATAATCCCAGTAAGGTTTGTAATGGTACTCATGTTTCCTCTCCAGGAAATCCCTCGTCAGAGTTGGACTCATGATGGACGAAAAACGTTTCATCCTAACCATGTCCCAATAGGCTGTTTTAAACTCTTTTTTTGATGGAAGGGGGTTCACTTCAGGGTTTTCCCATAGACCATCCATCCCCATGTCGCTCAAGGTGGTTTTAATCTTAGTCAGCCAAGAAATCTTACATGAGGTGTCAGCCTGCCTGATTTCTAGCAGAGGCCGGGCATACAAAGACAGTTCGGGAGTAGCCCATAATCTTCTCCATAATGCCACTGGTCTAAAGCGAGCAATATCCTCTAACTGGTTACAGCCCAAATCAAGGTAAAGAGGCAGCAGGGGGTCGATGGAGGTAGGGAAAGCAGAGTTCTCATAAACTTGTTCTGGGCTACAATCAATGGTGTTAAATCTGAAAAGCCCCATAGTTCTGCTCCCATACAGTACTGAAGTACTAATTTTAGAATTATAAATCTTCAGTACAGGAGCCACAGGTTTTGTATGGGACAGTCTCTGCTCCTTCACTAGGGCGCCTGCCAATTGGGTGTGTTTGAGAGCCAACTTGTTGATCTGGGGTTTCCATTTCAATTTGCTTTCAAGGGTAACTCCTAAATATGTAAAACGTCAGTTTGCTCTAGCTGTACATTGTTCATAAAAACCCTCCCCTTAATGGCCTTTCGGTTGTGGAGGACCATGAACTTTGTTTTCTCCACATTGACCTCAAGGTCATGGTCGCGGCAAAACTCCTCAAACCTGGTGAGGGCTAACTGCAGCCCTCTCTGAGTCTTTGATAGTATTAAAGTGTCGTCCGCGAACATTAACAATGGTATTTTCTGACCAGCTAGAGATGGAGCATCTGTTGGGTGATTCGAATAGTATTCCACGAGCCTGTTAATAAAGAGGGAGAACAGGGTCGGGGCAAGCACACACCCCTGACGTACCCCCTTGGCAATGGGAAACGTATTCGTGACTTCCCCATTCACACCCCAGCGTCCATGAGCAAAGTTTGAGTTATGCAGGGTGATTAGGACGGCCAACAATTCTGGCGACATCCCCATATCATAAAAGGTGCTCCACATTTTATCTCGGGGCACCAAATCGAAAGCCGATTTTAAGTCAATAAAGGCTGCAAATAGCGTGCCGCCCCCTAGGATTACCACCCTCCAGTAGATGATCGCGAACCTGAGGACCTGGTCAATAGTGCCTGTATGCGCCCGAAACCCCGCCTGCATGGATAATCAAACTCGGAGATTTTCAGCCTTAAATGGCACACTTTGCAGTTGTTACAAGGAAAGAAGCCAATAGGACGTTGTAGCCATGTTTCATTTAACTTCTTTTTGCTCGGGGTATAACTGGGGCAAATCATATCTTTGATAGTTCTACTCCTTCTGTAAGTTATACTGGGGTTGTTTTTGATCAGTTGGTTCACACCAGGTACATTCTTAAGAAGCGTCCAATGCTTATTCATCATCTTAAAGATATCATGATTAATCTTGGAGTAGGTAGTAATAAAGGACAATTGCTCTTGCTTACTTTTTTCTTTGACCTTCAAGGTCTCACTGCGATTGATTCTACGTGTTTTCTGAACTGCCTGTTTCAAAACATCCTCCTTATAGCCCCTCTCTTTCAATCTTGTAACAACCTGGCTAGCTTGTTCCTGCGCATGTCTTCACTACAGTTCCTGCGCATGCGTACAAGCTCTCCGTAAGGGATCACTCGTTTAGTACAGGGCGGATGTGCACTTTGAAAGTGTAGAATGCTATTAACAGATGTTTTTTTATGAAAAAGAGTACTGTGCACCTTCGATTCCTTGATGTAAAATTCCACATCCAGGAATTGTAGCTTGGTTTGAGATATTGTCATAGTGTATCTAACATTGTATGGGTTGTTATTCAGGTATCGAAAGTAGTCTTGAAAGCCACCCTCTGTGCCTGTCCAGACGATAATTATATCATCTATATATCGTCCCCAATAGTGGACATCCTTCCACCAATGTGCAGCTGCAATTGTCCATACATGTCTGTGCTCCATCCAGCCCATGAAAAGATTTGCGTATGGTGGGGCAAATTTGGAGCCCATCGCTGTCCCCTGGAGCTGTTGGAACCATTTATCATCATACAGAAAAAAGTTATTCGTGAGGATGAGCGTCACCAATTCTAAAATCATAGAATTATGTTAGTAATAGTTAGTTCTGCGCTTGGACAGGAAAAAATCAATCGCCATGCATCCAAATTCCATCTTGATGCATGTATAAAGACTCAACTTCTAGAGTGATCAGCCACATTGTCTCATCCCATACCAAGTCCTCAAATGTGTTAAGTACATCAGTTGTATCCCTGATGTATGATGGAAGTTCCACTACCAAAGGTTTGAGAAAAGAATCAACATATTGAGACAGATGTTCTGTCAAAGAACCAATCCCAGATATACTGGGACGACTAGGTGGGAATGCTTGGTTTTTATGGATCTTAGGTAGGAGGTACAGGCAAGGGAATCTGAGACATGTGACTAGTAGGAATTTGAGTTCTGTGTCAGACAGAAGATCAACTTCCTTCCAGTGATTGAGTTTTTCATTGATAAGGAGGGTTGCTGAGATATAGGGATTTCAATCCAATTTCTTATAACAGGTGATGTCATTCAACTGTCTGTATACTTCCCTGTCATAATCTTTTCTATTCATCAGCACGGTGTTCCCCCCCTTATCTGCTTCACGAATAATCAAAGAATCTTTTTTCGCAAGGCAAGTAAGTGACGATCTTTCCAATTTGCTCAGGTTGTCTACGATGTATTTTTTGGGAGACATATAAAGCTTATCCCCCAAAGCCTGAAGATCTTTGGTGATCAACTGCTTGGAATGTATCAATGCTTTTTAGGTGTACACCATGAGGAACAAACTTACTCGTAAACCACTATCATATGTATAGTCTTGTTCAATACACAACTCTTTAGCAACTGTGATCAAAAGTGTGATATCCCTCAGTTCTGAGACAGATAACTCAGACAATTGAGGTCTATTCGTTGTTTGCAATTTGTTGTGCATATTCAAATGAAAATGACCTTTCAATTTTAAATTTCTCGCAAACTTGAAAACATCAACATGTAAATCAAAAAAGCAACCATTGTTCATTGGACAGAAACTCAGATCTTTATTTAAGGCAGACTTTTCAGAATCAGTTAATACATGATTAGACAGGTTAATTACAAGATCAGCATCATGGATACATGGTTTATTGGTCAAAGCATCTTCCACATGTTTAGTCATCATTGTTGGTTTAATTTCTTTTTCTGATTCCTGGTTAAAACCCCTTCTTTTTTGTCTATTCTTTCTCCTCCCCCCTCTTCTGGTCTTGCGGTACGTTTCTGTAGTTTGTTCCCTATTCGGTAACGCAAGACCTCTTCTAAAAAAGACGAAGAGGAAGAAGAGTTATTAGCATTTGTACCTTTTTCGGAAGGGCCACTGGGCCCATATCTTCTAAGGACGAAATATCAGAGCTGCCGGTAGCGCTCACTATACTTCCTGTCTCAGTAATTTCAGGATTATTTTGCTTAGGGTTTGTAACGTCATCAAATCTGCGGGCGAATGTAAAAATTCGTCCGGTTTCATAGTCCCTGTCATCACGTCGTATTTTACTTAATTTCCTTTCCTTGACCATTTTTTGTTGTTTTTGAATTTCATCTTTTAAAATAGCATAATTTTTTTCCGTTGCTTCTTTCAAATCCAAGTCTTTAATTTCACCTTCCAATATTTTTATATTTTCCCTGAGTGTGACACATTTTCTGTCCGCAGGCTGGATGAGAATTTTCATCATCGTGAATGACGAACCATGTAAATTCTCCACCCATTCAGTCAATAGATTAGGGTTTAAATAATCAAAGTTTGGAAAAGTGAGAATTCTAAGGCCGCGTAGGACTTTCTTGTGTTCTAGATATCTTTTTAAAGTTACCCCGTCCCACCGCTTAGATAACTCGTTCTTTTTGAGTTTCTCCAGTCTCATAAATTTAGCTTTAAGACCTTCTTTGCCGACCCTGGTAGTAGAAGAACTACTTATAATCTTGTTAGTAGAGCCAAACAAATCCTTAGCCAACTCCTCTCAATCATCATCGAAACTCATTTTCTACAGAGTTCTTTAGAAAATATGTATTGCTAGGAGATGTGCAGACAACCCTATACTTAAGAAAGTCAAACAAACAATGGTGGCTAGGGGATCCAGTTGTCGCACAATCAAAAGTAGCTTATAATGTTCAAAGACTCATATCAAGTACACAGTTGCCCACCTCAAAGTATGGTTCGCCACCAACTAGAACCACAAATAATTAAACACCAGACAAAAAGATCTGAGAGGCGACAAGAACAACATGTAAAGCAGTAAAGGCACAATTGCCAAACATGCACAGATGAAACGAGAGGTTGTCTTTATAAATTAGATCCTTTATTTCAAATGGTTTGATGAGTTGTCAATACAGCCAACGCGTTTCACCCCTATACGGGCTTCTTCAGGGCTGCAATATATACAAACATAACTTACATTACACAAAAGAAAATTAAATGAGAACACACAATTTTATACAAGCAAGATTGAAAAATATACATCCAAAACGGGCAGACAACTAAAGAAAGAACAAAGAAAAAAGCTATAGAAGGTCATATACAATTTCTGGATAATCATTATAAAATATTTAACTAGACATGAAAGGTAACCAACAATTAATATAAGAAGTGAATTCATTCAAACAAATAGCTCCTCTTAGTAAGACAAATCAAAAATGTGATATGTTCATAGAGGTTTACAGAGTCCAGCACCGTTGTCAGAACATTAAAGAAACTGAAATGCTAAGGTTTTACAACAATTTTCTTACAAAACAAAATTACAACGTTCATTCTAACCCATTCCATCCTTTGTCAGTAGAGGATTACATACCACTTACCATCCAAGAAGTAAGACTCCTCGGTATAAGTGTTTAATTCCAGTTTGATTAACCATTTACAGAGACCCAGAAGCTGTGAGTAACGAAAAAAGGAAGGGGGGTCATCACTATGTTATCCAAACCTAAGGATGAACAGCAATCCAATACGCGACAATGCCTGATGACTAGCAATCTAACACTTACTCCAAGGCAATGTCACTCAAGCGTAGTTATCATTGGTAAAGGACCACAGAAATAAATAAATGGCATACCTGTGTTAGAAGATTATCTTCTGCATTCCAGTATTTCAAAAGGATATGGATACTGAAAGTCTTCAATGAAGAGCTACAAACATTGTGACACAAACAAGGAACAGAAAAAAGAAAGAGAAAATAGTCACCAAAAAGTCCTAAAAAAGCCAAAGACTAGGATAAAAACACAACCACTAACACACCTAAAGTGAAAACAGTGAAACAAATTAATTAAGAGAAAAAACCACTTTACCTAACACACAGGTGATACATAAAGTCACAAAAGTATAATGAATGGAAAAAACCCGTAATTCCACTACAAGCGGACCAACAACCAACACATTAGTGCACCCTGTAATAGAGGGGAAATAACAAGCATAGAAAAGAATACCTGTTTGATGAGAGTAATTCGCAAACACACTAATGATGTAGAGCCATAATCTACATCTTAAACCAGACCTATGGAAGAAATGAAAAATACAAACCAGATGTAAAAAACACTAACTTCTATTAAACACATATGACTAAGAACTGTCCATATTAATTTCATACATGGACACTTAAGAATTGAGATAAAGAAACCAAGTAAGAAGAATGGGTAGAGACAGCCACACAAATCTAACATCACAGTGGTTTTCATTGCAGGCCATAAACCGCCTAGACACATACAAAGAAAAAGCAATGCAAAGCGATAATCTATCAGGTATCCCAAAGTAGTAGTAGAAACGCGGGGTACCCGCCAAGTACTGAGCAACATAGTATGAAGTATAATCAGCACGTTTAAGTTTACGAAAAAAATGGTAAAATCTGGGGAAATAGTCATGCAAATAAAACCTCACAAACGTGTCTGTTACAGACCCTAGACCATCATAGAATCATACACCTTAAGTATGGTATATAGCGGTGTACTAACACGTTTGAGTTCCTGCACTTGCTGGTGCAAACGCTTTCTCTTGTCATGGTGGAGTTTGTTGTCCACCGCCAAGATAGCAATCAGTTTCCCTCGAATAACGGCCTTCAGAGTTTTCCATAGTGTGGCGATAGATGTATCAGCAGTTTTGTTTATGTCAAGGAAGTCTACTATCGCTTGGTTAACCGTCTTCACTACCTCGGGCCTATGCAGCAGGGTTTCCTGCTTCTGACAGGTCCGTGAGGGGTGTTGCACAGGGGGGAGAGTCAGGGTAAGGGATACCGCAGCATGATCTGATAAGTAACGTGGCTCAATCTCTGAGGCTGCAAGTAAGGTCTAAAGCTCCCTCATCCCCAGGAAGTATGCTAGGTCGGCGTATGTTTTATGAGCCTGTGGGTAGAATGGGTAGTCTTGAGTCTGTGGGTGTTGTCTCTCAATCCCATCTCATGTAGCCATTGTGCTCCCTCGCGGGACAGGGACCCAGTAGAACCGTAGCATTGCGCTGATCGATGTAAGTCATTGTTGAACACCAATTTGAGGTTCCCGCCCAGGGGTACCATCTTGTCTTAGATGAACAGCACATCTGCACCAGACTGTCGCAGGAAGCATTCTTGTCCATTGTGTGGGGTGTGAAGGGCCCCTTAGGAAAATGTATAGTCTCCTATACTCACAGTGTGTTCCAGAAGTCTACCTTTAATTTCAGCCAGTTTGGAACCCACCATGTTGCGGAAAGATCAGGATAACAACATGGCCACCCCTGCTGTCTTGGAAGGGGCGAATGAGAAGATTTGTTGTAAGAAAGCATGGGACTATAACCTGTGCCAGTCACTAGAGACCAAGTGAGTTTCACGTAGGAGGCAGAGATCTGCCCCAGATTGTTCTAGATAGGATAGAATGGCACATCACTTAATTGGGATGTTTAGCCCCTTCACATTGAGGGTGAAAACCTTTAGAATATTATGTGCCCTAAGGGAGGTAAAGGATGTGCAGTGAGATCCCACTGGATGATGTCTCGTACCCTTTGTGTGTAAGTGCATCAACAATGTAGTGCAGTCTCATATTTTGTAAGTATACCCCCCAACAAACCATAACAACAATTAACTATAAGAAAATTAACAGTGCTGTCGGGCTGAATGCCTGGGTAAGTAACCAAAATGTCCCACTGGTATTTAAGTTACCAGGACTGTACAGTTGCCCAAGGTCTCCCAGCTCCTGTCCGGGGCCCTCCCAGGACCCCAAGCCTCACAAATTCGTCTCACAAGGCCCTACGATGGCCTGGGTGTCTGTTGTCCCCAATGGGTGGTGGCGTGCTGCAATGTGCTGGGTGCTAGTAATGCCCTGAGCTGTGGGTGTGGTGCTTGTCATTGTGAGTCTGGCTTAAAGTCTGCTGTCAGGGGTGGGGCCTATGAAGGCTTTCAACAAATTCCTTCAGGGGTGCATGTCGCAGCAATCCACCTCTCACTGACCCCCTTCGCAAGTGCTGGGAATCGCTGTGCCCGGCGCTATAGCTGCTGTCCTTATCGCTTTAAAGGTAAGATCTGGGATCTCAGGGAGCTGTTGGGAGAGGTTCACGGGGTCTCCCTCTCAGAGATGTCCAAGGCGTTGTCTGATGAACGGGCCATCAGCATCAGGAGCAGGTTGCCAGGAGCCGGTGACTGCGACTCTTAGCTCCCGGCTGCCATGCCGTCATGGTGATCCCAACCGGTGCCAGGTCAATGTATCCCCAGGGCCCTCGAGGCCCATAATGGCACTGATGGTCCCCCTCATAGGCTGGGCGGGCGACTGAACTCACCCCTTCGGATGAAGGTGGGAAGCAGTGTTGCATGGGTTTACTGCTTCCTCCAGATGGTGTTGTAGGCCCCCCAGGTTGAGCCAGGCCCCACCTGAACAGCCTCAAATCCACCTGAGATCCGCTGTAGCCTAGTCATCACCAGAGGGTTGGCACCTCGCTACCCCTGCTCATCTGGGCTGCGACACAGAGCGTCAGGGTAGCACCAGCAGTCGGCCCCAGGATCAGAGCGAGCAGTGTATGTCCGGCCTCATCATCGCCGGAGCGCGTCCGCTATTTTGTGGTTCCATGCAGCCCGTCTCTCCAGCGGTCACCACCCATCTGGACCAGAGTGCAGAGTATCAGAGTCATCCAGGCAGCCAGACCTCTGGCTCTGGGGGAAACAAGCAAGGCGGTCTCAGCATCACTGTCACCGTGATGCAGCTGCCATCATTTTGCTGCTCGCAGCCCGGCCCTTCCTGCAGTCACCTCAGAGGCCTCTCCCAGTGTTCTGCAATCTCCGGTGTTGGTGCAGGCACCGTGGGCTCCCACTGCACAATCTGTAGGGCAGGTAACCATATTCTTTCCCTGATTGTTGTGTCTGAAACCACACCTGCAAGGATGGAATTCGAACTGGCCAACATGGATGCCTACACTGGGGCCCAGTTCAAGGAGTTCTGCAAGGAGAGGGAACTTCTAGCCAAGAGTACCACCAGGAAGGTGGAACTGCAAAAGCCGCTGAAGGCCTGGGTGGAAGCACACCAGTCAGTGGTGGAAGCCACAGAAACGGATGAGGTGATGGATGGAAAAGGAGAGGGCCTCCCTAAGATACAGCCTGCAGCTGAGGGAGATGACTTGGCCCCTGAATTCGAGCCCCCTGTCAGGGCAGGGGGCAGTGTCTCTTCCCGCAGCCTGTGCCAAGATGAGCTAGCAGAGAGGAGGGAGGAGAGGGAATTCAAGTTGGAGATGGCGGGACTCAGGATGGAGGAACATAAATTGGCCATGGAAGCAGAAAAGGAGAAGTCTGAGGCTGAGAAAGCCTTGAAGGAGAGGAAACTGGCAATGCAGGAGAAAATGTTGTTACTGGCTCATAAACTGAGTGTGAAGGAGCTGGACCTCAAGGCCAGGCAGGCAGAGTCAATCGGCGATTGTGGCAGCAATTCTATAGAGTCTGAAGGAGAAATAAAGGTCTTCATCCCCAAGGATCAGGTGCCCAGTTATGTGGTGGGGTGGCATTGACAAATGGTTTTCTGCCTATGAGGTAGCCCTGAGGGTTAACAAGATCCCAGAAGAGCACAGCGGGGTGAAAGCCATGTTGATTGCTAAGTTTTTACTGACCCCTGAAAGGTATGGCAGATGTTCAGGGAAAGTCAGAAGCTCCCCAATCAGTCCTGGGTGGATTTTGTGGACTACTCTAGCTAGGCGCTGAATGGCTGGGTATGGGGCAGCAAAGTAAGTAACTACTGTGAGTTGTACAATTTAATTTTGAGAGAGCACATGCTAAGTGTTTGTTTTCCAGAGCTGTACCACAACCTAGTAGAGAGTAAGCTAGCTGACCCCAGGAAGCTTGCTGAGAAGGCGGACCTCTGGGCTAGCACCAGAGTGTCCAAAACGGTAGCTGGGGGAGACTCCCACAAGAGTGGTTAGAGGTCTCACCAGAAGAAAGAGGGGGTGAACAACTTAAACATGAGGAGTTCTCAGAAGGTGCCCAAAATAATTCCCAATGGAACAGTGATAACCAGCCCCAGTCTGTGCCTCAAAAGAAGGGGTTCTTTGATAAGCATACAGGGACATTTGTACCCCAATGCACAGAGTGCTACAAGTATGGGCACGCCAAAGGTGACTCCAAATGTCCCAGGAGGGCACAGCCCCCCACTGGTTGGCAGACACCTGGGTTGGCAGTGTAGCACTCAGGGAGCGGGTACTCCGATTTAGCTGTGGGGAGCAGACAAAGGTGAACCTAGTTTCACTGGGTGATAAGGAAATGGTGCCAAAAGTCCATATGCCTGCCAATACTACTAAGTACAGGGAGTGCATCACCGTCAATGGGCAACACATGGAAGCTCTGAGGGACACAGGAGCCAGCATGACTACTATAAGGTGTCAGCTGGTATCTTCAGAGCAGGTCCTCCCTAACACATTCCACCAAGTCATAATTGCTGACAATGGTGACTGTCATCTACCGGTGGCTCTGATTCCATTTGAGTGGGGGGGGTCTCAGAATCTCTAAAAGTAACTATGAGCCCTGCCATACCTGTAGATTGTCTTTTGGGCAGCGACCTGGAGTGCACTATCTGGAGGGAGGTAGAGCTCAGGTCACTCTTGGAGATGCTTCAATTGCCTGAATGGGTCTTTATGACCACAAGGTCTATGGCTGCCCGAGAAGGGAGTCAAGGGCATCTTGAGCCTGGAACAATGGCCCAGACAGCTGCCAAGTAGGAGAGGCCAAGGGCATGGGAAACTAGCCCCTGAAGTTCCCACCATCGAGGTTGAGGGACACCTGAGGGGGATGCCCCCTGATTCAACCATTGCCGCCCTGGGTGAGCTTGCTGAGATTGCTGGTTGGCAAGTTGATGGTGGGCCCGCTAGGGAGGAATGCTGCAAAGCACAGAAAGAGTGCCCCGCTCTAGAGGGCTTGAGGTGGCAAGCAGAGGCCTAGGCAGCAGGTGTCACCTCTGGAGATCACCTGATCTATTGGGAGAATGACCTCCTATGTAGCGAGCCTAAGGTTCCTGGATCTGGGGTAGCCCATGTGCTGGTAGTCTCAGGTCCCACAGTGTTATAGGACCTTCCTACTAGATTTTGATCAAGGCATACCCCTGCCAGGACATCTGGGACAAGAAAAGACCTTTGCCAGGCTTGTTGCCACCTTCTATTGGTCCCTGATGAAAAGAGCCTCAGATGCCGTCTGTAGGTCCTGCCCCATCTGCCAGACCAGTGAGAAATTAGGGAAAATGCTCAAGGCTCCTCTGGCCCCATTACCGTTAATTGGCACTCCATTTGGGGAGCAGGCATCAACATTGTTGGAACTTGGACCCTGACACTGCTTTAGGCAACAGGTTCATCCTGGTCTTGGTGGACCTCACCACTCGCTACCCAGAGGCCATCTCTCAGAGGTTGGTGGCTGCACCTGCCGTTGTCAAGGCACTGATGGGGATTTTTACCCATGTGGGGTTCCTCAAGGAGGTACTGTCTGACAGAGGCACTAACTACATTTCAGGGAACATAAAGTTCATGTGGGATGGGTTTGGAGTAACTTATAGGTTCTCCACTTCCTATCGCCCCCAAATCAACAGTCTTGTAGGGAGACATAACCCAGAAGGGCATGATAATAGGCCTACTTAAGCCAATGAGGCATAAGTGGGACATCCTTCTGCCATGCCTTCTCTTTGCCTACAGGGAAGTGCCAAAGAAGGGGGTTGGGTTTAAACCCTTTGCACTCCTCTATGGCCACCCTTTTAGTGGACCATCTAGCCTTGTGAGAGAGGGGTGGGAGCAAGTTCTTCGTAAACCCTCTCAGGATGAGCTCAGCTACATGCTGTCCCTACGCAACCAGATGCACCGCTTTGGAAGTAGAAAAGCAATCTTGAGACCAGTGAAGAGGCTATGAAACTCTGGTATGACCAGAAGGCCATTCTGAAAGACTTTCAACCTGACCAGAAGGTGTGGGTTATGGAGTCTGTGGAGCCTGTGGAGCCTAGATCTCTCCAGGATCGCTGGACAGGCCCATTAGAGGTAAAGGAGTGGAAGGAGAAGTACAGCTACTTGGTGGATCCAAAGACCCTTAGTAGCCCCTAAGGGTGCTCCAAGTGAACCACCTCAAACATCACTTTGAGAGGTCTGAAATGAGCATACTCCTGGTGACAGATGAAGAAGTGGAAGAGGAGAGCAAGCCTCTCCCTGACCTCCTGTCTGCTCAAGATAAGGGCACAATGGGTCAGTGGAGGGTGTCAACCTCTCCCCTACTCTGGCCCCAGAGCAGATTGACTGTTGTGAGCTACTGGGGCAGTTTGCCTCTCTGTTCTTCCTCACCCCTTGACTCACACATCTGTGCGCCCGAGACATTGACACTGGAGGCAGTCCACCTGTTAAAAATAAGATTTACAGGTTGTCAGACAAGGTGAGGGGCAGTACCAAGGAGAAGGTTACCAAGGTGCTGCTGTTAGGGGTGATTGAGCCCTCCAACAGTCCCTGGTCCAGCCTGTGGTGCTGGTATCCAAGGCTGCCCCACTGGGCTCCACTCCAGAACTTAGGTTCTGTGTGGACTATAGGGGATTAAATTCCATCACAGTGGCTGCCACACACCCCATTCTAGAGCTGATGAACTCATAGACAGGCTGGGTGCTGCTAAATTTCTCAGTACTTTTGATTTGACATGAGGGTACCAACATATTGCTCTGACTGAGGGGGCAAAGGAGAAGTCAGCATTCTCAACCCCAGAGGGTCGCTTTCAGTTTAGGGTGATGTCCTTTGGTTTAACCCCTTCGCTGCTAGGCCTTTTCCCCCCCTGTCCTAAGCCTTTTTTTGGCTATTTGGCGTAGTTCGCGCTTAGGCCCCTGTAACTTTTTGACCACATAAGGTATCCACGCCAAATTTGCGTCCTTTTTTTCTAACATCATGGGGATTGTAAAGGTATCCAGGGTTTGTGGATTCCCCTGGAGGGGACCCAGAAATTAGCCAAAATACAGCTAAATTTTGTTTTTGTGGGGAAAAATGCGAAAAAGGGCTACAGATGAAAGCGTCTTGTTTTTTCCCTGCAAATGGCATCAAAAAGGGGTTGTGGTGCTGAAATCACCATCTTCCCAGCTTTCAGGGACAAGCAGACTTTTGTCAGAAAACCAACTTTTTTACACGGTTTTGGCATTTTTCTGGGACATAGCCTATTTTTGCTATTTTTTGTGCTTTCAACCTCCTTCCAGTTAATGGTAGAAATGGATATGAAAGCAATAATGGATCCTGGAAAGCTATACATTTCTGAAAAGTAGACAAAATTCTGAATTCATCAAGGGGTCATTTGTGTAGATCCTTAAAGTTTTCCTTATAGAAACTAACAGTTAAATGAAGGAAAAATTGAAAAGTAGTTGAAAAAAACAGCCATTTGTGTCAACGTTTTCACCTGTAACTTCTTCTAATTATGACAGCTATTTGAAAGCAATATACCGTTATATCCGCTGGACCTTTTTGGTTGTGGGGATATATAGGACTTGTAGGTTCACCAAGAACCCGACGAACCCAGAGCCAATAACTGAGCAGCATCTTGCAATGGTTTTTGATTATGTACCGGGTATATAGCAATTATTTTGGGAAAATGTATACATGGAAAAATTGTTATGAAAGACACCTATGTATTTCTGAAATGGGAACAAAATGTAGATTTTAGAAACAGTAGATATTTGCACATTTCCGAAATTGGGAGTACCCATACTAGCATGAGAATTATAGGTCATTTTTCAAAATGACTTATTTTTTACACATTGTCTTTCATTTGGAAGGCAGAAATGCATCAAAAGTCAATAGGTAATAACAGTTGCTCTACAATTCTGTGTTACCCTAAGTCTCCCGATAAAAATGGTACCTCACTTGTGTGGGTAGGCCTTGTGCCCACAACAGGAAATGGCTCAAAATGCAACGTGGACGTACCACATTTGCACAATGAAAAATTACCCTTTTTTGCAAAGTGCCTAGCTGTAGTTTTTGAACCCTAGCTCTGCGGGCACTTAGGGAAACCTAGCAAACCTATACATTTTTGAAAACTAGACACCCAGGGGAATTCAGGACGGGGTGACTTGACTGGCTCTCACCAGGTTCTGTTACCCAGAATCCCTTGCAAACCTAAAAATTGGTTAAAAAACACATTTTCCCCACATTTCTGTGGTGGAAAGTTCTGGAATCTGCATGGATCCACAAATTTCCACACACCCCGCGTTCCCCAAAGTCTTACGAGAAAAATGGTACCTCACTTGTGTGGGTCGGCCTAGTGCCTGCGACAGGAAACGGCGCAAAACGCAACGTGGTCACACCTCAATTTCGCAGTGAAAAATGACCCTTTTTTGGCAAAGTGCCTAGCTGTAGTTTTTGAACCCTAGCTCTGCCGGCACCTAGGGAAACCTAACAAACCTATACATTTTTGAAAACTAGACACCCAGGGGAATCCAGGATGGGGTGACTTGACTGCCTCCCACCAGGTTCTGTTACCCAGAATCCCTTGCAAACCTAAAAATTGTCAAAAAAACACATTTTCCCCACATTTCTGTGGTGGAAAGTTCTGGAATCTGCGTGGATCCACAAATTTCCGCCCACCCCGCGTTCCCCAAAGTCTTACGAGAAAAATGGTACCTCACTTGTGTGGGTCGGCCTAGTGCCTGCGACAGGAAATGGCGCAAAACGCAACGTGGTCACACCTCAATTTCGCAGTGAAAAATGACCCTTTTTTGGCAAAGTGCCTAGCTGTAGTTTTTGAACCCTAGCTCTGCCGGCACCTAGGGAAACCTAGCAAACCTATACATTTTTAAAAACTAGACACCCAGGGGAATCCAGGATGGGGTGACTTGACTGCCTCCCACCAGGTTTTGTAACCCAGAATCCCTTGCAAACCTAACAAATTGTCCAAAAAAACACATTTTCCCCACATTTCTGTGGTGGAAAGTTCTGGAATCTGCGTGGATCCACAAATTTCCACTCACCCCGTGTTCCCCAAAGTCTTATGAGAAAAATGGTACCTCACTTGTGTGGGTCGGCATAGTGCCTGCGACAGGAAACGACGCAAAACGCAACGTGGTCACACTTCAATTTCGCATTGAAAAATGACCCTTTTTTGGCAAAGTGCCTAGGTGTAGTTTTTGAACCCTAGCTCTGCCGGCACCTAGGGAAACCTAGCAAACCTATACATTTTTCAAAACTAGACACCCAGGGGAATCCAGGATGGGGTGACTTGACTGCCTCCCACCAGGATCTGTTACCCAGAATACCTTGCAAACCTAAAAATTGTAAAAAAACCACATTTTCCCCACATTTCTGTGGTGGAAAGTTCTGGAATCTGTGTGGATCCACAAATTTCCACCCACCCCGCGTTCCCCAAAGTCTTACGAGAAAAATGGTACCTCACTTGTGTGGGTCGGCCTAGTGCCTGCGACAGGAAACGGCGCAAAACGCAACGTGGTCACACTTCAATTTCGCAGTGAAAAATGACCCTTTTTGGCAAAGTGCCTAGCTGTAGTTTTTGAACCCTAGCTCTGCCGGCACCTAGGGAAACCTAGCAAACCTATACATTTTTGAAAACTAGACACCCAGGGGAATCCAGGATGGGGTGACTGGACTGCCTCCCACCAGTTTCTGTTACCCAGAATCCCTTGCAAACCTAAATAATTGTCAAAAAAAACAAATTTTCCCCACATTTCTGTGGTGGAAAGTTCTGGAATCTGCGTGGATCCACAAATTTCCGCCCACCCCGTGTTCCCCAAAGTCTTACGAGAAAAATGGTACCTCACTTGTGTGGGTCGGCCTAGTGCCTGCGACAGGAAATGGCGCAAAACGCAACGTGGTCACACCTCAATTTCGCAGTGAAAAATGACCCTTTTTGGCAAAGTGCCTAGCTGTAGTTTTTGAACCCTAGCTCTGCCGGCACCTAGGGAAACCTAGCAAACCTATACATTTTTAAAAACTAGACACCCAGGGGAATCCAGGATGGGGTGACTTGACTGCCTCCCACCAGGTTTTGTAACCCAGAATCCCTTGCAAACCTAACAAATTGTCCAAAAAAACACATTTTCCCCACATTTCTGTGGTGGAAAGTTCTGGAATCTGCGTGGATCCACAAATTTCCACTCACCCCGTGTTCCCCAAAGTCTTATGAGAAAAATGGTACCTCACTTGTGTGGGTCGGCATAGTGCATGCGAAAGGAAACGACGCAAAACGCAACGTGGTCACACTTCAATTTCGCAGTGAAAAATGACCCTTTTTTGGCAAAGTGCCTAGGTGTAGTTTTTGAACCCTAGCTCTGCCGGCACCTAGGGAAACCTAGCAAACCTATACATTTTTCAAAACTAGACACCCAGGGGAATCCAGGATGGGGTGACTTGACTGCCTCCCACCAGGATCTGTTACCCAGAATCCCTTGCAAACCTAAAAATTGTAAAAAAAACACATTTTCCCCACATTTCTGTGGTGGAAAGTTCTGGAATCTGTGTGGATCCACAAATTTCCACCCACCCCGCGTTCCCCAAAGTCTTACGAGAAAAATGGTACCTCACTTGTGTGGGTCGGCCTAGTGCCTGCGACAGGAAACGGCGCAAAACGCAACGTGGTCACACTTCAATTTCGCAGTGAAAAATGACCCTTTTTTGGCAAAGTGCCTAGCTGTAGTTTTTGAACCCTAGCTCTGCCGGCACCTAGGGAAACCTAGCAAACCTATACATTTTTGAAAACTAGACACCCAGGGGAATCCAGGATGGGGTGACTGGACTGCCTCCCACCAGTTTCTGTTACCCAGAATCCCTTGCAAACCTAAATAATTGTCAAAAAAAAAAAAATTCCCCACATTTCTGTGGTGGAAAGTTCTGGAATCTGCGTGGATCCACAAATTTCCACCCACCCCACGTTCCCCAAAGTCTTCAGAGAAAAATGGTACCTCACTTGTGTGGGTCGGCCTAGTGCCTGCGACAGGAAACGGTGCAAAACGCAACGTGGTCACACCTCAATTTCGCAGTGAAAAATGACCCTTTTTGGCAAAGTGCCTAGCTGTAGTTTTGAACCCTAGCTCTGCCGGCACCTAAGGAAACCTAGCAAACCTATACATTTTTAAAAACTAGACACCGAGGGGAATCCAGGATGGGGTGACTGGACTGCCTCCCACCAGGTTCTGTTACCCAGAATCCCTTGCAAACCTAAAACATTGTAAAAAAAAACACATGTTCCCCACATTTCTGTGGTGCAAAGTTCTGGAATCTGCGTGGATCCACAAATTTCGGCGCACCTCGCGTTCCCCAAAGTCCTACGAGAAAAATGGTACCTCACTTGTGTGGGTCGGCCTAGTGCCTGCGACAGGAAACGGCGCAAAACGCAACGTGGTCACACCTCAATTCCGCAGTGAAAAATGACCCTTTTTTGGCAAAGTGCCTAGCTGTAGTTTTTGAACCCTAGCTCTGCCGGCACCTAGGGAAACCTAGCAAACCTATACATTTTTGAAAGCTAGACACCCAGGGGAATCCAGGATGGGGTGACTGGACTGCCTCCCACCAGGTTCTGTTACCCAGAATCCCTTGCAAACCTAAAAAATTGTAAAAAAACCCACATTTTCCCCACATTTCTGTGGTGGAAAATTCTGGAATCTGCGTGGATCCACAAATTTCCGCCCACCCCGCGTTTCCCAAAGTCTTACGAGAAAAATGGTACCTGACTTGTGTGGGTCAGCCTAGTGCCTGCGACAGGAAACGGTGCAAAACGCAACGTGGTCACACATCAATCTCGCAGTGAAAAATGACCCTTTTTTGGCAAAGTGCCTAGCTGTAGTTTTTGAACCCTAGCTGTGCCGGCACCTAGGGAAACCTAGCAAACCTATACATTTTTGTAAAAACTAGACACCCAGGGGAATCCAGGATGGGGTGACTGGACTGCCTCCCACCAGGTTCTGTTACCCAGAATCCCTTGCAAACCTAAATAATTGTCAAAAAAAACACATTTTCCCCACATTTCTGTGGTGGAAAGTTCTGGAATCTGCGTGGATCCACAAATTTCCACCCACCCCGCGTTCCCCAAAGTCTTCAGAGAAAAATGGTACCTCACTTGTGTGGGTCGGCCTAGTGCCTGCGACAGGAAACGGCGCAAAACGCAACGTGGTCACACCTCAATTTCGCAGTGAAAAATGACCCTTTTTTGGCAAAGTGCCTAGCTGTAGTTTTTGAACCCTAGCTCTGCCGGCACCTAAGGAAACCTAGCAAACCTATACATTTTTAAAAACTAGACACCCAGGGGAATCCAGGATGGGGTGACTGGACTGCCTCCCACCAGGTTCTGTTACCCAGAATCCCTTGCAAACCTAAAACATTGTAAAAAAAAACACATTTTCCCCACATTTCTGTGGTGGAAAGTTCTGGAATCTGCGTGGATCCACAAATTTCGGCCCACCTCGCGTTACCCAAAGTCTTACGAGAAAAATGGTACCTCACTTGTGTGGGTCGGCCTAGTGCCTGCGACAGGAAACGGCGCAAAACGCAACGTGGTCACACCTCAATTCCGCAGTGAAAAATGACCCTTTTTTGGCAAAGTGCCTAGCTGTAGTTTTTGAACCCTAGCTGTGCCGGCACCTAGGGAAACCTAGCAAACCTATACATTTTTGAAAACTAGACACCCAGGGGAATCCAGGATGGGGTGACTGGACTGCCTCCCACCAGGTTCTGTTACCTAGAATCCCTTGCAAACCAAAAAAATGGTCAAAAAAAACACATTTTCCCCACATTGCTGTGGTGGAAAGTTCTGGAATCTGCGTGGATCCACAAATTTCTGCCCACCCCGCGTTCCCCAAAGTCTTATGAGAAAAATGGTACCTCACTTGTGTGGGTCGGCCTAGTGCCCGCGACAGGAAACGGCGCAAAACGCAACGTGGTCACACCTCAATTTCGCAGTGAAAAATGACCCTTTTTGGCAAAGTGCCTAGCTGTAGTTTTTGAACCCTAGCTGTGCCGGCACCTAGGGAAACCTAGCAAACCTATACATTTTTTAAAACTAGACACCCAGGGAATCCAGGGTGGGGTGACTGGACTGCCTCCCACCAGGTTCTGTTACCCAGAATCCCTTGCAAACCTAAATAATTGTAAAAAAACACATTTTCCCCACATTTCTGTGGTGGAAAGTTCTGGAATCTGCGTGGATCCACAAATTTCCACCCACCCCGCGTTCCCCAAAGTCTTCAGAGAAAAATGGTACCTCACTTGTGTGGGTCGGCCTAGTGCCTGCGACAGGAAACGGCGCGAAACGGCGCAAAACGGCACCATTTTTATCGGGAGACCTGGGGGAACGCTGGGTGGTAGGAAATTTGTGTGAGGCCAGTGATGCCACACTTTCCCACACAAAAATGTGTGAAAAAAGTGATTTTTTTCAGCTAAAATTGAGGTTTGCAGGGGATTCTGGGTAAGGAAATGTTGGGGGATCCACGCAAGCCATACCTCCCTGGAAGCCCCCGGGTGTCTACTTTTCAGAAATGTGTGGGTTTGGTAGGTTTCCCTAGATGGCCGCCGAGCACGGGGCCAAAGACCCAGGTGACCCCCCTTGCAAAACCAGGTGGTTTTGAGATAGGCAATTTTGATGTCGCCACACTACGTTTTGGGCCCTTGCCTGTCGCGGGTACTTGGGCCTCCCACACAAGTGAGGCACCATTTTTATCGGGAGACCTGGGGGAACGCTGGGTGGTAGGAAATTTGTGTGAGGCCAGTGATGCCACACTTTCCCACACAAAAATGTGTGAAAAAAGTGATTTTTTTCAGCTAAAATTGAGGTTTGCAGGGGATTCTGGGTATGGAAACGTTGGGGGATCCACGCAAGCCATACCTCCCTGGAAGCCCCCGGGTGTCTACTTTTCATAAATGTGTGGGTTTGGTAGGTTTCCCTAGATGGCCGCCGAGCACGGGGCCAAAGACCCAGGTGACCCCCCTTGCAAAACCAGGTGGTTTTGAGATAGGCAATTTTGATGTCGCCTCACTACGTTTTGGGCCCTTGCCTGTCGCGGGTACTTGGGCCTCCCACACAAGTGAGGCACCATTTTTATCGGGAGACCTGGGGGAACGCTGGGTGGTAGGAAATTTGTGTGAGCCCGGTGATGCCACACTTTCCCACACAAAAATTTCTGAAAAAAGTGATTTTTTCAGCTAAAATTGAGTTTTGCAGGGGATTCTGGGTAAGGAAACGTTGGGGGATCCACGCAAGCCATACCTCCCTGGAAGCCCCCAGGTGTCTACTTTTCAGAAATGTGTGGGTTTGGTAGGTTTCCCTAGGTGGCCGCCGAGCCCCGGGCCAAAAACCCAGGTGACCCCCCTTGCAGAACCAGGTCATTTTGAGATAATTTGTTGTTTATTTCTGCAGCGTGAAAATTTTGGCACAATATTGCAAGGAAAATGTGACAGACATTTTGACGTTTGCAGGACATTGTGGGTACCATAACTTGTTGGGATCCACAAGAGAGATATCACCATGTACTCCCATGGGTGTTTCGTTTACGACAATATCTACAGTTGGTAGGTTATTCTTAGACGGAATGTACACCTTGGCAGACAGACTAAAAAGACAAAGATTACTGCACAGCCATCTATTCCTCAAGCACACACACATACTGGTTGGATTTGGCACGAGGGCAAGTGATGGTTCAGTATATACAATTTTATTAACAAGAGATTTCACAAAAATGAAATGCACTGTCAATAATTGAAAGGACAAAAACTGAACCAGTGACTCGCAGCTCGTGAGCTGTAAAGCCACGTCAAGGCCCCAACCGCTTTACAGGCCATTCACACACCATTCATACGTGATACACACAAGACCATTCACACCACCAGGCACGAAACAAACACATTACAACATTCACAAAAAGGGACAAGGTACACCCTGCTTGAGAAAGACAAAAAAAAATATTACTGCACAGCCATCTAATCCTCAAGCTCACACACATACTGGTTGGATTTGGCACGAGGGTGAGTGATGGTTCAGTATATACAATTGTATTAACAAGTGATTTCACAAAAATGAAATGCACTGTTAATAATTGAAAGGACGAGAAACTGAACCATTGACTCACAGCTTGTGAGCTGTAAAGCCACGACAAGGCACCAACCTCTTTACAGGCCATTCATACACCTTTCATACGTGTGACACATACAAAACCATTCACACCACCAGCCGTGGGCCCATCACATTACAACACTCACACCAGCAGACAGCACCATTCAAGGGCCCATCACTTTCACACGCCCACATTCCTAACACAGCAACCACACAAGCTGATGGATTGCGTGGAGTGTCGCTCGGCTAACAGTGTGTGTAGTGACCAGCAGCAAGTCACTACTCACACACCACCAGCCGAGCGCCAGTCAACGCACACCGCCAGCCAAGCGCCACTCCACGCACACCGCCAGCCAAGCGCCACTCCACGCACACCGCCAGCCAAGCGCCACTCCACGCACACCGCCAGCCAAGCGCCACTCCACGCACACCACCAGCCAAGAGCCACTCCACGCACACCGCCAGCCAAGCGCCACTCCACGTACACCGCCAGCCAAGCGCCACTCCACGCACACCGCCAGCCAAGCGCCACTCCACGCACACCGCCAGCCAAGCGTCACTCCACGCACACCACCATCACATTTAGGATTTTTTTTTATAAAAATAAGAAAACACAAACAAATTGCAAATAGATACAAATCTACTAACACAACATCTGAAACTCAATACACTACAGAAATGCCAACCTTGAAACTGAACCAAAAATATTAAACAATAGAGGCCAGGCAGTTCACTTTACCACTCATGGATGCTCCCAAAAATTATTTTGCGTGTGGTACAATCTAAAACAAGCAGGCACACACAGCCCAGGGTTAGAAGGACACTCGGGGCAGTACATGCGAGTCTCCTTCCGCATACCTCTTCGCCAACAGACTCTACATCTCCTACTGGGAAAGTCTTTTGAGGGTGTGGGAGGAATGTGATCAGGAAAGTGGCGATCTTTCAATCTAGCAACATCCTCCACCAATCCAACTCTAGGAACACTTGCCTGTTCCACTAAAACAAGGCTGCCTATTACAGACTCTTGAAACTTAGCAAAAGTCATCTTTGACTCAGGACAAGAATGCTGGAACACAACAAAAGCATTAAAGGTTGCCAAGTGGAAAAGATGGATAGCCAACTTCTTGTACCAAATGTAAGCCTTACGAAGAGCAGCGTAAGGTTCCAACCTCTGATCTACTCTGTCAACACCACCCATGTGCTTATTATAGTCTAAAATGCACACAGGTTTGCGCGCTTCAGCAACCTGACCCCAAACAGTCACAGGTGCAGTGCTTTCATCATGGATGGTAGACAGCATGTAGACATCTCTCCTGTCTGAAAACTTCACAGCTAGAAGCTCCTCGCAACGCAACGCACTGCACTGTCCCCGCACAAGCTTTTTACAAACTAGTTCTTTAGGGAAACCTTTACGGTTAGAGCAGATTGTGCCACAAGCAACAGTGTCCACTTTGGCCAATTCCCTGAACAACCGCACACCAGTGTAGAAGTTATCTACATATAAATGGTGGCCTTTGTTAAAAAATCCTCTTCCAAGTTCCCACACAATTTTCTCAGTCACTCCAAAAGTGGACGGACAACCAGGGGGTTAATACTGGAATCCTTACCGGTGTACACTCTGAAATTAGAGACATATCCAGTCCTACTGTCACACAGCATATACAGCTTAATTCCATAGCATGCCCTCTTACTAGGAATGTATTGCCTAAAAACCAAGCTGCCCTTGAACAACACCAAAGACTCATCCACTGCAATTTCTTTCCCTGGAGCATAGATCTCAGAAAATCGATCAACAAAGTGATCAATGACTGGCCGAATCCTAAAAAGACGGTCTCATTCAGGGTGATCTCGTGGCAACGCTAAACCATTATCGACAAAATGCATCATCCGAAGCAGAAGCAAATATCTATCACGACTCATGACTGCCGGAAAAATAGCAGTTGCCATCAAGGGACTAGTAGACCAATATGAAGACATTGATGGCTTCCTTAGCAAGCCCATCAAAAAGTTAAACCCAAGAACTTCTTCATCTCTTCCAGATTTGTGGGAGTCCACCGGGTAGCTCTAGAGTGGGGCTTAAGACTGGCACTGTTGTCCCTCAAAAACTGTTCGGCATACAAATTAGTCTGCTCAACAATCTCTGCCAAAAACACATCGTCCATAAACAACTGAAAAAAATGTATCGGCAAAAAGTTTTCAGTATTCACTCTACACCCTGGAACACCAGTAAAGTCTGGCAATGCCGGCTGCACCATGCCTGGGGCAACCCAGAGGTCAGCACTTTCAACGGGAAGCCTTGCAGCCCCATGCTGCAGCCCAGGTGCCTCTTGCCGCACTATACCAACGGGAAGCCTTGCTGCCCCAGATGCCTCTTGCCGCACTATATCAACGGAAAGCCTTGCAGCCGCAGGCTGCAGCCCAGATGCCTCTTGCCGCACTACACCAACCGAAAGCCTTGCAGCCCCAGGCTGCAGCCCAGATGCCTCTTGCCACACTATCGGCACATCAATCTCCTCCTCTAACACAGGCACTTCATCCGCACTAAGAGTATCTTCAGTATCCGATGATTCCATGTGGAGAGAAAACTCACTGCCTGAATCGTCCCCTGCCTCCTCTGCCTCAGATGCAGAGTCAGTCTCTGAACCATGGTCAGAGGAAGACTCAAAAAGCATACCAACAACCTGCTGAGCAGTAATCCTGCGGCTAGCCATTATCCTTACTAAGAAAGGAGACTGCACAAACAAGTCAGCAACAAACAACACTGTGCAAAGCAAGTAAGTTAAAAAATGTGTGCCTTTATCACAAAGATCTATATACTCAAAAACTATACAATTCACTTACAAGAGACAGCTACACTCACCAGCACCTACTCTGCAGAGACACAGCAAAAATGATATCCCACTAGAAAGAAAAAAAAAAACCAATTACTCACAAGACAACAAAATACACATCGAGCACAAATGCAAAATGTTTTTGACACTCAAAAACAGAAGCCAAACATACTGCTATTATTACACCATTTGCAAAAAACAAATTCATGCAGAGAAATGAAACTCATTACATTGTACAAAAAACTCTCTTACCAAACACGTGCAACTACACAAACAGCAGAGCCACCAGTAACGAAACCGCAACCTGGAACAGTCTAAAGAGCAAAAGCCTTCAACTAGAACAAAAAAATAAAGCATTACAATTGCAATTCACAAAAAATAAAACAATTAACATTATAACACGCTATGTTACTACCCAAATGGTCAATCGGCCAGAATACACATATAAAAAAATCTGCCCCCTGGAAGCGACCCTTTTTATTTAAACTACTTCCCTGGTGTCTAGTGGGGTTTCTGCCTCCCCGGGGCAGAAAGGCAAAAACAGGCCGATCTGCCCCCAGGGGGGCAGAATTCCTATTACAAAATAAAATGGCCCCCTGGAAGTGACCCTTGCCCAAGGGGTCACTCCCATCACAATTGAAATAAATCCCTGGTGCCTAGTGGGGTTTTCTGCCCCCCCGGGGGCAGAAAGGGCAAAAAACAGGCCGATCTGCCCCCAGGGGGCAGAAAAGTCTTAATAAAATTTTGGCCTCCTAGGAAGCGACCCTTGCCCAAGGGGTCGCTTCCATTTCATTACAAAATGGATCCCTGGATCTAGTGGGCTTTCTGCCCCCTGGATCCAAAACGGCCGAAAAAACGGTCGATTTGTCCCCAGGGGGCAGAAAAGTCTTCAATAAATTCTGGCTCTCTAGGAAGCGACCCTTGCCCAAGGGGTCGCTTCCATTTCATTACAAATGGATCCCTGGATCTAGTGGGCTTTCTGCCCCCTGGATCCAAAAACGGCCGAAAAAAACGGTCGATTTGTCCCCAGGGGGGCAGAAAAGTCTTCAATTAATTCTGGCCCCCTAGGAAGCGACCCTTGCCCAAGGGGTCGCTTCCTTTATTTGAAAAGGACATCCCTGGTGTCTAGTGGGGCATTCCTGCTCTACGATCGCGACGCTGTGCGATCGTGAAGCAGGAATGCCAGCATTGAGACATCAGGGGAGAGGAAATACTCTTTCCTCTCCCCCGATGCCTCAAGGCATCCTACTACGGCCCCCCCGCCCCACCGCTGCCATCCCCCTCTGTGGGGGCAAGATCGATGCCCCAGGGGGGGAGCGCCAGCGCTTCCCCCAGGGGCTGTGCTCATGACGGAGCGGTTCCGTCATAAGCACAGCCCAACCGATGCTCATGACGGAACCGCTCCGTCATGAGCATCGAAGGGGTTAAAGAATGCCTCTGCCACCTTTCAGAGGTTGATCAACAAGGTCCTAGCAGGGAAGGAGGCATTCCGTACCACCTACCTGGACGACATACCTGTCGCAGAGAAACACCTATCCCACCTCCCAGAGATGCTTCATGCCCTGCAACAGACAGGCCTGACTATCAAGGACAGTAAATGCCAGATAGGACAGAGTTCCATGCTGTATCTGGGCCACATGGTGGGCGGGAGCAAGGTACAGCCCCTCCATGCCAAGATTGAAACTATCCTGGCTTGGCAACCCTCTAAAACACAAATTGATGTGAGAACCTTCCCGGGCCTCACAGGATACTTTAGGAGGTTTGTTAAGGGATATGGCACCATTGTTGCCCCCTTGACAGAGCTGACTTCAAAGAAGCAGCCCAGATAGGTGATCTGGACAGAGGCCTGTCAGAAAGCCTTTGATACCCTCAAGGAGGTCATGTGTACAGCACACATACTCAAGGCTCATGACTTCTATGAGGAGTTCATAGTGAAGACAGACACTTCAGAGCATGGCATAGATATTCTCTTTATTGTCTTAATGAAGAATCAAGTTACTTGAGTTTAACCACAGTCTGACAGAAAGTGACCAACTGTGGTTAACAGGCATAGGATATTGATCTTTACACGTGGTGCAATGGGCATAGGCACTGTTTCCTATGAGACTCACTTCTCTTTGGTGGTCATAGTTTCACTGAATACATGCTTTTTATACTATTTTAAGCATTAGTATTTTTAGATATGAATTGTGTACGATTCTCCTCTCTTATTTTCTTCTCTCACACTTGAATACTTGGAAAATATCCTAGAATATATTTGTCAATGATTTTTATTGTTTTTCTAGTTTATGTTGGGTTGTATGTCCATATTTTGATTTTTCTTTTTTTGATGGTGGTCACTTTCTGTTTATGGTATGTGACAATTTATATATCATTTAATGTTATTCATAGAGTTTGTATAGGCCCTGATGAAGAGATTTGGATATCGCAAAACACGTGTTGGCCCTTTTTCTGAAGCACTAAATAAAATTGAAGCACTTTAATCAATAAGGATCTTTTCTTTGTTTTCTTAATGAAGAATCACCTTACTTAAGTTTAACCAGACACTTACTGGACAATAACTTCCTCAATAAATAGATAGCATTGTTTTGCTACGTTTCAGCAGACCTAAGAGACCTAGGGGCCGATTCCGATCTCGGCCGGTAGGGCTCCGAATCGGATTCGGATTTACCGGATCCGATTCGGAGCCCTGTTTCCCGACCGAATCGTACGCGGGTCCGGCCGAGCGAGTACGATGCAGGCACCCGCGAAAACTCCGACCGACTCGAACGCGGCTTCAATGCGCTCCGACCGACTCGCATGGACACGACTCGCACCGCGCTATGGAGACGTTTCCCGGCCGGGTAAGTACGATGCGCGCCGCGAGCAGTCCGATCGACTCGCGCCGTCTGGCTCGAACAAGCTGTCGGAGCCGTACTTTGGGGGTCCGCGTCGGACCCCCTGTATGCGTAGGCGCGCGAGTCGCACACAGGGGGGACCCATGGGTCCCCCCTACCTGTGCGTGTACGGCACGAGTCGCTTCACCGCGTACACGCTGTAGGGGGCGCCCTTGTCCGCCTCGCACCCATTGAGTCAATGGGAGCCCGCGTACGCGTTGTACGACCGGCTCCCATTGACTTCAATGGGAGTCCGACCGACTCGAGTCCGATGGCATACGTGCGCATCGTACTCGATCGGTCGGACTGCCAGAGTCCGATTCAATCGGAAATCTCTCCGGGTCCGGCTCGGTCGGAGAGATTTCCGGCCCGAATCGGAATCTGCCCCCTAGTCTGCCTGTATTGCATTAGTTTGCGAGTGCTAAGTGGAAGGCACCGCACAACTATGAGGTCTGATCTGTCTAATTAATTGAGCCTTGTTCCCCTTCTTGGGTCTAGAGGATGTTAATTAGGTTTACAAAGAGGAACCTCTGTAGTGACACCTCTGAACAGAGTAACGGGTGTGTATACAATGTTCCAGAGAAACACTAGGCCCTGTGCTACGAGCGTTTAACAGGGTGCAGCTTGTGTATGGTAGAATTTAATACATGACTAAACCTTTCACATATAAATCTATACAGAGTGAATGGCTCAGTTTTAAGAGAACATACCCTCTCTATTGACATTTCTGTACAAGGTAAAGGCTAGGTGTAAAATGCTTCAGTGAGAAATTCATGCCTCTGCAGAGACATTTTCTCGGAGTGAAAAGGGTGTTTGATTCAGATCACAAACATCAATCTCTCCACTGACACCTCTGAAAAGGGTAAAACATCTGTATAGAAGGCTTCAAAAGAAGACTAAGGGCCCGATTATGAGCTCGGCGGTCTGACTGTCAGACCGCCATTGTGGCAGTTGGGAGAATGCCACCAAGCTGGTTGCATCCCGACTTCCGTATTATAATTACACCACAGGGCTGGTGGTGTTCTGTTATCGGTGCCAAGGCGGCTGCATGCTTCAGTGCAGAAAAAGCCTGAAGCGTATGTCTCTGCCATGGCAGGGCCACTTGCAAGTCGGGTGCACTGTGTACCATGCAACAGGTGCCCCCATGCACTCTGCCCAATGGGCAAAATCTCCCTGGGGCCCCTTCCCTGCCTTTCCACCAACCTTCTCATGGCGCAGTCCCCGCCATGAAAAGGATGGCAAAAAGGTAGATCATGATGGGGATGGTGGTGCCGGCATCTCCACGGCCTCCCATACCCTCTGCTTTTCCCATTTGCCGTGGGATCCAGGATACTGGCAGTGGCAGCGGTCTTGTGGCGGTCTGACTGCCATGGTCATAATCGGGCAATTGGACCGGCGAGGAGGTGGAAGTTGGACTGCCACTATGAGTACGTTGGTCTCTTTGGACCGGCGTACTTGTAATCAGGCCCTAAGTCTTATGTTATTACGTTTTCAGAGGGTGTAGCTTCTGTGTGGTAGAATTTGGATGAAATACTGGCTCCTATTCTTAGAACTATATACAGGATAATACTTCCTTTTTTGAAAGCATGGCTCTCTGCTAACAACTCTCTAGACGGTAAACGCTGGATGTAAAAGGCTTTTGTTAGGAACTCATCCCTCTTCAAAGACCTCTTCTCTGAGTGAACATGGTGTATTACAGGGGTTACTGTTGGGATCTTGCTTTATGGAATATGGAATGTGAAATATGGATTTATTGTGTGTGTTATTGTAATGTATAGTCTTGAACAGGGAGCAGCAGTTGATGTAAGGCCGCTTCCCTGCCAGTCCTTATTTACAGATGCTCAGAATAAATACTTATTGAAGAAGCACCTACCGGACTACGCATCTTTATAATGGCGACGAGCGGACTGGCAGGGTCCTATGCATGATTCCTGGCATCGTTGTGTACTGATGCAGCTGTTTTTCGTGTTATTGCTTCTACTGATCTCCCAGAGGCGCTGGATTTACTGAAATCCAGGAATTCCTTTGTGAGTTTGTGGAATGGTGGAGATGTCTTCACGTCGTTTGATTAGTCAACATTCATATGTTTTTAGGTTTTGGCTTTCTCACTGGGTCTCCTGGTAACCACTTGTGAGTTGCATTGCAGGCATTTTCTGGCCGTGCTGCCTAGCGACCATTGACGACATTCTACAGACTCCGGAGTCCTGTTTTTCACGTGTCATTGCTTCCTCGTGACGTGGCATTGCTGGAGTCTTGGGAGCGTTTGCTCAGAGTCCTGGAAGTGTTACGAGCTACTGTGGAATGGCAGGAGTTTAGGGAGCGTTTGTGCTGTCAAACAACGTGCTACATTTGGTCATTTTGCTTTCCTTTCATGCTGCACGGAAGCAGGGATATCTAGAGTGATCATGCTCAGATGCCGTCAGTCTTGGACCAGCTGACCTTCTCACACATCAATTGCATTCGACCGATGTATCTTTGTCGTTTCTGCCAGTAGCTTCAGTCATCATTGTAATTTAAGGTGATATGTTTTTTTATGGTACGTTTATGGTGACAGGCACGCATAGTGAAGTCTATCACTCAGTTGCAATCTCAACAACGATTTTAGTAACAAGTACACTGATTTCACGCCTGTCTGTCTTGATCTCAGGATTGCGGTGACAGACACACCTTTTACTTTAACTCTGGTACCAATTTATGTCAAAATTACCATTCCACTCTTGATCATAATAGTTGTAGTATTATTTCAAATAGTATTACTGTACTAGTGTTAGCAGGCTTATGAGGTTCTACTTAATGTCAAAGTTAAAACAGTCCCATTGTTCTTAGTATTCTACAGCAACATTTTGTGACTAGGTTTTCATTCTAAATAGTACATTGTGTGGCATAATCATTATTATTATTATTTTTTCCGCCTCTCTTTCCCCTGTGTTACACATAAATCAGTGGTTGGTACCATGTATCAAAGTATAGTACCTCCATCCTCATTTTCCCCTGGCACTACCAATGTTTTTGTTGACTGGGAGTTGTGGGAAGAAAGTTTTGAGGTATATATGACTGCTATTGATGGTGAAGATTTTACCTATAAAAAAAAAATGCTTTATTGCATCATTGTATAGAGTCTGAAGGCAGGAAAATGTTAAAGCATTTATTACAACAGTCAATATTGGGGGAAGGTGATGTTGTTGATGACTAAGGGGCCGATTCCGATTTCGGGCGGAAGGGCACCGAACGATGGTCGGAGCCCTTCCGACCGAATCGGAACGTGCCGCTCGGATTCCTTTCCGACCGAGCCATTCCGATGGGCTCGGTCGGAAAAGATCCGACTCGGATTTCCGGATGGCTCACGACGGGTTCGGAGAGCCCGTCAGCCATCCGGAAATCCCTCTGTACTCCCCGGCTGCCTCTTTGCGACCGAGGGAGTACGATGGCAGTTTTCACTGCCTTTTCGTGCCGGTCTTTCCGGCACGAAAAGGCAGTCGGTCACTGTCTTTGGGGTCCCCAGTGGGACCCCCATGGGTGCAAGGTCGCCGAATGGCGGCCTGGAGGCACCTATGGTGCCCCTCTGTTGAACCCTGCACCCGGTGGCAGGCACCTTGGGGTGCCGGCCACAGGGTGCAGGGTTGAACTGCACCCCTGCTTTCTCCAATGCCAGCATGCATTCCGTCCGGAATGCATGCTCCCATTGTGGGAGATACGAGTGCGACCGAACAGGGTTCGGTCGCATCGTACTGCCTGGGCCGTAACCGACGACAGCAGGTCGGTCGGTTACGGCTCCGGACCGATGTCGGACGGACCTGAGTCCGTCCGACATCGGAAACGGCCCCTATATGTCCATAATGAGAATGTTAGCTGCCAGGTTCAAACCACACAAAAATGTAATTCTAGAGGGACATTAGTACTGCAAACAACTTCCAGGAGAACCAATTGAGACTTATGTTGGGACTTTAAGAATGTTAGCGTCCACATGTGAATACAAGGAGTTTGAAGAGGAGCTAATTAGACACCAAATTGTTGAGTATACCAACAACAACAAAATTCAGAAAGCTTTATAGACCACACCTAATCTAACTTTGCATAAGGCTGTCGAAATAGCAGCAGGGATAGAAAGCACTGCATCATTATTGTCTCAGATGTCCCTTGGGGGTGATTCATCCAAAAATATAGCAGCTGTTGTCTGTGTTTGTGACAGAAAGAGGAAGAAGAAAAGGAAAACCAAACCATTAATATGCTATAGATTTGGCAACAGCAATCATTTAGGGAATTCTATATAATGCCCTGCTCATGACAAGGTACGTTCAGGATGTAGATCTAAAATGAAGCCTAAGGGGTCTAAATTTAAGGTGGTAGGTAACGTATGTAAACAGGAAAAAGAGCATTCATCCGAATCGAGTGATGAAAGTGTGGTGTTATGTATTGATACTTTTCAGAGTGAACCGCAGGACAAAAGTGTAATTATGCAAGTGGATAGCAATAATATTAAAAGACCTTAACTGCCAAATTATGGTCAATGACATTGATGTTACCGTGATGGCAGGTTCTGGTTCTCCATTTACGTTATCAGCTATTGATGAGTGGCAAAATTTCACTGGGGTGGAACTTGTGAAATCTTGCATTAGACCTTTGGCATATGGCAGCAAACCTATTGAAGTAATAGGGGAATTTAAGGCCATTCTTTCTTTTAAAGGAAATGACACTTCTGCCATTGTTTATGTTCCCAAGCATGGTACTTCCCTACTTGGGTGGTTAGAACAATGGAATTTTAGAATTATTCCGGATCCCAATAGTCCCGATCAGGTACTACTTAAGAATGATTTTTTGTGTGTGAATGAGGTGCACAATTCTGAGTGGTTGTTTAGGTTTTCCAATGTTTTTTCTGAAACGAGAGGGATTCAAGCATCGCATTCAGCTGAAATCTGGGGCTAAAGCCCTAGTACATAAGGTAGGGAGAGTTCCATTCGCCATCAGAGATGAACTACAAAAGGAGTTGGAAAGCCGCAGCCTGTGCAGGTAAGAGCGGTGGGGCGGTGGGGACCGGTGGGGGGGATTTCAACAGACAACGACGAGGGAAAATTAATTATTTATTTAATTTTTCCTCATGGTCATCTGTGGAATTCCCCCAAACCCTGCCCCACTGCCCACCGCTCTTACCTGCATGGGCCGTGACTGGAGTTGGATAAATTGCAGAGTCAGGACATCATAGAACCTATAGAAAGTTCGGCATGGTCATCACCATTTGTTTTGGCAAGGAAACCTAATGGTAGTTTGAGAATGTGTGTTGATCTCAGGGATTTGAATGCCAATATATGGGTGGATCGCCATCCCTTACCAAACATAACAGAAATGTTGTCTCTACTTAAGGGTGCCAGTTGGTTTTTGAACCTTGACATGACTTCTGCTTACCATAAAATTATTCTGCATGAAGAATCTCACCATTTAACATCATTTGTAGCTCCAGAAGGGGATTTTTATTTTAAGTGGAAAAGTGGATGCCGTTTGGGCTAGCGTCTGCGTCTGCTGGTTTTCAACGGCTAATGGAGGTTTTGTTTAAAGATGTTGAGTGCATTCTCTGTTTTCAGAATGATGTGTTGGTGTTTGGTTATTCTAAGTGCTATCATTATAGGCATTTAGCTAATGTGTTAAATGTTCTGGAACAGAAAGGTTTCTCTCTTAGAGCTGACAAATTTGGTGTGTCTGAGGCCACTTATTTGGGGCATAAGTTATCGGCTGCGGGGTCGAACCCAAAGGGAGTTTGGCCAAATCTACAGTTGAGGCACCTGTTCCCCAAGGAAAGGATCAATTAAGATCATTCATGGGGTTGATGGAATTTTATTCTCAATTTATTCCTAAATGTGCACAGAGAACACATGCCATGTACCAACTGTTGAAGAAAAATGATACATTTGTATTGGATGATTTGTGTGAGCAAGAATGTATTGATGTGAAAAGAGAGATTTCAAATTCCATTCCCCTCAAACCGTGTGACACTAGGGATCCCAGTAAAAGTATTACAGATGCAAGTCAATATGGTTGAGGAGCTGTTTTGCTTCAAAAGAAAAAGGGAAGAGAATAAGTTGTTGCTTTTGCCAGCCGTGGTCTCAAGGGAGCTGAGGCATCTTACTCGGTCATGAAACGGGAAGCCCTGGCTTGTTGGTGGGGTGTGAACCATTTTCGTCAATATTCGTGGCGTACAGAGTTCATTGTCCGGGTGGATCATAAACCTATGATTGACATGTTTACCACAAAGTATGCTGGTAGGGCAACCCCTCAAATTGCTAAATGGCAGTATAGGATGCAGGAGTACTGTTACAGAATGGAGTATTTTCCTGGTATCAAAAATATAATGGCTGACTGTCTATTGAGGCTTCCTGTGAATAGTGGAGAGGAGGATCATGAAACCTTGGAGGAGGACGACATAGTAATCAGTGAAATAATGAACATCACGCAGAGTGCCATTTCTGAGTGTGAATGGATTGAAGCTTTGAGGAGCAATAGCTCCGTTACTGAAGTCATTAAATATACGAGTGAAGGCTGGCCTAGAGGAAAACTTCAGAATGAGCTTACGGACACCTTCAAGAAAATTTAGTCAGAATTATCTGTTGTGGGAGCTTTACTAAGAAGATTTGATTTGTTAGTAGTAACTTGTTCTCTGAGAAGCAATGTTTTGGAGCTTGCTCATGAGAGCCATATTGGCGTGGGAGCAATGAAAAGAAGGGTGAGAAAATTGTTTTGGTGGGCGGGTGTGGACAGGCAGGTTGATCACTATGTGAGAGAATGCAGGGCTTGTTTTGCTAGTGACAAAACACAAGACACAGTTCGTAACCCCATTGTGGTTGTTCCTGTTGCAGAGGTTGCATAGTCAAAACTGAACATGGATATAATTGGCCCGGTCGGTATAAGCCATGGTCACATGTAGTATGATATACTGATTATGGATTATTACTCTAGTTGGTTGGAGGTAGCTTTTGTTAATAGCATTAATTCTGTTATAGTGGAGGATGTTTTGAGAAAGTTTTTTTTCCATGAAGGGGTTCCAGATGAGATTGCCACTGACAATAAATCACAGTTTATTTCTTGGCATTTTGAAGTTTTTCTAGCTAGTTTTGGTGTCAAACATGGTTTTACCGATATTTAGATAACATTGTGGGTTAGAAATGTCGACTTACACAAATATCAAGTCGTAAATATCGTGACACAGAAATATCGACAGCAAGAATATTGCGGTCAAGAATATCGATTTTAAGTAAAGAAATATCCTTTTTTTAAATATAGAAGTCATTAATATCATTTGCAAAATTATAGTTGATTAAAATATCAATTTTTTAATTAGTGTTATGTATTTTAGTATATATTTTATATGTATGTGATGTCTTTTTTTTGTGTAAGTATTGTTTTGTTCTTTAATAATGTGTTACATTTTTTGTAGTTATCAATTTTATTTTAATTATATTTTGCGTTTTTTAGTTCCATAGCGGGTTGTTGGTTTACACGGGAATAGGGTGGGAAGTAATTTAATTATAATAAATTAATTATAATCTTTTATTTATTAATATTTATTTAATTGAGATTTTATAATGTTAATCGTGGGAAGTAATTTATTATTAATTAATTATTAATTGGTTGTTAATTAATATCAATTAATTGGTAATTAATTATGGTAATTGTGTAAAAAAACAATAGGTGCGAGTTGTGGGGTTTATAGTGGTAGAGGGTGGGAAGTAATTTATTTTTAATTAATTAATAATTAGTTGGTAATTAATTATTTGAAAATTAAATAGGGAAATTGTGTAATTAATTTTAGGTGCAGGTTGTGGGGTTTATAGGGGTAAAGGGTGGGAAGTAATTTATTTTTAATTAATAATTAAGAAAATGTTTGATTAATTAATAATTAGAAAAGAACAACTAAAGAGTAAGGAAATGGAACAGGAACTTGTCCCTTTCCCAGAGTAATATACAAAAAACAACTTGGACAAGTCCTTAGTTGGTTAGGGTCATAATTGTTGACCTTCACCTTGATAGAGGAACGCAGACAGACATTAGTAGTCTTAGGAAACCCCTCACCCACCTACCTAGTAGGTGGCATGCTTCATCATCGGGGCCCAGCTGGATTGCCGAGTGCAAACCAGCTGTGCTTCAACGCCTGATTTACAGCGGAGCAGGTTATTTGTGAGAAAGAGGAAGTGCTATGTGAATAGTGAATTAAATGCTAAAAATGTCTCTAGGAAATCCCCTTATAAAAGTTTTAATAGAAGGGTCCTAGGACATGAGTAAAAACATGATAGGGATATACATGAGGTAACAATGTGCCTCAATATCCCTAAAAAAGTGTGGGTCTACTAGTTTCAGCCTTCTATGATATTCTTGAGGCTTTCGTCAGGACCAAAGGAGTGAGCGTGGCCAAAAAGGATTTGGTGGCCACTAGGGTGTATGTATCTCTATATCAGCGCACACCCTAAAGTGCGCTGTGAGTGTGGTGGGATCTTGTTACTTACAGATCCTGCGCGATGAGTATCTGTAAAGAAAAGGTACAATACGACAAGTGTATTTATAACAAACAGCATATATCATGCATGTCTTACGTATCTGCGCTCCTCCATGCGTAGAATAGAAGAAGCTTGACTATGAAGTAGAATGAATGCATCATGCATGTGACATCGTGATTGCATGCATGATGACTATCTGAAAAATGACCATGCGTGGTTACAATGTGCCGTAAGAACACACAAATATGTTCATGTGATGGATATCTACAAACTAATTCTTATATTTATGCGTGTTTATCAATAGCATGTATTGTATCCAACGTATCGCATTATGGCATCTTAAGAAATGGATAAAAGCCTTTAATCAAGTGATTTTTAAGGCGCGTGATTTAAAAAGAGGGAACACATTAAACATGGATGAGGTAACAAACGGGACAAACTCACAAACAACATGTAAGCAGGCTTACATTAACTCCGCGTGTGTACAGTTTCATGGATCCTGTCACACAGTGGAACTTCCTGTTATGAGGACCCTGCGCGGGTGGAGAAAGTCGTAACAATGGATGTAGTATAGAAATTTACAGGAAACGCGCTACGGGAGCTGTAATAATGGGCGCGAGTACTTACATTAGTCTCAGGATAGTTACGCCTGCAACCTAAGCTGTGGACCGGATCCCGCCGTAGTGGCGTGTATCTCGAGTCTCCATATTTGTTATTGCCAAGGGAGGGAGGAAATGGTCACGTAACAGCGTGCTTAATCACGTGACTTCATTACGTACGTGAACAGCTAGAGCGCTGACTTTAGGGGCGACGTGTCCAATAAAGCTAGAGCGACTGTTGCAAATGCGCATGAGCACAGGATATAATGTCAGCATATGTGGGCACATATTCTCAAATTCAACGCAGTTGTACAAAATAGTATAATTAAACAGCCTTGATGTTTAGGTCAAAAAATGAAAAATTGAAAAAAGTGGTGTCACCCGATGGTGTGATCTAGATATTTGGGAATAATTCCAATGCCCAGAGTAGGGTCAAGTTAAAAATAAAATGATAAAGAATAAAAATAATAATAATACCTAGGGTTACCTAAAGTAAAAAGGAACAAAGGAGTAAGGGTTCCAAATAGTCCCCATATTACTTGCATATTATTCGAAGGCATCCGAACAATGTATTATAATAGTGAAATATTTTGGGTCATAATACCCAAATATTGGCAAGTATACTACGAATGACTAGTTTGGAAATCTGATAGTAGACAAATGTATGGGAAATATTTGACATTATTAGGTTCATCTATCAGTAGAGATGTTTAGAATCTATATATTGCATTCCATGGAGATGTTTAGTGGAGTTACTAAGTTCACATATCAGTTCACATATCAGTGGAGATGTTTTAGAATCTATATATTGCATTCCAAGGGACATTGTCATTAAGACCTGTGATATGGGTCGACAGTCTGTACACCCAACGTTGCTCTTTTTCTAAGAGTAAGTTCTGCAAATTGTTGGTATGTGCATCTAATTGTTCAATGACTACCCAGGCCATATCGTTGGTTGTATGTCCAGCGGTAACAAAGTGATCAGACATTTTGGTGGTGTTACGTTTACACCGGATATTGCTCCTATGTTCGCATATCCTAGTCTTTATTTTACGGCTAGTCATGCCCACATATCTCAGGTTACATGGGCATGTGATGAGATATACCACATTAGCTGAATTGCAGTTAGTGTGTCTGTTGATGTGCCATATTTTTCCTTGTTCAAGGTTTAGAGTTTTTGTAATTTTGGTGAGATGGCACACACTGCAATTGCCACAAGGAAAGTGGCCGGTGATATTTGGTAGACCCCATGCATTTAATACCGTGCTGTTTGAAGGGATATGTTGCTTAGGGCGTGTAGATACCAAACTGTCTCGTAAATTATGTGCTCTTTTATAGGAGAATAGTGGCTTTTCCCATTGTAGTTTGCCTGATGTTACTATTCTCCAGTTGCTTTGAATGATTTTGGTCACTTTGTTTGAAATGGAATTATACGTGGTCACACAAGTAAGTGGGGTGGTAGATACGTTCTTTTCTGCATTCTCCAGTAGGCTCTCTCGATTCTGATTTCTAGCTCTTTTTGGGCTTTATTAATAACTCTGTCAGGATAACCTCTGTTTTTCAGTTTCTTACTTAATGAATCTGATTGGGATTTGAAATCCTTTACTTCACTGCAATTACGTCTCAATCTGAGATATTGGCCATAAGGCAAATTTTCCCTTAAAGGTCTTGGGTGAAAGCTTTCAAAGCGCAGCAGTGAATTTTTGCCGTTGGTTTGAAATGTGTCTTGGTGGTAAGAATACCTCTGTTTGCTTCTATATCTAAGTCTAGGAAGGTGATTCTTTCCCGACTAGTGAAATGGGTAAACTTCAAGTTGGGGTCCAAGGTGTTGATCCAGGTAAGGAATTCCACTAGTCTGGTCTCAGTACTTTCCCATATTAAGATGACATCATCTATATATCTCTTGTAAAATGTTATCTCCTTACAGAATGGTGAAGCGGGATTCAGAATGTGTAGTTTTTCAAAATTGTGCACATAGAGTCCAGCTACACTCGGCGCGAATGTGCTGCCCATTGAAGTGCCGTATTGTTGTAAAAATAGGGTACCTTCATATTCAAAAAAGTTGTCTTTCAATGTTAGTTCTGCACATTGTAGGACAAATGATTTAGGGGTCCTATAGTTCCATTCTGTACTGTCTAGTGAGGTACGAAGGACCTCCAGTGTGTCATCTTGGGGTAGGCTAGTATACAAACTTTCGATATCCATACTCACCAAGATTGAGGTTGAAGGATCGAATTGGAGATTATTTAAATGACATAATAGATCTTTTGTGTCTTTCAGGTACGTAGGTGTTGACTGTACCAGAGGCTGCAGAAAGAAATCGCAAAAACGCGAAAGTGGTTCCAGAAGTGAACCTATTCCTGACACAATCGGTCGGCCTGGAGGGGGTGTTTTGTTTTTGTGAATCTTAGGGATTGTATAAAAGTATGGAATCTTTTTACCGCCTGAAGTGAGGAATGATGCTTCTTGTTTACTAATATCTCCGTTTGATTCTGCCTCATATACCAGTATGTGTATTTTGGTTTTGAGGGTGTTGCTTGGGTCTTGATCAAGTTTACGATAGTTTTTGGTGTCATCAAGGAGGCGGAGGCATTCTGTGTGGTATGCATCTTTGTTTTGCAGGACTATGCCTCCTCCTTTGTCTGCTGGTTTGATAATGATGGTGTCATTACTTTTCAAACTTTTGATAGCAGCAAACTGGATCGCACTTGTGTTTCTAAATATGGGATCCTCTATGGTGTTCTCAATTTCTTTGTAAATCGCTTGTTCAAAGGCTATTAGTTCCACAGGTATTGTGTGTGGTGGTGGGTTAAAGGTAGATTTTAGTTTCAGGTTTGTGTCTCCTTTATCCTCATTCTGGACGTTCGAAGGAGGCTGATTCTCAAAGAAGGCTTTAAGTTTTAGCTTCCGAAAGAACTCGGAGAGTTCACAGTGAAGTTTGAATTTGTCAAGGCTGGTGGTTGGTGAAAAACCTAGTCCTTTATTGAGTACTTCTTCCTCAGCGTCTGTAAGAGTATAATTAGACAGATTCGTGACTAGGGCCTGATTCCGCTCGGTCCTGCATGTTGGTCTTTCGCTTTGCTGCGAGTATTGGCACTCTAGACGATGCAGCTTTTCGAAGAGACTGGGCCCAGATCGCTTGGCACTGTACCAGGGACTGGATTATTTTAATAATCCAGACAGCCAAACGACTATCGGACGTGATCTTAATAGACATTCAAGCGACAGAAAGCCATTTTAAGACCACACTAACATCATATAAAAAAAGACTAGACGAAGTTAATAAAGAAATGGCCGAATACAAAGATGAATTGACCCAGTCTAAAATTCATCAATTTCAGAAAGATCTAAAGAAATTTTCCTTTGTAAAAACCTACCCCTACTCAGATGCGGACTACAAAGCCCCAAATAGGACACCACAATCGGTTTCCTCTGATGATGGATCCTCTATAAGCAGCGGGTCAAGCAATGGAAGCTACAAAAACAGACAAAGAGGTAGAGGCCAAAATATCAACTGGCAACAACCATGGCCAAATATACACCAGGCTGGCCAAATGAACTACCATGGTCCATACCCACCGATGCTACCACAAATGGCCCGCAAATGATGTATGGCTGGAACCCTCCATTTGCACAACCACCAGTACAATTCGGGAACCCAAATCAAAGGTTTCATTTTTTAGGGGCAGGCCGAAGGGGACGAGGGAGAAGACCACGAGGAAACCAAGTACACTGGGAGGAAGACTTGAACCCGAGTGCCAATACTCGCAGCAAAGCGAAAGACCAACATGCAGGACCGAGCGGAATCAGGCCCTAGTCACGAATCTGTCTAATTATACTCTTACAGACGCTGAGGAAGAAGTACTCAATAAAGGACTAGGTTTTTCACCAACCACCAGCCTTGACAAATTCAAACTTCACTGTGAACTCTCCGAGTTCTTTCGGAAGCTAAAACTTAAAGCCTTCTTTGAGAATCAGCCTCCTTCGAACGTCCAGAATGAGGATAAAGGAGACACAAACCTGAAACTAAAATCTACCTTTAACCCACCACCACACACAATACCTGTGGAACTAATAGCCTTTGAACAAGCGATTTACAAAGAAATTGAGAACACCATAGAGGATCCCATATTTAGAAACACAAGTGCGATCCAGTTTGCTGCTATCAAAAGTTTGAAAAGTAATGACACCATCATTATCAAACCAGCAGACAAAGGAGGAGGCATAGTCCTGCAAAACAAAGATGCATACCACACAGAATGCCTCCGCCTCCTTGATGACACCAAAAACTATCGTAAACTTGATCAAGACCCAAGCAACACCCTCAAAACCAAAATACACATACTGGTATATGAGGCAGAATCAAACGGAGATATTAGTAAACAAGAAGCATCATTCCTCACTTCAGGCGGTAAAAAGATTCCATACTTTTATACAATCCCTAAGATTCACAAAAACAAAACACCCCCTCCAGGCCGACCGATTGTGTCAGGAATAGGTTCACTTCTGGAACCACTTTCGCGTTTTTGCGATTTCTTTCTGCAGCCTCTGGTACAGTCAACACCTACGTACCTGAAAGACACAAAAGATCTATTATGTCATTTAAATAATCTCCAATTCGATCCTTCAACCTCAATCTTGGTGAGTATGGATATCGAAAGTTTGTATACTAGCCTACCCCAAGATGACACACTGGAGGTCCTTCGTACCTCACTAGACAGTACAGAATGGAACTATAGGACCCTAAATCATTTGTCCTACAATGTGCAGAACTAACATTGAAAGACAACTTTTTGAATATGAAGGTACCCTATTTTTACAACAATACGGCACTTCAATGGGCAGCACATTCGCGCCGAGTGTAGCTGGACTCTATGTGCACAATTTTGAAAAACTACACATTCTGAATCCCGCTTCACCATTCTGTAAGGAGATAACATTTTACAAGAGATATATAGATGATGTCATCTTAATATGGGAAAGTACTGAGACCAGACTAGTGGAATTCCTTACCTGGATCAACACCTTGGACCCCAACTTGAAGTTTACCCATTTCACTAGTCGGGAAAGAATCACCTTCCTAGACTTAGATATAGAAGCAAACAGAGGTATTCTTACCACCAAGACACATTTCAAACCAACGGCAAAAATTCACTGCTGCGCTTTGAAAGCTTTCACCCAAGACCTTTAAGGGAAAATTTGCCTTATGGCCAATATCTCAGATTGAGACGTAATTGCAGTGAAGTAAAGGATTTCAAATCCCAATCAGATTCATTAAGTAAGAAACTGAAAAACAGAGGTTATCCTGACAGAGTTATTAATAAAGCCCAAAAAGAGCTAGAAATCAGAATCGAGAGAGCCTACTGGAGAATGCAGAAAAGAACGTATCTACCACCCCACTTACTTGTGTGACCACGTATAATTCCATTTCAAACAAAGTGACCAAAATCATTCAAAGCAACTGGAGAATAGTAACATCAGGCAAACTACAATGGGAAAAGCCACTATTCTCCTATAAAAGAGCACATAATTTACGAGACAGTTTGGTATCTACACGCCCTAAGCAACATATCCCTTCAAACAGCACGGTATTAAATGCATGGGGTCTACCAAATATCACCGGCCACTTTCCTTGTGGCAATTGCAGTGTGTGCCATCTCACCAAAATTACAAAAACTCTAAACCTTGAACAAGGAAAAATATGGCACATCAACAGACACACTAACTGCAATTCAGCTAATGTGGTATATCTCATCACATGCCCATGTAACCTGAGATATGTGGGCATGACTAGCCGTAAAATAAAGACTAGGATATGCGAACATAGGAGCAATATCCGGTGTAAACGTAACACCACCAAAATGTCTGATCACTTTGTTACCGCTGGACATACAACCAACGATATGGCCTGGGTAGTCATTGAACAATTAGATGCACATACCAACAATTTGCAGAACTTACTCTTAGAAAAAGAGCAACGTTGGGTGTACAGACTGTCGACCCATATCACAGGTCTTAATGACAATGTCCCTTGGAATGCAATATATAGATTCTAAAACATCTCCACTGATATGTGAACTGATATGTGAACTTAGTAACTCCACTAAACATCTCCATGGAATGCAATATATAGATTCTAAACATCTCTACTGATAGATGAACCTAATAATGTCAAATATTTCCCATACATTTGTCTACTATCAGATTTCCAAACTAGTCATTCAGTAGTATACTTGCCAATATTTGGGTATTATGACCCAAAATATTTCACTATTATAATACATTGTTCGGATGCCTTCGAATAATATGCAAGTAATATGGGGACTATTTGGAACCCTTACTCCTTTTGTTCCTTTTTACTTTAGGTAACCCTAGGTATTATTATTATTTTTATTCTTTATCATTTTATTTTTAACTTGACCCTACTCTGGGCATTGGAATTATTCCCAAATATCTAGATCACACCATCGGGTGACACCACTTTTTCAATTTTTCATTTTTTGACCTAAACATCAAGGCTGTTTAATTATACTATTTTGTACAACTGCGTTGAATTTGAGAATATGTGCCCACATATGCTGACATTATATCCTGTGCTCATGCGCATTTGCAACAGTCGCTCTAGCTTTATTGGACACGTCGCCCCTAAAGTCAGCGCTCTAGCTGTTCACGTACGTAATGAAGTCACGTGATTAAGCACGCTGTTACGTGACCATTTCCTCCCTCCCTTGGCAATAACAAATATGGAGACTCGAGATACACGCCACTACGGCGGGATCCGGTCCACAGCTTAGGTTGCAGGCGTAACTATCCTGAGACTAATGTAAGTACTCGCGCCCATTATTACAGCTCCCGTAGCGCGTTTCCTGTAAATTTCTATACTACATCCATTGTTACGACTTTCTCCACCCGCGCAGGGTCCTCATAACAGGAAGTTCCACTGTGTGACAGGATCCATGAAACTGTACACACGCGGAGTTAATGTAAGCCTGCTTACATGTTGTTTGTGAGTTTGTCCCGTTTGTTACCTCATCCATGTTTAATGTGTTCCCTCTTTTTTAAATCACGCGCCTTAAAAATCACTTGATTAAAGGCTTTTATCCATTTCTTAAGATGCCATAATGCGATACGTTGGATACAATACATGCTATTGATAAACACGCATAAATATAAGAATTAGTTTGTAGATATCCATCACATGAACATATTTGTGTGTTCTTACGGCACATTGTAACCACGCATGGTCATTTTTCAGATAGTCATCATGCATGCAATCACGATGTCACATGCATGATGCATTCATTCTACTTCATAGTCAAGCTTCTTCTATTCTACGCATGGAGGAGCGCAGATACGTAAGACATGCATGATATATGCTGTTTGTTATAAATACACTTGTCGTATTGTACCTTTTCTTTACAGATACTCATCGCGCAGGATCTGTAAGTAACAAGATCCCACCACACTCACAGCGCACTTTAGGGTGTGCGCTGATATAGAGATACATACACCCTAGTGGCCACCAAATCCTTTTTGGCCACGCTCACTCCTTTGGTCCTGACGAAAGCCTCAAGAATATCATAGAAGGCTGAAACTAGTAGACCCACACTTTTTAGGGATATTGAGGCACATTGTTACCTCATGTATATCCCTATCATGTTTTTACTCATGTCCTAGGACCCTTCTATTAAAACTTTTATAAGGGGATTTCCTAGAGACATTTTTAGCATTTAATTCACTATTCACATAGCACTTCCTCTTTCTCACAAATAACCTGCTCCGCTGTAAATCAGGCGTTGAAGCACAGCTGGTTTGCACTCGGCAATCCAGCTGGGCCCCGATGATGAAGCATGCCACCTACTAGGTAGGTGGGTGAGGGGTTTCCTAAGACTACTAATGTCTGTCTGCGTTCCTCTATCAAGGTGAAGGTCAACAATTATGACCCTAACCAACTAAGGACTTGTCCAAGTTGTTTTTGTAATTAATAATTAGTTCATCATTAATATTAATTAATTAATTAATAATTAATTAGGGTAATTGTTTATTTATTTGTGTGCTTTTTGGTTTTATAGGGGTAAAGGGTGGGAGTAAATACATTTTGCTTACTTTATAATTAGTTGTTAAATACTGTTAGTTTTCTTAATTGAAAATACATTTTAATTGTGTAATACATTTTTTGGGGTTTAATTTTAGCTGATGGTTGTGGGGATTATAGGGGTAAAGGGTGGGAAGTTAATTCATTTTTATCTGTTTTAAATTGTTTTTAATTAATAATATTTCTTTAATTGATACTCCATTATGCTAACTATGGAAGTACATTTTTTAAATTTAGATGTGGGTTGTGAATTGTGTTGTGTTATACGGAAGGAAATAAAAAAAACTAAATGTATGTGATATAATGGTTTTTTTTTCTAAATAATTTCTAATTATGTTTGAAAATTATTATTTGTTTTTATTTAATATAATATTTCAAGGTATTTGTCATATGTATTTAACATTAAAATGTGTTTTATTTTAATTTCTAATATTAAATATATTTTTATTTTTATTTTTTAACATAGTTACCTTTTTTGAATTTAATTTAAAAACAAAATCTTTTGTTGTTGATATTTTGTTTGTTTTTAATTTTTAACTGACTGGAGTGGGAATACAAATTTTTACCCCTCCCTAGCCAACACTTTTCCTACTGTTGCATTCATTGGAGTGGAATAGTAATTTTTACCCCTCCGCTATCCAAGCCTTTCCCTACTGTTACACTCATTGAAGTGGGAATAGTAAATTTTATCCCTCCGCTATCCAGCACTTTCCCTATTGTTGCACTCACTGGAGTGGGAATAGTAATTTCTACCTCTCCTCTATCCAACACTTTCCCTACTGTTGCACTGACTTGAGTGGGAAATTTAAGTTTAAAGATTTTAAAAAGTTTAATGTTTTAATATGTAATAGAATGTTTTTTAAATAGATTTTATGTTATTGGTATATGTATATGTATATATATATATCTGTTAAATTTTATAAAATTTTAAAATTATAAAATCAATTAAAATTAATAGTTTAATTGTTTGAAAGAAAATATATATATTATCTACTGGCGGTCGCCAGTCGATAGTTATAGTTAGGACCTTTATCCATAGGAAATCTGCAACATTCTATTTGAAATAACTCTTGTGCCGGTTGACGAATCTTTGCGAAAGCTTCCAACTTGTTGGGGCGCTCCGCTCCGCTCCTACCCTGAAAGTTTCGGGTTGATTCGTCAAGCGGGGGCCGAGAAAAAAGGGGGGTCCCAAAACGCGTTTTCTCCGTTTTCTCCATGTTAATTCCCATAGGAAATTTTAGCCACGGCTACAGCCCGAACTGCTGAACGGAATTACACCAAATTTTGCAAAAAGGTAGCGCTTGGTTCAGAAAGCGACCTTTTTTTTAAATGTTGTAAATCCGTTCAGTAGTTGCGGAGAAATTCAAAAAATAAGAGTGAAAAAATCGATTTCCCATAGGAAACTTTATGCAAGGCTACAGCAAAAACTTAGTGCTTGGTTCAGAAAGCACCCTTTTTAAAAATGGTGTAAATCCGTTCAGTAGTTGCTGAGAAAATCCAAAATAAAAGTTTCGATATTTAGAGGCACGGAGGATCCGCGCACCCTCCCGACCACGAGCTGCATGCTAATTGGCTGTCAACACTCCAAATCAGGAAGTGTTGGCAGCCATCTTGTTCCTTGGTAGAACCGAGGAACAAGAAAGCAGTAAAAAAGTGCGCAATACGCAAAAAGGGGGCAGGGTAGAAACACCCTGACCCCCTAGGCCTGCTCAGGGGGTCCTACAAGGACTCTCAGGGCCCAAACAAATTATTTTATTTTTTTAAATCGGCAGGATGCGTTTACGGTGCGCGGATCCTGCCGAAAAAAAAAAATGAGCGCGGGCTCCGCGCTTCTTTGGTAATTGGCCCCCGGGTGGGCCAAGTCCCGAGGGCCTGGGAGGGTTAAGTTTTATGATGTGGGGGCCTCTAAGGCCCCAAGCCCCGGGACCGCCACCCCCGGGGCTTTAATAAAAAATGATGCGGGAGGGCTCTCGGCCCTCCCGCAGCCCTGAGACCGCCACCCCCGGAGCTTCTTTTTATTTTTTAAAATAACCTATGTGGGGGGCTTGAGCCGCCCCACATGCCCCGGGGACCGCCACCTCCCGGGCACTAAATATTTTAATGTGGGGGTCCGTTACGGACCCCAGAGCCCAGGGACCACCACCTCCCGGGGCTGTGCAATTCAAGGGAGGGGGCCGCGCGGCCCCCTCCTGGAGCCCTTGATGGCCCTGGGGACCGCCACCCCCAGGGCCGGCTCCTGCAGTGTCCCGGGGTGCCTAACCCGGGACACTGTAGTTTGCTATGATAGGACGGGAGCCTCGCGGCTCCCGTCCTGTCATAGCAAACTGCTTTGGATATTGAGGCGAGAGCAGGGAAGCCTGCTCTCGCTCCAATATCCAAAGCAAATGCTTTCCACACGGGGAGCTGCATCTTAGCAGCTCCCCATGTGGAAAAGCAATGCCGGCTCCCAAGGGACGCGGGAGCCGGCGTGACTGTGGGGGATTGGGGCCCCCACAGTCCCCAATGGAGAGGGCCAGCCCCGGGGATGGGGTCCCGGGGCAAGTAGTGGCCCGGGAGGGGGGCCACGCAAGCCCCTTCCCCAAAATAAAAAAAATAAAAAAAGGCCGGCCCCGGGGGATGGGGTCCCCGGGGCCATAAGTGGCCTGAGGAGGGGGCAACGCAGCCCCCTCCAAAACAATAAAAATAAAAAAAAGGCCATGCCCGGGGGATGGGGTCCCCGGGGCCGATTAAGGCCTCGGGAGGGGGCCACGCGGCCCCCTTACAAATTGTTTTTTTTTTTTTAAATAAATAGGGGGCAGGCCCTGGGGGATGGGGTCCCCAGGACCAATAAATTAGAAAAGAAGGGGGCCACACAGCCCCCTTCTTAAAAAAAAAAAAACACTGGCATCGCGCCGGAGGCCACGCCCCTTCTTTTACCACTCTGCAAATGCGCCCCTGGCGCGTTTGCAGATGAGAAGCAATTCCCCTTCAATACTGGGGGTCCCTGAGGGCCAACTAGCCCACCAGGAACCTCCAGTATGCGCCAGGGGCTGCGTTGCAGAGAGGTGTTCTGAGGCCACGCCCCTTTTTACACCTCTCTGCAACACAGCTCTGTGGCGCATAATGGAGGGAGCTGGTGGGCTAGTTGCACCCCAGGGACCCTCAGGATTGAAGGAGTTAATCCCCCGACTTAAAACGCGCCACGGGCGCGTTTGCACAGTGGTGAAGGGAGGGGCGGGGCTTGAGATGACATGTGTGCAAACAGGCCCCGTGGCATGTTTTAAGATGGGGAATTAAATCCCCTTCAATCCTGAGGGTCCCTGGGGGACAACTAGCCCACCAGGTATGTCCAGAAAGCACCACAGAGCTGCGTTGCAGAGAGGTGCAAAAAGGGGCGTGGCCTCTGAACACCTCTCTGCAACACAGCTCTCTGGCGCATACTGGAGGTACCTGGTGGGCTAGTTGGCCCCTAGGGACCCTCGGGATTGAGGAGGAATTAATTCTCCAACTTAAAACGCGCCACAGGGCGTGTTTGCAGACATGTCACCTCAGGCCCCACCACCTTCCTTCACCATTGTGCAAATATTCCTCTAAAATCAGCCGAACTACGAATTCCGATTTACTCACCTGTTATCAGGAGAGAACCCAGTGCTGCATCTTTTAGCCCAGCACTGACCCTGAAAAGTAATTCTAACCGTACTTACCAGTAACTTGAATTTCCTTCCATAGGCTAACATTGACTGGTTTCACTTGGAAATTCTTCTAAGTGTGGAGTTTTGGAACTTTATAATATTCCTCTAAAATCAGCTGAACTACGAATTCCGATTTACTCACCTGTTATCAGGAGAGAACCCAGTGCTGCATCTTTTAGCCTAGCACTGACCCTGAAAAGTAATTCTAACCGTACTTACCAGTAACTTGAATTTCCTTCCATAGGCTAACATTGTCTGGTTTTCAGCAGAAAAGTTTCAAAGTGTCGATTTTTACAAACTACAAATATTCCTTAAAAGTCGCCTGTATGACTTAAACGCATTCTTTCAACTGTTTACAGGAGATGCACCAGTGCTGGATCCAGGATCCACCACTGAGTAAGAAAAAGTAACGATAACACTACTTACCTGCTAAGTGAATTTCCTGCCATAGGATAACATTGGTGATTCTATGTGAAAAAGTTTCAGTGTCAACTTTTAAAATACAATAATATTCCTTAAAAATCAGTACTGTAACCAAAACGCTTTTACTCAACTGTTTACAGGAGATGTCCCAGGACTGAATCTAGGATCCAGTCCTGTGGTTAGAAAAGTAATCCATAAAGTAACTAATTGCATTTAACTAGAAATTCACATTGAGCTCAATGTTGCATTGTGTTTGAAATTGTGTTGCCCATTGCAACAACTGTAACTACTGTACTTAAAAGTCTATTGCCTATTTGCAAAGAATTTAAACTAAAGTAATTCATTCTGAGAAAGTATATTTTGTAATGTAATGTATAATGTAATTACAATGTAATTTAAAAAATAAATAGTTTAAAAAAATGTAGTAAATCAGTATCAAAAAAATAAAGATAACAATTAATACATTTAAAAATTGTCATTTACAAAACCTTGGAAATTCACTGAAAAAAACCATAGGTTTCAGACATGTTATAGTTAGGAATTAGCATTTAAAAAAGCTTTGAAATTCACTGAAAAAACCATAGGTTTCAGGCACGTTATAGTTAGAAATTAGCATTTAAAAAACCTTTGAAATTCACTGAAAAAACCATAGGTTTCAGGCACGTTTTAGTTAGAAATTAGCATTTAAAAAACCTTTGAAATTCACTGAAAAAACCATAGGTTTCAGACACGTTATAGTTAGAAATTAGCATTTAAAAAACCTTTGAAATTCACTGAAAAAACCATAGGTTTCAGGCACGTTATAGTTAGAAATTAGCATTTAAAAAACCTTTGAAATTCACTGAAAAAACCATTGGTTTCAGACACGTTATAGTTAGAAATTTGCATTTAAAAAACCTTTGAAATTCACTGAAAAAACCATAGGTTTTAGGGACAGTTATAGTTAGTTGGACATTGCACTCGTACAAAACCCGTGAAATTCCCCCTTTATAGTTAGTTCAGCTAACTATAACTCGCGCCCCGCAATGCACTGCTGATGACGTCACATATTACATCACTCATGACATGGTCAGTGACATCACTGATGACATCACTGATGACATCTCAAATGACATCACTGATGACATCATCCATGTGATAATTTCATGCATCTTCTCACACCCTAATATAACTTTTGATACACCCACTGTAAATTACAGACTGCCATTCTCAAAACCATAGACACTCCAACACCAATAACTACATACCCACTCACTGATTCTTAGGTCTACACACACATCCACTCACTCACCCGTACAGTCACTCATACTTACGGTCACTCAGTACAGGACTATCATATGCACTCATACACCTACATAGACACTCACACACCGCCACTCATCCATAGAGGTACTCACACACCTAGTCAGTCATGCAAATAATTAATCACACTGCCATTTACTCACCTATACAGTTATACACACACCAGCTCACTTACTCATACAAATACTAGCACATTCTTACGCTCTTATACAATCACTGATACAAGCACACACTCATCCATACAGTCACTCTCACAATCACAATCACACACTCTCGCTTATAGCTATTTATATACTCCAACACACATATATACTGCCTTTCACATATGTAGTTACTCACACATGTACCACTGAGATATACATTCACTCACTAACACACCCATACACACACTCCCCCACCCATACAGTCCATCACAGATGCACTCTTGAAACCATGCACCCAGTGAATCACCCACTGATACATCTATGTGCAGTCACACACACCCCATCCACACAAACACTCAGGCACCCATACAGATACTCAGACAACCAATCAATAACTCATAGACACTCATGTAGCTATTTACAAACCCATGCAGCCACTTACACTCCAACAGACAGACGGATAAAGACATTCACACAGTTTAGTCACTAACCCATGCATTTAGTAAGATACGTTTAATCACTCACTTATAGAGTCAGTCACGCACCTACTAAATCATCCATCCAGACACTTATACACCCACTCATTATTCAATACACCTTGGCATATATATTAAACATATTTAAACTTTATAGAAACACACAGTCACTGCATGATGTCATCAGTGATGTCATTTGAGATGTCATCAGTGATGTCATCAGTGATGTCACTGACCATGTCATGAGTGATGTAATATGTGACGTCATCAGCAGTGCATTGCGGGGGCGCGAGGTATAGTTAGCTGAACTAACTATAACGGGGGAATTTCACAGGTTTTGTACGAGTGCAATGTCCAACTAACTATAACTGTCCCTAAAACCTATAGTTTTTTCAGTGAATTTCAAAGGTTTTTTAAATGCAAATTTCTAACTATAACGTGCCTGAAACCTATGGTTTTTTCAGTGAATTTTATATATATATATATATTAATTATTATATATGTGTGTTTAACTTTTTTTAATTAAGTTTATTTGTTATATTTGTTAAAATGTATATTAAATCAAATTTTTTTCTATTAAGTTTATTATTTAATATATTTATTATTTTATTTTATATAGATATAAAAAACTATATTTTGTACAACTTTATTTTTGACATCAATATTTTTTCTTAATATTTTTGTACTTACCATTATAAATATAGGATGTTGATATTTTTGACATTGATATTTAAAACTCAATATTGTGGTATAGGGATATTTTGAGGTGTCGATATTCTGTTAGTGAACCGTTTTTACCTGATTGTATCAACCAAGAAGAAATGATTTGGTTGAATGGTGCAATAATATAATAAAGAAAAATATACAATTGTCTGTTGCGAGTGGTCTGGACTGGATGCAAGAAGCCAGGAATTTGATCTGGGCTTTCCGCACCACATGTAATGCAGAAACCAAGGTTTCTCCTTTTGTGTTACTCAAATGGAGATTACCAGGATCACTATTGAATAGGTTGTGGATGGAGTAGAAGATGGTGTCTGTAAACGTTTTGGATGGGGTGAGAGAAAGGCGGGTAGAATCTCAGAGCAAGTACACAACTTCTTTGTCCAAGTCTCTGGATGTGGTGGAAGGTGACTATGTCAGGGTGAAAGTGCCATTTATGGGAGCCAAGAGAATTATTCAGTTTTCACCACCAAAAAGTGTGGTTCAGGTTAGCAAATATTCTGCAGTACTGGATGATGGGAAGTGTTGGAACAAAGGCAAGTTATCTGTTGTGCGCAGATGTAATCCTGGGGTTGTGGAGCAAGAGGTTACACATAGGGGCCTATTACGATGGCGGTCGGGAAACCTCCCCGACCGCCATGGTAGCGGGAAAAGAACGCCCACATGTACCGCGACATCACCGCCAGTCGAATTACGATGACCCGCTGTCGAAATCCAACCACGGCGGTCGGATCGCGGGCATTAACATTGCGGCGGTTGCTGCTGCCCGCAGCACCGCTGCGATGCCGAAAGGAGCATGTCCTGCATTTCCCTGCACTGCGTGGCAGGCACTGCACAGTGCCTGCCACCTGGTACAGGGAAATGTAGGGGGACCATGGGTACCCCCCCAGTGCACCCACACCCCCAACACATTGGGGGCCCACAACGGGCCCCCAGAAGACAATCACCGCATGCCTTTCAATGGCGGTCTGACCGCTGAGGAAAGGCTGGCTACCGCCGGCATCATAATCCTGCCGGCGGAGCCTGCTCTGCACCGCCACCATTATCCCGGTCCTGCTCCGTCCACCAGGCAGGAGTGCGGATGGCAACCGGTGGTAAAGCGGCGGTTGGAATTTCCCACCGCCATCCTAATGTGACCGGCGGTTTTCCTGGTTGCGATGGCGGGCGGATGTCCACCGCCAGTAAGGCGGGCGCCACCACCGGCCCGGTGGTGGACATCCGACCGCCATCATAATAGACCCCCTAGTGTTGCCCCTAGGAGGTCGAGTAGGAGTTCAAACCTGCCTTCCAGGCTTCAGGATTATGTTTTAAGTTAATGTTATACAAAAGGGGATGATGGACGGAACGTTTGAGCCAATCAAACACTCACCCCCAGTCAACTGATCTGGGTTTAATCCATCATCATTCTTTAGCTCACTCCACCACCCCAGTTCAGACATGGCCATATGCAAATCAGTCTGACCCTGTGCCTCATGGGAACAGTCCAGCCCGAACTGCCAAGCCATGTCTTCCCTGGACCGGAAACAAGCATCCTAGGACCGGTTTCTGGCATTTCAGCCGTCATCAGCCAGGCTTGCTTGAATCCAGTGGCAAAGTGAGCAAGGGACCCACGTCTGGGCATACTCCCGCCAACTTAGGGCGACCAAAGCGATACAAAGGGGATGATGGACGGAACGTTTGAGCCAATCAAACACTCACCCCCAGTCAACTGATCTGGGTTTAATCCATCATCATTCTTTAGCTCACTCCACCACCCCAGTTCAGACATGGCCATATGCAAATCAGTCTGACCCTGTGCCTCATGGGAACAGTCCAGCCCGAACTGCCAAGCCATGTCTTCCCTGGACCGGAAACAAGCATCCTAGGACCGGTTTCTGGCATTTCAGCCGTCATCAGCCAGGCTTGCTTGAATCCAGTGGCAAAGTGAGCAAGGGACCCACGTCTGGGCATACCCCCGCCACTGGATTCAAGCTATCCTGGCTGATGAAGGCTGATAGCCTGAAACCGGTCCTAGGATGCTTGATTTCGGTCCAGGGAAGACATGGCTTGGCAGTTCGGTCTGGACTGTTCCCATGAGGCACAGGGTCAAGACTGATTTGCATATGGCTATGTCTGAACTGGGGTGGCGTGGTGAAGCAAAATAACGATGGATTAAACCCAGATCTGTGACTGGGGGTGAATGTTTGCCAATGTGCAGCATTCCGTCCATCATCTTGTGTGTTTTGCATTTCGCCCTAAGTGGGAAGGGTATGCCCAGACGTGGGTCCCGTGCTCACTACGCCACTGGAGTCAAGCTATCACTGGCTGATGAAGGCTGATAGCCTGAAACCGGTCCTAGGATGCTTGATTCCGGTCCAGGAAGACATGGCTTGGCAGTTCGGTCTGGACTGTTCCCATGAGGCACAGGGTCAAGACTGATTTGCATATAGCTATGTCTGAACTGGGGTGGCGTGGTGAAGCAAAATAACAATGGATTAAACCCAGATCTGTGACTGGGGGTGAATGTTTGCCAATGTGCAGCATTCCGTCCATCATCTTGTGTGTTTTGCATTTCGCCCCTAAGTGGGAAGGGTATGCCCAGACGTGGGTCCCGTGCTCACTACGCCACTGGAGTCAAGCTATCCTGGCTGATGAAGGCTGATAGCCTGAAACCGGTCCTAGGATGCTTGATTCCGGTCCAGGGAAGACATGGCTTGGCAGTTCGGTCTGGACTGTTCCCATGAGGCACAGGGTCAAGACTGATTTGCATATGGCTATGTCTGAACTGGGGTGGCGTGGTGAAGCAAAATAACGATGGATTAAACCCAGATCTGTGACTGGGGGTGAATGTTTGCCAATGTGCAGCATTCCGTCCATAATCTTGTGTGTTTTAAGTTAATGTTAGCCATGTTTCACTGGTTGGTTATACCATGTGTTATTCATCAGTTATTTGCTTTCCTTATATCAATGTTGGTGGGAAGATTATGGTGACATGTTGTATTATAAGTTTGAAGATTAGGGTGTTTGCTATATTTTGCTCATTATTCTTTTTATGTGGGTTTGTTTTTATTTTGAATAATGTTTCGTTGTTATGTTGTATAAGGGGAAGATGTGTTGGGATCTTGCTTTATGGAATGTGGAATGAGGCTTCATTGTGTGTATTATTGGAAAGTTTAGTCTTGAACAGGGAACAGCAGTTGATGTAAGCCTGCTTCCTTGCTAGTCCTTACTTAAAGATGCTCAGAAGAAATACTTATTGAAGAAGCACCTACTGGACTACACATCTTTATAGTTACAAACTGCAACTTCACTACTGACATATCTAAACAGAGTGAAGGGTCTGAAGTATAATGTTTCAGAGAAGCACTAGTCCGTGTCCTACCACATTTTACAAATGTGCATATTGTGTATGGTAGAGTTTGATGAAACACTAAAGCTTTCTCATAGAACTGCATACAGAGTGAAGGGTATAGTTTTATGACAACGTACCATCTCTACTGACACATCTGTAAAGGGTAAAAGTTCAGTGTAAAAGGCTTTAATGAGGAATTCACCCCTCTACAAAGACCTTTTCTCTGAGTGAACATGATGTGTTAATGGGTTTACATATAGAAGGCTCTCTACTAAGGGCCCGATTACGATCTCGTTGGGAAAGCCCTCCGAACGACTCGGTTCCAGAGATTTTTCCGAATGAATCATGCTAACAACCGATTTCGATGTGTCCGTATAGTGACAGACTCGGTGTGGTCGGTGGGGAAAAGCGTGCACCCTGTGGCAGGCACCACATGCTGCCCATCACACTGTGCGTGCATGGAAAGGGGGGACCCATGGATACCCCCCTACGACTGATTCGGAGGGCCCTGGGTGAAGGGGGGTCTGCTACAGCCCCCCGAAGTCCGATTCCCACAGCCGTTTCATCTCATTAAAACCGAGTCGGTACGGCTGTCAGAATTGGGCATCGTACTCGCTCGTTCGTAAAGCAGGCCCCATTGAGCTGGACAAATCTGCTCCGTTTGAGTCGGACTGACTGATTCGGGTTCGGAACCAATTCTGTCCGCGCGGATGGCTTCCTCGCATCGTACTTGGTCATTTGGAACGGGGGACAATTCGGTGGGAAGCATACGCCCGAATAGCATTTGCTTCTTCCAAATCCCGTTTGGAGCCCTTCCGAACGACATCGTAATTGGGCCCCATCATGTTTGAACAGAGTAAAGGGTCTGTGTAAAATATTTGGGAGAAACTGTAGGCCTTGTGCTACCATATTTTACAGAGTGCAGATTGTGTATCATGGAGTTTGATGAAAGAATAAACTTTTCTCATAGAGCTCTATACAGTGTAAGTGTTTCACTTTTATGAGGACATGCACTCTCTGTTGACACCTCTCTACAGGATAAAGGCTGAGTCTTAAAGGCTTTAGTGAGGTTCTGACCCCTCTACAAAGATCTTTTCTTTGAGTGAACACTGTATGAATGGTTCTACAAACATCATGCTCTCTACTGATATGTCTGAACAGAGTAAAGGGTCTATGTAGAAGGTTTCAGAGAAACACTAGACCCTGTGATACCACATTTTAACAAGGAGCAGATTGTGTTTTTAAGGGTACTGCAGCAGATAGCAGGGCTGCAGTACCCTTAAAATCTCGTATTTTTCTTCTAGAGGCAATGCAGCAATTTGCTCTTTTAGATATATGGAGGGAAAGATCAGGCTTACAGCAGGGGGTATCATTCAGAAATTACAAATATCGGCATCAATCGAGAATTGATTACATCCTGATAAGTATCTCGCTCAGGGATAGAGTTAACGATATTACCTATTTGGCCAATCATCTTTCTGACCACTCAGGGGTCCTTTTATGCCTGGAGAGTCCATCTGTAGGGTTTATTCGTTCATGGTCATTTGATCGCTCTTTACTCCTGATAGAGGAAGAAAAAGCTTTTTGTTACAAGAAACTGAATGGTTCTTTGAAGTAAATTTAGAGTCAACATCAATATTAAATGTGTGGGACTCTTTCAAAGCTTTCCTGCGGGGTCAGATCACAAGTAGGGCAAGTTTTAGGAATAAAAAATATAAAGACAAGGTATCTTGCATTGAGGGAGGTTGAAAGATCTAGAAGCTGATACATCTTTATTAGCCTCGCCTGAAGCCCAGCATGAGTGGAAAGTTAAATGGGATGACTTAAAAGGGCAACTAGAAAGTATACTGCAGTCCAGGCTTATACGTAGATGGGAGGCCAGTAAAATCGCCCATTTTGAATATGGAGAAGGTGCAGGCAAACTTCTCGCCTGGAAAGCTAAGTCCGACCGGGCAAGGAATTATATTAAGGAGATTATTAGCGGGAATGAGACCTTCCGCTTTGGTGGGGAAATTAGCCTGGCCTTTCAGAGCTATTTCGAGGAGATATACTGTGAGGACAAAAGCCTAGATGTCACTAGCGTTCAAAATTGGTTAAGGGATATCCCCCTTCCCTCGTTAGGACAGGACCAACAGCAATATTTAGACCAAGCCTTTACTCAAACTGAGGTTAGAGAAGCCATCCAACGCTCCAAGTCCGGGAAAGCTACGGGACCTGATGGCCTTCCAGCAGAAATTTATAAGTTGTTGGGAGAAAAGATCATCCCCGTCTTAACGCAGCTGTTCAATCATGTGCTGGAGGCTGGTTTAGGGCTCCCAGCCTCTTGGAACGATGCTTTAATAATTTTGATATTAAAACCCGGGAAACCTCCGTCTAGTTGTGGTTCATATAGACCCATCTCGCTGCTAAATGTAGATTATAAAGTTTTTACTTCCATTTTGGCTGCGAGATTGGGTCTTATCGTGGGAGAAGTACTTCATACGGATCAGAAAGGTTTTGTAAGGAATAGGCAACTCTCTGATCTCACGTATAATCTTATTGGGGCCATAGATCTTGCCTCTACTTATTCCCTCCCTTTGGCCGCCATGACTTTGGATGCAACCAAGGCCTTCGACAGAGTAAATTGGATTTACCTGTCAGAGGCCTTGCAGAAATTTAACTTAGGGGGAAGACTTCGCCATATGGTACATTTGATCTACCAGAATCCCACGGCTAGACTGCTGGTTAATGGGAGGATTACTGACTCCTTTAAGATCACAAGAGGCACCAGACAGGGCTGCCCACTCTCCCCTCTTCTGTTCGATCTTTACATTGAGCCTTTTGCCCAACGGCTCAGGGCGGACCCTAATATAGCGCCATTTAAGTATGGGGAGTGGGAGAGGAAGGTAGCCCTGTATGCCGATGATATCTTGGTTTTCTCCGCGGACCTACAGGCAGCGTTTCCAGCGGTTATTAGTTTGGCCCAGGAGTTTGGCTTTGTCTCTGGCTATGAGATCAATGCTACAAAAACCGAAATTATGACTTGGAACCTGTCGGAGACACAGCAGGGCTACCAGCCTAGCTCCAAAATGAGATATCTGGGAGTTCAGGTGGTGCAGGACATCACAAAAATAGCTGAGACCAACTTAGCTATGGTGGCAGGGGAGTGTAGAGTGCTTATGAAATCTTGGGCTTGTCTTCCATTATCAATCTTGGGAAGAACTAATTTGGTCAAGATGTTGATACTCCCAAAGATTTCTTTTCTTTTTAATTGTATCCCTCTTTATTTTGAAAAATCCACGATTGCGAAGCTTCAGAGTGACATTAATTCCTTCATCTGGGCATCTAAGGCATCCAGGATTGCTTGGAAGAAGCTGAGGCGGAGAAGAGAAAAAGGAGGCCTAGCCCTGCCAGACCTTCAACTATATGCTTGGGCGTTCCAACTGTCACATTCACGCATGCTATTGAGAATGCCCGTAGACACCGGGGCTGGAGGGATGTTTTTGGCCATGCTAAGGGGTGTTAAACTACCAGAGAACGGGTTTCTGTTTACATTTGGGGATCCGAAGTTTAAAAAAAAAATTAGGCTGAAGGTTCTTCATGGGGTAGCTAAAACTTGGGCCCAAGTTAGGGGGGCGGTGGGGCTTGACTATTTTTCTAGTTTAGCTCCCCTTTGGGACACTCCTGGAACCCCAGAGTGTTTAAGAGATAGTTTGGCACACCCCTTGAGGAATGCAGGGTTACTGGTTTGGGGAGATCTCCTTGATGGAGGTATACTTACCCCCTGGGAACATCTCCAGGATAGGGTTGGGGGAGGACTTTCTCGGTTTAAGCATTATCAACTTGCAAGCTGGGTCCAATCTCACCCGCGGAAGCATGCCTTGGGATCCGGAAGTATTTTAGAACATCAGCTTGTGACTAAATCCCCAGGGAAGAAAGAAGTCTCCCTTTGGTATCAAACCCTGTTGGAGGAAGTAGATGGTGAATTTAAGCTTGCTGATGAACTTTGGGGGGGGTTTTTTCCCACACAGGACTGTGCGAAATTATGGCAGAAATCATGTAAGATCCTATATGAAGTTGTGAAACCAGCTTGGCTAAGAGTTTCAAGTTTCAAGTTTTATTTATTTATGATCTTGGAACTCCGAAGAGATCCACATAAACAGAAGAACCAACAACATATAAAAGCAAAAATTTATACAACAAAGTTTCTACAAGTATAAGCAAAAATCGACAATAAAAATCTAAAACTACAAGACATTATAATATTTTATACAATTGAGAAGATTAAAAGATCCTTTGTGCCCTTAATACTATATAAGAATCCGAGTAAAGTCAAATTTAATAATTACATTCATCATATTAGGTGTATTATAATATAGATTTAAAAAGCACTTAAAAAAATAAAAATCCTGTAACAGAACATTTCATTGGGTGGCTCATAAATAGAATCAGTTAGTGCAGAGGCCGAAAGGATAGATAATTGTAGACAAATTGGTCTCACCCATTTACGCCGGCATAATAATAAAGCGGGACAGATAAATAGCACATGATTAATGTCCTGGATGGAATTATTACACAAGTTACAAATCTCAGAGGAACCATACCATTTAGACAGTGCTTTATTTAAAGGAAGCATACCCTGCCTCAATAGGAGCCAAAACGGCGCACCCCATGAGGCAGGTTCCAGGAAATATAAGCCTGTGCCTTATTTATCATACAGGACTCTATGGCCGGGTGGATACCCTTCTTTAAGATACATGCTTCCCTATCCCTAGTGAAGCTTAATTCCCAAGTGGCCTGTTTCAAAGTGGCCTTTAATTGATATGGCGATAGGGTGAAAAGCAGAGACTCATCTAATTGTAGCAAGTCGACCGCAATTCTAAAATTTTTAAAAATTAAAGACTGCTCCTTTAAATTTTCTAACACTTCTTTCTTAATTAAAAATCTTAATGAGCCGGGATCACTCTTTACCAGGCTTACCACCTATCGCACTATCCCCGCAAGACCCTGTACTAAGGGTGGGCGTAGTTCGCGAAGTAGCGCTACGCGAAGCTACGCGAAGTGCACTACGCACTACGCGATCTACGCGTAGCACTACGCGAACTGCGTAGTGCGCTGTTCGCGATGATTGCACAGTGCCGGATGCTTGTCCGCACTGTGCAATCATTGAAAACGGCATCTTGCACAGTGCGAACTGTCTTTTACTGCCGCTCGAGTAGATTTTTACTCGAGCAGCAGCTTTCTCAACGCGGACTGGTAGTTTCTCATCGCAAGCGGTCGCGAGCATGCGCGACCACTCGCAATGAGAAACCTGACCTCCCCGCGTTGAGAATCTCGCCGGGAGATTTATTTTCCACGCTCGCGATCGGCAACTTGATGTTGCTGATCGTGAATGAGGAAAAAGTCTCGCCGGGATGTCATTTTGCTTGCTCGCGGTCGGCAACTTGACGTTGAGGACCGCGAGCAAGCAAAAAATGACTGCTGCACTACGCTACGCTGCGCGTGTTTGCACTGTGCTACGTGCAATTCGCGTAGTGCGAAGTAGCGCAAACTTCGCAAACTACGCGAGCGTAGCGTAGTGCTTTGCCCACCCTTACCCTGTACCCAACTACTTCTTAAGCCAAATTCTAGCCTTAGAACAGCCACGGGACAAGCAGAGCTGACTGAGGCTAGGCTCCTTAAAATTTTGCCTTCTGTTGTGTTTAAAAAACCCCATTTCTCTACATCAAGCAATTCAATACCATACAACAGAGAAGCAGGAATTTTTGCACGGAAAACCTCTAATAATAGTGCAAAGTGTCTTTTCCCAGTTGATCTATAAAGGGAGCTCAAGCTTTTCCCTTGTGTGGTAGCTTTACGGATGTTATTTTCTATATGAGCTTTATTACTTAGATTACCACACACTGTTTTTCCCAGGAAAACATAAGATTTTACAAGTTCCAGTTTTTGGCCACCCACAGACCATACAAAATTCCCATACTGCAATTTTTTCTTCCGTGCAAGCACATGATTTTACTTTTAGATATATTAATCTTTAAATAATGTGCCTCTGCAAAATTATGCAATGCTTGTAGACGATTATTTAAACCTCTTGGCGTTAGGTCAAATATTATTATATCGTCTGCGTAAAGTAAACAAACTATCGGTTTTCCCCCAATAACGGGGCGATGCCCTCACTTAGAGCCAAATCATGAGGAAGGTCTGAAATATATAAAGAGAAAAGTAGAGGAGCCAGTAAACATCCTTGTTTTAGGCCGTTTGCAGTAGGGATAGTTTGGGAGAGACCCCTTTCTCCTCCCATTAAGATTTTACACCAAGTGTCCGAGTAAAGAGCACTGAACTAACTCCAAAAGAATTACAGGCATACCCAGATCCGACAGTTTTCTCCACAATAAAAAACGATCAACTTTATCGAATGCTGTGGAGAAGTCTATAAAGGCTGTGTACACTTTTCCTCCTCTAACTTTAACATATTTTTCGATTATTACCTGTAAAGCAGTTAAGTTATCAATTGTTCCATGCTTTATCCTAAACCCAGTTTGTTCCAATGGTAAAATCTCAACCGTATCCAACCAATGATTAATTTGGATCAAAATGCATTTAGCAAAAACTTTACCCACTGCATCAAGAAGTGCAATTTGACGATAGTTATGCGGGACACCTCGGTCTCCTTTCTTAAACAGAGGAACTAATATACTCCCCTTCCAAGAGGGGGGAACCATCTTATTTGCATAACAATACTTGAATACTGGATAAAGAATTTTACTCCACAGTATACTATTTTGTTTTAAAACTGTGATGGGTAATTCATCCGGGCCCATCGCCCCGGAGGAACGCATCCCCCTGATCACCCTTTCAATTTCTTTTTCAGATGGTGATCCATGCGAAAGGGGGTCCTCCTTTAATTCGATATACTTGATTGCCTTTACATTATCTGCATATAGATCCTGAATAAAGCTGACCCATTTTTGCTCCTCAATGGCCACCGGAAGTGGCCGAGATCTAGCACCACATCCCTCCCCAATAAGAGACCAAAATGTTCTTACTTGGCCTTTAAAGGCTGCTTCTCTCAATTTTATCCACGTTATCTTCCCTCTCTTTTCTTAACTTAACCTTTACCCGTGTCCTCCTCCTTTTTAATATTAATATTCTATGATATCTTTCCGAAGAGTAATTCAAGTATTGTTCCCTAACTAGTTTATTTATTTCGAGATTAAGCGACAGGATGGGTCTAGGGACTACCTTAGTACTTTTCATTCGATTCGACATCTTTGCAATTTCTATCGCTTTATTCATTAATAAGTTGAAACTGGCGATCTCTATTCCATTCCAACTGGACAGATTTTCTACAGCGACCTCTAGGACACTGTCAAGGCCCAAGATGGCTTTGCTATCCCAATGGCATCTCCCTGTTTTCTTAGAAAAACTAACCGATTCACCATTTAATACCCATGGAACCTGCGAAAGCAAACTTAAGTTTACGGTAAGAGTTAGTACTTTGTGATCACTGTAGGGGGAATTAGAGACCTTTAGATCTTTTAGTAAAAAGAAGGAGGAGCTTCCCACTATCACGTAATCTAAGATAGATTCTCCGCTCTGAGATTTGCAAGTTAAAGTAGCCAGAGAATCCGAAGGGAGTCTTCCATTTACTATAATACCATCAGCCTTCATTAATTCATCAATAAGAATTTTCCCTCTCTTATTTGTTTTAATATTTTGTGGAAATAATGCTTGTGGGATCTGCAGTGATTCTTCCTTTTCTTTATTTCAAAATAAATCTAAAGTAGAATTAGAAATTTTACAATTCAGATCCCCTACCAGAATTATTTTTGGGGGAAGTTCTACAACATTGACTTTTTAATGTAGGAAAAAACCGCTTTTAAGAGAACATCGAAAGAGGCATCCGGCGGAATGTAAGCATTTATCAGCATTAACAGGGACTTTTTACGTTATTATCGAAATTATACAACGTTATTGCCAAAAAAAGATTACTAGGATCTTTGTAGTAATCATAATTCCATTTTATCTTATTTGACAATAGGCAGGCCACTCCACCCTTTGCATGCCCCTCCTGGACGGGGTTGCTTTGCAGTCTAAGATGAAAAATCCTTACATAACAGATCTTCTGTGCACCAGGTTTCCTGAAGGCAAATCACATTTGCATCTAACGCATATAGGTATTGTAACTTCTCCCTACTATTCTTTATTCCTGCAGCATTCCAAGATATTATTTTTAGTTCATTGCTAGAAAGATGGCTGTTGAGAATGTTTACTGTTAGGTATGCTTGATAGTACACCGGGTAACCAGTTCCATTTTGGGCTCTCTTCTTTAGAATTCCATTTAAAGGACAGTAGAGGGGCATCTTTAAGTTTTACTTGTCGACCATTTTTTGTAATACGAATTTTTAATTCCTCTGATTCATACATACTATCTCTATTATCTGAGAGTGAGTAAGTTAATGGTGACCTATTATTGAGGGCTCTATTTCGGGGTAACTCAAAGTAAGGAATGACGTCAATTCCCCTGCTTTGCAGGCTTTCTGACCATTGTAATATAAGGTTTACAATGATTTTGGAATTAAACCTCACCCTCGATTTATAACCAACTTCTGTTTTTAAGATGGAAACTAAACATATATCACTACTTTGAATAAGTTTCAAACTGTCAATCTCCAAGAGACATTTAAGAAGTAAAGTCCTATTTAAAATTAAATCTGTATCAAACAGAGGAATAAAAACTAACTGGTGTGTGTCCATACTATCCCAAAGGGGATCAACTCCTGCTATCTCTGGTTTACCTCTCCTTTTTTCAGTGTCAAAAAATGGGGTAGCCCGAGGGTTAAGTACAGATGAAAAAGGGATTGTTTGCCTCGGCTGCTCCGGTATTGTAGATACAGGAGGCCCCCCTATTTCGGTATTTGCACAATCTCTTATAGAGTGTGCAATATTCGCGGGGGAAGCCTCACAAACTATCATTGATTCCGTTAAATTTGTGTTCACAGGGTTCACAGAAACGATATCATCTACCAACTTTATATCTTGTGATGTATTTTGCAGGGACTGTGAAGAGTGCTCCATACTAACTGAAACCTCTGAGTTTTCTTTAAAACGAAATCTCCTTTGCTTCTTTTTTGAGAATCTTCGTGTTGATTTCATCTTTTTCCCTCTATTCAGTTACCTTTTTCCCCTTTCTCTTATTTTTTCCATGTGTGAAGCACCTAAGATATTATCTTTATCATCACTTAGCTGGGTTTTAAAGATGGGGAATACTTCCTGATCTATCCTTCTGGCTACAACCACCAAGCCTTTTACTTTTTGAGCTGAGTCAGAGATAGCCAGTATGGATTCAGATGAAAGTTCAGGGCTCTTCTCTTGCAACGCATCTTTATTCTCTATCTTATCAAAAGGGTATTGCCAACAGGACCTGTACCTGTAGATTGACTACTAGCATTCTCGAGTATATTCTCTGAAGCCTTATCTCCCTTTTTTTCACTTCATTTTGTTCAATATATACACTTGAACTAACCTCCTTCTCCAGATTATTTTTTAACAATACTTTCAGTATTTGAGTTACGGTTTCCAACACACAGTCTGAACCTCCTACAAATTTTTCAAGCAGCTTTAGGATAGAGGATAATAAATGTTCTAAGGATACTAATGATTCTGAAGCGAGTATATCCCTCCTTACACATTGGCTCGGTTGGGTATCACAGATATTTAAGTCAGGGCTCAAAGAGGGATGTGATTGCAAAGGGAGTAATTCGATTTATTTGATTTGTTGGATGGGGTGCTACTAAATAGTTTTAGTCCTATAGGGACTGCTATTGCTGGAGTATTTGCTGGTTCCATAACCTTACTAGTATCAAGAGAAATATACCTTCTGCAAAGCTCTAAATCTAGATCGGGGAGAGTAAAATCTTTATTTTGAGCATCCTCTACTAAATAGGGACCAAGGGACTCTTCTTTGGCTCCGTGAGATGTATGTGATGTTCTGTATGGGATTACATTTGCCGTTTTAGGGGATGGTGAGGAAGATCCAGGAAGTACCTGGAGGACTGGAGAACCGGTCGGGCCCCCAGGGCACCGTACTGGATGCCTCTGGGTTTCTATGGGTTCTCCTCCTCCACACGCACCACCTGTATTTGTAGTATGCGATTCTATGACCTGAACCATGTCAACCATATCAGCTATTTCAGTAACTGTGGCAGGATTGATATTATTAACCATCACGTCATTACTTCCAGTCATATTATCTCCCCCATTATAGATGTTTGAGGTACTTGAGGTACTTGAGTCAACTTGAAGATTTTTTTCCTTTCCCTCTCCCATAGACTGATTAGTTGACTTTTTCCTTTTGACTGCATGCCTGCGATGTCCTTGTTACGTAGGGGATTTGATTTAGTCTTTGCACAAGATCTACCCACAAGTAAACGCCCTGACCTTAGTTTTTTTGTCGTCATTATTTAAAACCTGAAAAATATGCACTGCCTAGGGAGCAAGTTTTCAAATTTCAATTTCAAATATACAAACTTTCTTGTCTGTTATATACCCTTATATACCCTTATAGGTTGTTGTGGACCAGTTTTGTGTATTTATCACAGATTTAATTACAGACTCTTTATTTGTCGTAGTTTTGGTCCAAAACCAAATACTCTCTCCACAGCAACTTGGACCAGAGCAATCCTTTCTTTGTACTTCTTTTTGGATGACACAGATATAACCCAGACCCAGACCTAGGCCCCCAAACATTTAAAATAAAAGTAAGGGTGAGGGCCTGTTGCTGACCAACTTCAGCCGTTCACTGAGTACGGTACTGCACTGTAGTTGCTGTGATTGCCGTAGCTGCCGTAATTGCTATCAAGATAGCCAAACAGTGCTGGGCACACGTATTAATGTGACAAAGGTGACGAAGTATAAAATGTCCAATTAGTCAGTTATATCCTGCTCCCCTGCAATGGAGCTTAATCCAAGGCTGCAGTTCTCGGGAGAGATTCACGGCCACCAGGTCACTGCAGCTGCAGGGCAGAGTGCAAAGGCAGAGTGCAGAGGGGCAGAGTAACGAGACAGAAAAGCTGCCGCGCTAGAAACCAACCATTTTCTTGCTCCCGCTTACCCTCTGCCTGCCAGCCGTTGCGGAGTCCTCCTCAGCCCAGCCCAGCCCAGCCCAGCACTCCCAGGGCTCTCCGATACTTCAGGCCCGTTCCGCTGCGACCGCAGGGGTGAAATCCTTGCCGCCCACCTGCTTACTGTCACTTGACTCGACTCGTCTCAACACGAGATCCAGTGGTCAGTCATTAAAATTCCTTCAGGGCTAAGTTCTCCCGCAGCTCCCCGTGGCACCACTCGGCTCCTGGCAGTCCCCCGCGGCTCCCTGCAGTGGTTCGGCGGTTCCTGGTGCAGCTCGTGGTTCTCGATCCGCGGTTCCTGGCTCCCTGCGGCTCCGCTCTGCTCTAGAGCGGCTCACAGTTCTCAATTCGTGGTCTGCGGTTCCAGGCTCCCCCGCGGCTCCACACTGCTCCGCTTGCCGCTGTTGCTGTTTCTGTTTTTCGCGCTCTCTCTCTAGGTCTCTCACAAGACCTGGACTGGATTGGCTGAATGAATGCTCAACTAGAAATCTGAGATCATTCGCTCATACAATACTTCTTGCAATTAGTCATGCCCTTAGCCTCGAAATCCTGAATTAAACAGTATTACTCCATACTTATTATCACAGGAAACAATGTAGCGTTAATCCACAAGAATTCTAACAAAGAATAATGTACTCGGAATATCAAGGTGCTCTAAGTAAGGCAAGCTTTTCAATAGAGCCAGAATGTTACTTGTTATGCTGTACTTGTCGTGGACCCATCCATAGGATTTTTCGGGATGTTGCAAATGTCAATACGAAGCCCAGCACTCGCAAGTAATTCAGCTGCCCTTCTGTTTGAGAATACTGTTATGGGCGGAGAAACGCCTGACTCCGGCGTCTGAATGCCGCGAGGTCCTTGCGCTCTCACGCGGTAACGAAAAGCAAACGGCTCCTGCCACTTGCCGCGAGCAGTTTCACCGCGGGGGTGGATGCGGTTCCTGAGAGAAAACAATAGAAGATTGAGATGATCCCGGCAGGGGAGCCCAAGCAACCCGCTGAACTCCGGAGGATGTAGAGGCGTCGGCCTCCGTCGAGGATAGCGTCCTGCTGACAGCCAATAGGATCAAACGAGTGAAAAGTCTTGGCTAAGAAGAAATCACCTGTTCACCATCCATAGGGCTTACTATACTCCCCACAAATTGTCCAAAATTTCAGTTGGGCCTCCAGTCAGCTGTAAAAAGTGCGGCCTGGTTTCCGCTTCAGATATTCACATGTTTATGGAATGCCCTTCTCTTGCTACTTTTTGGCAGGAGGTCGGGGATTTTTTGACAAGTGCTTTAGGCTGTGCCATTAATATAGATCTGCCTCTAATAATATTTGGTCTCACAGACAACATCACTGGGCTTGCTGAAATCTTGCTTTTTTATTCTGTTTTGTTAGCTAGGAGGCAGATCTGTATAAGGTGGACGGAATCTAGTCCTCCCACTTTTGCGGACTGGCAGTCATAAGTTTTAGCAGTCTCCAAATTGGACTTGGCCAGACAGGGAAGCAGAAAAAGAAGGAATTTTGGAATCTTTTGAAACTTAGATGGGATTCTCAGAGGTAGATGTGAAGTCGTGGTGCCTTTTTTTTCTCCCTTGAGTCCTATGATTATGCTGTCAACACTCTTTGGGCTAAACCGCGCGCTGCCAGGTATGGTGGCGAACCGGCAAGAGTCTACCAGCCCTTGAGCTTGGCAGAAGAGGTATCTCAGTGGTTCCTTTAATTGATACCTTGGGCAGGTCTGGTACTAGTAGGCAGGGCCCCATTCCAACATTCCAACAGCCTACTTTCCTCAGTGTTATGAGAGTGAGTACAGGCGCCCAGGGTGGACATTGAAGTGAGATGGACGGCGATTGAGGACAAAAAAAAAAAAAGAGCAGATTGTGTATGGTAGAGTTCGATGTAAGACTAAACCTTTCTCATTGAACACTAAACAGTGAATGGTTCAGTTTTATGAGAATATACCCTCTCTACAGACACCTCTAAATGCTGGATGTAAACAGTGGCAGCTGCTCCCAGGAAGCAGCAGTGGGGTGGGAGGGGGTACCTGCAGGCTGGCCGGCCGCCACCTCTCCTCCATCCTCTTCGTCCTCTTCCTGGCTTCTTCTCTGCGAACAGGAAGTAGGAAGTGCCCGGGCTACTAGGCTCCCCATAGCCAATCACAACACTGCAATGCAGCATTGCGATTGGTCTGAGTGCTATGGTTCCACACTCAGCCAGGGAATGGGAGCCTGGGCATGTTCTCCACCCAGGCTGTAATGCAGCCTGGGTGGGTCACATGCAAAGTGTGCATGAATGTTCTGCTGGCCCGAGAAGGCCCGCCAAACATTCATGCACACTTACATAGTGCCCACCACTCCTCCCCCGTGTTCTGAAAGCAGAGCAGATCCGCCCGCCCCGCCAAGACGCCGCAGCTGGAACAAATAAAATGATAATAACGTTGAGTTATATCATTTTATTTTTCCTTTTTTTTCACTGCGCAGAGCAGTAGGGCGATGCTCCGCCACTGGGTGTAAAAGGGTTTGGAGTGGAACTCATCACTCTGCAGAGACCTTTTCTCAGAGAAAACAGGGTGTTTGATTCAGTTTCTAAACAACAATCTCTCCACTGACACCTCTGAAAAGGTAAAGAATCTGTGCGGAAGGCTTCAGAGAAACACTAGGCCTTGTGTTATCACATTTTGCCAGGATGCAGATTCTGTGTTATAAAATTTGATGAAACACTAGCTTCTTTTCTTAGAACTCTATATGGGGTGAATGCTTCGTGTTTTGACAAGATGCCCTCCCTACTACCAACTTTCTACAGAGTAAAATCTGGGAGTAAAACACTTTAGTAAAGAACCCATCTCTGTGCAATGAACTGTCCTCTGAGTGAACAGAGTCTATGAATGGGTCTACAAATAGCAGGGTGTTAGACCTGGCATCTTTTGGCGTGTTTCCCCTGTCTTTTTGCTTTATGACCTCCCGGTTTTGACTGGTTTAGTGTCTCTGTGCACTTACTCACTGTTGTTCATTGTGAAAGTGCACGTGCTGCTATTGTAAATTGGATTATGGATTGGTATTTCCATGATTAGCATATTTGATTTACTGGTAAGTCCCTAATAAAGTGCACTGAGCCTGGTCTGCCTTGGACAATGCTGTCTCCACGTCCTGCCAGGAATCTGGGCCAGAGAGGACCAAACTGATTTGGACTGAGCAAAGAAACAGTATAAATATTGGGGCCCAGACCTCAGAACTTTAGAACTCACTTGGATCAAGGAACCTGCCAAGAAGAAGAGCTGGAAGAGCTGCCAGGAGGAGTACTGCCCCTTTGCTGTGTGGTTGCTTTGCTGGGTTGGCCTGCAGTTGCTGTTCTGCCTTGGGCAGTGAAAGGACTGAACTGAACTTTCTTCACTTGCTGCTGAGTATCTCCAAGGACTTGAAATAGAGCTTGCCTCTTGTTCATGAAGTCTCAGAGACAACAGAGACTTCACTTACCTCTGGGTGCCGCCTCTGGAACCGTGGGTTTCAGTTGCCACAGAGGGGGAAAGCAGCCGACACCATCACCAACACCCCTGTGGGCGCCATGTCCTAAAGGCACCACAGAAGGCACCACCGCACTTCACACCGCAATCCTGGTCTCACCGACGACAACTACCTCCACCGAGCTGCTGCTTGCACTGCAACCTGTGGGCCCCGCTCTCCACACCACCTCGCTTCACTCCGCCACCCTGGTCTCACCAACGATGGCGCTGCACGCTGACCTTGGCACTCGTGACTGCACCGTGGTTAGGGGGCATGGCTCGGAAGTCACACGACCCACCGCCCCGTTCCACACCGCAGTCTGGGCTGACCGACACCAGCTCCCATCAACCGGCACTACCACTTGCACCGTGACCTGTGAGCACCGCAACAAGCATCGCCTCTCTCCGCACCGCAGCCCTGGTCTCACCGACACTGCTGGACGACTGTCACCGAGCCGTTGCCTGTACCGCGACTTGAGGGCACCGCACGCTGCACCACTACGCTTCACATCGGTTGCCACAACTGGCCCGCATCGACGCAGTCGGCCACAACCAAAGGTAGTGTTTACGAGTCTGCTGACACTAACGCCGGTCCTCCCCGACGCTGTCGTCCGGAACTGTTGGATTCTGTTGTTTTCAGCACCGCGGTAGTCCTGGACAGGGCTACCGGCTTCAAGGAACTGCATTTTAAAGTTATTCTTGCATAGTGTTGGTCTTTTATAACTTTGGTCTTGTTTGCACAGATAAATATTCTTTATTTTTCTAAAACTGGTGTGGTGTCCTTTTGTAGTGTTTTCACTGTATTACTGTTGGTTATGTGCAAATGCCTTACACACTGCCTCTGAGATAAGCCTGACTGCTCATGCCAAGCTACCAAGGGGGTGAGCAGGTGTTATTTCAGTAGTGTATCCCCTTATCCTGACTAGAAGGAATGGTCCCTATATGGACAAAGGTGCAAACCATTGCCAACTAGAGACCCCCATTTCTAACACAGGGTCTCTACTGAGATGTCTGAACAGAGTAAATGGTCTATGTAGTAGGTTTCAGAAAAACACTAGGCCCTGTGCTACTACATGTTACTAGAGTACAGATTGTGTATGGTAGAGGTTAATAAAAGCCTGATTCTTTGTCATACAATGCAATAAATGCTTGAGTTTTATGAGAACATGCCTTCTCTGCTGACAGCTCTCAACAGAGTAAACGCTGGGGGGCACATTCATGAAAAAGAGGTGCAGTGCAAAAAGTCACCTGGCTGCGTTGCACTGCATCACTGGGAAAGGGTAGCAATGTGTGATATTTAAGGCATACTGCGCATTCCTGATTTCTCCCCTGCGCTCATGCACAAGGGGCTGCCTGCGTTGCTTGCAGGATTGTTTTCAACCTGAGAGGTTTTTCCCTCTTTCTATGTGTGCTGCAGCATGCATCACACACAGAAAGAGGAAGTAACACAGAGAAATAAAGATATTTCTGCTCGTTACTCCTCTCCTGGGGAGGCGTATCTTTTTGGAGCATTCCCAGGTTTACAAGGTCTTGTAATTCTGGGAATGCATCAAAAACCATGGAAGTTGGTTGGGAATGCCTTCCTAGGGCAGAGTAATGCAACACAGTGATTTGTTGCGTAGGGTGCTGATTCTGTATAGTAGAGTATGATGAAAGATTCTTGGATGGATATGTAAACCTTTAGTGAGAAACTGAGCTCTCTTTTTTTGCAGGAAGCAATGTTAATGATGGGCTTTGCAAAAAACAACCTCTACAGTAACACATCAATACAAAATAAATGCTCTATAGAGAAGGTATAATAGAATTACTATGCCCTCTGTTTTCACATTTTAATCTTGTACACAATCTCTATAATAGACTTTCATTCAACATTAGGTATTTATCTTAGTACTGTATACAGGGTGAATACTTCTGTTTTATGACAACATATCCTCTCAACTGACATCTCTCTACTGAGTGATGCCTGGGTGGTATAACCTTCACTGAGTAACTCTCTCCCCTTCAAACACCTGTTATGTTGGTGGGCAGGGTTAATAACTGTGTTTCCTACATCCATTCTCCAAAATCATATATAGTAACTAAAATGTTTGCAAAATACATCAACTACTCCTGGGAGACATCTACAACTCAATACAAAAAAAATCTCAATAGTCACATATGAACTCAACAACATACCACAGATAGAGTCACCTAAAATTGAACACAAAACAATGTTAATTTCTATATGGGACATAACTTTATAACAAGTATGACATTTCAGAACCAACAAACATAGTAAAATGAATGCAAACAGCAAAGACAAAACTCCAATTACTACTAGAACACCAATATTGATCTATCATTTTTCAATATACTTTTGTTTTTATTATTTATAAAATATTTCATAAGGAATGATTTTAGCAATTGCATTTTAACAGTTACAAACTGTTGGCACTCTCATAATAATAAAAAACTGTTTTTTTGTAAATATTATATTAGTTAAATATTTATTCTCATGCTCCTTACCTTAATTACACTATGTTTACAAGTACCTGCAAATGAAGGTGTATATTAAAGGTAGCTGAATTCACCAATATCCTTTACTACAAAATCAAATGACCTCTGCTGAGCACAAAACAAAGAGATTACACTTGCTTCACCTCCACACCACCAAGGGCAATCTCAGATGTCTGTGGTTATGCAACAGATATAAGTATCTGAACCTTCAAGCCTTGCAGCCAAACACATTGTAGCCTTTTTAAAATGTTGTAGTGGGAATGCCAACTATTGGTTGACCCTAATATTACCTCATGTTGCACTCTTCACACAGCAAATGTATGTCTTCTACAGTACATGTACTACATGTACTATAATCCCCCTTAATGAGCTTTGTAAGATTTTAGTTTAACATAATTAGTAACATGGAAAACCTGTGGGTTATTTATATTGTTTTGTGGTTGTTTGGACCAGTTAATGACACTTATACTGTGCTACTACATACAGTTGACTCTTCCTGTCAAAACCAGTTCGCGAGACTCTTGCAGGATCGTAAAAATAGTTCATGGCAGTCAATTTCAAAATTTGCAAGCAACTCTTGTGAGAGTCTCACGGGATCGTCGGAGCCCACACAGTAAGCTTCACTAACAGAAGCTTGCTTTCTAGTCTGGCGATACTCTTGCATGATCATTGAAGAATTTCAAACTCTCCCAGCAGGAAAGGTTATACTGTTTAACCAATAACTGTGCAACATACAAAACACAGTTGCTTACAACCTAACCTACTTTTCAAAATGTAAAACATCTACCAATAATATGTGTACTTCCGTCCCCCACCCATTTCTTTCCTCTCGTGTAACTGCATGTTCTTCCTGAATATATCTCATTCTGCTGAGCACTCCTGTCATGATTGGCTTCCCATACTGCATCATGGTGCGTCTCTGAATTTTGGGACACAGCTTCATCCACTATGCTAGAGAATATGCCAATTAATTATGTTATTGACAAAAATCTTGGATTTCAAACTTGGCCATTACTTGGATTGGCCATCGAAGTATGAAGTGGCATCAATTGTTACCAATGTCTGAGAGCATTTTGGATTGGGAGCACCCAGATTTCATGATGCACTGTGGTGGCAATGATCTAGGCACAATCACAGGGGTTGCTCTTGAAATCCAGTGACGCAACATAGGCCTCCGCAGCCCAGTGGTGTGGGGGCCCGAGCTCTAGAGGGCTCCCTCATCATAGCACCCTGGACTGAAATCTCCTGAATGAGTCCGGAAGGGGGCCCCTCCTCATAGGGGGAGGGCCCCTCAAGTTTCGTTACATCACTGTTGAAATCCAAATGAAGGAGACCTTTTCACCATTGATGTCTTTCTTTCATCACACAGCCTTTGCATATTCTAATCTATATCAAAGGCAAAAATGGCAGTGGTCAAAACAATTTTATCCTAAGATTGAAAAGTCCAGTAAGCATGTTAATAAAACGATGTCTGTATTTCTCTGTTAGCAGTATCGGATTGAGAGGTGCACTCCTTTAATTGCTTGTTGCTATTCCTACTCAAATGAAATCTTTTCAAAATAATCAAGTGGTGCTACACCGCTGCGTGTGCTGTCGACACACGTTGCATAAACTAGCAAAATATAACAAGTACACAGACTTGGATGCGGTGTGCACTGTTCACTTTGAACCAAAATTCATCAATTGATTAATCACAATGTGAACCACAATCTGCTTGTTACTGCCTTCTTTAAGCATTTATTTCTTTGTTCATAATGTGTAATTATTTAATTACATTTAGTACCATACTGCTAGTACCGGGTGTTTATTCCTTACAACAATAGTATATTTAATAAAATTTGTTTTGATTCAAAATATGACATTAACGTGTAAACATAACATTTTATGCACTACAAAATAATTGTCCTGTTCATTTTCATGCCCGATGCATTTCGGGACTGCAAGGTCCCTTCCGCAGGGGCATATCTCTTGTCATACTATAAAGTAGAGGATCCATATCAATGTGGATGCCCATCAGTCAGAACCAGTCTCCAAGTTATGATAATACACCAATGAAGAGGTAACCTGCTCTCTACATAGTCAGAGGCAGAACGGCTCGGGAAGTGTACTGATCATGCATATCGAGCCAAGGGACTGGCTTCGCCGCTGCGATCACTCTATTGGATAATGGGTGTGCATAGTAGGGTGTGGAAAGGGACTGGCCTCCCCACTGAGATCTCTCTCTTGGATGATGGGTGTGCAAACTACAGTGTGGAGAGGGACTGAACTTTCCACTGACACCTCTCGCTTGGCTATCAAGTGTACATAGTAGGGTGTGGAAAGGGACTGGTCTCTCTACTCAAACCTCTGTCTTGCATGACAGGTACGTGTAGTAGGGTGTGGGGGGAGACTGGACTCTCCACTGAGACTTCTCTCTTGGCTGACGGGTGTGCCTATGAGATTGTGAAAAGGGAATGACCTCTCCACCAAGATGCAAAGAAAGAATGCTGAACTACTGATCATTGTTCTTCACTGCTCTATTAGTGCAGCATGCCCATGCATTTCCATTCATTTAGGAGTGCTTGTCAAGGCAAAAAAGGGCAAGGCAAAAAAACATTACTTTTTAAAAAACTAAATAATTTTTTAACATAAATATAAAAGATGTTAATTTTAATTGTAATAATTAAAACAATGGGGCCTATTCACAAACTGCATTTACTTGTATTAAAATATTACTACTAAAGTACTACAAAATGCACTACAAAATGCTATTCACAAAACCTACATATATAAATCACCACCATCACCTCTCCTATATTTCCAATGCGGAGTTCCTCACACATGTATCTTTATTATTTGGTAGTAAATGTGGGAGGGAGCAGGAGGAGTGGCTGGAAAAGGGGCATACTTCCTACTAAACGAGAGGAGTAAGAAGGGGTTTAGAGAGAGCAAGGGAAATGTTTAGGGAGGCACATGTGCCCAGCCACCAAAGAGTAAGCCAATTGCTATTCAAAAACTACACTTCTAGAACTACTACAGCCAAAATGGAACCCAAAACAGAAGTGAATAACTCCAGCTCAGAGTTGCAGACAATCCGACACTAAACATGGCCAACCAGTGCTACTGCAACATCCTCCCATAGAATATAATGGAGGTAGGGACTTAAAATAAAACCCCATAAGAAATAAAGTTAAATTAAATTAAATTATTTAAAACAGGCAAAAATATAAATACATATAATTTAATGTTAAAAAAATGTACAAAGAAAATATTTATTCGTCAATATAAAATATTTGAACAGCTTTTTGGAATTAATAAAATAATGTAACAATAATTTCCATAAAAATGAAATTAAATTATTTTTAATCAGTTCTATAGATCACATTTAGTAATTAATAATGCATATTAAAAACATTTGGATTTTTAAAAATTCAAACTTCATAAAAATAATTTAATTTAATCTAATATTTATAATAAAATAAAGATTTAACCGAAAAATAACTACATTGTTCTACATTTAATTTAAAGTATATACATTTGTATTAATATAAAATGCATTAAAATATGTGTATTACTTTTTGAGGTCGATATACTTTTTGTTTACTTTCCCTATACTTTAATATAGGGAGACTGCACAATTGGAGTGAAGATCATCCTGTGGGAACGTTAGTTAATACCCAAAATGGTAAAAGTACATTCAGGCAGAGATCTAAATCTCCACTCAGACATTTATGTGTTATTAATGACTAGGGCCCTATTTTATCAAAGAGTAATTGCCAAGTTGAACAAGACTGAGAGATTCTGAAGGCAAATTAAGGCCATTTATTTCTAAAGTTGCTTCCTGGAAACAGGCAAAGTATGCAGTAAACATTTCAGGTATTTTAGAAGAAACTTACTTGAAAACATATTTTAATTTCCTAATTAGAGAAGGATAAAAACACAACCATTCCAGAGGAGAAAGGTATAGCAGCCTATTCACAAAGGGAAATCTACTGATAGAAATCTCTTCACACGTAGATTTCCATATATGCCTAGGCAGAGATCTCTGCCAATAGAAGGGAATAATCCAAAACACAAATAGCTAACACACAATAACACACCAAGTATATAAATATAGGTCATAATATTCTCTGCCTTATTCCTGTTGGACTGCCTAACTACCAGGATGCCACACAACACCTACAGGTTCAAAGATGCACATAGCAAGTGGAAGAGGAAATCTGCGGAGAATAATACAGACCTTGTAGTTACCCTTGTTGTTGTTTATTAAAAGGAAATACATGGTAATTTTCCTTACACCCTCAGTGGAGCAGAGAAGGCAGCTGCATGGCAGGAGTTGGTAGACTGTCTGTCAAGTGTTGGACGTGATGGTCTCACCTTCTTTTCTCATCGAGACTGCCAAATATAAGGGTGACTCCTTCCTGTAGCCAGTTTTGCTTAACACGTCTAGATGTTTGGTGGTAGCAATAGGTGTCTCTCTGGATGGAGGAAAAAGCCAGAAGCGTATAAAAACTTCAGGGAAGCACGAGAATCCAAGAAGAGAATAGTAAAGAAATTTGGTTCTGCAAACTCTGGACCAGAGTAGATGAGGACTGGATTCAGCTGGTGACGATTTCCAGAGAATGAAGCAGGTTCCTAGAGATGATACAGATTTCTAGGAGATGAAACAGGATTCCAGGACATGGAGCAAGATTCCAGAAGGTGGAGCAGGGTTACAGGAGTAGAAGCAGGAGTCCAGGAGCAAGGAGGCAAGAGGAAGAAGCACACTACCACAGTTATTTGAATGTTTGCGAAACATGGAATGGCAGGTTTAGACTTCTTAAATAGGGAGAACAAGAAAGTTGGAAGATAGAGGAAACAGTAAGTTACATATCAGAAATGGTTCCATTGGGATTGTGCCATTAGAAGAGAATATGCAGAAAGCCATGTTAGTTTGGAAATAACAAAACTCCCCTCTTCCTTTCAATTGACTCAAAGGAAAATGACTTGTTACAGAAACTGTAGCATGCAGTGTATTACTTGTGATATTAGAATTAATCTTAAAGACACATAATTCTGTGGCTGATCATGAAAGACACCAAGGGAATGGAACCTTGATTCCTCACAAAATGCTAACTCAGACATTCTGTTTACATGCTCTGCACTTGACCACCATATACTGGCTCGCGGTCTAAGCACAAACACTGTAACCTGAACACTTCGGGAGCAGGAGGGAAAAGAGAATTGCTGGTTCTGCTCCTTTAAATTATGTAGCACAGCCATGCCCCTGGTGGAAAGCAACAGTGGCAACTGCATTAGTGGTGGAGGTACAGCCCATGGAGGACTTCAAGGAAGTGTGGCATCACAAGAGTAAGCAAGCAAAAGAGAATTTTTCCAGGATACAGTTGGCAAATGCTCTTCCTGGAGGCAGACCTAGATCCTGTCTCCACATCAATGCCCCCAAGGAGCGTATCATCACAGCTATACATCCTAATCTGCTATATGGCCTGCCTGTTTTAGGGAATCCCAACGTAAGGAGGAGAAAGAACTCAACACCCCTTTCGCACATATAGTTCTTGTATCAGCACTTGTGCCACTCTATTCTTCCCCCTACCATTCACAGATAGATAGACATCATACACGTCTGACTATCTAACAACACATTAGACACACTAACATCATATTACCCTTAAAATTACGCGAATCATGCCTAACTAACCAACTTAGTAACATACATATTAGAAATTCTTCTCTCTTCTATTTCTTCCCTCTTTTCTTCACATATAACTGATCAATAATTGGGCAAAGCAACACAGATAGTTACCAACTACTAAAACAAATAATTTTTGGAGTGTGACTTGCATTCATATGTAGCCTGGTGGTGCTAACTATGGGCTAACTGGTTGATGCTATAATAAGTTTCCATGTTAATGAGTGTGGTGAAGTCCTGACTGCTAAATCCCTCCCTTCTTGTAGGAACAAGTATTTTGAATGTGTTGGAAGCCTTGTTGGAATATGTGATATATATTACTTGCATTTACAAAGAGTTTGCGATAATTTTTAAATCAAATAAATAAAAATAAAAAATTATAGAATGCATTTTTTAGATATTCATAAATATGTTGCAATTTATTTATGCTATGTATTAGTGCTGTTCCATGCCTCCATTAATTTCTATGAGAGTGTGTAGCACTACCAGTGGTTGGCCATTTGTGGTGCTTAGCTTACTCGAAGGCTTTGCTGGGGTAGATTTGTTTGGTTTTGTAGTCGATTTAGGTGTAACTTTTGAAAATAGCAATTGCCTTACTTTTTTGCGCGTTTGTGTGTTTTATCGTTTATCATTTATCATTTATTTGTCCTCCCTAAACCCTCAGTAAATTTCCCCTAACTTCACCCACTAATTAGTAATTATGTCCCATTTTCCAGCCACGATGCTTTACAACAAAAAACGGATTTCTCCATTTGTGGTTGAGATCTACACACATAAGAGAAAGGGCAGTAAGAGGCGGAGATTTCTGTGGGAAGATTTGTGAATAACTTATGTGAGTATGGAAAGTAGTAATACCATAGTATTTCATTCCGGTATTCAAAAATGCCTTCGTGAGTAGGCCACATAGTATTTAGAATGTCATGAACTAGAAGTGCAGTTAGTAAATCTACACCACAATGTGTCTGGTTAAATAATATGGCTGTTTCTAACAGAGAAAACCACATAGCAGCATTTTGTAATGATTGAGTTGCAAGCCAGTCACGGTAGAGGACGTTCTGCAAATTAAGGAAATTCTGCAAGGGTTAATAGACGTGGTACAAACCTAAGACTGAGTTCTCAATCATATATAATTTGCCTCAATAGTGATATTGTATCCTCTTCTTTCTTTGACTACCGATTTAGTTCTTTTGCCTTTCTATCCAGTGTCTTTATTATGATTGAATCGTGGAATATGTATCAGTCTCACTTCATATTAACCTTTTCTTATGAACCCCCATTGCCAGAATAAAGTATTTGCTCATTACAAGAAGTTATTACGGAGGGAAAAAAGCAGATTTGAAGAAAAACTGAATCTTTAGGTGAACTGGGAATATTCGCCTTTTTAAAGGTCATATGATTTTTTATCTCCAGACCACATTTGGCAGTCTTGATATCACATAATGAAAAACTATATTAGCAGCTCAGATTCAGAATATTAATAAGCGTGGCATGTGCATGAATATTAAACACACCGAGCACTGCTCAAATATGTTATCTTCTAAAGACATTATTAAAAATGAGTATTACCTTTCTCCGAAAAATTTATAACAGATTTTCCATGCAGACATGCCAGCAATACTTAGCAAAAACATATCTTCATTTTATAAATATAGAATGATGAAGAAAGCAAGAAGAACGTAACTGTTAAAGAGGTGCAAAATCTTATTTTTCATTTTGGGTAACAGAACTGTGAGTTAGAACTGTGGGACGATAACTAACATGGTATTTATGAAAATGAAGTACATCTGTCTCACAAGCTTAGAAAGTGCATTTTCCAAGCAAAGTAAAAACTACGCAAATGGTGTAGAAGCAAGCTCTCAAAATGACACAAATAATGTAAAGGAGCATATATTTGTATCACAAGAGAACACATATTTCCCCAACACATCTTAATTTCCTCCACCACCATGTGGACTATGTATGTACTTATGGCCCTTCACTCTTGCTTTAGTAACTACTATTTTCAACTTAGGATTCTGACAAAGTACAGAATTGTAATGCTAAACATTTGAAACACTCTCAAAATTAAGATTGTGTGGGTATTTACCACATTTCCTACACAATCAACTACCTCTTTCCATGCCATGACCATAATCTCGCACATCACCAGTCATGTATTGTTGGTGTGACTATTTTATGAAGATACCCATAAGTGAGTGCTCCTTTATTATATGTCATTTGAAACACAATGCAGAAATATAATTTTTTCAAAGTTATATGAATTGGCTCATAAAATACAGGCTCGTGCTCACATATTGGCCCTGATTAATGTGGGATGCACATGAACGTCTCTGAGCATAAGTGCACAATCGATGTCACATCCACAATGGTAATGGCTGGACATCTAGCAATTTTTATCACATGATGTGCTGAACAACGTGTTCACAGATCACCCAACGGGCATGAGAGTGACATTAAGATGCACAGTAGTCTCACTATGTACTTCACACAAACATGTCAATCAAAATGACTCCATCAGCATTATTACGCTTGGTGCCCAAGTAACACATGTAAAACTCTCAGATATTGGGATGTTGCCAGGTGCACACATACACAGGCATATCAAAAAAATCACAGTTGTCTGTCAATATGTGCAGACCAGTCCCCCCTTACTGGTCACATGACACACACAGACTTTCACACTTCAATGTCAAAGACAGACAGAGGCAACAGAAAACAAATCCTCTTCCAATGTGAAGAAGAACTCTTTGAGGCTGCTTTTACCATTAAAGACTTGTCAATAATATGGCTGGATCGAAATAGAATATTAACATGAACACAGTTCTGCTCTTTATGGACTGTTGGGGATGGAGCATTACATAGCTTAGAGAATTCCTGTGGGTGCCCCCTTCAACCATATATTATACCATTACCACAGACGTAAGGACCTTTTATTAACGTCATTGGGTATTTATTAGCCCATTACTTTACGTCAGTACTGCATAACACATGTACAGCCAAATATGGCAAAATATTCACCAGTACAAAACCTTTTCCAAATCCAGAATTGGGATCCCCAACCATTCACCAATATAAACCCTTTCACATATTAAGAATTTCTGCAGATTATGCTACCGTGTCTTAGACTATCACCACTATGATTTAAAAGAAGAAAAACATAGAATTTCTATTTACAGAACTTGAATAAAAACAATGGTTTTGCCCTGGTTTCGGAAATTCAATAGTAAATAATTAATTCTTTTTAGTCTATTTGGGAATCAAAAATATGTGGAATGCCCTCATTTGTATGGCCCATTAGCTTAGCATTATTCAATCCACCTGAAAGCAAACTTGAAACCCTCTCAGTGTCTTTAATTGTCCACTGAAGCACTTAGGAGATCTCCTTGATGGGTCCAATGTCAATTTTTATACAGCCTCCAGATCTATGTCAATATGTTTTAACCCCTTTTGTGGGGCTTATCACATTTCTTTTGTGAGAAGAAACTATTCTCAAGTCCATGATATACATCACAAGCTAATATCAGGTTGGAATTCGGTCTCAAAAACCAGATTCGGGCAAGACAAGGTGCCCTAATAAAAGTTTACTGGAGAATAAGGGGGAGCAGAGGTAAACTCCCTCGCCCACCATTGCTGGCTTAAAAACAATCTAGACTAAAGAACTCAGTCCACTCTGTGTTACTGCAATCACTCTCATCTCTAAAGCTAGAAGAGGCTTGGCACACAATACCTGCTTACTCTGAGTTCAAACAAATAACTAACAAAGCCATTAGTCTACAATCATTGCTCATAGACAAAGCAACCTTGACGAATAAAGGCATGCATGGGTGGTGTTGCCAACATATAAAACTCTAAAACCTCAACCGTATCTGCAGGAGCACTTTTCAGGATCAAAAAGGCTCAACCTGATGTTATTGAGGCTTGGAGTATATCCTTTTAAAGATCTAACTCCAAAATGGAAACGGGCTTGGCCAACCCTGTATGTCGCCTTTACGGTCACGGCGGTGAGTCACTACTCCACCTACCATGCACTTGCGCAGCTCTTTTACCCCTTTGCAAAACGCTGTTACGGCCAACACTGAAGCAAGAACAAATAGGAACTTGCGGATCCGCCGTTATAAAATAATTCCAAGGATCAACAGTCCAGCTAGCATGCAAGGCTGTGAAGTTTCTCAGCTCAGCAGCAAAGGAGCTAGAAAAAAGAGATAGATGAATCTAGTCCGCCCATTTGGGGCCTTTGCTCCTCCTGTTTACTGTAGAAAAAGTCTAGGAACTGCAACACAACTCGTAAAATGGTGCTTCCAATTAGCAACTCAGCTTCAGTCACACAAAGACAGCAACTTTACAGGTCAAGAGGGCACCACAGAACATGAAAAGAAACGCAAAGAGGTGAACCCTCCAAACAGACAGCCTCAAGCCTAATGGGCCAAAAGAAAAAACACAGAACTCACACAGAGACACAGGCTACTATTGCACAGGACCCTGCCCAGACAGCACAAACTTTCACAGTCAACAAGTACATTGCACCAGCACTTATCTCTTTACTTACGTTACGGCATAAACTTTCTAGTTGTCATCTTTGCAATGTTGTTTGACAGTGTGCGGTTGGCCTAATTCTTATGCATTGTATGTCACATCTACTGACCTCAGGGCTGGTAGCCTTAGGCTCACTGGAAGTTATAGGAAGCTGCTATATTTTCAGTTTTAGATTTTATATTAGCAACATTGTAATGCAATATTTTAAATTAGTACAAATGTTCAATGATTTTAATTACTCCTCCGGTTGTATCGTGTTTTGCTTTTATGATATTAAATGAAATCGAATAAAGCATATTTTTCACTCACTCTTTTGGGAGTTTTTTTTCCTTCTGTAATTAAGATATATAGTAATTACCATTTCAAGCGGCCGCGTCTTACTTTTCAATGAGTCTGTTACTTTAGTAACAAGCATTTGCAATGTAATAGGTCTCACATTTGCGAGAGTTTAGGCTATTTGCATTGTAAATGACAATGCCTTTTATTTTTGTTAAAAACCAACACGTAAAGAAAAGGCATTGTCATTATCAATGCCAATAGATCAAATTCTCGCAAATGCGAGACCTATTACATTGCAAATGCTTGTTCTTTATGTTTGGAAGACCAAGCATATTACAAAATGCAGTGGTAACTGCCCTGGTACAAGCCTGACGAAAACAAGAATGCTGCCGAAGCTTCTCCTTCTGCTGCCGGGAGTCAGGTGGCCTATGACAAACTGGTCCCTTCAGCACTCTGTACTAGCAGCTGCCTCCTCACAAACACAAGGAGGAAGGAAGGCGGAGGCGGGGCTTTGGGAGCTTGATCTGACACTGGACTCGAGCTGGGCTGCTGCTGGAGAGTTAAGCAAGGAGGCCCCACACCCGCCGCAGCTATGGCGAAATTACATTTGCTTTCGGGAAAGTAAAGAAATAGAAAATAAATGCTCATTTTTTTCAGTTTCTTTGCTTTTGAAGCAATGGCAGCAACCGCATTTTTGCTTAAAATGTTTTAAGCTAAAGAGCGGGTGCCAGCATTGTAACAAAAAGTAAATACATTTAAAAAAGCATGCGGCCAAGTGTGGGATCACAAGGAAACAAAAGTAAAGTGCAGAGCCATTTTTAGTGCTAACACTGCCGCACTAGTTAAATAAAAAATTTAAAAAAAATTTGTGGGATAGCGTGTCCTGTCTGCAAAAGCAGGCAGGAGAAAGCCCTTCAGGTAAATAGTGCTTGGAGGATGCAATTAAAACATACCATGTAACAATACAAGTAAAAGGGCCAGTCCTCATGGGTGGTAACAAATGCAGACAAGGCGGTACTACAGAGGGACTAACAAGCATATTAACGAATCAGAAGTCAATATTTACAAAGGACAATGACACAAGCCAATGAAAAATATAGGCGGAGAGTGGGTGGAGCTACAAGTCCATACCTGAATACAGCATGTCTCGCAGAGCAGCACATGCGCTGGCCAAGCTCGACCTAAAAATGACATATGCTATCGTAAAAGTTTTTTAATCCAGTCACTCTGTGGCCCTATTGAAGTGAAAGGGACATATACTCCTCAAGGAGTAACTTTAATGGTTTGTTTGTTAACATGAGCTCACCACCCCTTTTGGTGAATGGTTTGTCTTTGTACAGAGTAGAGACCATCTTATGGGAATCTTATCTTTTAGATTATACTGATGATTTTGGTGTTCAGTTGTCATTGTTGATGAAATGCTCCACTTTTAAAATGTAGAGGCTAGAATGAGACTTTAGCAATTTGATTTAGGTCTAATTGATTAACCTGATTCCTTTTTCCTGTTATGAGGTATAGAGCAGGATAGATATCATTACAACCTCACTTTATGTATTGGCAAACATACATCAGCATACAAACAAACAAAACATGTGTTTTCTTGCCACTTCCTGCCACTTCAAGAGCATCTATTTTCCACCTTGTCAAACAATACAATCCAGACAGGGGTGATTGACATTCCAGTCAGGACACTTCCTCTCCAGGTACTAGCAATCAAATATTGACTTCCTGGCATTTCCCAAAGTCTTTTCATGATGGTATGGTCTTGTCATGTCCAATAGGAAACTGTCAAAACAAATATATATGGTAAAACAGACTGTTTACTATTACGTGGAGAAGTCAGTATGATCTTTCATTTATATCTTGCATTTACAAACAGTTAAAAGTAGCCTGAATGAAATCATTGAGTTGCAGAATGTCTGAGTATTTACTTACCAGCAACATTAACATCTCTATATTAGAACTGGGGCACAACAATAGTAAGAAGGGCTCATTGCATCAAAAATTGAAGAAATATTTGAAATATAATAGCAAGGCAGTATTGAATGTAGCCCACACAAGGGAGCTTCAACAATCAAAATGATTAAAACCAACTCTTCGAAGAACTCAATCCTTGAATTATCTGAATACATTACTGTTAGACCCTCACTGATTGGAAGAGCATGTCAGTAGCAATAACATAAGTCCTTACTCTACTCCTTTAAGTCAGAAGCCCTCCCAACAAATGTGATGAAAGAGTACCATCAGAATAGCTAAACTCCACATATATATGTCCATAGACCTGCAACATCAAACTATGGAATTCAGTGCTAATGAATGAATCCTGGCGGGCCATTAAGGCAGAAACATGTTGACCTCTCACATAACGGATAGGGGACATTAATTCCCCCACATACCGTCACTTGATTTTAATATCATATAGTTACCTTTAACATTAAAAACACGATTAAGATAACTATAATGTTTTTTAACCACACTTTTTGTTTATGGGCCCCCACTTAGTTTAGAAGTGCATCCCTGTCGTCAGGTGTATGCCCGCCCTCTATCAAACCAAGGTTTTAGAGGGCGAGGACTGGTCAATGATGAAGCATGACACCAGGTGGTGTGTGAGACCAGTCCGTTACTTTTTGTGAGATGCCTTCACTTACAAATACATCCCAAACCTCGTAGTGGCAATTCAGTTAGGAGCAGCTTTTTGTGGTTAGACGGGTGGGGATACCCACCATAAGAGGTGTGACTGAAAAAAGATCAGACTTAAGTCACTTCTAACCCGAATGTTACTGCGGGAACTATGTGAAACCCACCAGTCTCCTACCCCATCAAGAGTGCTGAACATGTACAAGACTGTGCATAGAATTTGCATGATTGGTAACATTCTCCAGGAAATGAGACGTACACAAGATGAACTCTATAACTGATGAGTTATCGTAAGCATTCAGCATGCCAATGGAACAGACCCCTTTTTCTTGCTGGAGCCAGAATAATTGTCATAAGACTGGTTTTGTTTCAATGTCCTATAAAAGATGTTAATTCTCCATAACTTGAGACAGCAACTAGATATAAAGGTTCACACAGAAACTGCATATACCACTGAAGATGCCAAAGAGACATTTGTTACAAAACAGCTTTGCGGTTGTTACAGAATCCCACTACATAAGTACAAGGAACAGTACAGGGGTGCAACATGAGTCCCATAATCCAAACAAGTTGACAATAGACTTCTGGGAAGATTTTCTTGACTTCAGGCTGGAAGATGATCTCGACTGGAGAGCCGAGAGCACAGATGAAGAGTTGAGTCCAAGAAGAGGAACAGAGATGAAGATCAGAGCTAAAGCAGAGGCTTCCTTTCATCAACAAGGAGGAATGCTAAGTGCTTGGCCACTCCCTAGGTGTGGCTTTCTATAGGTTGCAGAATCCTTAAATGCTGGAGTAGATCCTCAAAATCTGGGATGCTCAAATCCTTCCAGTGGTGTGGCCAGTAAGATGTCAGACCAGCAGTACTAGAGAACAGCTCCTGGCCAACCAAAAATATCTTCTATCATCCTCCCACCCCAAGATGGCCATGGCGCTAAAAACAGCTGCCAAGCTGGAGGGGCTACTCTGTGGTAGGCATCGAGTCCCCCGCGTGGGGCCTGTGAGCCCTCTGAGGCCTGCGCCTTTAGTGCGGGTTGGCCTCAATCCTGTATGCGAGTGCAGCTGATGCCGTGACTTGCCCCATCACTCCTGGGGAAGAGGGGCAGCCTGATTCCACGAGGCTGGCTGTGAGGACAGAGAGCTGATCGATGGCGGTCCCCACTGCTGAGCAAGGCTGTATAAAACAGTTTCCCCGCTGGGGGGCTTCAGCCAGATAATGGGAGCAGAGGCTTGCAATTTGCATCTACCCCACCTCAGGACCTAGTGGGGCGATCGCCCGTGGACTAGCGCAACCTTGCAGGGTAGAGTGGGCCTGGCGGAGGTCCAGAAGCCTACAGAGTGATGAGCAAGCTGAAGGGGAAGGAGCAGTGAGTATGGCCTGGAAGGTGACGTTACCCCCACTTGGTGGCACACTGGACTGCACCCTAGAAGTGGATCAGAGAGTTGGGTGCACCTGGAATACATCAGCTCTACCCCCCCGGTGGCACATTAGGCTTCAACCTAGAAAGGACTCGAGGAGCTGGCTGCACCTGGGGCGTATTAGCCCTTCCTCCATTTCTCCCCCAGGCATGGAGGCTGGAAAAAGGAGGCCAGTGCATGGCAGGACCTGCTCAGGGCTTCATGCCCCTGGTGAGTGGAGAGGGAGACAACTAGGAGGGAGAGGCGGCGCACCCCCTTTGGAGCACCACGAGTCTGGACTGTGCTGACCAACTTCATCACACTCTAACCCCTGAGGAGAACAGCCTTGGCCACACAGGCATTGGAGGAGCCTTGACCACACAGGCCCTGGAGGATACCCCTGCACAGGCACCTGGTGGTGACTGTCCAGCAGGAGGAGGGGAAAGGTAGCCCACGGACACTCGAACTGACTCATCCTGAGGTGCATAAAGTTGATGTGCCCCCCATTCTAATTGACAATGGGCAAAGACACTGTGCTTTGTGATTTCCAACAGACAAAAATTGACCAGTTCACTGCCTCCAGGCCGGGGGGGGGGGGTGCGCCGCCGAGTGAGGTTGGAAGGGGCCTGCAGACTCCACAGGGCCCCTCGGATGCACAGATTCTGGCAGCGATAGAGGCCTCCAGTGCAAACGTACAGGCAAAGATTGACTTGGTCTCCCTCGAAGTAAACCTGCTGAGCATGGACTTAGGCAAAGTTGCAGAATGATCAATAGTGACGGAGCAGCAGGTTAACCAATTTCATGAGGAGATAGCATTTAGACCACCCTCATGGCGCAGACGTAGAAGCTGAAAATGCACGCTGAAGTTGGGGAAAGCTGCTCCAGGACATGAAATTTACACTTTGTGCAGTGCCCCGAGAATGTGGAGGGTACCACACCAAAATTATTCCTTGAAGGATCACTTAGAGAAGAACTTAGATGGTCCTGTCACCAGTCTTTGTGGTGGAAAAGGCACATAGGTCACTGGCAGTGCCGCTGCCCCGGCGGGGGGGGACACCACGCACAATAATAGCAAAGATCCTCAACTATAGAGTCAGGGATGCTGTCCTTCAGGTGGTTCAGAGGCAGGGGTAGCCAGCCTTTGACATTCATGTGATTCGAATATTTCCAGACTACATACAGTGAGTCTAGCAAGAGAGACAACCATTTGGGGGAGTCAAGCAGAAATTGAAAGCAATGGGTCTTATATATATGTTACACTACCCATCAAAACTAAAGGTGGTGCATGAAGGGCACTCACATTTCTTTGCAAGGCCAGAAGACAAATGGGACTGGCTGGAGGTCTGGGGAGAAGATCGTACCCATGCCCTAGGACCTGGGGTGAACCAGGTCTGGTCTCAGAGAGGGCACTGGAACAGTTCAGGAGGACAGAAAAGAGACAGATACAGGAGAAGGTCGGCATCGGACACCCTGGTGGTCGTGCGATGAGATGGCATGCTAGAAGTGGAACGACGGAGAATGGAACTGGAGGAAGCCAGGACCCTAGTGGAGATGGTCAACTCTGCAACATCAGCTGAAAGTTGTAGAAGACACACCAGAAGTTGAGGCCAAGCAACCCTCAAACTAATTGCTGTGTTTGACTTATCCTTGGTATGTTTACCTGAAGGAGGGTAAGGTGACCCCTGGAGGGTTACAGGATCCAAGCAGCTGAGGTAGACTAGCACAACAGGATGCAGTAGCCCGGATGGTGCTACATGGGACTGCTCTGAAGAGAAGTGTATGTAACCTAAAAAGATGGCTGTGCGACTAGGGGTTGTGTCATCAGCTGCTTGGGGTGGTGAAGGAAAGGTGGGCTAGGCCAGAGGCCCACATCCTCCTATGTAGTTTTCTTTATTCTCCTTTTCTGTTTTTTTCTTTTTCCTCTCTCATCCTTTCGTGGCCTTGTTCCACTCTCTCCCTTCACTGCTTGAGTTCCTGGGGTTAGGAGAGGGGAGAGTGGCTGATGCTTGGGAGGGGAGTCTGCTATAAGGGGTAAAGTGACTCATTGCTGAGGGCATGCATGGAGACAACCAGGGAAGTTCAGGGGTAGGAGTGTGTGTTGGACCACTCACTCGGAGATGTTCCTGGGACATATTCACCCCCACGCTAACTGTTAGGTAGTTGTGGAGTTTGGGGGGTACTGCTGCATGCTAGCACACTCACACAGCATAGTAGGTAAGTTTGGTTAGGGGTGGGTGGCAGAAATGGGTGGGAAGACACAAGTTGAGCTTCCAAGTATTTTCCTGGGGTGGGGAGAGAGTGGGGGAAGTTAGACAGGTTATGAATTCTGCAGCCCATAAAGATTCTAATACCTCCTACTGGGCGAGCCAGGAGATTACAGGGAGGGACGGAGATGGTAGACCACAGGGGACTGACGGGGACACATTAGACTGCAGGACATGACGATGGGAACTATATGCATGCTTACATGGATTGTGAGAGGCCTGAACTCCTTTGTTACACGCTATAGAGTAAATGCCTACTTGCAAAGGATGAAGATACAAATAGCACTGTTGCCGGAAATACACTTGATGGATGGTGAGGAGCAGAAGTTACACAAGAAATAGAGGGGACAGTTTTACTCCTCCACAATTTCGAACTATGCCAGAGGGGTATCCATCTGGATAGCACCTGGAGTCCCCTTTTAATTGTGCAGTTGTTTGGCGGACATAGAAGGGAGATATATCCTGGTACACGGGGAACTGGATAGCACAAAACTGTGCCTCCTTAATGTCTACACACCAAATGTGGAAGAGGGGGAGTTCTTTGGCTTACTAGAGGCAGAGTTGTTACCCTACGTGGGGATACCCGTCATATGGGTAGGAGATTTTAAATGTTTACTTGATGGGAGACTGGAGAGGCACTCACCTAGAGGGTAGACAAAATAGAATATGACAGCTAGCTTAAAGGAGACAATGACCTGATTACACTGCCTAGATATATGGAGGGAACTCCACCTGAATGTTAGAAATTTCTCCTGCTTTACACCTGCCCACAGTGCATACAGCAGACTGGACCGATTTTGATGGTATTTTAAACATACAGGGGGCAAAATGTTTGGTGCTCTTTCAGTTGGATCACAAGCCCCTACTATTAGAGTACTGTTTGGGAAGACAGTGCCCTTGTACCCCTCTTTACCGACTCTGACCTGAATCCCTAGGAGACCCCATATATAAGGACGACAAAAGGACGGTACTGCAGGGGTACTTTGACGCTAAGTGGAACATAACAGAGAGGAGGGTAACCAAATGGGGGCACTGAAAGTAGTGGTAAGAGGTGAAAGCCTCAGTAAGACTATGGCAGTAAGTGGAAACTGGAGCTAGACTTACAAGAGGGAGAGGAAGTCCTGACCTGACTACAAAGGCGGGAGGGAGAGCGCGAGATGACTGAGGATATGCTCCTTGAAGCACACCGCACAGTGGCATTCTTGTGGGATAGAATGGACTGTCACATCAGGTATAAGTACAGACAGTGACTTCACAGGGAGAGAGATAAGTCAGGCCAGCTGCTGGCCTGGCTGCTCAAATGGGAGAGGCCTCCGCTGATGATTCTATCTCTGGTGTGGACAGATGGAGTGGCTGTGATGGGTCAGCAAGCAATAAACACATTGTTGAGGGACCACCTTGAAAGGGTATACGGAGCCCCCGTGGAGGACACAGGGAATTGAGGGATAGCCTTTCTAGACAGATTTCAGATACCTAGGCTCATGAAGGCTCAGAGGCTAAGGCTAGATGAGGAATTCTGGGTGAAAGAGCTACAGGAGGCCCTACAGGACATGGCCTATGGGAAATGTCCAGGCTCTGATGGACGCCCGGTGGAGTATTATCAAACATACTCCTACTGAGCTTCTCCCTAGGCTCTTGGAGACCCTCCAGGAAGCAGGACAAAATGGCATACTACTGATAGCCATGAAGGAGACTCTTATCGTTAATCTCCCAAACCTGAGAGATCCGAGATCCTACAGGCTGCTGTCCATGCTAAACATGGACCCCAAACTACTTGCTAAGGGGCTCGCAATGAGACTGGGTCGTGTGACAACAATGTTAGTGAGAGAAGACCAATGCGGCTTTATGTTGCGTCAAGGCACCCACATGAAACTCAAACACCTCTTGAACATACTACATGAGGTCCAGGGCATAGACATTGAGGCAGCACTGGTAGCAGTAGACATTGAGAAGACTATTGAAATCTTGGGGTGGGGCTACCTATGGGAGGTGCTGCATAGAGTGGGGATGGGACCGGGTTTCCTGTCATGGGTACGGTTGCTGTATATGGAACCACTGGTGAGAGTAAGGACTGGACGGGTGATGTCAGATACCATCTCAATTGGGTGGGGTACAACACAGGGATGGCCCCTGTCCCCGCTCCTGTTCGCCCTGGCCGTGGAACTGTTTGCACTGTGTCTGAGGCGGAAACTCGAAGACTGGGTGGTTAGAGTCAGGGACGCTATGCATACTGTTTCTATGTACACAGATGACACCCTCGTATACCAAAATAGCCCGGAAAGCTCGTTACCGAACCTTCTAAGGATTATGGAGGACTTTGGACAAGCATCTGGTCTCCAAGTCAACAGACACAAGACCATACTTTTCTTATTGGCAGCCCTTACGTCATGACAGAGGGGTGATCTCCCTGAGATAGGCCTTCCCTGGGAGACAGGGAAGTTCTGATACCTAGGGATACAGGTAGCACACAACCTGAAACACCAATATGATCTCAATAGAGGATGAATGGTAGATGGCCTGACTGCTTCCATAAAGTTTTGGAACACTCTGCCTCTATCCGTCATGGGCAAGGTTGCCCTGAGTAAAAAGGTTCTACTACCCTGGCGCCTATACGCTATTCAGAATCTGCACCAGGTGGATGGTGGGCTGGGACTCCTAGATCTACATTTATACTATAGGGCAGAGCTCCTGCAATATGCAGCGATGTGGTGATCAGATGAGCCCAACTGGGAGAAGAAACTACTGACAGATCTGGTGGAGGTGGCCGACCTTCCCCAGGATACTAATGTGTGGACGCAGCGTTCTGGGCGATACACCTTTCATAGTGCGACAGGTGGCACGAGTTTGGCGCGAGTTTGGGTACAGGCCGTAACTCGGTTTTTGAGGTAGACACCCTTTTTTGCACAGTTGGTCCTTAATGGACTGCTCTCACTTGTGTTAGGGGGCTGTCATAGGGCAGGAGGCCTATATCCCAATGGATCGTTTGTAACAATGGTGGAGGTAGGGACGCTGTTTGGAGGGACCCCGGGGCAGTTCCTACAATGGGCAAGTATCTCCCGCACTGCATAGAGCGACATTTCCAGGGGAGCCAGAAGAGTCTCGCTCCCTGAGTATCATGGTGGACCCGTGTTCGAAAAGGGGTATCATATTACGGCCATACGCTGCCTTGAAGGATGATAGACGCACAGACCTAACCCCTACACGTGACAGCTGGACAAATGAGCTCAATGATCCACTTATGGATGGGGAATGAAAACGGGCTAGAGCCCAAGTGAAGGAGGTCACCAGCAAGCAATGATTTAAACTCACACAACTTTACTACCTACATAGATATACCTGACACCACTGACACTGCACAGGATATTCCCAGAGCACCTGGAGTGTTGTGCCAGGTGTGCTGGAACCCCGGCAGACTTTTGGCATGTAACATGGGGATGCCATAGACTGCAAGAATACTGGGGGGAAGTAATACGAACGCTGTGGAGGGTCACAAGGGTCAAGCTGGAGCTCACAGCCCACCAGTGTGTCCTGGGTCTCTTGCCACACCCCAAGAAGGGGAGGAAGATAGGATATAGATTTGCCCTGCTGGACCAGGTGCTGGCCAGACAGCGCATCACCATTCATTGGATCAGCCCAAATCTCCCACCACTGCACAGATGGCGGGCAGACGTACAGGAACATGGCTGAAGAGCACCGGTTGGAAGCAGTGCGGACTGATGAATATGCAGAGCATAACATTGAGATGCGGGGAGAGATGGTGGGGTGGTTGGGAGAGGGGGAAGGGGTGCAGTGCCCAGCCGCACCCTCTGTTGCAGTTGGGGCCTCTTAGGGCTGGGGGCAGAGTGGATGATGAGTATGGATGGATGGGCGGCTGCGGGCTGCCAGCCACCTCCGGTGCCCCGCCTGCTTTGCCTACTTCGGATGTCTGTGGCAGATGCAGATCCGAGCAAACAACTGTGTTGATCATGATTTCAGTATCGTCACTATATAGATAGACAGTCACCTTGAACTGGCTGAGTAGTTTAGTATAGGACTGAATGTATATGGCAATTGTCAAAAGTACTTTATTTCGGTGATACACCATAAAAGCATACATAAAAACAATAAAATAAGCCATTCCATAGTACATTTCGTAAAGGTGGCAAAAGATTGACATTGGGCTACACCATAAGAGTGTAAGGCAGCACATAAGGATCGCATGTACCTATCTATAAATACAGAGTGGGATAATTGGTCTGCATGCTGATCAACAAAAGCCCACAAGGGGCAGTCCATTTGTAAAATCTTAAGAACTCTCTAAAACTCACAGATAGGCCTTTACATAAGCTAGCAGATAGCTAATTTAAAAGTATTGCACATGGAACCATCCATTCTGGAGCAGAGCATAGCAGCATATGTATATAATTAAAATACAGTACAACACAAAAGGTCAGACCAAATAAGAGCACATATAAGTATAAGAACCTCCTTAACACATGCTCTTGGGTATGTAGCCCAGAGGTCTCTGCTTAGGCTATCAAACAGCTGAGTTATAATAGTTCAATATGGGGCATCCATCCAGAAATATAACATGATAGCATATATATGTGGTTTAAAATAAAGTGCAGAACAAAAAATTCAGGCCATAAAAACACATATAAGACCCCTTTGGGACATAGCTTTGGAGTATGTGACCCTGTGTATTGACTTGGGGCACTACGTACAACAGGCTACTGAGAGGACATAGTGTTCGAACGGAAGATCGAGCTCCAATGTAGGAACTTGGCTCCTACGCACACTATTGCCTCTTTTGTTTCAGCATGCAGCAGACTGAGGTCAGTAAAGCACTGTCTCGAGCCAAGCTGTCTGCAAATGGGTACAATTCGCCTCTTCCTAGGGCGGGCATACCCTGGACAAAAGAAGAAATAATGCAAAAGTAACTCATCTGCCTGTAGGCAGATCTTGCAGAAAAACATCACAGGTAAGGTGCCAAACCAAAACTGAAGGTACAGCTTCCTAGCTAACAGAACGAATATATAGTCCAGAAATACTTCGAACCTACAGTTGTACTTGAGGTCCATAAGTTCAACAGTAAGAGGAAATGTGCTCTTATCACGTACCTCAATGTCCCATACGTAGCCCCAATAAAATTCTTTCAACTGGGCCTTTGGTAGTTGATTCCTTAGAGGCTCCATTCCCCAGGAGTCTTCTAGGCCCAATTAAGTTAAGAGTAACTTGAGCAGTTAACCATTTAATTTTATTTCCCTTATCCAGTGAAGACACAAGACACCCTTTCCAAGCTGGAACCTTCCAGTGTGATGGACCCTCTGAAAGACCTCTAGGGACTAATGGTAATAAACTTTGTTTTGCCCAGATTGATTACAAGGCCCCTTTTTCTACAAAATCAGCAAACCGGTCCATCAAGATCTGAATGCCCATTGGAGACTTTGATACCAACAAGGTATCATCTGCAAATACCAGTATCAGTATTCTACAGCCAGCTATCCTTGGTGCGTCCCCCCTACACTGCTCCATGATGGCCACAACCTAGTTCAGGTACAACAAGAACAGAGTTGGGGCTAACATGCAGTCCTGGAGCACCCCACATCTGACCTTAATCCGATTGATGTGCTCCTCTTGCTGTCCCCACCAAACTTGGGCAATGGTGTCCGTATGCAGATGTATTAAGATAACAAGTACTGAGACGGGGATTCCCTTATCTCTAAGCATCTCCCACAGTTTGTAACATGGAACTAGGTCAAATGTTTCTAGATCCACGAAGAAGACAAAGATGTTTTTTCTGGATGACCAGTAATGAATTTAAATATTTGGTCTATAGTGCTGACCTGTTTCCTAAACTCTGCCTGGAGATAAGACAGGGCGTCAGACTCTTCTATCTATGTTTCAAGAGAATACAAAATCTGTCTGGCAAATATTTTTTGAGAGACGACTAACAGGCTAATTGGCCTATAGTTTAATGGGGTTCCCTTTAGTCCTTTCTTGTCGATCGGAACTAAGTCTTCAGCTTCCCAGGTAGCTGGGATTTCAGCACCCTCCAGAATCACCTTAGTGAGCTTGTTCAAGTACTTTGCCCAGTTGTCAATATATGTGTTAGACCTGGCATCCTTGGCGTGGTTTTTCCTGACTTTTTGCCTCTACCTCCTGTGTTTTTGATGCTGTGCTGGATTTCGTTTTTGCTGGCTTAGATGCTTTGGGCACTTTGCCACTGCTGATCTGTGTCAAAGTGCAAGTGCTCCCTGTGAAAATTGATATTGTGATTGGTTCTCCCTGATTGGCATTTTTGTTTTACCAGTAGGTCCCTAGTAAAGTGCACTGAGTGTGCCAGGGCTGGTGAATCAAATGCTACTAGTGTGCTTGCAGCACTGATTGTGCCACCCTCATGAGTAGCCCTGAAAAGAGGTCTCAGGCCTGCCACCGCAGTGCCTGTGCGCAGTTTGTTAACTCCCATGTTGACTTGGCAAGTGCACCCACTTGCCAGGCCCTACCTTTCCCTTTTCTTACACATAAGACACCCCTATGGTAGGTCCATGGTACCCTCCAGGGCAGGGTGCAGTGTATGTGAAAGGTAGGACATGTACTGGTGTGTGTAACATGTCCTGATATTGAAATACTGCCATTTTCGTTTTTCACAATTGAAAGGCTATCTTGCCCCATAGGACAGAATGGGGAATGCTTTGTAACATTTTACAAGCATATCTTCCCATAGGGATAAGATGGAAAAACGCAGGATTTAATAACACATCTTTTAGTAAAGATGGTTTTTAAATTGTGTGTTTGAAAATATCACTTTTAGAAAGTGGCTATTTTCTTGTTCAACCATCCTGTGTGCCTCTGCCTGTTTGTGGATTGACTGTCTGGATTTGGAGTGACAGTGGCTGGGGAGGTGCAGTGGCTCCAGGAGTCTGGATGAGTCAGCACTAGGCTGAATAGGCCTGATCTGCATTTGGAGTGGTGAGAGGAGTAGCACCTGCACCTGAATAGGGCTGTGCCTGCCTTCCACAATGCTGGCTCCGCCCCCCTGTGGTGTGTCTGGAGCCAAGGCCCACACTGACAAAGGATGTTGTTGTGCACTTGCAGAGTGCCCCCCAGAACTGGGTTGAACTGGGCTCTGAGTCCCTTGCACAAAGAGAACAAAGACATTTTGGGGTATAAGTATTAGACCTAAAACCCCTGAACTTTAGATCATTCCTGGAATTCAAGAGGAACCTTTGCCAAGGAGAAGAGCTGGAGAGACTGAGGAGAGGTACTGCTCTTGCTGTGTGTCTGGGGTTGGCCTGCAGTTGCTGTTTCTGCCAAGGAAAGGAGAAGGACTTTGCTGTGTGCTGTGTCAACTGCTTGAAGGAGCTCTCCAAGGGCCTGAAGTGAGCTGGCCTCCTGTTCAGAAGTCTCAGGGGCACAAAGACTTCACCCCCAGCTCCCCTGAACTCTGCTGTTGTGAGTTCTGACCTGCCTTGAGGGGCCTGTGCCAGTTTTGGGCCTCTGGAGGTTGTTGCTGCTGTTTGGGAGCTGGAAGAGAGAAGAAACTCAAAGAACTACAGAAATCGACGCATCGCTCTTCCTGCAGCTGTTTTTCCGACACATCTTCACGGCGCGAGAAGAATTTCCACGCATTGCCGCGCTGCTGCGAAAACCGTCGCACCGCCTGTCGTCGCTGCAAGAATCGAGGGATCGCGGCTGAAGAGGACCGATGCTGAGCCCCACAACGCCACCGCATCGATCACCGATGCATCCCTGATTATCACGCATCGTACGTGTGCGGCAAGTTCTTCCCACGCATCACCTGCGGGCCGGAACCAGCCCAAAGAATCAACGCATCACTCACCATACAGACCGGAATCGACGCAACCCTTCCTCTGCGTGCAGCGGAACTGTCGCATCGCCTCCTCAGGGTCTCAGGAGTGTTGCATCTCTTTGTTTTCCGACGCTGCGGCTGTTTGGCTTGGTGAACTTTGACGCAACTACAGGTACTTTGGTGAAAATTCACGCATCCATAGTTTTCTATGGTACAAGTTCTTGAAACCTTTTGAAAGTTATATTTTTAACTGTGTATGTTGGATTTTTGTCGTTTTGGTCTAGTTTAGTTTAGATAAAGATACTTTCTTTTTCTAAACTGGTGTGGTGTCCTTTTGTAGTGTTTTCACTGTGTTACTGTGAGTGTTGGTACAAATACTTTACACATTGCCTTTGGGATAAGCCGGTCTGCTCGTGCCAAGCTACCAAGGTGGTGAGAAGGGGTTACCTAAAGTGTGTATCCCCCTTACCCTGATTAGAAGCAAGGGTCCCTATTTGGCCAAAGGTACCTACCTCTGCCAACTAGAGACCCCCATTTCTAACAAAATGCAATAAATAATGTATATGTTAAATAGCAAAGGGGATAAAGAGGATTCCTTTGGAACACCCCAGCGAAGGGGAGTGGCCGATGAAGAAAACAAGCTGATTTGAACTTGTTGGGTTCTGATGGTTACAAAAGAGTCTAACCACAAAAACGCTTTGTTTTTATATGTAATTGTTTGAGATGTTGTGAGCAAATTGGATCTAAGCATTTGCGTGCTCCTGAAGTCAGAGGAATCGTGAGTAGCTGTTTTTCCAGCTATTCTGCTTCTGCGAACCCCCCTCGCCCTTTGTTCAAAATCCTAAAAATTTGCACCTCAAGCATCAGGGCTACAGACTATTCTAATGCTGTTTATCTGGGAATGCTTACATAAATGACCCCACAATTACACAGAACTTAGAATCCCACATGTCACATTTCAACTGGTGTGGGTTATAGGGGTCAGTCTCCTTTCCCTTGTGTACTTTTTTTAGGTCTCGATCCAAAATTCATTGGGGAGGGTGTCCCAGTTGAAGGGTATTAGTAGTTCCTATAAATTTATCTTGGATGGGGCTTAAAGTGGTTTTGGAACTGTGCAGTGGTTGACATTAGGGAGAGTCCAGTGCTCATGTAGTGGCATAGTGGGAGAGGTTCTGGTAGACAGTGTCTAAGGTGTCATTTGCTTCTTTAAGGGCCAGGAAGAGTATTTTAAGAAGTAATCTGTGTTTTTCTTACAGCAAGCCAACATTGTATCAACACGAAGAAGTAGGTGCCTTTCAAGAGAATTCGAACAGATAACGAAGTTGGATAGCTTTGTCTAGTTTGGAGAGGTAGTACTCTAAAAAGCTGACTTTGGAGACTATACGATGTTAATTAGGGAGTTGACAATGACAGAGCAGATGGATGTATTTTCAAGATTTTGAATAGTTGGTATTTGGAGTAAATTGCAAACATTTTTCATTGCAAACGATAGGTATTTTTTTCAAAATGTGTGTGTTTTACACGAAATGTATTTAAGCTACAAAAAATAGTATGCAAGGGTGTATCTCATGTGAAGAAGTAATGTAAGATGCTGACAGTTTTGGATCGAAAATTTCTCTCAGACGTGTTGCACATCAGTTTTACAATTTCTGCAACCTGTTTATTCTCAAGTGAAAATTATGCGAAAGAAGGTAATTGTCACAAGTGATAATTCAGCGGAATGTGTATAATGCAAAAATAGGGATTACAAGACATTATGCTGTCGTGTAGCTCCTATATTACCCATACAGGACCTGCGCGTTCGGATAACATAAACTGTGGGTTTGGTGGCAGACTGATTCTGAGCACAACCACCGAGAAATGTTAGCCTGTTTGCATAAGCTAGCTCACATTGCCACTAGTGTCTCCTCTTATCGGGGAGAGAATAGTTTCTGGCAACCTCAGAAGATGACAACCCTGATCCCTCAGAATCGTGGCGACAATGTACTACTTTTCGCTCAGTCACTCGTGCTAACTTATCTTGTCTCAGAGATACACAGAATAAACATCCTGGGCGTTTCAATAAGGGTTTATTGAACAGTCGTTATTCTGGTGTAGAATATATGAGCTGCAACAACCATTAGACAGTAGCAGAGATATATGATTAGCAGTACAGTGAATATAAATGGATAGTACAGTTCTACCATCTTGCACTACGCATGAATAAATACATGAATATAAAATGCATTGATAAAAGAAAGTGCATACTCCTACGATGCCTATCTAGATGTACCTAAGTGTACCTAGCATGTGAGTAGGTGTGAAGCCAAGAATCCCTCTAGGATTTAGTCGAACCCCATTACCTGAAGTGTGAGAATGTAAGAGCCCTTCTTGGTCTCGAGCTGGACACCCCGCGAGGGATGTTCAGACCACTGTCAGCTGGAGCGTCTGCATGCAGGAGCCTCAGCGTCTCTGGTCAGTGTGTCGGCATGGAAGTCTCGGTTCCCTCTAACTAACACTAGCAAGATGTGCTGTATTTATACTGAAAGTATCTAGAGTTCCTTTGTCCCTTGTTGCTTGTATTAGCCATTGTTGGATGTGAGGATGACGTATGGGATGAACCGTGTACATAGATATGGGGAGGAAGGTGGTGTAGCCCCAGCCTGGTTTCTGAGAACTCTTATGAATATTCATTCATACTGTGTGAGTCTATTGATGGAGTTATAGGACTCTATTGTTTAGGAGAAACCCTCCTTCTGCACCCAGGACTAGAACTAGGTAAAGGTTCAATCCTAAAAGGCCCGTTACAGTGTAGTGTAGGGGAGGTAATGTAGGTGAAGGGGTATGATGTTACCCAGGCCTATATTAGGGTACCTATATGGAACATAACACTCACTCCTCTTCCGAACAGTCAATATTGCTAAAAATGTTGGCGAACCATTTCCACTAGTAGGTAGTAGCGCATTAAAACCATCACAAAGTGTTGTAAAAATATTGTCTTAAAAGCATTTAAAAACAGTTTTAAGAGGTGGAAAAAAAAGAGGAAGATAAAAAATCTGTTACTTTGAAAATCAGTTTTTTGGGATTGATACTTAAGCCGAAGTCCTAATTGAGTTCGTTTATATAAGTCGAACCACTACAAGCATCAGAAGGCCATGCATTTTTCAGTGAAAGTGTCAATTTAAAGGAAATGTTCCAATTTTAGTCGAGTTTTGAAAAACTGAATTCTTTCCCAGCACACGATGAGCCAATTATAGATTAAGTGTCCTGGCTGGGAGACGCAACATCGTCGTTGCTTGCTGCTGCAGGGGACGGTCCTTGTAACACCTCGCAAAGTACATAATGGAGCACAGATGATATTCAGTACTGCCAATAGCTGGTGTAGAGGCAGTCGGTGCTGTAGTCGATACCTCAGTGCTAGTGGTGCTAGTGGTGGAGCTGATGCTCAACCCAGTTGTAAAAGGCACCTGCGGATTCTCGAGGAATGCAGCCATCAAGATGGGAATACGCTGGGGACATTGCCGAGTATGGGCCCTCAGGGGTTCCAGCCGGGTATTCAAGTCCACAGGCGTGTCTGTTGCAAGTGTCAGACAGAGGTCCAACACGCATTCGTCACCGCAAAACAGGCATCGAAGAACAGGTAAGATGCAGTCCAGCCAGACTGATCTAAATGATAGGAACCAAGATGCGCTTAGTTCCCTTAGGCAAGGTGTGCCCAGATGTTGTACCATGCGTTCACGGTATTTGAGCTCCAGGAGCGCCTTAGCCATCTCGTTGGTAATTGGGCCATCCATTGCGGAGCAGAAAAATGACAATCAGGATTCCTGCGATAGAAAGCAGGATCAGCGGAAGACCACCAAAAATGCTTCCCAATACAGAGTGTATAAAATTTGGAATAACTCTGAAGATTTCGGAAAGGTGCTTAGAAATCCTGACCCTATGGTCTTAAATAGGTGTACAATACCACTCGTATCAGACATGTTAAAGATACGACCCACCATTTCTGCGAAATGAAAGGGGCAGTTTGTACGTATAAGTGCCTGTATCTCAGTCGAGGCCCTTGCGATTTGAAGATCAAAGGTCTTTCGAGCGGAGGTTAAGGGTACGGGTTGCTGCAAAAGCATGGCTTTCAGTCTGCTCAAAGTATCAAATTGTATAAAGGAAACATTCAACGAAGACCATAACGGCGCCTCCTTGACTGTACTTGTTGGGGGAAACAATACTTGCATACAGCAAGTAACCCTGGAGTTCACAGTGACCAGATAGGCAATGCCCGGAATCATCCAACAGCAACCTTGATCGTTCAGCATCAAGTAACTCCCATTTGAGAGCAGCTTGAATACTGGTATAATCACGACACCCGGAGTCCCTTTCATGTGGCACGACAAGTTTGCTACCGACCCATTACAAGCTCCGTGCAATGAAATGTCCTGGCACATGAGAGAACCGCTTAGAGCGTTCCTGCAGTTTGTACCGTTTAGAAACACTTCCCGATCCCCATTCCGGCATCGAAATCTGTATGGTAACTCCCAAGATTCCTTAATGTATTCCTTACCCATCTTTTCATATTTGCCCGCCCGCCTGCCTTTGCTCAAGGCAATGTTGAAACTGAAAAGTAGGGACCGGTAGAGTGATGTGGCCATGGATAAGCCATTCCGTAGATGGAGATTCCGCTACCGTGAATGGTAATCTGTCCAGTTTTTCAATACGCAGCATTGTATATTTTGCTCCCCTTTGTGCCATTTCCATCTGTTTATCTGTTACATTATATTCAGAAAACAGAGACGTACTGTTGATATAACGCCAAGGGACATAGCCTGCACACAAAGATTGCAGCGTCCAGCTTAATAACATAACAGAACGTAACTGAGATTGCCTGTGTTGTAATATGGCTAAATCTTGTTCCAGTATGTCTATCGCATAAGATACAATGTTGCCTAAGGAATATATCCTGGAGGTCAAAGTTGTTAACCCGTTGTCTACCACTGCTAGAGATTTCTCCAAATTAATACGGTCTATTTCCCGTATTCTCTCTGCGGCCTCTTGTTGGGATATTTTCCAGTTTTCATTATAGGCAGCATAAATGCCAGCATATATGAAACGTTTCTGACGAGGTTTCCTGGGACCTAGTAAAAAATCCCTAAGATCCATGTCTTGTGAGAGTAAGGCTAAGTGTTATTTCACTTCTGTGAGTGTTGAGGTTTCTAGCCAATCAAGGCACAACTTCCCAACACTGTAGGATGTCACTACCCCTGGATGTTCTCTCTGTACATAACGTGGGTCTGGCCTGTGGATATGGAACCCTTCGGTTATACCCCAGAATCTTCTGACATGTGTTCGTGTCTAAGGGCCAAACCACCCATTTTTTCCAATAAGGGTCTGTTCTATTGTGCTGAAAAATGTCATCTATTGTTGCCCCTTCTTTTGAAGTCGAATTTTGCCACCCCTCCATCTGAGATGGTGTTGGAAGTCGAGGTCTGTTCAGGTCCTTGGTTTTGGCTAATCCAATACAGGACGTCTGTTGCACAGTGTCGTTTAGAAATATCATCTGCTGTGGATGAGGCATGGTCTAAATAGCACTTCTGTACCCTGGACTTGCCAGTCCCTAGAACCCCAGACTGATTTTAAGTCTATTGTGTCCTTCCATAGGTCAAAACCCTGTTCAGACAATTGGGCAATAAAGGAAGCAGAGTATATCTGTTTGGTGTTAGTCAACATAATTTTCAGTGCCGATGTCGGTGTAACCTTATAATAATATGAGGTCGGGTCAGTGGTGTTAAAACCTGAAAAATATGAAAATTTCTGTGCAAATGTATGCAAACTACCTTTTGGTGGTGTACGGCAATGTTTCCACTGGTGGTACTCAAAAAAATTTCTAGGCGAAATAGATTTGTGTAGGAAATGATGACCATAATGTTGGTAACAGTACAATGTGTCATAGTCTGAATTACCTTCTAACATTTCCGTGTTCGGAAATGCAGCAGTTTTTTCTAGATCAGCCAACATGTTATTAACAGTTTCAGAGTCCCAATCATCAGAAAATGTACTGGAGGTAATGATATCACTTAATGAAATTTTAAATACATGTGAAAGTTTTAAAAGTTCAGTCGCAACTTTGTCCCAGACTATACCGTCCGGTTTGGGAACAGCTGTGATGTTCCCTGTTGACAAGTCTCTTTGTTCACGATGTGAAGATTGATGTGGTTTTAAAATCAAATTAACTTTTTGGGCTGTGGAGCTTTGTTGAAGGTATCGTCCATTAATAAGCATGCTAAAAATTATAACTAAGCCTAGCCAGAAAAGAAAAAATAGAATCCCTGTAATTACCCAGAGTTCTAACCAAGGCAATACCAGGTAAGTCTTTTTAAGAAAGTTTAGAAAGTCTTTAACTTGCTGCTTGTGTGAATTTTGGGCTGGCGTTGTTTCTGGTTCACTTGGATCCAAGGAAAACGTATCAAAGTTCATGAAGTAGCCAGAAACAGTTCGATCAATTGTAGGAATTGCACAGGGATTTGTTGAAATCTCATTTTGCTCTCGTCGAGGTATGTTGACGTAGACGTCTGTATTCGGTCTAATTGCAACTTGTGTGTTGTTTTGAATTGAATTTTGAAGTTGAACTTCTGGTTCAAGGGGAACGAGTTCCATAGCATAGTTGCTTAGTCCTTCATTCCGCACAGGAGGCTCTTCAAACGTGATGAGTCTTTCTGTTTGAACTTCTTGGATGGTAGCTAGAGGAGGGCGTCTGCTACTGTGGAGTCCACGAGGCCTACTGTTCAGTATCGGCCACATAGTATGGTTTGATTAAGTCGATTGAGACAAATCTTTTCTCCTTTTTTCCGGCAAGAGGCGGCAAAAGTACAGTTCTTGTTCCTTGAATTGCTAGGACAGGTACAGGCTTTCTGTATGATGGTCCAAATTCTTTTTTGTCTGCTATTTTTTCTCTGACCAGATCCCCGACTTTTGAGATCCAGACAGGTCTTGCCGTCTTTGCCTTGGCTTCCCCAGTGGCGGTCTGTTTCTGGAGCACGTTACTTTGTTGTGTCCTGGATTCATTTAGATCCTGTAAAACAGCCAAACGATCATGGATATCAAATGGTTTCTCATCCGCCACTGCGCCCTCATAATCAAGATCAGGTACCCACATTCTTGTCCCAAATAGGAACTCATATGGAGTGACACCCCCTAGAGAATTTCTTGGCTGGTTATTGAGTGCTCTTTGTACCCCATAAAGGTGATTGACCCAACTACTGCCCTTGCCTAATACCCTAGCTGTTAAAGATTGCTTTAAGTCCCGGTTTTTCCTCTCCACAACCGAATTTCCCTCAGGATGGCACAGAGAGGAGTACCGCAGTGCAACGCCCTTACTTTTCATGGCCTCTTTGTAAGCCCGAGAGCTAAACGCCGGGCCACGGTCAGAATGTAATGTGCCAACTGCGTATGTCCCTATAAAGACTCGCAAATCTTTTATAACAGTTCGGGTGCCAGCCGAGCGCTGAGGCCAAACCCATAGGAATCTTGAGCAGGAATCCACTGCAACCATGATATACTTGTAAGCCCCATCAGATTGTAAGGGGCCGCAGTGGTCCAAATACACACATGCAAGAGGTTTGTCAGATATTAGTAATGGTGTCTGCGCCGGGCGTGTTCTGGTGGAGCCTTTCATCTGTTGGCAGATGTCACATTTCAAGACATAGAGGCCGATTCCGATTCGGGCCGGAAAACATACCGACCGACTCGGTATGGGAATATAGTCCGACCAACATGTACCGGCGCTGCCCGACCTGCGTAGTATGATGCAATGCATGTGAATCACGACCGACTCGTACGGAACACAAGCCGAACGACCGAACCGCACGGAAACAAGCTATCCGGCCGGGAAACCACGCGAATCGAACCGACCGACACACACCAGGAATGAACCCGACCGAAACGTACCTGCGAACTCCGACCCGCGCAGTACGATGCACTGCGTGGAAAACCAGACCGAGTCGCAAGGAGCCCAAGCCGTACGACCGACACGCATACAAAACCCAGCCGAAGCAACCCAATACTCCGCGACCGACGCGTACGCCGCACATGAAACCTAGCAGAAACACAGCGTGAACGACTCGGAGAAGCTCGCACGAGACAACTGCAGCGTCCTACTCGGTCAGAAGAACGTCTCCTACATGCACAAAAAATACAAAGGAAAAAATACAAAAAAAAGGGCCAAACAAGCAATGACAAAGCCAATAAATACTGGGGGGGGAACATGGAACAAAGACACACCCACAACTCCACCCATATAAAGGCCACAAATCCCTACCATGATCCTTTGCAAATTCAACTGACCTGCCAGCACAGAACACCATCAGACAGCAACAAACAGACACACTCACAGCTCATCCATCACACAAGCCACACACCATTAGCACCTCAACAAATAGCACCCTCACATACACCCAGCAAAACCTACACTCACCCACCCTCACTTGCACACACACACATATCAATCACCACCACCACCCAGCACCATGCCCCCAAAGAAGAATCCAAAGTTCCTAGACAGTGAATTGGAAATCCTGGTAGATGAGATCCTCAGGGTAGAGCCACAGTTGTTTGGTACATTGGTCCAACAGACCCCCATGTCGCAGAAAACCAAGATGTGGGAGAGGATCGTCGACAGGGTGAACGCACAATCACCATGTTTGCGCACAAAGGAATACATCCAGAACAGGTGGTATGATGTGCGCAGGAGGGTCAAGGACCTACTAAAGAAGGATTACGTCTTGAGTCAGCGCACCGGCAGTGGCCCTCCTGCCAAACCACTATACCTCAGGCCCTGGGAGGAGAAGGTGCGGGCCATCCTACCACCAGTGAGCGTATATGGACTATCAAACATCCCAGAGCCTGGTGAGTACACAACAAATATACACAATATTGTGTGACAATAAACACACATCACTGTCAAGGGGATAGTCAAACCATGCACCCTTAGCAAATCCACAGCAACCAAAAGATAATCACCCCAACATGTGTATGTTAGTTAGATAAACACAATACATGCCATCTCATAGTGATATGTAACTGTGTCATGACATGTACAAACCTAACAACAAATAGAGCAAGGCAGTGGCACAAATATAACCAACAAACACTGTCAGATATTTTGCCACCACTAGAACACCACCTCACAGGGAAGCTCACTGAAAGGAAGGAATTCTGTGTTTGCTGGTGAAGTCAGTGTAGCCAATAGCATGATGGGAGTTGTAGTCACAGATATTGGTCACCCTCACAATTGGACCATCAACACCACTCTGAACCATGCTCACATCACAGGGAGTGGAAAACAACTGACAAGATGGCTGACACTGGGTACTGCTGTGGGGAGCACAAGGCCTTGCTGGGAACTGTGCACCAACCAACAGCAGGACACCATTGACTGACATCCTGAATGCCAACTTGCACTCCCTGCAATGGAAGCACGTTCCATGGTGGGATATCTGGCTGGGTGGGAAGGAGGACTGACAGCTCTGACCATAGTCACCAGCAGCTTTTCTCACACCCCCCCTTAACACAAACTCCACACAACTCAACTGGGAGAATGCAATGCCTCACACTCTAATTAAATATCCCACAAAGAACAACCACACTGGGTTATGCTGTGTAAAGCACAGGGACACTTTTGGGACTTGTAGCCAAACAAACGCCAGGACAACACTGTCAGCCATCCTGTCAGCACAGGCACACTACCCCACAGGGAAGCAGAGTCAAAAGGAAGGAAGTATGGGCATGCTGGTAAGGGGGGTGTAGGCAATAGCATGATGGGAGTGGTAGTCACAGCTCAACATCCCCCACCCACATGGCCCAGCAAGCTCACACTGAAGCATGCACACCTCACAGGGAGTGAAAAGCCACTTCTAAGATGTCTGACAATGGTGCTCTGCTGTGGGAGCACAAGGCCCTGCTGGGAACTGTGCAGCAACCAACAGCAGGACACCACTGACTAACATCCTGAAAGCCAACTTGCAGTCCCTGCAATGGAAGCACGTTTCATGGTGGGATGTCTGGCCTGGGGGGAGGAGGAGTGCCAGCTCCGACTACAGCTACCAGCAGGCCTTTACACACACACCACTTCCACTAACTCCAAACAACACACCTGGGTCCGTGCCCTACAAGAGAGTGAGTGAAATGCCACTTCCAAGATGTCTGACAATGGTGCTCTGTTGTGGGGAGCACAAGGCCCTGCTGGGAACTGTGCACCAACCAACAGCAGGACACCACTGACTGACATCCTGAGAGTCAACCTGCACCCACTGCAAGTGTGGCATGCTTCATGGTGGGACAACTGGGCTGGGGGTAGAAGGAGGTCCGGATGTCAACCAAATACCACCAATGCTGGTCATGCACACACCTCAACATCCACATAGAAATGCATCAGGTTGGCAGGACAATGAGCCACACCAATATCAACCTCTGACTGTGACAACTTAGGACAATGCAATGTACAGGGCCGCATCCAGAGGTACAGTCACAACTGTCATGTGTTTGAACCATTGATGCCTGCTGAAACATAACATACATTGTGTGTCTCTTCCAAAAACAGGTGATGATGAGGACACAGCAGCAGATGAGGAGGAGTCCCTGTCCCAGGCTCCGGGGACCCTGAGCTCTCTGGTGTGGAACAGCCTCTGCCCTCATCGGATGGCGAAGACCAACCTGGCACCTCCGGTGGGAGTCATCATGCAGCACCAGCAGGACCACCATCTGCACCCCCTGCACCCATTCCTCCAACATCTGCCAACACACAGACCACCCCCGCCGACACAGACAGACCAAGGACACTCAATGACAACAGCACAGGGACCACAGCCCACCGTGAAGCAACGGACAGCAACCCCAGTACCAACACCCAAGGGGGCCGAGGGTCACCTGTGCGTGCCACGGCAGCTCCCGCACGTGTGTCCAGGGATGGTGGTAGGGGTGGTAGGCAGAGGTCGCTGTTTGCAGAGGGGTCTGGACTGCATGATGACCCACAACTGGCAAGCATTGCTGAGGCGTACCAGAATAGCACCGGAGAGGTCAGCCAGGTAGTGGGGATCCTCAAGGACATTCAACAGCAGCAGGCTGCCCATCATGCCCGCTTGGACTCCCACATGTCCCGTGTGGAGACACACATGTCCCGTGTGGAGACACACATGTCTGGCATGGAGTCCAAGTGGGACACATTGGAAGAACTGACAGCGGTGCAGAGGGACATATTGACATGCCTCCGCCAGATTAGCACCAACATGTCCACACCTCCCTGTGTGCCCACAACATCTGGTGCCGCAACAACTGCAACTGCCACAGGGAGGGAGGATGACTCTGGTGGAGAGTCCTCTGCACCGCAGCGGCCTGCACGTGAGGGTCCCCCAGAAAGAAGAGGGGTCGTCCAAGGAAGGACAACTGAGAGGCCGATGGCCATGTACATCCCCCAGGAACCCAACACCTGTTCTGGAAATTCTCCTTTGTGTGCAAACTGTTCACCCTGTCGAATGCAACACAACTCTCCCACATGACATGGGGAGTTTAAGTTGGACTAATGTATCAGATGACTGTGGACTTTACTCAGGACATTTCTGCTACCAACACTTCCAACTCATCTGGGAACTTTGGATTACAATACCAATGTACAGCACCCACCATCCTGTGCACTATCCTCACACATGTATGTAATAAACTCACTAATACACCATACTTGCCTCTGTTGTGATTCCAACGTTGTTTTTGTCATGGAGATGATGATCTGCTAAATGACACTGTGCATGCTAACTGCCACAGCAAGTTCAACACCGTCATGTGAGTCATGGCGACGTGACACATATGAGGGAGACACACCACTAGGGCTACACAACACATAGACACCAGGGCCATCGGACTCATCGCCTACACTGATGTTGCCAGGAAATACAGTGGAATGCACAGACACCACACCTATTCAGAGTCTGTGTTAACTAGCCCACAGGTGCAGTAAGCAAATGTCAGTCAGATGTGTGACCACAGACAACGCACATCCCAAAGTGAAGCACAGGTTTATTACACATTTGCAACATGTTGTTTCCACTACAAATGCAAGGTAATCCCACGTGGCAGTGGCCACACAGTCAAAAAGTGTAGAAGAAATAAAGTCCAGGGGTGTGTGGCACATCACCTGTAGGGAAACGACTGCTGCCACCCTGAAAGCTGAATCATGGTTTCGGGGGATCCAAGTTGACCAAACAACTCTGTAAGCACCCTGTGAAGGACAGACATGACACACAGTCAAAAGCACTGAAGAACAGGGCAGAACTGCAATACTCATGCCTAATACATGTCACAAGATACCTACACAAAACCAAGTTAGCATGTCAACACTGTTGGGAAGTACAGACTACCTGTAAGGACACATCGCTGCACGCATCCAGTCAAGTAGCACATGGCCACACTCAAACAGCACCAGAGCACCACCCACACATATCATGCAAACTCACATCATTGACATGACAACTCTCTGGATACTCACATTCAGCTGAAGAAGTTGGTGATGAGCTGTGTGCGGACATCACCCTCATCATCATCATCATCACTGGCATCGTGGCCCAGGTCAGGATCCTCCACAGGTGGCGGATGTTGGTCATCGTCATCCAGGATGAGAGGCAACTCCTTCCGCACTGCCAGGTTGTGTAGCATGCAGCAGACGATGACAATCTTGCACACCTTTGCTGGGGCATATGGGAGGGCCCCTCCTGACTTGTCCAGGCAGCGGAAGCGGCTCTTCAGGAGACCAAATGTCCGCTCGATCACTCTCCTGGTCCGACCACGTGCCTCATTGTAGCGCATCTGGGCTGGTGTCACAGGGTTCCTGAGGGGTGTCAGCAACCACGGCATGTTGGGGTATCCGGAGTCACCTACAGACAGACAATTGCACATTAGCTGAGTTGGAAAAGAGGGCGGAATACAACATATCAGAACACACACAATGGTACAAAGTCAGTACACACCGACAAGCCAGGCACGCTGGTTCTGCATCTGTGACATCATCCTCGGGATGCGACTACTCCTCATCATGTAGGCATTGTGTGCTGAACTGGGGAAACGGGCACACACATGTGAGATGCTCATATCTGCAAGACATACCACCAGAGCATTGATCGAATGATGTTTCCTGTTCCTGTATGCCTGCTCATGTGCCTGTGGTGGTACCAAAGCCACATGTGTCCCATCAATGGAGCCAATGACATGTGGCATCCTTCCCAGGGCATAGAAGTCACTCTTCACGTCAGTGAGTTGTTGACGTTTAGGGAAATAGATGTACTGGTTCAGGTATCTCAACATTGCCTCCAAAACATCGCGTAGCACACGGCTGAATATGGTCTGTGACATCCCACCAGCAGACGCCACAGTGTGTTGAAAGGTACCGGTGGCAAAGAAGTGTAGGGCTGCCATCACCTTCACCTTGGGAGTCAGCGCTGTAGGGTATGGCCGGCCATGTTGCAAATGTGGGGCCAACCGCACCGCCAATTCCTCAATCAGCGCCCTGTTGAAGCGGTACCGTCGGATGCAGTTACGTTCCACCATCGTTGCAAGGTCAGGGAATGGTCTATGGACAGCTGGTGCCCTGCAGTGCATAGGTGAAGAAAGAAAGATTGTCAGTCACCCCACATATGTGCCATTGACCATACTCAATATCACATGATACATCATTACGAGACACAAGTACCTGATGTGTGTGCCGTTCTGTATGGACATATATGGCACCTACATGGCCAACATCTAACATCACAGTTCAACATGTGTTGACAACAAGTTCCAGGTTGTGCTATGGGAAATCATTAGGCTGTGTCACATTACCCATTTACTGCTGTCACGTTCCAAACACACACCACAGTGACATGTCAGGACAGATGTGCCACAGGCATCACAGCTCATTGACAGGTAGATTCCCAGGGACCCTGTATTGCCACATGGACACTGGCATGACATGGCATATCATGTACACGTCAGCAAAACAACCATGACTCCCACAGGTAGTTGCCCCTGTTGCCTCTGCAGGACAGACATGGACGTCTGTGACACACACACGCACAACATCAAAGTCCATGCACAAACAACGTGGATGTGGAGACTGTCTCCCATTGTGCACATGGAATCAGAGACATCGGAAACACAACTTGCACACAGACTGTGGAGGGCCATCACTATTGTGGCAATGGGTCACCCTGTGACGTACATACCTTCCCACAGGGGGTATGTGACATGACATACACATACACAACCTGGAAATGTGACCATGCCACATGCTATGAAATGAACAGTTGCACATCACAGTGGTCATGTGCACAACACACAAAGGATTCTGTCCCCATGAACACGTGCACAGCCTGGGAGTGGCTGCCCCCAAGTGCCACCCAAAAAACCACATGTTGACCCCATACACAGAAAAGGTAATGCAGCCTTACATGCCTTAGGATACAGTGTGGACAGGCTGTGGTGTTGTAGGTGTACCCCTGAGTCCCTGGCAAGTAAATGTGGCTGGCATACGTTCACCAGTGACAAGCATGGTGGCCTATGCGAGTGACTTGTACAGGGGCGCGTCGTACAGCAATGAACCGATCGGTGCGCACGCATTGGCCATTGCATGTGATGCTGTGCGGGTACGCGTTGTACAGCAATGTACCGATCGGTGCGCACGCATTGGCCATTGCATATGATGCTGAGCGGGTACGCATTGTACAGCAATGGACCGATCGGTGCGCACGCATTGGCCATTGCATATGATGCTGTGCGGGTACGCATTGTACAGCAATGGACCGATCGGTGCGCACGCATTGGCCATTGCATATGATGTGAGCGGGTACACGTTGTACAGCAATGGACCGATCGGTGCGCACGCATTGGCCATTGCATATGATGTGAGCGGGTACGCGTTGTACAGCAATGGACCGATCGGTGCGCACGCATTGGCCATTGCATATGATGCTGAGCGGGTACGCTTTGTACAGCAATGGACCGATCGGTGCGCACGCATTGGCCATTGCATATGATGCTGTGCGGGTACGCATTGTACAGCAATGGACCGATCGGTGCGCACACATTGGCCATTGCATATGATGCAGTGCGGGTACGCGTTGTACAGCAATGGACCGATCGGTGCGCACGCATTGGCCATTGCATATGATGTGAGCGGGTACGCGTTGTACAGCAATGGACCGATCGGTGCGCACGCATTGGCCATTGCATATGATGTGAGCGGGTACGCGTTGTACAGCAATGGACCGATCGGTGCGCACGCATTGGCCATTGCATATGATGTGAGCGGGTACGCCGTTGTACAGCAGTGGACCGATCGGTGCGCACGCATTGGCCATTGCATATGATGTGAGCGGGTACGCGTTGTACAGCAATGGACCGATCGGTGTGCACGCATTGGCCATTGCATATGATGTGAGCGGGTACACGTTGTACAGCAATGGACCGATCGGTGCGCACGCATTGGCCATTGCATATGATGCTGTGCGGGTACGCGTTGTACAGCAATGGACCAATCGGTGCGCACGCATTGGCCATTGCATATGATGCTGAGCGGGTTCGCTTTGTACAGCAATGGACCGATCGGTGCGCAGGCATTGGCCATTGCATATGATGCTGTGCGGGTACGCGTTGTACAGCAATGGACCGATCGGTGCGCACGCATTGGCCATTGCATATGATGCTGTGCGGGTACGCTGCTGTACAGCAATGGACCGATCGCTGCGCACGCATTGGCCATTGCATATGATGTGAGCGGTACGCGTTGTACAGCAATGGACCGATCGGTGCGCACGCATTGGCCATTGCATATGATGTGAGCGGGTACGCGTTGTACAGCAATGGACCGATCGGTGCGCACGCATTGGCCATTGCATATGATGTGAGCGGGTACGCGTTGTACAGCAGTGGACCGATCGGTGCGCACGCATTGGCCATTGCATATGATGTGAGCGGGTACGCGTTGTACAGCAATGGACCGATCGGTGCGCACGCATTGGCCATTGCATATGATGTGAGCGGGTACACGTTGTACAGCAATGGACCGATCGGTGCGCACGCATTGGCCATTGCATATGATGCTGTGCGGGTACGCGTTGTACAACAATGGACCAATCGGTGCGCACGCATTGGCCATTGCATATGATGCTGAGCGGGTTCGCTTTGTACAGCAATGGACCGATCGGTGCGCAGGCATTGGCCATTGCATATGATGCTGTGCGGGTACGCGTTGTACAGCAATGGACCGATCGGTGCGCACGCATTGGCCATTGCATATGATGCTGTGCGGGTACGCGTTGTACAGCAATGGACCGATCGCTGCGCACGCATTGGCCATTGCATATGATGTGGGCGGGTACGCTGTTGTACAGCAATGGACCGATCGGTGCGCACGCATTGGCCATTGCATATGATGTGAGCGGGTACGCGTTGTACAGCAATGGACCGATCGGTGCGCACGCATTGGCTAGGGCCTGGCATGGCAACGGACGCTGTCGGCTTTAACGAGTCTGATGCAGTTAATTCAGTTGGCCAGCCACAACAATGTTGCAAATTCATGGGTGTCATGAAGTTGAACTTTTGAAGGATGCTGTGGGCGTGTATAAGTGGTGCAATTCCATGGATTGGCCAGATTCAGAAGATGCAAACGACTTGGACCTATCACATTGGACACATGGGACATTATCTGCCTCTGCAGCACACATATATTGCTGGCTGTTCCCCTGAGAGCTCACTTGCCTGCACTACATGCTCCAGGACGACATCTGCCACCAACACTGCTGCTGTCTCTGCATCCTCTGGCTACTGCAATGGCACCTACTGTGGAGAGAGCCCCAGCCTTCAGCACTGAGGAGAACCAGGCCCTGCTGGACAGCCTCCTTCCACAGTACAGCAAGCTGTATGGGAAACCAGGGGAGCAGGTGAGTGTGCTGTCCACTGCCTTACTAAATGTGCATGTTGTCTGACTAGCAAGACTTACAGTGTGCACACCACTGGCTAGCATGCTCACTGAGTAGTTCTCACCCCCCAAAGTGTGTAGTTACATGCACTGAACAGGTATAGTGCAGTAACAGTGCATTCCAACAAGGTTTTACTTCCCAGGCAATGATACCATTTAGTAACTGCTGGCAAACTGTTCATAGCCATAGTTGCGCTGCCTGTGTACATCATATGCCCCTGTGATTGAGACATGTATATCCAACTGTGTGATGCACGGATATGTTGCATGTGTAGTAATGGCCTTTTCACTTTGTCATCCTCACAGGTTGATGCCCACCAGAAGCAGGAAATCTGGCTGACCATCGCCCGGGCAGTAAGATCCGTGGGGACTACAAGCGCCGGATCCGCAACTGCCAGAAGAGGTGGCAGGACCTTCGGGGCTGGACCCGGAGGATCGCAAGGGTCCAGCTGAAGCTGTCGCCTCCTCGCAGGAGGGGCGGACACCGGACCCTGACCCCCCACATGCTCAGGATCCTGGCGGTGGTCTTCCCTGACCTGGATGGGCAGCTGAAGGCCAGACAGCAGCAAGGAGGGGGTGAGTCCATGACTGCACTGTGAACTTTGTCTGACATGCTATGTGCCCTCCTCTGGCCTGATTAAACTTCCACAGTACATCAGTCATGTGGTCCAGGACCCATGTCCCTCAATTGTGACATGCCCACTCCTCATCTGATACCCAGGTGTGGCCCTTACAGTCAGGAAATTGTGTCACTTGGGTACTGTGTCCTTGCATTTTGCTTAGCTCAAGGTGGGGGACAGCATTTGTTCCCGTAACTTAGTGGTGGGCTTCATGGGTGGGTCAATTGCTTACACAATGCCTGAGTTCTGACATGTAATCTGCGTGTAACTTTGATATGTGGTCCAATTGCTGACCTGACTCACCACATGTGCCTGGGGTATTTGGCACACCCCTATGCTGCGGGTGGGAACAATGTTTGGGCCTCAGGAGTATGTATATCAAGTGTGTCACACATGCTTAGCCACCTGCCTACTGTCCAGGGCTCATCCCTCTTTCACGTGGAGCAGGACAGTCATGCCTACTCCAGGGCATACAATACACTCTGTTCTCCCACTCCCGTGTATCAGCTGACACGTTGTGCTCAGTGAAATGTTCCCTCAGGTGTCTGCCTCTGTGTCATTGTGCTGTGGCTTCGTTGTCAGGACTACTGGGGTGTTTATCGGTTAGGGCTCAGCATGCCATCTGAGATGTGACCATGAGAGACGATACTTGTGTGACATATAGGTGTTTGATCACTTGACTGTGCAGACTGGTGTATGCGACTGTGAAGTTCAGGCAGCTGTTTTTCATTCACAGCAGACTGTGAGGTGCTCAGGTTCAGAGAGTTGTGTTTCATGTCTCCCATATGTCCAATTGGTATGACGTGGACAAATAAGAGTTCAGATGATGTGGTTGGTGTGGGATGGACATGTGCACTTATCAGCTACAGAACTTGCATTCCCCATGACCTAGGATTGTGACACAGTGCAGACTGTTGTTGGCTGGCTGCCCTGCCCATGTGACTGGAGACAGTGATGTATGACTTTGCAGGCATGCCTGTGCCATGGCATTTAACTTCCTAAGAGTGATCCTGCAGGGGAGTGACATGTGCTACATGCACCCCATTGTGGCATTGACTATCAGGACATGAGTGCATCATGGTGTCTGGTGCTGGTATGCATCACATGCATTTCAAATTAGACTCTGGACATCCCTTTATCCGGACACCTGTACTGACTCAGTGGCAAGAGATGTGATGTGTGCATGTTCACATACTTCACCGTGTTCTCTGCAATGTCCAACAACTGTGTAGGTGGTGCATGTGTCCACACTGGGGTATTACCATCCGACAGGCACCAGACAGATGGGTGCAAGGCCAGGAGGGGTGTGAGTGCCATGTGTAGGAGAGTAGGATCTGCTTCTCATGGGTACCCCCACTTTTTGCTGATGCTTCACTGTTTTTCGACTTTAGTCTGGCTGGGGCCCTGCTAATCAGAACCCCAGCCTAGCTGCTTCCTCTCTAAAATGGTTTCCATGTGCCTTAGGCACATTTCTGATTGGAATCTGGAGTGCCCTTATAAGTCCCTAGTATATGGTATACTATGTACCCAGGGCATAGGTACCTCAGAGGACTACCAGGGGCTGCAGCATGTATTGTACCACCCCTGGAAGGCCATCCAAAATGACACCACAGGTCTGCTACTGCAGCCTGGGTAAGGTGGTGCATGCACCCCTTACAGTGGAATAGGCTACCTATCTCACTACCATTGCACACACATATAAACCTATAAGTCACTCCTATGGCAGGCCTTACCAATCCTGAAGGCAGAGTGCTTGGTTTTTATGTGAGAGGGTGCCCCTGCATGAGCAGAGCCCATCTACAGCGTTCGGAGTCCCTCCTCTGATGCTGTTTGTGGTACAGCCTGACCATATACTCTTAAGTGCATTATATCCTCGCGGTACAATGCTAACTTTGGACTGTCTGCACCAAAACATGTCGTGTTTGGTGTCAAACATCTTGGAATACTAACCCCCCGCCAGTCCTGGTGGCGGGGGTAGCATTCCACCCTTCTAGAGGGAGAGACATGTACACACCAGGCTACCCGGTAACTTCTTTCCAGAGCCCTGGCATCACAAAATGGATGGCGCTGCCACAGACACGGGTCTGGCCTCCTGCTGCTGACTGAAACTCCGGCAGGGGAGGCCTGGACAATAGGTTTCCTGTCCCAAGGAGGTGTAACCACCTCCCCAGACAGGATAATGTGTATTGGGGCTGGGCGGGAGCACCCTCTGGTGCTTTGAAGTCCTGCACTGGGGGCACAATTGGTGTCCCTGTGCATATGCCAGTTCAAACCGGTTGCAGGGGCTACCTGCCCCTGCTCTGGTGTGAAACTGGACAAAGGGAATGGGTGTAACCACCCCTCTTCCCTGACCCTCCCATAGGTGGGTCCCCATAGTATGTCCAACCCCCTAACTTTGTATAAGTATGGAACCCCAGGCCGTAGGACTTTAGATTATCCTGGACGAAACTCTGACACTGAATCCTGGACCTTCGACACTCTACCTGAAGATTAGAGGGCTGAAGAATCTCCCTTGGGGTCAAGGAGTGACTCCCCTGCTTGGCAGGCACCTAAGAAGCAATTGTCCAGTCTGCATCACTGAAGCTCCCGCTGGACGCCGAAGTCTTTGCATCACCAGAGGTAAATTTCTAGACTTCCCCGAGGCTGCCCTGAGTTTCCAGCAAAGCTGAGGCCCGTAGCTGTCGTGGGTAACGTGGAACCGTGACCCCTGGACACCAAGCACATTTGCAAGTGGCATCCTCTTCCTGGTCTCCCACGAAGTTGTGCTTTGGACTTCCAGTAGACCCGCCTCCAGCACAAACTGCACCGAAGATCACTGGCCTCCACTCCACGAGTGTCCTGCAAGCCAGCTCCAAGTGCGACCACTCGAGGCTCCTTTGCGGTCGCTAGTCCGTTGGCTAGTGGGCCCTCCCGAAGGCAACTCTTCTTCTGCTTGGGTTTTCCTGGTTGCTCCAGACGTGCCCTGACTTACCCTCGCTGGGTGAGTCCCCCAGACCTTGCTGGTCTGCATCAACGTCCTTTCTTTATTTCTACAAGACTTGCCGTTGCCAAGGCTTGTTGGGTCCAATCCGGTCGCCGATACCCCTGCAATCGACAGACGTCGTGGGACAGCTCGAATCCAGCTCCTGGTTGTCGTCGACGCCTCCTGGACCTCGTGGCTGAAGAGTCAAGACAACCGTCAACCTACCTGAAGCACCCGACATCGGTGGGCATCTGCTCATCGCCTTTCTGGTCACTGGCTAGTGACCCAGACTCTGTCCCCTCTGCTTTCAGGTTATTCAGATCTTCAATCCACCCTTGGATCCACCCGAACACTTTCGACTTGGTCGCCAGCAGCACTTTGCAGCAGATCGCCATTGAAAACGACGACGAAACCCGACCCCGAAAGACACCTATGCACCCGGCTTCCCTGGGTGAGGTAACTCGAGTACTCCGGTGCTCCCGTGGGTATAGACTCTAGAACAACCTAGTTCTAAAGGGGTTTGCTCCAAGTCCTCCTGTAAGTGTCCTTTTCTTTAAAACTCCAACCGCGACATTCCCCATAGAAGTCAACGGCGGCTCGCGGCTGTGTTCTCACACTGCACGCGTCCCCCGTGGGTCCCCTGTGTCACTACCTTGGGTGGTTCCTTGAGGGCCAAGCACTTCTACAGGCTCTAGGCCTTGTGTCTAGCTCAGTTGTGGTTCTTATACCACTTTATTGGTATATGGTTTGGTACGTCCCTAGGGCTCAAACGTGTATTTGTGCTATTACTGTTGATAACTGACTTGTAACTTATGTACTTCGAACTCTAGCCTCATAAAGAGACTAGAGGAGTGTGTTTAAGACTAAATACATATATTTTAAATATATACCTGGTGTGGTCCTCTTTCATTTGGTCACTCAAGAGATTATAGACTGGTAAAACAAGCTGCTTTACATTCCTTCAAGACTTAGCCTGAAGGCTGCTCTCCATAGCTACCACTAGGATAGCTTTCAATAAAGGTTGTCTTTAACCTATCTCCAATAAGGGGTTGTTTGGACTGGTGCAAGGTGCCCACTATAATTAGTGGACAGCATATACCAGGCCAACTTCTCACATTGGTGTGCAGCGTGTGGGATTCCAGCTTGCTATTGTTTTACCAGATAATCTCAATTGAATTGATCAACTGAAAACCACTAAGGGTACCTTAGGTACATATAAAACAAGCTTAGGATACAGTAAGTTCTACTGAACTTAGAGTTGTGTGTTAAGGGATAGCACACCCTTTCTACAACTCAAGAGAGTTTAGTAGGCCACACTAGAGTAGGTAGTGCATACACCACACCACACTAGTAATGTCTTCAGGGCCAGGAACCAGTGGGTCCCAGCCAGAAGCCAATGGGCTTCTTCCCTCCAAGTATGATAATCTCCCATTCTTGGAATTGAGAGCATTAAGCACTGCTAGGAAACTGAAGACAGGCAAAAGTGCCAACACCCAACGCCTCATAGAGGTACTCCTGCTGGATGATCTCAGAAGACTACCAGGGTCAGAAGGGGTAGGCAGACAGGGTGGCGCAGAAGATGAGGAAGGGGCCAGGGATGAAAATAACCAGGACCCAACCTCTGAAACTGGCCAGGAAGGTGACAATGACCTTGACCTGGATAATCCAGCTACTCCTGAGGAGGAGGAGGAGGATCAGAATGACCTCCCCTTTGTCCCCCCAGGAAGAGTTGAGAGTGTGCCAAGAAGGGTTAGATCTCCTTCTCAGGAGTCTAACCACTCTGACACCTCGATAGGGACCTCTGTTTCCTCTCATAGGAGGGAATCCTCCAGTGAGAGGAAAGAGAGACTGCTGAAGTATGGAGAGCTCAGCTGAGACTCAGAAGAGAGCAGTTGGCTATAGACAGAGAGTCCCTAGAGCTTGAAAGGCAAAGAAAAAGTTGGGACTAGAGTCCCATGGTGGCAGCAATTTCCCCAGAGATAGGGAAAGGTCTTATGACCATAGAAACCTGAGCAAGATTGTCCCTCCCTACCAGAGTGGGGATGACATCCACAAATGGATTTCTGCACTGGAGAGGGCCTGTAAAGTACAGAGGGTCCCTCAGGAGCAGTGGGCAGCAATCTTGTGGCTCTCCTTTGCAGACAAAGGTAGAGATAAGCTCCTCTCTGTTAGAGAAGAGGATGCTGACAATTACAAAGTCTTGAAGAGTGCATTAATTGATGGGTTTGGCCTAACCACTGAACAATACAGGTTAAAGTTCAGAGATACCCAAAAAGCACAGACTCAAGACTGGGTGGACTTTGTTGATTGTTCTGCTAAGGCTCTGGAAGGTTGGTTGATGGGCAGTAAGGTATGTGACTTCACAGGATTGTACAATCTTATCATGAGGGAGCAGATTCTTAATAACTGTCAAAATCAGTTGTTGTATCAGTACCTGGTGGACTCTGATCTGACCTCTCCCCAAGAATTGGGAAAGAAGGCAGACAAATGGGTCAGAACCAGGGTGAGGCAGAAGGTACAGAACCAAGGTGGTGACCCTAAGAAGCAAGATTCTAAAAACTCTGATAAGGGTGGGGAGAAGGGTAAAGACCAGAAGTCTTCACAAGGCCCCCAAAAATCTTCTTCAGGAGGGGATTCACAGTCTAACAAGGGAAAAGGCCAAAAGAAACCATGGTGCAAAGTCTGTAAGCAAAACACACACTGGACCAGTGATTGCACCAAGTCCAAAGACTCTATTCCAGCCCCCACCAATGCACCTAAGGCACCTGTTCCCCCTAGTGCAGTTACAATTGGTGGTGGGAGTAGACAGGCCAAGGGTTTAGTAGGGTTGGCCCTGGGTAATGAGATGAGCTCTGGCCTAGTCAGAGAACTCACTCAGGCTGTCCTAGTCTGTGATGGAGGCATGGATGTGACCTCCTCTATGAGTCCCAGTAATCTGGGCAAGTACAGGCAACAGCCATTGATCAATGGAAAAGAGGCTTTGGCATTCAGGCACACAGGGGCAAGTGTCACCATGGTGACAGAAGACCTTGTGGATCCTGGGCAGATTATACTTGGTGAGATGTACCAAGTGACCAATGCTAGCAATGTCAGAACAGACCATACTCTGGCAGTTGTTAACGTCTCCTGGGGAGGGGTAACTGGCCTTAAGAAGGTTGTGGTAAGTGCAGACCTACCAGTTGAATGCTTGCTTGGCAATGATCTTGAAACTTCAGCTTGGGCAGAAGTGGAGCTCAGGACCCATGCAGAAATGCTGGGGATCCCTGCAGATGTGTTTGCTGTGACCAGGTCACAGAGCAAAATGTCTAACACTGAACAGGCCTTGGATCCTGGAAAAATGGACCAAGTGCCATCCAAGAGGAGGAGCAGTAGGGTTAAGGCAGTGCCTTCCCCCTTGGCTCAGAAGGAAGATCAGTCTCTTGAGGGGGATGATCTCAGTCCTGAGGAAGGAACTGTCCCAGAGGAGCTTGAACCTGACCAGGTTGAGTTCTTTGGGACAGGGGGCCCTTCCAGGGCAGATCTGAGCCAGGAGCAGCAGAGCTGCCCCTCTCTTGAACCCCTCAGACAGCAAGCTGCTGCTGAGGCTGCTGGGAATGCTAGTGGTCCCCATAAAGTGTATTGGGATGATTGACTCTTTTTACTCAGAGTGTAGAGACCCCAAGCCTGGTGCCACCAGGAGGTTGGTTATACCTCTGAAGTTCAGGGGCTTCCTATTGACCCTAGCCCATGACATTCCTTTAGCAGGTCACCTGGGCCAGAACAAGACTTGGGACAGAATTGTCCCTCACTTTCACTGGCCCCACATGTCTGAAGACACCAAGGAGTTTTGTCGCTCCTGTGTAACCTCCCAGGCCAGTGGCAAGGCAGGTGGCATTACAAAGGCCCGCCTGATACCACTACCTGTGGTGGGGGTACCCTTCAAAAGGGTGGGGATTGACATTGTTGGTCCCATGGATCCCCAAACAGCATCTGGGCACAGGTTTATACTGGTGGTAGTGGATCATGCCACCAGGTACCCAGAGGCTATTCCCCTTAGGACCACTACAGCACCTGTGGTGGCAAGGGCCCTCCTGGGAATTTTCTCAAGAGTGGGCTTCCCTAAGGAGGTTGTATCAGACAGGGGTGCAAACTTTATGTCTGGATACTTGAAAGCAATGTGGAAGGAGTGTGGAGTGACTTACAAGTTCACCACACCCTATCACCCACAATACAATGGTTTAGTTGAGAGATTCAACAAAACCTTGAAGGGCATGATTAAAGGGCTCCCAGAGAAGCTTAGGCGAAGATGGGACATACTCTTGCCCTGCCTTTTATTTGCATACAGGGAGGTGCCTCAAAAGGGGGTTGGCTACAGCCCTTTTGAACTTTTGTTTGGTCACCCTGTCAGGGGTCCATTGTGCTTGGTGAAGGAAGGATGGGAGTTACCTCTCAAGCCCCCAAAGCAAGACATAGTGGACTACGTACTTGGTCTCTGCTCCCGGATGGCTGAGTACATGAAAAAGGCAACCAAAAACCTTGAGGCTAGCCAGGAACTGCAAAAAGCATGTCATGACCAAAAGGCTGTACTGACTGTCTACCAGCCAGGACAGAAGGTGTGGGTGCTGGAGCCAGTGGCCCCAGCAGCTCTCCAAGACAAGTGGAGTGGACCCCATACCATTGTTGAACAGAAGGGTGAGGTCACCTATTTAGTAGACCTAGGAACACCCAGGAGTCCCCACAGGGTTCTCCATGTCAACAGATTGAAACCATATGTGGACAGGGCAGACATGGGCTTGCGCATGGCTACTGATGAGGGACAGGAGGATGAGAGTGACCCACTCCCTGACCTGCTCTCACAGAACCCTGATGATGGGTCAGTGAATGGTGTAGCCTTGGCAGGCAGCCTCACTGCTCAGCAGCAAACTGATTGCAGACAAGTACTCAATCAGTCCAGACATATGTTCTCTCTGACTCCAAGTCAGACCACCTGGTGCACTCATGAAGTGGACACTGGGGACAGTCTGCCTATTAAAAATAAGATTTATAGGCAACCTGACCATGTCAGGGACTGTATCAGGACAGAAGTCCAGAAAATGTTGGATTTGGGAGTTATTGAACCCTCAGATAGCCCTTGGGCTAGTCCAGTGGTCCTTGTGCCAAAACCTCACACCAGTGGTGGGAAAAGAGAGATGAGGTTTTGTGTGGACTACAGGGGTCTCAATGCAGTCACTAGGACTGATGCCCATCCAATACCTAGGGCAGATGAGCTAATAGACACTTTGGCCTCAGCCAAGTATCTAAGCACATTTGACCTGACAGCTGGCTACTGGCAGATCAGGCTAGCTGATGATGCAAAGCCAAAAACAGCATTCTCAACCCCTAGTGGACATTATCAATTTGTGGTAATGCCCTTTGGTCTGAAGAATGCACCTGCCACTTTTCAGAGGTTGGTGAATACAGTCCTTACAGGTCTGGAGGCCTACAGTGCAGCATATCTAGATGATATTGCTGTCTTTAGCTCCACCTGGGAGGATCACCTGGTCCACCTCAGAAATGTTTTGGAGGCCCTGCAAAAGGCAGGCCTCACTATCAAGGCCACCAAGTGCCAGATAGGGCAGAGTCAGGTTGTGTACCTGGGCCACCTTGTGGGTGGAGGCCAGGTTCAACCATTGCAGAGCAAAATCCAGACCATCATGGACTGGGTTGCTCCCATTACCCAGACTCAGGTGAGAGCCTGACTGGGTACTATAGGAGATTTGTCAAGGGATATGGATCAATAGTGACACCCCTAAATGACTTAACTTCCAAGAAAATGCCCAAAAAGGTTCAGTGGACAGCTAGCTGTCAAAAGGCATTTGATGACCTGAAGCAGGCCATGTGCACTGCTCCCATTCTCCAGAGTCCTGATTACTCCAAGAAGTTCATTGTCCAAACAGATGCATCTGAATTGGGGGTAGGGGCTGTACTGTCACAATTGAATGATGAAGGTCAGGATCAGCCAGTAGCTTTTATTAGCAGAAGGCTGACCCCTAGAGAGAAACGTTGGTCAGCCATAGAGAGGGAGGCCTTTGCTGTGGTTTGGGCTCTGAAGAAGTTGAGGCCATACTTGTTTGGTACTCACTTCCTTGTTCAAACAGACCACAAGCCCCTCCTATGGCTAAAACAAATGAAGGGTGAAAACCCCAAACTGCTTAGGTGGTCCATTTCCCTACAGCGGATGGACTTTACAGTGGAACATAGACCTGGGAGTAACCATGCCAATGCAGATGGACTCTCTAGGTATTTCCACTTAGAACATGAAGACTCAACTGGTCAAGGTTAGTTTAATGTCCCTGCATTTGGGGGGGTTGTGTAGGAGAGTAGGATCTGCTTCTCATGGGTACCCCCACTTTTTGCTGATGCGTCACTGTTTTTCGACTTTAGTCTGGCTGGGGCCCTGCTAATCAGAACCCCAGCCTAGCTGCTTCCTCTCTGAAATGGTTTCCATGTGCCTTAGGCACATCTCTGATTGGAATCTGAAGTGCCCTTATAAGTCCCTAGTATATGGTATACTATGTACCCAGGGCATAGGTACCTCAGAGGCCTACCAGGGGCTGCAGCATGTATTGTGCCACCCCTGGAAGGCCATCCAAAATGACACCACAGGTCTGCTACTGCAGCCTGGGTAAGGTGGTGCATGCACCCCTTACAGTGGTATAGGCTACCTATATCACTACCATTGCACACACATATAAACCTATAAGTCACTCCTATGGCAGGCCTTGCCAATCCTGAAGGCAGAGTGCTTGGTTTTTATGTGAGAGGGTGCCCTGCATGAGCAGAGCCCCTCTACAGCGTTCGGAGTCCCTCCTCTGATGCTGTTTGTGGTACAGCCTGACCATATACTCTTAAGTGCATTATATCCTCGCGGTACAATGCTAACTTTGGACTGGCTGCACCAAAACATGTCGTGTTTGGTGTCAAACATCTTGGAATACTACCCCCCCGCCAGTCCTGGCGGCAGGGGTAGCATTCCACCCTTCTAGAGGGAGAGACATGTACACACCAGGCTACCCGGTAACTTCTTTCCAGAGCCCTGGCATCACAAAATGGATGCTGCTGCCACAGATACGGGTCTGGCCTCCTGCTGCTGACTGAAACTCTGGCAGGGGAGGCCTGGACAATAGGTTTCCTGTCCCAAGGAGGTGTAACCACCTCCCCAGACAGGATAATGTGTATTGGGGCTGGGCGGGAGCACCCTCTGGTGCTTTGAAGTCCTGCACTGGGGGCACATTTGGTGTCCCTGTGCATATGCCAGTTCAAACCGGTTGCAGGGGCTACCTGCCCCTGCTCTGGCATGAAACTGGACAAAGGGAATGGGTGTAACCACCCCTCTTCCCTGACCCTCCCATAGGTGGGTCCCCAGAGTATGTCCAACCCCCTAACTTTGTATAAGTATGGGACCCCAGTCCATAGGACTTTAGATTACCCTGGATGAAACTCTGACACTGAATCCTGGACCTTCGATGCTCTACCTGAAGATTAGAGGACTGAAGAATCTCCCTTGGGGTCAAGGAGTGACTCCCCTGCTTGGCAGGCACCTAAGAAGCAATTGTCCGGTCTGCATCACTGAAGCTCCTGCCGGACGCCGATGTCTTTGCATCACCAGAGGTGGATTTCCAGACTTCCCCGAGGCTGCCCTGAGTCCCCAGCAAAGCTGAGGCCCGTAGCTGTCGTGGGTAATGTGGAACCGTGACCCCTGGACACCGAGCACATTTGCAAGTGCATTCTCTTCCTGGTCTCCCACGAAGTTGTGCTTTGGGCTCCGAGTAGCCCCTGCCTTTAGCACCGACTGCACTGAAGATCACTGGCCTCCACTCCACGAGTGTCCTGCAAGCCAGCTCCAAGTGCAACCACTTGAGGCTCCTTCGCGGTCGCTAGTCCATTGGCTAGTGGGCCCTCCCGAAGGCAACTCTTCTTCTGCTTGGGCTTTCCTGGTTGCTCCAGACATGCCCTGACTTACCCTCGCTGGGTGAGTCCCCCAGACCTTGCTGGTTTCCATCAACGTCCTTTCTTTATTTATACAAGACTTGCCGTTGCCAAGGCTTGTTGTGTCCAATCCGGTCGCCGACACCCCTGCAATCGAGAAACGTCGTGGGATAGCTCGAATCCAGCTCCTGGTTTTCGTTGACGCCTCCTGGAACTCGTGGCTGAAGAGTCAAGATGACTGTCAACCTACCTGAAGCACCCGACATCGGTGGGCATCTGCTCATCGCCTTCCTGGTCACTGGCTAGTGACCCAGACTCTGTCCCCTCTGCTTTCAGGTTCTTCAGATCTTCGATCCACCCTTGGATCCACCCGAACACTTTCGACTTGGTCGCCAGCAGCACTTTGCAGCAGATCGCCATTGAAAACGACGACGAAACCTGACCCCGAAAGACACCTATGCACCCGGCTTCCCTGGGTGAGGTAACTCGAGTACTCCGGTGCTCCCGTGGGTATAGACTCTAGAACAACCTAGTTCTAAAGGGGTTTGCTCCAAGTCCTCCTCTAAGTGTCCTTTTTCTTTAAAACTCCAACCGCGACATTCCCCATAGAAGTCAACGGCGGCTCGCGGCTGTGTTCTCACACTGCACGAGTCCCCCGTGGGTCCCCTGTGTCACTACCTTGGGTGGTTCCTTGAGGGTCAAGCACTTTTACAGGCTCTAGGCCTTGTGTCTAGCTCAGTCGTGGTTCTTATACCACTTTATTGGTATACGGTTTGGTACGCCCCTAGGGCTCAAACGTGTATTTGTGCTATTACTGTTGATAACTGACTTGTAACTTATGTACTTCGAACTCTAGCCTCATAAAGAGACTAGAGGGGTGTGTTTAAGACTAAATACATATATTTTAAATATATACCTGGTGTGGTCCTCTTTCATTTGGTCACTCAAGAGATTATAGACTGGTAAAACAAGCTGCTTTACATTCCTTAAAGACTTAGCCTGAAGGCTGCTCTCCATAGCTACCACTAGGATAGCTTTCAATAAAGGTTGTCTTTAACCTATCTCCAATAAGGGGTTGTTTGGACTGGTGCAAGGTGCCCACTATAATTAGTGGACAGCATATACCAGGCCAACTTCTCACACCATGGTTGACCATCAGACTGACAATTGGCTTCTCCTAATCTGTGTGAGCACTTTTGGCAATGTTTAACTAAGGATGCCAGGGCTTGCTCTGTAATGTGCTGTACTTACTGTGGTGTGTGCGGTCAGTGCAGGAGACTGATGTTTGTCTGTTTCCCTAATTGTTTGCAGATACATCCATGGCCACAGGAGGGGACAGCTCCACGGACCAGGAGGAGCTGCAGAGCCAGACTGGGTCAGCAGCCGATGAGTGGTCGGAGGGACCCAGTGGCACGGAGGGCAAGGGGAGCCACACCGAGGAGTCCTCAGCACCATCCACCTCAGCTGAGGACCACAGCAGCTCGGAGGATGACTCCCTTGTGGAGGCGGGTGTCAGCAGCCACCACACCCCAGCTAGTATGGCTGGCCCCGCCACCACCACCACCACCACCACCGCCCTCCCATTGGCTCCCATTCCAGAGGTCCGTGGAGGCTCCCGTGTTCGGGAGCGTGTCTCCTTCGTGCCAGGCACCGCACCTCCTGGCCCTGTGTCCCCTGCTGCCCTGAGTGAGGAGTCTGTGTACTTACTTCGCCAGCTCCATGTAGGGCAGACAGCAATGCTGAGTGTCCTCCATGCACACACCACTCTGTTGACACAGCTGGTGTCGTTCATGGAGGGCATCTCATCGGGCATGTCTGCCCTACAGAGGAGCAATAAGTCCATGGACTCCTCCCTGACGGCAGCAGTGTCCCTCCTCTAACAGTCCCTCACCCCTCCTACCTCTGCCCCATCCACACTTCCTGGCACCCTACCTGTCCCACGCACATGCACACCTGCACAATCACCCAAACACACAGACACGAGCAGCACAGAAACACCCAACACAAAGTCAAAACGTGCACGCAAGCAACCTCAGGGGACTGATACCACACCCACAGGGGATGGGGAACAGACACACACACAGGCATCCACAGTCACTCCGCAGTCCTCCAAATCCTCTCCCTCCAAGACCCCTTCCCTTGCCTCACCTGCAACCCCACCTAAAAAGCAGCTCTTCCTCTGTGACCTCGGCCTCTTCCCCTCCGATCCAGCTGATCCAGCATACAGGGGGAAGAGGAAGTCCACCCACACAGAGGGGAGTGCCCCTCACACCCGGAAACCCTCCCCCAGGCACAGACAAACTGAGGCCCCCACCCGCAAGTCCTCCCGGACCCGGAAGAGCAAGACCCCGCCACCGCCCTGCAGCTCAACCACACAGTCTCCTTCCTCCATCCCTCAGGCCCCCACAACACAGGTTCCCCCACCACACCCAGCCCCAGGTTCCCCCACCCACAGATACACCATCCCCAAAATAATCCGGCCTTCTCCCCCTACCACTTGCTCTTCCAGCCCCACACCCCCCACTGCACATGTTTGTGCCACTGGTGTGGAGACCGTGTCCTCCCCCTCTGTCCTGCCCACCTTACCTGAACCCCATTCTACTCCCCTGGAGATAGGCACTGCAGTGGAGTCCACTACCACCCCGTCTGACTTGGGCACTGCAGTGGGGAACCTGTCCACTCCATCTGACCAGCCCACTGCAGTCGTGCCGGCACCCACACCATCTGATTCATGCCCCCCAGTTGTGCCGGCACACACCATGTCAGACACCTCCACTGCAGTTGTCAGTGACTCTCCAGCACCAGCCACCCCTTCCCTGCCTCCTTCTGGTGAGCCCTGATCCTGTCCCTGCGGTGCCTGGCCTGCCCCCCGTATGCCCCTCCGAGGGGAATGTCCCTGGTCCGTAGCAGTGCAGGTAAGCAAAGGGTGACATCTGCCACTGTCACCCTGTTCGGACTTTACTGATGGACTGGCCATTGGCCTTTGTCTTTTTTCAGGACTTTCTATTTTACACCCACATATGCTGAATAAAGCTACTTTCTGTTCTCTAGTGGTTTTGCTTCAGATGTACATGATGCTGTTGATGCTAACCATGCCCTTGCTGCAGTGATGGTGATTTTTGATATCAGGAAAATAAAGTGTTACTGTCCAGGGGGAATGTGTACTATGCTGGTGTGTATCCATGTCATCCTTTGCAGCAATATGAGGGTGTCATGTTTTCAATATTTGCCAATGGGATTTCCTACATTTATTTGCAATATCACATCTGTGGCTTACACCCCTGCACATCAGTTGTGCTTGCCATTGTTCAATTTGTCTATTTCCGTGACCGTGTGACCATCTCCACTGGACATGCAAGTTTGGGCATCAAGGGGGAAGGACTCATCTGTGTTATCAGTGCAACTTGCTATACATGTGTGTTGGATCTGTGCAGATGATTTCGGTGACACTCCCATGACCAGGCTGATGTGACGAGAGCCTTCATTTTGTGCTAATTGTTGACTGAGTGACCAAGTGTTCTGCTGACATGATAGAGCCCTGCAGAGACAACGTATGGCACAGCTTTCCTTACGCAGGAGTGGAGTCCCCTCATGGCAGTGTGTAATTCCGTGACATTGCCTGAGCCCAAGGTGTGTGTTGTGTGAGCATGTCTGTGTGTGTTCACTTCCATTTTGCTACGCAGGCTGGGATCCCTAGTGATGTTCCTGTTAGTGATTCTTGCTGAGTTGACCTATGTTCCCCCAAAATCTTCGCCCTGGGTTCTCTGGGATGTGGGTGCATGGCACATTACTGGTCATCAGGGTGTCATCCATAGGTGTGTTTGCTGTCAGGGCTGAGTTTGTGGGCAAACGCAGATGAGACACAGTCAGGATTCCCCTTGCAACTTGTTGGTAACACAAGTCATGTAATTTACAGTTTGTGTTAGCTTTCAGTGATTGTGACACGTTGTGTGTGTGACTGCTGCCACTCCTCAGGGTCAGAGCTGCAATGTTGGAAGTTGTCTATGTGTGTTCTTTGTGGGTGACCTTGGCTTCTTCATTGGTGTGTGACTGTGGCCGGGATCCCATTGGTTGGTGTGGATTTCACGTCATGCCCATGTACAGTGTACTGTGCAGTGTGTCAGACATTCACGAGTCTTGTTGACTGGCCATGTGTGATGGGTTTCTGCACCTTAGTTCCCACCACCACCCCTGGGATTGTCATGGGTGCATGTGCAATGTCACCAGTCCATGTGATCTTCACTGCTGCACATTGGTGGAGATCAAGGTGTGTGGTGTTGAGTGTGTGCAAATGAGAGTTGTTGCATGGCTAGACCCCTACCTCCATATTGACCTTGGCTGACAGGCCGTGCTGATTGATTTGTGCTTGTGTAGGTGTGATGGTAGTTTGTTGCTCAGGACACATGACTGTGGTTCACAGTGTGAATGACATCTAGCTTTGTCATCACAGTGGGATTATCATGCATGCCAGGGTCACCACAATGTGGGGTCCCTTGGGGTAGTGCTGTGGTGGGTCTGTCTCTTGCTGTGTTAGTTGCTGTTCCTACAAGCTTGTGTGACATGTGTAATTTGGGCTCCCTCTCATCTAACAATGCCTGATTGACCACATAGGGGAATCCGATCCATGAGTTACTTTTGTGTGGCACTGTATACACATCTGTGTAATTGGGATTCAGGCCTCCTCATGTGTTGTGTGGTTGCCTGGGGACACTGGTACACCCCCCATCACCTGTTGTGTTTGATATGCAGTGTGAGGCTGCCTGTTTGTGTTTGTGCATCTGCACCACTGCATTGGCATATCTTTAGTGTGCCATTGGCTGTATGTTGTTTGCTGGGTTTCCCCTGCTGTCCCTGGGAGTCCTAGGTCATCAGTCAGTACAATGATCATGGCTTGTATGTCCCATTGCTGCCATGGTATGGTATTTCTTCACCTCACATATACAGTCTCCACAGGATATCTACATTTGTGTGTCCATTGGTGCAGATATGTGGGTCTGCATTATGATGGTCACTTCTGTCATTGTGTTATTGATGAATGTTGACAATGTCAGCCCCCATGGGTGATGTTTGTTTGCACATGGCCAAAGGTATGTCTTATTTGCACTGCACTGTTTGCCTCACCCAATCTATGTTGCTATGGGACACAAGCACTACTATGCCACAGATGTGTTTGTTGTTCTGTGACCAGGAATCATCCATGCTGTTTGGCATTTGCAGCTTTTTACATGACAACACTTACATTTTGCTCACTGTGATGATGGGGGTTTAGACCACATTGCCACAATGTTCAAAATGTGCTTCAGGTATGGACCCCACACTTACCTTTTGGTCACTGTGATGATGGGGTTTTAGACCCCATTGCCACAATGTTCAAAATGTGCTTCAGGTATGGACCCCACACTTACATTTTGGTCACTGTGATGATGGGGGTTTAGACCCCATTGCCACAATGTTCAAAATGTGCTTCAGGTATGGACCCCACACTTACCTTTTGGTCACTGTGATGATGGGGTGTTAGACTCCATTGCCACAGTGGTCATGGTCTGCTTGCATTGTGGAGGCCACACACATTTATGTGTGACACATGTGATAGGGGGTCACATTGTATGTTCAATGTAATGTTCAGTGTTGTAGGCATTTGACACAGACTACACACGCTTGTCATGGTGTTGGGGGGATGTGTTTTTCAGACATTCCTTATGTTGGAGTATGCTGGTTGGGTCATGCATTACCCGTCCTATGAGTAGGGGTGGTGGTAGTGGTAGGCATCCAGGCCCCCATGAGTAGGGGTGGTGGTAGTGGTAGGCATCCAGGCCCCCATGAGTAGGGGTGGTGGTAGTGGTAGGCATCCAGGCCCCCATGAGTAGGGGTGGTGGTAGTGGTAGGCATCCATCCCCCTATGAGTGGGGATGGTAGTAGTGACAGGCATCCAGGCCCCCCTGAGTAGGGGTGGTGGTGGTGGTAGGCATCCATCCCCCTGTGAGTGGGGATGGTAGTAGTGACAGGCATCCAGGCCCCCATGAGTAGGGGTGGTGGTAGAGGTAGGCATCCAGGCCCCCATGAGTAGGGGTGGTGGTAGTGGTAGGCTTCCAGGCCCCCATGAGTAGGGGTGGTGGTAGTGACAGGCATCCATCCCCCTATGAGTGGGGATGGTAGTAGTGACAGGCATCCAGGCCCCCATGAGTAGGGGTGGTGGTAATGGTAGGCATCCAGGCCCCCATGAGTAGGGGTGGTGGTAGTGACAGGCATCCATCCCCCTATAAGTGGGGATGGTAGTAGTGACAGGCATCCAGGCCCCCCTGAGTAGGGGTGGTGGTGGTGGTAGGCATCCAGCCCCCCTGAGTAGGGGTGGTGGTAGTGGTAGGCATCCATCCCCCTATGGGTGGGGATGGTAGTAGTGACAGCCATCCAGGCCCCCCTGAGTAGAGGTGGTGGTAGTGGTAGGCATCCATCCCTCTATGAGTGGGGATGGTAGTAGTGACAGGCATCCAGGCCCCCATGAGTAGGGGTGGTGGTAGTGGTAGGCATCCAGGCCCCCATGAGTAGGGGTGGTGGTAGTGGTAGGCATCCAGGCCCCCATGAGTAGGGGTGGTGGTAGTGGTAGGCATCCATCCCCCTATGAGTGGGGATGGTAGTAGTGACAGGCATCCAGGCCCCCCTGAGTAGGGGTGGTGGTGGTGGTAGGCATCCATCCCCCTATGAGTGGGGATGGTAGTAGTGACAGGCATCCAGGCCCCCATGAGTAGGGGTGGTGGTAGTGGTAGGCATCCAGGCCCCCATGAGTAGGGGTGGTGGTAGTGGTAGGCATCCAGGCCCCCATGAGTAGGGGTGGTGGTAGTGGTAGGCATCCAGGGCCCCATGAGTAGGGGTGGTGGTAGTGGTAGGCATCCAGGCCCCCATGAGTAGGGGTGGTGGTAGTGGTAGGCATCCAGGCCCCCATGAGTAGGGGATGGTGGTAGTGACAGGCATCCAGGCCCCCATGAGTAGGGTTGGTGGTAGTGGTAGGCATCCAGGCCCCCATGAGCAGGGGTGGTGGTAGTGGTAGGCATCCAGGCTCCCATGAGTAGGGGTGGTGGTAGTGGTAGGCATCCAGGCCCCCATGAGTAGGAGTGGTGGTAGTGGTAGGCATCCAGGCCCCCATGAGTAGGGGTGGTGGTAGTGGTAGGCATCCAGGCCCCCATGAGTAGGGGTGGTGGTAGTGGTAGGCATCCAGGCCCCCATGAGTAGGGATGGTAGTAGTGACAGGCATCCAGGCCCCCATGAGTAGGGGTGGTTGTAGTGGTAGGCATGCAGGCCCCCATGAGTAGAGGTGGTGGTAGTGACAAGCATCCATCCCCCTATAAATGGGGATGGTAGTAGTGACAGGCATCCAGGCCCCCATGAGTAGGGGTGGTGGTAGTGGTAGGCATCCAGGCCCCCATGAGTAGGGGTGGTGGTAGTGGTAGGCATCCAGGCCCCCATGAGTAGGGGTGGTGGTAGTGACAGGCATCCATCCCCCTATAAGTGGGGATGGTAATAGTGACAGGCATCCAGGCCCCCCTGAGTAGGGGTGGTGGTGGTGGTAGGCATCCAGCCCCCCCTGAGTAGGGGTGGTGGTAGTGGTAGGCATCCATCCCCCTATGGGTGGGGATGGTAGTAGTGACAAGCATCCAGGCCCCCCTGAGTAGGGGTAGTGGTAGTGGTAGGCATCCATCCCCCTATGAGTGGGGATGGTAGTAGTGAAAGGCATCCAGGCCCCCCTGAGTAGGGGTGGTGGTAGTGGTAGGCATCCAGGCCCCCATGAGTAGGGGTGGTGGTAGTGGTAGGCATCCATCCCCCTATGGGTGTGTATGGCATTGGTGATAGCCATCCCGCCCCTATGGTTCTGCTGTTGCTGGTGTACGTCATTTCTGCATCCCTATGTGTGTGTGACATATTTCAGGTACGTGTCGTTTGTTTGTGTTGTGGGTGTTTGACTTACCGTCTGCACCATACGCGTCCGTACCGGTCCCGGTAGTAGATGTAGAGTATTGGTAGGACCTGCGCGATGGGATTCATGGTTGGTTCGTCTCGTTCGGGTTTCTCGTGGCTTCGACTCGTACTCGTCGCTGGCTTGTTCGTCTCCTCGCCGTGGATCGTCTTGTGGCGCGAATCGGAGCTTATGCTCTGACGTGCCGGACGTAGCGACGGGTTCGGCGCGTACGGAAGGCGCATCGTACTAGTCCGGCCAGAAGGTGCTGTGTATTTGGTTCCGTGCGACTCGATTCGGCGTTTACGGATCCGGCTCGGGTGGGGAACAGGAGCTGAAATGGGTAAGTACGGCTCGCTCGGAATCTGTGCTGTTATGCGCATCGTACTTGCTCGTTCGGACGACTGTTCGAATCGGTCGGGAAACACGCGTTCGGCTTGGTTTTTTCTGAGCGAATGGTGTTAGGTGCGCTTCCGGCCGAGATCGGAATCGACCCCATAGTCTTTAGTTTGTTTTGTTAGACCTGGCCACCAATAGCGCTGTTTCAATAATGAAATAGTCGCTGTAACGCCTGTATGTGCAGAACCCAAACCCTCGTGTGCTGCTAGTATTAAACCTTGCCTACGATCCATATTTGGTATTACTCTGTCCCCCACTCCAGGATTCTGAGCATATGGAATGTTGTTTGCATCTAACTTGTAGGAGTACTTGAGTGGAAATTTCTTTGGTACTGCACCGCTGTTTTTGCTTGAAGCAATAACAGCCACCATAATCTCACCGTCTATCCTCGTTTTTGAACGAGGGATTGCAGCTACGGAAGCCGTATGTACAGCCCCCTTTGTGGCTTCATCAGCCAATGAATTCCCTTCAACGTGAACGCCATCACACTGATGGCTCAGTGTATGGATCACGTGAGCCCTTGGTAGTTCGTTCTTTAACTCAACTGCCTGTTCCCATAGCATTTTATGCTTAATTGTGCCACCTTTTGCGTCTTTAAACCCGTTCTGTTCCCAATGATATAAATATTCATTGTATGACTGTACACAGTAAAAGGAATCACACACAATTAGTGTGGGGAATTCGTGATCCGTATTTACAAGTGCCAGTATCAGTGCTTTTAACTCTGCCAGCTGAGCCGTGCAGTCTCCTAGAGATTGTGTTTTGGTGCAACTCGGATGGAACTTTCCATCCCGCATGCGACCTTTAACGATAGCACATGCTGCGCTGTATTGTTGCTTACTCCCTATGGCCGGTTGAGCAGATCCGTCATTGTAAATAATATATTCATACTGATCGAGAGGCAATATTTCATTTGGTAGAGGATATTCTTGTTCGTATTGCAGAAATGCTTGTGTTTTTAGATTTGGATCAAATTTGTATTCAACGTCCGTTGCAGTAAGAGAATTAGCCCATTGTATCCATCTTGGATGTAAGGCTTTTGCGTTTGGAATGCTTGCCTTTGTAACAGCTTCTAAAGCTGGTCCTGGGGTTACGACAACTATGCGTTTCCCCTGAGCCAGTGCTCTTTCTCTTGCTACAGCGGTCTGAACTGCTGTCGGGATTTTTTCTGTTGAAGTGAAACGCATTTCTGCGCTTGTGTACAGGTGTGATTTGTAAGCGATTGGTACGGTTTCGCCTTCATTGAAGGTTAAGTAAGTGTACCTGCATTGATCTGCTATTATTCGGATCACTAAGTTGCGTACGTTTACGCGTGTCTGTAAGTGTTTGGAAGCTACAAGATGTCCCTACAAGATGTCTTCTTGTAGGGAACGTAGGATGTTTGTGTGTTCCTGTGTCCAGTGTCTGACTGAGAAGTCAGGTTTGATTAAGTCATAGAAAGGTTTTACCCTTTCTGCGTAATCTAAAATGTATGTTCTGCCGAACTTTAGGAATCCCAGTATTGATTGTAGATTTTTTAATGATTTTGGTGGTTGAAGCAGCGCACACTTTTCTAAAAAGTTAGCTGCCAGGCTTTTCCCTTCACTTGAAAGCTCATATCCTAAAAATAGGACATTGAGGTGGGCTATTTTTGATTTCTTAAAATTAAATTTGTAGCCCTCAGAGGTGAATCCCATAATAATGGTGCTCACCCTGGTCAAGTGCTTTTTTAAGTCATCGTCCGTCAAATAAATATCATCCACATAGGACAATGCTTCTTCATCAAAATTTTGGAGTAACTCTGTTACTCTTGCTGAGAATACCCCTGGGCTGTTCTTATACCCCTAAGGGGAGACGACAAAATTGCCGCTGGGACCCCAAAGCTGAGAATGCAGTCAAATACCTGCTTTCAGGCGCTATATTTTGGCAGAAAAATCCATTTGAGATATCAAGTGTGGTTTTGTATTTTTTCCGCACAATGTTATTCATTAATGCGACTCTGTGTGCGTTTTGGACAGCGAATGTCTTTGTGCATGAGTTTAAATGTCTGTAATCTAAAACTAGACGATATGAGTTGTCAGGTTTTGATACTGGAAACAAAGGGTTGTTCATTGGTGAGGTGCATGTTTCAATCACCCCTTGGTATTCAAGTTGATCTAAGATCTCCCTGACCTGTTTTTTAGCTTCTTGCTTTATTGGGTATTGCCTCTGAGCATTTGGTGAAACTTTTAACGGGATCACGTGGTGGGTTGAATCCTCATCCCAACCGGCATGATTTTTGTATAGTGCTGGAGCTAGGGCAACTGCCCACTCCTGTACATATGCATGTTTAAGATTTATGGGAACGAGGTCAGAGAATGCTGGAAAAATTACCGTTTCTCCCCTAGGGCACTGCATAACGAATGCTGGCGGCCAATCTTGTCCTGCTAATTGGATGTCATAACCAGATGACAGATTTTCCCAAAAGAGACCATTAACTTTCCTGGGCTTGTCCCCCTCCATTTGGAGTGTTATTTCGTGTAACTTATGTGGGACGCTCACCCTTGTGTCTGGTGTTTCCACCGTGATGTAATCATTCAAGTCCGCTGTCACCAGAAATTCCATCAGGTTCTGGCGAGCTATTGTTACTTCTGCCGCACTGTCTAGCATCGTCAGAGACCATTCCCCGTTCAGAGGTTGCGTCCTCAGAATTCTGGGCATGTCTGATCTTTATGCCTGCAACTTTCTTCTTCTTAAACTGAGGTTTTGATTTTGGCTTTTCTTCTTTTTTGGAAGTATAGTCTTGAGCGTGCTGCTTGTCTCTGGACTTTGTACGCTCCTCTTTGTGTTCTGACCGTCCTTCTCTCTCTGAGTTTTTCGTCGAACCCTGAAAGGAAGGAGAGGAACGTGAATCAATATCCTGATACCTGTCAGGTTTCCTAATATTATCCCTATTCCTAAGGTTGTACCTCTTTTCAGAGGGCTCCTGTGGAGGAGATCTGCCTCGGGATTGAGATCTGTTTTTAAAGTTTTGTTGTTTTTTATTATCCCACTTCTTTTTAGAAGAAGCAGGTGTCTGCTTGGTAGTGTCCTTTTTAGGACTGCCCCCTCAGTTGTGGTTTTAATGCTTTCCCACCCAAACTGTCTCTGCCTAAATCTGCATATGCAGTTTCTATTATTTTGGGTAGTTCGTGTTGTTGTTCTAACAGGCTGAACTCCCTTAGGCGTTTGCGGATTGCCACTGAAGCTGCTTCCCCTTTAATATTAGCTAGTATTATGGCTGATACCTGGTCATAGTTATTTAGTAACTTCATCCCTAAGTTCAGGGCAGGTTCTGCTCTGTACTCGTTTTGTATTTGTCTCAATACGTCTGGTACTACTGCTAATGAAGGAAAACCATACGATCTGGTATATATGGCAGCAAAGACTGTACACCAAGAGGTGCAATCCTCTACTTGTGATGTTATCCCCATGGGCAAGCAAGTTTGTTAGCATTCTGTGTTTTTCAAACAGGGTAGTATTTGGGAATACTGCCTCGAGCTGAGTTATTTTCTGAGCTACCCAAAATGGCATTTGTTCACGTTTCATGGGCATCTTGCCCATTACTGCGTGTAATGTTTATGGTGTGATTTTAGTTGCTGTACTCTGATATTGAGTTCCATTTGTTGCAACTGATGTTGGTTGGACTGCGAAAGTCCTCATGACAAACTGTGTCAGGTTTCTGTAGATTTTAATTAAATCCTTGTGTTGTAAGAGTAAGTCTGCCTGTGGCATTGTGTCAATGTCAGGATGTGGTGTAGGCCGCTAATATTGGCCATGTTGCCCTGTCTCCTCCGAGCGGGCCTAATCTTACTCTGTTTCTTATATGGGGTAGGGCGCCTTTAAACCAGTATAGGTGTTCCTGGTACATGAGTAGAACTTCTATGTCCTCGAACGGACCATATTCCTGTGGTGCATCTCCTTCTACATAGTAGTGAAATGTCTGTGTTCTTGCATCTGCTGCTGGGAATGTAACCCACAAATAAAATACCTCTGTTTTGTTTGATTCATGTCTCTCAATCACGAAAGCTACAATGCCACCCCTAGCTTGTAAACCATTTTCTAATAGTTTCAGGGTGATAGTACGTCTGAATTTAGGTGCAATGAGAATTCCTTCCACCTCTTCTTCTCCTATTGAGAGGCGTCTAGCCACCACCGAATTATCTTGGTCCTCAGTCATTTTGTAAAGGAGAAGTTTGTTCAAGGGAAATAAGATAAGGTGTTATGCACAATTTTAGGAACAAAATGTCCTTCAAGCTTGATTAACCAACAGCCAATAAATAGGATTGCTCGCCTACTCAGCTGTGGCGGAGCTTGTGCCCACCCACTCCAGACGTCTCTGGTGTTTTGTGAGTAGGGGTCTCTGAGAATCAGCACGACTGAACTACTCAGATTCTACTGTTAAATAAGAGCCCAACCATCGTTGTTGGCGCCATGTCATGTAGTTCCTATATTACCCATACAGGACCTGCGCGTTCGGATAACATAAACTGTGGGTTTGGTGGCAGACTGATTCTGAGCACCCCCACTGAGAAATGTTAGCCTGTTTGCATAAGCTAGCTCACAGTGCCACTAGTGTCTCCTCTTATCGGGGAGAGAATAGTTTCTGGCAACCTCAGAACATGACAACCCTGATCCCTCAGAACCGTGGAGACTATGTACTACTTTTCGCTCAGTCACTCATGCTTACTTATCTTGTCTCAGAGATACACAGAATAAACAGCCTGGGCGTTTCAATAAGGGTTTATTGAACAGTCGTTATTCTGGTGTAGAATATATGAGCTGCAACAACCATTAGACAGTAGCAGAGATATATGATTAGCAGTACAGTGAATATAAATGGATAGTACAGTTCTACCATCTTGCACTACGCATGAATAAATACATTGTTATGTCCCGTATAGAGGCCCTAATGTAGACCCGTTTATACATGCACTTAAATGGACACATTTGTATTTGCCCTAATACGGTCATATTCGTACTTGCCCTATTATGGTCAAAGCCGCATATGCCCTATTATGGTCATAACTGTACATGTCCTATTATAGTCATGATTCCTTATATAGGCATGATCTTTCACCTACATTGGTCCTCACTAGTACACAACGTGCTCTGAGGGCTGAACGTTATCTATTCTGTGGTTTTGAATACAGCTGGGTTTTTCCCAAACACAGGCCCACACTGTACTCATCAATTATGCATGGCTCTCTAGGAATACACCACCTGCATAATATGTATGTACAAAGTTAACCCCTGATGTCTTCCTCAAGTCTAACATGGCCAATACAAACCATACGAAGCAACCAGAGACTTCAGGGTATAAATATACCACATCTTACCCCAGTAAGACAGAGGGAACCGAGACTTCCATGCTGACACACTGACCAGAGACGCTGAGGCTCCTGCATGCAGTCGCTCCAGCTGACAGCAGTCTGACACAGCCCTTGCGGGGTGTCCAACTCGAGACCAGGATGGGGTCCCACACTCTCTCTATTCAGGTATAGGGGTTCGACTAAATCCTAGAAGGATTCTTGGCTCTTAGGCTTTTAGACCTACACATATGCTAGGTACACTCAGGTACATCTAGTTAGGCATCGTAGGAGTACGCGCACTTTTTATAATGCTTTTATATTCATGTATGTATTCATGATTATTGCAATTTGGTAGAAATGTTCTACCCCTTCACTTTTATCGTACTGCTGATAATATATCTCTGCTATTGTCTGCTGGTTGTCGCAGCACATATATTTTACACTAGAATAACAACTGTTCAATAAATACTTATTGAAACGCCCAGACTGTTTATTCTGTGTAACTCTCTGAGACAAACCGAATAAGTAAGCACGAGTGACTGAGCGAAAAGTAGTATATTGTTTCCACGATTCTGAGGGATCAGGGTTGTCATGATCTAAGGTTGCCAGAAACGAATCTCTCCCCGATAAGAGGAGATTCTACTGGCACTGTGAGCTAGCTAATGCAAATCCGGCTAATATACGCGGTGGGGGTGCACAGAGTCAGTCTGCCACCAAGCCCACGGTTTATGTTATCCAAACGCGCAGGTCCTGCATGGGCACTATGGGAACTAAACAACATGGCACCACCAAAGTTGGTTTGGTACTTATTTAACAGTAGAATCTGAGTAGTTCAGTCGTGCTATTCTCAGAGAACCTACTCACAAAACCCCAGAGACGTCTGGAGTGGGTGGGCACAAACTCCGCCACGACTGAGTAGTACGAGAATACTATTTATTGGCTGTTGGTTAATCATGCTTGAAGGATATTCAGTTCCTAAATTGTGCATAACACCTCATCTTAAGTTCCCTGAGGACACCTCTTCCTCCAAACATGACTGGTTCAGGGGATGAGAGAGCTGACCTGAACGTTTTAGAGGGAGAAGAAGATCCTGAGGATGCAATACAGATTGCACCAAAATTCAGAAGGACAGTCACCCTAAGACTATTAGAAAATGGCTTACCAGCCACGGGTGGCATAGTAGTTTTCGTGATTGAGGCACACGAATCAAACAAAACAGAGGTATTCTATTCATGGGTTACACTCCCAGCAGCAAATGCCATAACAAAGACATTTCACTACTATTTGAGAGGAAATGCACCAAGGGAATATGCCCCGTTTGAGGACATAGAGATTCCATTCACTTACCAGGAACATCATTACTGGTTTAATGGCGCCCTACCCCACGTACGACAAAGAGTAAGATTAGGCCCGCTCAGAGGAGACGGGGCCACATGGCCGATACTAGCGGCTTACACACCGCATCCTGACATTGGAACAATGCCACAGCCAGAATTACTCGTACAACACAGAGATTTAATTAAAAGCCACAGAAACCTGACACAATTTGTCATGAGGACTTTAACAATCCAACTTGCACCAGGTGCAGCAAACAGTACTCCGACTCAGGGTACAGGAAATAAAATTACTCCTCAAACATTACACGCGGTAATGGGCAAAATGCCCGCAAAACGCGAACAAATCCCATTCTGGATAGCTCAGAAAATAACTCAGCTTGAGGCAGTATTCCCAAATACTACCACCTATGATAAACACAGAATACTAACAATCTGCTTGCCCATGGGGATCACACCACAAGTAGAGGACTGCACCTCTTGGGGTTCAGTCTTTGGTGCCATATATACCAGAAAACATGGTATCCCGTCCTTAGCAGTAATACCTGGCGTATTGAGACAAATACAAAATGAGTACGGAGCAGAGCCAGCCCTTAACTTAGGGATAAAGTTACTAAATAACTTTGACCAGGTATCAGCCATAATACTAGCTAACATTAAGGGGGAAGCAGCTTCAGTGGCGATCCGCCAACACCGAAGGGAGTTCGGTCCAATAGATTAACAACACGAACTACCCAAAATAATTGAAACTGAATATGCAGAACTAGGCAGAGACAGTTTAGGTGGGAAAGCATTAAAACCACAACTAGTGGGCAGTCCTGAAAAGGACACTACAAAGCAGACGCCTACTTCTTCTAAAAAGAAGTGGGAAAATAAAAACAACAAAAGTCTAAAGACAGCAGATCTCAATTCAGAGGCAGGTCTCTCAACAGGAGCCCTCTGAAAGGAGGTATAACCTCAGGAATAGGGATAATATTAAAACCTGACAGGTATCAGGATACTGATACTGCTCCTCTCGTTCCTTTCAGGGTTCATCAAAAACTCCGAGAGGGAAGGACGGTCAGAGGAGCGTACAAAGTCCAGAGACACGCAGCAGCGCTGCGGACTACGCACCTAAGAAAGAAGATAAACAAAAACAGAAACCTCAGTTTAAAAAGAAGAAGGTAGCAGGTCTCAAGATCAGACATGCCCAGAATTCTGAGGACACAGCTTCTGAATGGGGAATGGGCTCTGACGATTCTAGACAGCGCGGCAGAAGTAACGATAGCTCGCCAGAACCTGAAGGAATTTCTGGTGACAGCGGAGTTGAGTGAGTATATCACGGTGGAAACACCTGATACTCGGGTAAGTGTCCCACATAAGTTACATGAGATAACACTCCGGATGGAGGGGGACAAGCCCAGAAAAATTAAAGGTCTCTTTTGGAAAAATCTGTCATCTGGTTATGACATTCTATTAGTAGAACAAGACTGGCCGCCAGCACTCGTCATGGAGTGCCCTAGGGGAGAAACAATAATTTTTCCAGCCTTTTCCGACCTCATTCCTATACATTTAAAACATGCATATGCGCAGGAGTGGGCGGTTGTCCTAGCTCCCGCATTGTATAAAAATCATGTTGGTTGGGATGAGGATTCAACCCACCATGTGATCCCGTTAAAAGTTTCCCCAAATGCTCAAAGGCAATACCCTATAAAGCAGGAAGCTAAAAAACAAGTTGGGGAGATCCAAGCTCAACTAGAATACCAGGGGGTGATTGAAAATTGCACTTCACCTATGAACAATGCTTTGTTTCCCGTAATGAAACCTGACAACACATATCGTTTAGTTTTGGATTACAGACATTTAAACACTTGCACAAAGACATTTGCAGTTCAAAATGCACATAGTGCCGCATTAATGAATAACATTGTGCGCAAAAAATACAAAACAACGCTTGATATCTTAAATGGATTTTTCTGCCAAAATATAGCGCCTGAAAGCAGGTATCTGACCGCATTCAGTGCGTTAGGGTCCCAGCGACAATTTTGACGACTAGCCCAAGGGTATAAAAATAGCCCCGGGGTATTTTCAGCAAGGGTAACAGAGTTACTCCAAAATTTGGATGAAGAAGCATTGTCCTATGTGGATGATATTTATCTGACGGACGATGACTTACCGAGGCACTTGACCAGGGTGAGCACCATTATTATGGGATTCGCCTATGAGGGCTATAAATTTAATTTCAAAAATCAAAAATTGCCCATCTCAATGTCCTGTTCTTAGGGTATGAGCTGTCAAGTGAAGGAAAAAGCCTAGCAGCTAACTTTTTAGAAAAGTGTGCGCTGCTCCAACCTCCAAAATCATTAAAGAATTTACAATCAATTCTGGGATTCCTAAATTTTGGTCGAACATACATTTTGGATTACGCAGAAAGAGTAAAACCTTTCTACGACTTAATAAAACCTGATTTTTCAATCAGACAATGAACACAGGAACATACAAATATCCTGCGTTCCTACAAGAAGACATGATAGCTTCAAAACATTTACAGACACGCGTAAACGTACGCAACTTAGTGATCCGAGTAATAGCGTGGTCAATGCGGTACACTTATTTAACTTTCAATGAAGGCGAAACGGTACCAATCGCATACAAATCACACCTGTACACAAACGCAGAGATGCGTTTTACTTCAACAGAAAAAATCCTGACAGCAGTGCAGACCGCTGTAGCAAGAGAACGAGCTCTGGCTCAGGGTAAACTCATAATTGTCGTGACCCCAGTACCAGCTGTAGAAGCTGTTACAAAAGCTAGCATTCCAAATGCGAAAGCCTTACATTCCAGATGGATACAATGGGCTAATTCTCTTACTGCAACGGATGTTGAATACAGATTTGATCCAAGTTTAAAAACACAAGCATTTCTGCAATACGAACAAGAATATCCTCTACCAAATGAGATTTTGCCTCTAGATCAGTATGAATACCTTATTTACACTGACGGATCTGCTCAACCAGCCATAGGGAGTAAGCAAGCTTACAGCGCAGCGTGTGCAATTGTTAAAGGTCGCATGCACAATAGAAAGTTCCATCTGAGTTGCACTAAAATGCAATCTCTAGGAGACTGCACGGCTCAGTTGGCAGAGTTAAAAGCACTGATACTGGCACTTGTAAACACGGAACACAAATTCCCCACACTGATTGTGTGTGATTCCTTTTACTGTGTACAGTCGTACAATCATTATTTACATCATTGGGAACAAAACGGGTTCAAAGATGCAAAAGGTGGCACACTTAAGCATAAAATGCTATGGGAACAGGTAGTGGAGTTGAGAAACGAACTACCAAGGGCTCACGTCATACATACACTGAGTCATCAGCGTGATGGCGTTCACGTTGAAGGGAATTCATTGGCTGATGAAGCCGCAAAGGGGGCTGTTCGCACAGCCGCCGTAGCTGCAGTTACTCATTCAAAAACGAGAATAGACGGTGAGATTATGGTAGCTGTTAATGCTTCACGCGAAGGCAGCACAGCAGTACCAAAGAAATTTCCACTCAAGTACTCCTACAAGTTAGATGCACAAAACATTCCATATGCTCAGATTCCTGGAGTGGGGGATAGAGTAATACCAAATATGGATCGTGGGCAAGGCTTAATCCTAGCAGCACACGAGGGTTTGGGTTCTGCGCATACAGGCGTCACAGCGACTATTTCTTTATTGAAACAGCGCTACTGGTGGCCAGGGTTAACAAAGCAGACCAAAGACTATGTCTTAAAGTGCGACATCTGTCAGCAGATGAAAGGCTCCACCGTAACACGCCCAGCACAGACACCATTGCTGAAATCAGACAAACCTCTCGCATGTGTTTATTTGGACCACTGCGGACCCCTACAATCTGATGGGGCCAAGAAATATATCATGGTTGCAGTGGATTCCTGCTCTAGATTCCTATGGGTTTGGCCTCAGCGCTCGGCTGACGCTCAAACTGTTATAAAAGATTTGTGAGTCTTTATCGGCACATACGCAGTTGGCACGTTACATTCTGACCGTGGCCCGGCGTTTAGCTCTCGGGCTTACAAAGAGGCCATGGAAGGAATGGGCATAGCATTGCGGTACTCCTCTCCGTACCATCCTGAGGGAAATTCTGTTGTGGAGAGGAAAAACCGGGACTTAAAGCAATCTTTATCAGCTAGGGTATTAGGCAAGGACGGTAGATGGGTCGATCACCTTTATGGGGTACAATGAGCAATTAATAATCAGCCAAGAAGCTCTCTAGGGGGTGTCACTCCTTACGAGGTCCTATTTGGGACAAGAATGTGGGTACCTGATCTTGATTGTGAAGGCACAGTGGCGGATGAAAAACCATTTGATTTCCATGATCGTTTGGCTGTTTTACAGGATCTAAATAAATCCAGAACATAACAAAGTAACGTGCTCCAGAAACAGACCGCCACTGATGAAGTCAAGGCAGTAACGGCTAGACCTGTCTGGATCCCAAAAATCGGAGATCTGGTCAGAGAGAAGATTGATGACAAGAAAGAATTTGGGCCATCCTACAGAAAGTCTGTACCGGTCCTAGCAATCCAAGGCACAAGACCTGTACTTCTGCCGCCTCTTTACGGAAAAAAGGAGAAAAGATTTGTCTCAATTGACTTAATCAAACCACACTATGTGGCCGATACTAAACAGTAGGCCACGTGGACTCCACAGTAGCAGACGCCCTCCTCTCGCTACAATCCAAGAAGTTCAAACAGAAAGACTCATCACGTTTGAAGAGCCACCTGTACGGAATGAAGGACTAAGCAACAATGCTACGGAACTCGTTCCACTTCAACAATAAGAAACTCTACTTAACAACCAAGTTGCAATAAGACCGACTACAGATGTCTACGTCAACATGCCTCGTCAAGAGCAAAATCCGATTTCAACAAATCCCGATGCAATTCCAACAATTGATCGAACTGCTTCTGGCTATTTCATGAACTTTGATCCGTTTTCACTGGATCCAAGTGAGCCGGTGTTAGAAATGGGATTTTTGGTAGGCTTGTGCGTGGGCCAAAGCCAGGCAAAAACCACCACTCTAGTCAGGATAAGGGAGTTACACGTCTAAAATAACCCCTGCTCACCCCCTTGGTAGCTTGGCACGAGCATCCAGGCTTATCTTAGAGGCAGTGTGTAAAGCATTTGCACGTAACCAACAGTAATACAGCGTAAGCACTACAAAAGGACACCACACCAGTTTAGGAAAATATCCAATATTTTTATATACTTAAGACAAGACCAAAACGATAAAAATCCACAATACTATACTTAAAAGTTCACAGTTCCAAAAATACGCTGATTAAAAAGAGTTCCTTGTGTGGATAGCTCCGTCCGGGCTACTACGGCGTCGTGAACAACAAATCCAACAGTTCTGGCTGGTCGCGGGCCAGCTACGGTGTCGGGAAGACCCGCAAACAGTACCTGTGAGAGATGCAGGGCGTTGAGGCCCTTGAAGTCACTCGCGTTGCAGGTCGAGCTCCTCTCTGATGGAATCAGGAGCGCTGGCGCCGGCAGACGTCTGGTGCTGCGGTGCGAAGCGCAGCAGTGCAGCGTGCGGTGCCCCCAGGTCGCGGTGCGAGCAGCGGCTCGGTGACAGCGTCAGATGGCGTCGTCGGTGAGACCAGGGCCGCGGTGCGAGATGAAGGCTGTGCTCGCCACGGTGCCTACAGGTCGCGGTGCAAGCAGCGGCTCGGTGTCGGCGTCAACAGGCGTCGTCGGTGAGACCAAGGTTGCGGTGCGGCATTGCGGCAGTGCCCTCTGCGGTGCCTTCAGGACACGGAGTCGGCAGCGGCATCGTAGACGTCGTTGAGTTGGCGTTCTTCTTGCTGCAGCACAAAACACACAGTCCCCAGGGCTCCGGGTCGAAGAACTTGAAGTCTTGGCTGTTCCTGAGACTTCGTGAACAGGGGGCAAGCTCTACCTCAAGCCCTTGGAGAGACTCACAAATTAGGTTGCAGAAAGTCCAGTCCAGGCCTTTCACTGCCCAAGACAGAAGCAGCCACTGCAGGTCAGCCCAGCAAAGCACCCAGCAAAGCAGTCGTTCCTTTTCGCAGCTTCTCCGGCTCTTCTTCTTGGCAGTCTTCTTGTCCAGATGAGTTCTCAAAGTTCAGGGGTCTGGGACCCAGCATTTATTTCCAAAAATCCTTTGATCTCTTAGGCAGAGAGGGCCTGTGCCCAGTCAGGACCAGTTCTGCCTTCTCTGGTGTGAATTCCTGGCAGGAGGTGGAGACGGCATTTGTCAGAGGCCGAGCAGGCCCTTTGAGGTGCAAGGAAATCTCCTCCCCCTTCCCCCATTGTAACCCAGGTCTCTTCAGCCCTTTCCTGACCTACCTAGACCATCTGGTGCCCCTCCTGCTCCCCCAGCCTTCTGTCATCCAAAACCCAGACAGGCAATCCACATTCCAAAGAGGCACCCGGGATGATTGAGCAAGAAAATACCTACTTTCTAAAAGTGGTATTTTCAAACACAGAATGTAAAAATCACCTTCACTAAAAGATGCATCTTTAGATTCTGAGTTCAGGCATACTAAATTCTATTTTCTTACCGAATTCCCTGGGCCAGTTATGTTTATAAGATGTTATAAACAAACCTCCCATTCTATCGTATGGGGAACTGGTAGCCTTGCAATAGTGAAAAACGAAATTGGCTGTAATTCTCTATCAGGACATGCCACACACACCAGGGTATGTCCCACCTTTCACATACACTGCACCCTGCCCACAGGGGTACCTTGGGCCTACCTGAGGGGTGTCTGACATGTAAGAAAAGGGAAGGTTAGGGTCCGGCCAGTATGTGCACTGGCCAAGTCGACATGGCAGTACAAACTGCACGCAGACTTCTGCAATGGCAGGTCTGAGTTACTGTTTTCAGGGCTACTCACGGGGTGGCACAACCAGTGCTGCAGGCCCCCCGAGTAGCATTTGATTCACCAGCCCTGGCACACGCAGTGCACTTTACTAGGGGCTAACAGGTAAATCAAATATCCAATCATGAAAACACCCATCCATAACACAATTTACACAGAGAGCATATGCACTTTAGCACTGATTAGCAGTGGTAAAGTGCCCAGAGTCCTAAAACCAACAAAACAGGGTCAAAAACAGGAGGCCAAAAAGCAAAAAGTCTGGGGGTAAACCCGCTGAAAAAGCCAAGTCTAACACAACCCCTCCCAGCCTAAAGCCTGGGTAGACTAATCAATCCCTTGATGGACTCCCCTGCTTGGGGCGATAGAACATAGACCTGGCCCACAACAGCGGGGGCACGTTCTGGTTCTACGCCTTTCCAAACCCAGTTGGATCCCTCTATCCATACTCTCAGGGCCCACTAAGCTGACCCATGGGTACCCTTCTCTTCACCTGTGAACCCCATCTGTGCAGCGCCTAAACTTACTTTGCTCACAGATGTGTCCCAACAGGCCGACAGTGCCCACATGGCCAACACAGTGGTGTGGCCCAGTCCACCCCCGGGGTGTGACTCCTGTCCCCCTCACAGGGGCAACGCTGTCCACCAGGACAGTAAGCCACAGTGGCTACCGACAGTTGTCAGTGGGGAGACCCAGGCCTTATGCCTCTCAGGGCTCTCTAACCTCTGTGGCGTCAGAGAGTGGGGGGCGGTAGCCCCTGGTGCCTGGCACCCTTTGTCCACTCTCCCTCTTGTCAGGCCAGGGATGACATCCTGGCACTGACCCACCAGCCTAGGGTCTGTACCCAGCGGCTGGACAGGAGACTGGGGTAGGCTTTCCCACCCCTGGTCTTCCTCCCAGGGGCTCTGTACCCTCCCACCTGGAGCGGTACTCCCTTCCAGAATTGTCAGGGCACCTGTGGCAGGTGCCTTGCACACCCGCACACCAGTTCAGGGGTGCTATCCTGCAGCTGGTACACCAGCCTAGGGTCTGTACCCTGAGGCTGGACACAGGACTGGGGTGGCCTCTCCCACACCCTGTCCTCCTCCCTGGGGCACTGCATCCCCCCACCGGGAGCAGTCCCCTCAACTCCAGAATTGTCAGGCCACCTGTGGCAGGCATTCTGCACAATTCACCCACCAGTTCAGGGGTGCTATCCTGCAACTGGTACACCAGCCCAGGGTCTGTACCCTGAGGCTGAACCAGGGACTGGGTTAGGCTCTCCCACACCCGGTCCTCCTCCCTGGGGCACTGTACCCTCCCACCTGGAGCGGCACCCCAGAAGACAAACTGGTAGTGGCACTGTTAGCAGTTGCCTCTTCCCCCAGGCCAGGGGGGACACCCTGAACCTGGTCCTCCAACCCAGGGCCTGTACCCTTAGGCTGGGCCTGTGCCTGGCAACCCAGGACTTCCGGGGGAGTACACCCCTCATGAGTTGTGCCAGAATCCGCCTGGCTCAGGTCTCCAGCCTCCTGTCCACCTGACAGAGCATGAAGACCCCCCAGGCCCGAAGTGGCCTCACCCGGGTCAGTCCTGGGGTGCTCTGACCTCAGAGCTGGCAACCCCTGACCTACTGGTCCTTCCAAAATTGTCAGGGCACCTGTGGCAGGTGTCCTGCCCAACTCGCCCACCAGTTCAGGACCTCCTCCAGCAACTGGTCTCCCAACCTAGGGTCTAAACCCTCCAGTTGAACCGGGGTCAGAGGCGAGGACTCCTCCCTCTGCACCCCCTTCCATAGTTCTGCACCCTCTCACCTGGAGTGGTACCCTTAGAAGACAACCCGGTCAGGACACTGCTTACAGTCGTCCTTCCCTCCAGGTCAGGCAGGACCTGAACCTGGCTTCCCAACCCAGGGACTAAACCCTGCAGCTGAGCACCTGCCCGGCGCACCAGGACTTCCTTGGGAGCACGCATGCCCCCCCTGAGGGTAACACATGACTCATGCGTTGTGTGACAGTCTGCCTGGCGCAGATCTCCTGACCTCTGTCCATCTGACAGTGCACGAAGATCCCCCAGGACAGAAGTGGTGTCACCATGGTCACTGCTAGGAGGCTCAGCCCTTCTGGCTGGCCCCTGACCCACTGGTTCTCCCACTGGGGAACACATCCCCCTCTCACCCCTCACTCTGGACTTCTGCACCCTCCACTTAGGAGCGGCACCGCCAGACACCAGAACCACTGGAGCTCCGTTTACAGATGCTCCAGGTTCTCCTGACTCTAGGAGATCCCCCTCAACGGATGGCCTATCAGTACAGCCTAGGCTCCACACCTGGTGTTCCCTCCTAGAACCACCCAGGGTCTGGGACCGGGTTTCGGGCACCTTGGGCCGCAGCCCCTTCCCACTCCTTCTCCGCGGAGACAGGACGTGAGTCCCTACACCCTTCCCACGACACCGGGACCCATCTGGGCGACCACGAACCTTTCCCACCACCCTCGGTTGGGAAATACCTAAGCCACTTCCTTCCGGGTCACCCCCAGATGCTTCTCCAGTCCCTCTGGAATCCACCAAAAGGTCTGCCTCCAGTGCAAGCTCCCTGGGGTCAGAAAACTCACACTCCACTGGGTGTTGGCATAGCTCTGGAAAACAGGGACTTAAAATATGCTCTCCAACAATTGAATCACACAGCCCCACACAGGTGTTAACCAAACTACCCTTCACCCAACCATCCAGTGTCTCAGACAAGTACCCCACATCATTCTCACAAGACCGGCGAGACAGTGTCTGACTGTTGCTGTCTCTCAACCCATACTCTTCTGGCTGGTCTTGATACTCACTTACCAGGGCTTCTATCACGGGGAACCCCTCTCCTGCACCTCTCATCTAGAGTCAGTAGAGTGTCCCTCCCACTACCAGGAAAATTATCCCCTGTGCCAGTTCCCCAATCCACCTCAGGGACACTACGCACCACTGGAGTAACCTCACAATCCTGAACCCCCTGGTGTATGTAAACCCCCTCCTTGAAGCAGGGCCCCAAATCTGTGTGTGTGTGTACCTCATCCTCAGTACTGAACCTAACACTTTTGCTGCCACCATCTGGGCTGGGCCTAGCCCTACTGGCTTCCCAGTCCAGCTCTCTCATTTTAAACTCATGGTCTAAGATCATCTTCTTTTCCTCCATGGCTATTCTTTTGTCTTCCCTCCCACTTTCCATCCTGAGTTTCTCTAATTCGAATTTCCTTGCTTCCCGCCTGTCCTCCAGCTCCTCTGGGGACAGGCCACTGCTGCCTTGCCTGGAGGGCCCCCTCCCCCTCCCAAAAGCACATCCACCCTAGGAACAGGCTCCTCCACCTCTCCATTGAGATCACCAGATTGCCCACTGGCATGTCTGGCTGCTACCCAGGCCCTCAGCGCCTTTTGTAGCTCATCCTTCCTGGTGAGGCCTCTGACCTGGACTTTCAGGTTCTTGCAAATCGATTTTAACTCCTTGACATTGTAGGCTTCCAATCGATCCTCCTCAATACAATTTCTACTGATGTCATTGATGATACTCTAGATTCAGGCATGTTGAAGTAGCAAGTTCAAACTGGCAAGATCAAAAATAGGCCAAAAAGAAAAAGAACCTGTAGGTGGTACGCAATGGTCTGCGATATGGTAGTAGCGCACACCATTCACTGTAAGTCAAGTGCAAACACAAGTCCTATCCTCACCGCTGACAACCAATGTTAGAAATGGGATTTTTGGTAGGCTTGGGCGTGGGCCAAAGCCAGGCAAAAACCACCACTCTAGTCAGAATAAGGGAGTTACACGTCTAAAATAACCCCTGCTCACCCCTTGGTAGCTTGGCACGAGCAGCCAGGCTTATCTTAGAGGCAGTGTGTAAAGCATTTGCACATAACCAACAGTAATACAGCGTAAGCACTACAAAAGGACACCACACCAGTTTAGAAAAATATCCAATATTTTTATATACTTAAGACAAGACCAAAAACGATAAAAATCCACAATACTATACTTAAAAGTTCACAGTTCCAAAAATACGCTGATTAAAAGAGTTCCTTGTGTGGATAGCTCCGTCCGGGCTACCACGGCGTCGTGAACAACAAATCCAACAGTTCTGGCTGGTCGCGGGGTCGCGGGCCAGCTACGGTGTCGGGAAGACCCGCAAACAGTACCTGTGAGAGATGCAGGGCGTTGAGGCCCTTGAAGTCACTCGCGTTGCAGGTCGAGCTCCTCTCTGATGGAATCAGGAGCGCTGGCGCCGGCAGACGTCTGGTGCTGCGGTGCGAAGCGCAGCGGTGCAGCGTGCGGTGCCCCCAGGTCGCGGTGCGAGCAGCAGCTCGGTGACGGCGTCAGATGGCGTCGTCGGTGAGACCAGGGTCAAGGCGCGAGATGAAGGCGGTGCTCGCCACGGTGCTAGCAGGTCACGGTGCAAGCAGCGTCGTCGTCGTTGCTGAAGCGCTGTCGTCGGCTGACGAACTGGAGTCGATGGCGCCGGCGTCAGTAGGCCAAGGTTGCGGTGCAGTATGAGGGCGGTGCGTCGTGTGACTTACGAGCGGTGCCTTCAAACCACGGTGCAAGCAGCGGCGTCGATTTTGGTGGGAAGTGGCGGTGTCAGGAAGGCCAAGGCGTCCTCGTGAAGCAAGGCGGTGCGGAGTGCGGTGCCCACAGGTCGCGGTGCGAGCAGCGGCTCGGTGGCGGTGTCAACAGGCGTCGTCGGTGAGACCAGGGTCGCGGTGCGGCGTTGCGGCGGTGCTCTCTGCGGTGCCAAAGCATCGGTGTGAAGCGAGGTAGTGCAGAGCACGGTGCCCACATGTCGCGGTGCAAGCATTGGCTCCATGGCGGCGTCAACAGGCGTCGTCGGTGAGACCAGGGTTGCGGTGCGGCGTTGCGGCGGTGCTCTCTGCGGTGCCAAAGCTTCGGCGTGAAGCAAGGCAGTGCGGAGTGCGGTGCCCACAGGTCGCGGTGCAAGCAGCGGCTCGGTGTCGGCGTTAACAGGCGTCGTCGGTGTGACCAGGGTTGCGTTGCGGCGGTGCTCTCTGCGGTGCCAAAGCTTCGGCGTGAAGCAAGGCGGTGCGGAGTGCGGTGCCCACAGGTCGCGGTGCAAGCAGCGGCTCGGTGTCGGCGTCAACAGGCGTCGTCGGTGAGACCAAGGTTGCGGTGCGGCGTTGCGGCGGTGCCCTCTGCAGTGCCTTCAGGACACAGAGTCGGCAGTGGCGTCGTAGACGTCGTTGAGTTGGCGTTCTTCTTGCTGCAGCACAAAACACACAGTCCCCAGTGCTGCGGGTCGAAGAACTTGAAGTCTTTGCTGTTCCTGAGACTTCGTGAACAGGGGGCAAGCTCTACCTCAAGCCCTTGGAGAGGCTCACAAATTAGGTTGCAGAAAGTCCAGTCCAGGCCTTTCACTGACCAAGACAGAAGCAGTCACTGCAGGTCAGCCCAGCAAAGCACCCAGCAAAGCAGTCATTCCTTTTCACAGCTTCTCCGGCTTTTCTTCTTGGCAGTCTTCTTGTCCAGATGAGTTCTAAAGTTCAGGGGTCTGGGACCCAGCATTTATGTCCAAAAATCCTTTGATCTCTTAGGCAGAGAGGGCCTGTGCCCAGTCAGGACCAGTTCTGCCTTCTCTGGTGTGAATTCCTGGCAGGAGGTGGAGACGGCATTTGTCAGAGGCCGAGCAGGCCCTTTGAGGTGCAAGGAAATCTCCTCCCCCTTCCCCCATCGTAACCCAGGTCTCTTCAGCCCTTTCCTGACCTACCTAGACCATCTGATGCCCCTCCTGCTCCCCCAGCCTTCAGTCATCCAAAACCCAGACAGGCAATCCACATTCCAAAGAGGCACACGGGATGACTGAGCAAGAAAATACCTACTTTCTAAAAGTGGTATTTTCAAACACAGAATGTAAAAATCACCTTCACTAAAAGATGCATCTTTAGATTCTGAGTTCAGGCATACTAAATTGTATTTTCTTACCGAATTCCCTGGGCCAGTTACGTTTATAAGATGTTATAAACAAACCTCCCATTCTATCCTATGGGGAACTGGTAGCCTTGCAATAGTGAAAAACGAAATTGGCTGTAATTCACTATCAGGACATGCCACACACACCAGGGCATGTCCCACCTTTCACATACACTGCACCCTGCCCACAGGAGTACCTTGGGCCTACCTGAGGGTGTCTGACATGTAAGAAAAGGGAAGGTTAGGGTCCGGCCAGTGTGTGCACTGGCCAAGTCGACATGGCAGTACAAACTGCGCGCAGACTTCTGCAATGGCAGGTCTGAGTTACTGTTTTCAGGGCTACTCACGGGGTGGCACAACCAGTGCTGCAGGCCCCCGAGTAGCATTTGATTCACCAGCCCTGGCACACGCAGTGCACTTTACTAGGGGCTAACAGGTAAATCAAATATCCAATCATGGAAACATCCATCCATAACACAATTTACACAGAGAGCATATGCACTTTAGCACTGATTAGCAGTGGTAAAGTGCCCAGAGTCCTAAAACCAACAAAAACAGGGTCAAAAACAGGAGGCCAAAAAGCAAAAAGTCTGGGGGTAAACCCGCTGAAAAAGCCAAGTCTAACAGCCGGAAACGACGCCAGCCAAAAACTCACACAAACAGAAAATCACTGACTTTTTGAACTTTTTTAGAAAGACTTACCTGGTGTCACCTTGGATAGAACTATGGTATATCAGTGGGATTTTATTTTTTCTTTTCTGGCTAGGTTTAATTATAACTTTTAGTATGCTTATTAATGGACGATATATCCAGCAGAGCTCTACAGCCCAAAGAGTCAATTTGATTTTAAAACCACACCAGTCTTCACATCGTGAACCAAGAGACTTGTCTTCAGTGAACATCACAGCAGTTCCTATACCGGACGGTATAGTATGGAACAAGATTGATTTTGATATATTCAGTCCGACTGAACTTTTAAAGCTTAAACATATATTTAAAATTTCTTTAAGTGATAGCATTACATCCAGTACATTATCTGATGATTGGGACACTGAAACTGTAAATGCTATGATGTCTGATTTAGAAAAAACAGCAGCATTTCTGAACAATGAAATGTTAGAAGGTACTTCAGACTATGATACATTGTACTGTTACCAACATTATGGTCATCATTTCTTGCACAAATCTATAACACCTAGAAATGTATTTGATTACCACTAGTGGGAACACTGCCCAACACCTCCAAAAGGTAGTTTACAAACGTTTGCACAGAAATTCACATACTTTTCAGGGTTTAATACATCTGACCCGAAGTCATTTTATTACAAAGTGGCAACAACATCAGCACAGAAAATTATGTTGACTAACACCAAACAGATTTACTCTGCTTCCTTTATGGCCCAGTTGTCTACACAGGGTTTTGACCTATGGAAGGACACTATAGATTTAAAATCAATCTGGGGTTCTAGGGACTGGCAAGTCCAGGGAACGGAAGCGCTTTTTAGAGCATGCCTCATTCCACAGCAGATAATATTTCTAAATGACACTGTGCAACAGACATCCTGTCTTGGACTAGCCAAGAATAAGGAACTGAACTTACCCAGGTTTCCTACACCATCACAGATGGGTGGGGGGCAGAATTCAACTACACAAGGGGTAGGATTAGATGACATTCTCCAGTACAACAGATCAGATCCTGATTGGAGGAAATGGCTGATTTGGCCCATTGACACAAACACCTGTCAACAGATATTTATGAATACAACCGAAGGGTTTAGTATCCATAGGCCAGATACACGCTATGTACAGAGACAACACCCAGGGGTAGTGACATCGTATAGTGTTGGGAAGTTGTGCCTTGATTGGCTAGAGACCTCAACACTCACAGAAGTAAAACATCACTTAACATCACTTAACCTTACTCACACCTGATGTGGACCTTAGGGATTTCTTGCTAGGCCCAAGGAAAACACGTCAGAAACGTTTCATATATGCCGGCATTTATGCCTATTATAATGAAAACTGGAAAATATCCCAACAAGAGGCCGCAGAAAGAATATGGGAAATAGACCGTATTAACCTAGAGAAGGCATTAGCTGTAGTGGATAATGGGTTAACAACTTTGACCTCCAGGATTTACTCCTTAGGCAACATTGTGTCTTCGGCAATCAACATATTAGAACAAGATCTGGCCTTGTTACAACACGGGCAATCTCAGCTACGTTCTATTATGATGCTAAGCTGGACGCTGCAATCTTTGCGTGCAGGCTATGTGCCATGGCGTTTTATAAACACCACGTCTCTGTTTTCAGAATACAATCTGACTGATAAACAGACAGAAATGGCACAAAGGGGAGCCAAATATACAATGCTGCATATTAAGAAACTGGAAAGGTTACCATTCACTGTAGCCGAATCACCATCAACTGAATGGCTATTTCATGGCCAAATCACTCTGCCGGTCACTACGTTTCAGTTTCAATATTGCCTTGAGCAAAGGCAGGCAGGCAAATATGAAAAGATGGGTAAGGGTTACATTTAGGAAACTTGGGAGTTACCATATAGATACTGATGCCGGAATGGGGACCAAGAAGTATTTCTGAGCGGTGCAAACTGCAAGAACGCTTTAAGCGGTTCTCTCATGTGTCAGGATATTTCACTACACGTAGCCTGTAGCGGTTCAGTAGCAAACATATCGTGTCACATGACAGGGACCCCAGCGGCCATGATCACACCGGTTTTCCAGCTGCTCTCCAATGGGAGTTACTTGATGCTAAATGATCATGGTTGCTGTAGGATGCTTCCGGGCATCGCTTATCTGGTCACTGTTAACTCCAGGGTTACTTGCTGTATGCAAGTATTGTTTCCGCCACTGAACATAGTCAGGGAGGCGCCGCTATGGCCTTCACTGAATGTTTCTTTCATACAATTTGATACTTTGAGCAGACTGCAAGCCATGCTTTTACAGCAACCCATGCCCTTAACCTCTGCTTGAGAAACCTTTGAACTTCAAGTTGCAAGGACCTCGACTGAGATACAGGCGCTTATACGTACAAACTGCCCCTTTCATTTCAGAGAAATGTTGGGACGTATCTTCAATATGTCAGATACGAGCGGTATTATACACCTATTTAAGACCATAGGGTCAGGACTGTTAAGCACCTTTCAGACAGTCCTCGGAGTAACCCAAATTTTATACACTCCGTATTGGGAAGCGTATTTGGAGGACTCCCGCTTATCCTATTGCTGATTGCTGGGGTCCTATTCATAATACTACTGCTACGAAATGGACGGCCCAATTCCAGAGGGAATGGCGAACATACTACTGGAGCGGAAATACCGTGAACGCATGGTACAACTTCTGGGCATTTCTTGCCTGCGAGAACTCAATGCCTCCTGGTTCCTATCCTTTCGACCAGTCTGGGTAGACTGCATCTTACCTGTTCTTCGATGCCTGTTTTGCGGAGAAGAATGCACGTTGGATCTTTGTCTAACATTTCCATCAGATGTGCCTCCGGACACGGATGCAATGCTGGACCCCATAAAGGCCCATGCTCTGCGTTGTCCCCAGCGTCTTCCGATTCTGACGAACGCATTCCTTGAGAATCCACAGGTGCCGTTTGCTCCTGCTGGGTTAGGTGACTCCTCCACAGGCACCCAGGTAACAACTGCCGCACAAGCTGCCGCAGCACCGACTGTTGGCAGTACTACATACATCTATGTGCAATTGACGTTCTCTGTGAGGCGTTGGTTTTGTCGTCTGCTGTAGCTAACACTGATAGTTGTGCTTCCCAGCCAGGACACTTAATCTCGAATTGGCTCATCGCGTCCTGGGAAAGAATTCGGCTTCTCCACTCGTTTTCATAATAAGCGAGAAAATTTGGAACAGTTCCTAAATTGACACTTTCGCTTGAGAAAAACATGGCCTTCTTCCGCTTTGAGTGAAGCAACTTATATAAAGAAACAAAATAGACATTTATTTTTTTAGTGGCAATTGGAAATAGCTGAATTGGAACATTTTTTGAGTTTTTTTTAACAATTTTAAAACCATGTTTTTACTTGCTTTTAAAATGTTTTTAAATTGTCCAGATTTTAAACATGGTCATTGTCATCCTGTTCGGAAGAGGAGTGGGTGTTATGTCCCGTATAGAGGCCCTAATGTAGACCCGTTCATACATGCCCTAAAATGGACGTATTCGTACTTGCCCAATTATGGTCAAAGCCGCATATGCCCTATTACTGTCATAACTGTACATGTCCTATTATAGTCATGATTCCTTATATAGGCATGATCTTTCACCTACATTGGTCCTCACTAGTACACAACGTGCTCTGAGGGCTGAACGTTATCTATTCTGTGGTTTTGAATACAGCAGGGTTTTTCCCAAACACAGACCCACACTGTACTCATCAATTATGCATGGCTCTCTAGGAATACACCACCTGCATAATATGCATGTACAAAGTTCACCCCTGACGTCGTCCTCAAGTCTAACATGGCCATTACAAACCATACAAAGCAACCAGAGTCTTCAGGGTATAAATATACCACATCTTACCCCAGTAAGACAGAGGGAACCGAGACTTCCATGCTGACACCCTGACCAGAGACGCTGAGGCTCCTGCATGCAGTCGCTCCAGCTGACAGCGATCTGACACAGCCCTTGCGGGGTGTCCAACTCAAGACCAGGACGGGGTCCCACACTCTCTCTATTCAGGTATGGGGGTTCGACTAAATCCTAGAAGGATTCTTGGCTCTTAGGCTTTTAGACCTACACATATGCTAGGTACACTCAGGTACATCTAGTTAGGCATCGTAGGAGTACGCGCTCTTTTCTTAATGCTTTTTATATTCATGTATGTATTCATGATTATTGCAATATGGTAGAACTGTTCTACCCCTTCACTTTTATCGTACTGCTGATAATATATCTCTGATATTGTCTGCTGGTTGTCGCAGCACATATATTTTACACTAGAATAACAACTGTTCAATAAATACTTATTGAAACGCCCAGACTGTTTATTCTGTGTAACTCTCTGAGACAAACTGAATAAGTAAGCACGAGTGACTGAGCAAAAAGTAGTATATTGTTTCCACGATTCTGAGGGATCAGGGCTGCATGATCTAAGGTTGCCAGAAACTAATCTCTCCCCGATAAGAGGAGATTCTAGTGGCACTGTGAGCTAGCTAATGCAAATCCGGCTAACATACGCAGTGGGGGTGTACAGAGTCAGTCTGCCATCAAGCCCACGGTTTATGTTATCCAAACACGCAGGTCCTGCATGGGCACTATAGGAACTACACGACAACATGAATATAAAATGCATTGATAAAAGAAAGCGCGTACTCCTACGATACCTATCTAGATGTACTTAAGTGTACCTAACATGTGAGTAGGTGTGAAGCCAAGAATCCCTCTAGGATTTAGTCCAACCCCATTACCTGAAGTGTGAGAATGTAGGAGCCCTTCTTGGTCTCGAGCTGGACACCCCGCGAGGGATGTTCAGACTACTGTCAGCTGGAGCGTCTGCATGCAGGAGCCTCAGCGTCTCTGGTCAGTGTGTCGGCCTGGAAGTCTTGGTTCCCTCTAACTAACACTAGCAAGATGTGCCGTATTTATACAGAAAGTATCTAGGGTTCCTTTGTCCCTTGTTGCTTGTATTAGCCATTGTTGGATGTGAGGATGACGTATGGGATGAACCGTGTACGTAGATATGGGGAGGAAGGTGGTGTAGCCCCAGCATGGTTTCTGAGAACCCTTATGAATATTCATTCATACTGTGTGAGTCTATTGATAGAGTTATAGGACTCTATTGTTTAGGAGAAACTCTCCTTCTGCACCCAGGACTAGAACTAGGTAAAGGTTCAATCCTAAAAGGCCCATTACAGTGTAGTGCAGGGGAGGTAATGTAGGTGAAGGGGTATGATGTTACCCGGGCCTATATTAGGGTACCTATATGGAACATAACAATGCTAACTTAACAAAATTTCTCCCTGGTCGAGTTGGTATCTGGTAGCTGAAATAAACTTAATTTTGATGCCAGCTCGCTCTCGCTATCTCTCTCTCTCTCTCTCTCTCTCTCTCTCTCTCTCGAACTCCTAAGCAACCATTACCCTTTCTTAAGTCACTCAGAAAGTGGTTGGTACGAAGATCGTGCAAAGTGGCAGAGGTTTTTGCAATCTGGTCAAAGTTCTACGGAAAACTTAGCAACTTTTCATAGTTTAAAACATTTTAACGTTTTTCACTTTGGGACAACCCTCTGAAAATCATGGCTTCGGTGACGATTAAATCGCATATAATCGTAACTAATGCGAAGGAAAAAGTTCTGCATAGAATATGCTTTGAAGAGAACAGCTTAGGCCCACATTACGAATTTTCAGCTGATTTCGATTTGAGTGCAAACTCCTGTAAAACAAATCACAGCCAAAGCAAAAAAAAGAAACAAGAAGAAATAGGCAACAAAGTAAATATTTTCATATTTTAATAATGTAATACATTGAATGACATTGAAAATATAATACCACCCGCTTCAAAACCAGTCCCATGTTACAAATGAACAGGCAGATATCCTCAGACATAATTGCCTTTGAGGTCCATCAGTCACTTATGAGTGCACAATATCTGAACTGATGAGACTAGGAATTTTCACATATCAGTGGTGTAGTAACAAGAAATACATCCAGTCTCAGAGCTTCTAAATTGGGCATCTCTCAGCAATGGGATAATGCTCCTCTTAGGCATGAGAATAAAAATTGTAACCACACTTCACGACCTCGAAGGTACTCACCAAGTGGAAAGTATTCGTCCAAAAGGCAACTTTTTATAATCTGATAAAGTGGATGTCGAGGGTCAAAATATTGGATTGTTGATGCATCAACTGTATTTTTATGTTTATTGGAATATTACTGCCGATGAGCAGATCTAGTAGTCCAGCACAAAGGGAAGAAAGGATGATGGACTGTAAACTGAAAGAATCTTATGGTCCAAATCTTTCTCCCTGGTTAATGAGTCAGCGTCACAGAAAAGAGAAGCTAGATTGTCGGCAGAATTCAGTGTGATTTCAAATTCAATATAGTGAAAAGTTGGGCTGGAAGAAGTAAGAACAATAAAAATGGATATTGACCAGTGACTTTGTCAGATGTTTGAGAGTTGGGTGTACCTTTTGTTAGATTCATTTCTAAATGTACCAGGAAGGACTTGGATGGAAAGTCATTATGATTATTTTCAGCAGCCACAGCTTCTGTTATTAGCAGGGCACTAGACAAATTACCAGTGACATATTTTTGCTGGCATTGGTACCTCTTGGCAGGCAAAACCTGGAAAAATACTTTGAATCAGCAACGTATTTCTTGCTTGCCATCTGGTTGTTTATTTTCATTTATGCATAAATTACACGTAGTTTCGAGAAGTATTATTCATTTATTGCTTTTTGAAAAATGTGCCTTCAAAGGGATGTTTATAGCAAAACACAAGTTGCTGTTGTTTGCGTGCCTAGAGGAATATTCTTGTTTTTGTATGATGTCTGTAGAGAAGTAGACACGTAGGACAATTTGATTTCCTTGGAATAGCCTCCTTCGTTAATTCCATTTTTTATTGTTAGTGACCATATGGTAGCAACAAGAGAATGCAATAAAGTTCTAGCGCACTATGAGTGAAATACATAAGTAAACAACTAAATAAATATCGGAGCAATACAGGGCAGAAAGTTGCACCTTTCAAAGTTGAGCAACAGTAGTGCAATTGCCATTGACCCGTTGTAAAGAGTATGGACCTGGAAACCAGTTAAAAAGTCCCACTTCCTCTTATGATGAAGGCCAGATTTCTGCAGGGTAAAAATAAACATATTTGTTAACAGACTATTTCATGGGAATCACCGCTTTGTGTTTTACTAAAAGAATACGTTTCAGTGACGTAGCCTATAGACATTACTTTCATCAATGGTACAAAACATTGAAACCTAAGAGAATACACTGTTCAATATGTGAAAAAAAGTTTGTGAAGCATTTGCTTACGACACTACACCTGCCAATGCCACTATAATTGTGTGCAAGTACAGGGAGTGGAGGAGATGACTGAAAGCTGGGTCGTGTCTGTGAAACATGGGGAATGTAGGTTGAGGTCCTGCAGGAGCACATATCTTAACTTAGATGCAGCACATGTAATGTGGATAAAAGACAGTGGACTAATTGATCTTCTGCCTAAAGCTGTTTATGACTTGTAAGAATGCATGCACTTTTTTTCAATATCATATGTTTACCTGACAGTGAGACTCTACTTACCACTTGTGACCAGCCAACACAATTTTGCTTCAGGGGTTTTGGGGGTCTGTCTTTCTAACTAAAAGTCATCCTGTAACATTAATGCTGAGAGCTGTAGAGGTGAGGGGTAGGGAGGAGGAGGGCAAGGAGGCTGTTTCAGAAGAAGCCCAAAAATAAATATCTACAGTCTTGCCAAAATGTCTCATCTGGGAGTGGGTGTTATGGCCCATGGAGTGGACCTGCCATCCAGCTTGGAACTAAAAGAGTTTTCTTGGGTGGCAATAAACTGATCACAGACAAAATAGATTAATTGAATGGCTCTGCCGCCTTTTCTCACACTGGATATGGACATAATGAAAGCTAGATCCCGTATAGAAAAAGGCAGAGTATCCAAGTTGGCATCAAAGAAATGCAAACACCTTAAAGTAGCAGTCAGCCAGACTTTGCAACCTGGAAGTTTGCTCAAGAGGGAATAATGTGTGCCTCCCAGGAATGGCTGAAGGCCCTAAAGAGGCAACTTTAGAGTTCACCCTGGAGATATTTCCTACAGGGTTCAAGGACTCTGACACTGTCAGAGACATTCAGATTAACAAGGGTCACTGAACACCTAGACCGCGATACCCCTGGGACCATAATCCAGTATGCTTACCATTCAGCATGAGCTCTACAAAGGTAAGATATCTTTGCATTCAGCTAACCGGGAACATTATAATTTATCATACAATGCAAGTGTGTTCTCCCTCTGTTCTGATTTGAGAGTGGAGACACTGCAGGCCTGGAAGTAATTTGATGAAGACAATTGCAAGGTAAGTCAGGAACAATATGCATTACTTCCACCCACACATTTGCACAATGATGTTTGTAGCAATCAGAATTTCTACACTGAGCATGTGCTTCTCTATATTAAAAATCTGGGAACTGAGTGTGAGGATCACATTGCTATTTAGACATATTTTCTTTTGCCCAGTACAGTAATGAGTTACACCACTATCAAGAAATTGGATGAAGTAGCATGGTGTTTCATATTAGTACACTTTTTAATTTTTTTCTTATTCCTTTTTTCTACAAAACATAGTAAGGTCAGAAGTGGGGTTTATTCTTCCTTGCTGCTTTTCGTTTAAGTTACTGCCCTGTTGTTGCTGTCTCAGTTGGGTCTTTTGTGACACTCTTTTGCAGTGTTAGGCTCAGTGCTTTCTCTTCCCTGATATTTGGGGCTGAATGAGAAATGGATATGACAATGATCCCCTGGGCTTGTCAGAATGAGGATCTTCATGGATCTATTTTTCAAAGTTGTGGTGTTCTTCTGCTCTTTCTTTTCTTGAGGGTTAGAGAGTACAAGGTCATTAGCATAGCCACTAATGTTTATCTGTGCTAATAATAGATGTGTTCTCTGTCATTATGCTGAGGGTTTTTTGATAAGAAAAGATGGAGAGTATCAGGATGGTTAAGCACCAAATGAGGAGCTTTTGATACAATGAAAGTTAATTCTAATTTCTTGGCAAGTGAAGGAGAATAATTGTAAGTGACACAGAATATAGTTTTACTGGGGCAGGTAGGGCTTGAGATTACTAGGCTACAGGCAATTAAAGTTGGGAGATATGATGGTCCTCATGCTCTTCATCTGCTAGGGACCTGTCCTGTGGATGAGACCGACAATTTCAAAACACTGATTCCCACACGTTAGTCTTCACTCTAAACTGAATATTATTGGATTTACTTATGACTCCCAACTTTTTGACTTCCATCCTCCTGTTTTTGGTGACTTCGTTTTTAATGGCCTTAGGACTCTACACACTTCATCACAGCCAACCCGTGATAAAATGCTTTTGCTTTCTCTATTCAACATTGTAAAATTGTCTTACACCCAATTGGCACATTCAGAGCCACATTTATGAGGTCCTACTTGCACTTTTGCGCCACTGGAAAGTCACTTTTTTGGCGTTCCGGTAGCGCAATGTGCCACAGCATATTTATAAGGCCATGTAAAACCACATTACATGACTTTTCATGGCCTTATAAATATGTGCCCCTTTAACGCAGAAAACTGCGTGAAAGGGGCATTCCATGGATGTTGCTGTGGGTGTTTCCACTCAACACCCATGGAACCTGACACATTCCCAGATTTATGAGAAATCATAAACCTGGGAATGTGTCAGAATCTAATGCCACCCCAGGGGTGGCGTTAGGGAGTTGCAACGAGGAGAAATGTTTTCATTTCTTCTAAAAAATCACTTGAATTGATTGATTTTGTGCAGGAAGGTGTACCTTCCTGCACAAAATCAATCAGCCCCGCAACGCAGGCAACCTTGCACAGTGGTGCAAGGGTGCCTGCGTTGGCGCATGGCAGCCCATTGTGCGGCGGCGCTGTGGAAAAGGACAGGAATGCACAGTATCACATAGATGCAGCACATTCCTGCCCTTTTGTTTTGACGTAGGGCAGGTAGCAAGATTCCTTGCGGCACTGCCCTACGTCAAAACCTCATAAATGAGGCCCTCAATTTACTTGTAGTCCCTAGTAAAGTGGAACTACCAGTACCCAGGGCCTGTAAATTAAATGCTTCTAGTAGGCCTGCAGCATGATTGTGCCACCCACTTAAGTATCCCTTTAAACCTGTTTTAGGCTTACCATGACAGCCTGTAAGTGCAGTTTAACCTGCCATACTGACCTGGCAAAATAAACCTTTTTACAGGCCTAAACCTTCCTTTTTAATACATATAAGTCCCCCTAGCGTAGGCCCAAAATAGGCCATAGGGCAGGGTGCAGTGTATTTAAAACGTTTGACATGTACTTTTAAGTTTTACATGTCCTGGTAGTTAAAAACTCTTCAATGAGTTTTTCACAACTGCAAGGCCTACCTTTCCCCTAAAATAACACTGGTTTGCCGTGTTATATTTTATAAGAGATAACTTTACGTTGGGAGTAAATAGGATTGTTGAGTTTGGTGTCTGAAGAATTATATTTTAAAACCCTTTTCAATGATAAAGCTTGAGCAACTATTAAATGGAACAGCACTCCCAGTATCCCCATGGCTGTACAGATTTACTAGAATGGTGTCTTGGCTTGCATTGCTCCGTGTAGAAACTGACCTTTGAGGCAAATAAACTGGTGTCAGACTTTGAGTCATGTTACCATGTTGCACAACTATAATCTTTAATACCTTGTAAAAACGAATTACGTCATGTTCCAGTTACTCATGTGGTGCAGCAACCTGAGGACCTGTGCTCACATTAGAGGTGAGCTTGGAGGTCCCGTTTGATGTTCAGGTTTTGCACAGATTGTGGATGAAAGTAACTATCAATCTGGGAGCCAGGGTTTTGTTTACATCAAAGCAATCAGTTTAGGGATGGTCCCTGATCTTTTATTGTCAAGGTTTTATGGTTGGACGGTAATTAGCCATTTTATATTTTATAGGTTATGGAGCAGATGGATGAGCATTACAGGTTTCTGCAGTTTACAGAAATTTGTGACAGGTAAAGAATTAGTTGATCACACTTCTTGATGTATGATGGGGTGATGGGTAAGTTGAGGATGTTGTGACCGGCTTTTCTGATCAAGCCTACAGTGCACCATGTTAATGTAACTCAGAAGTAGGCAGGGCTATTGCTGAGCTGCACAGTTCTTGTTTACCTATGTGCTTTTAAGCAATGTCGAACCTCTGAGAGAAATGGTTAAAGAAACCAGGGAACCCCTGTTGATAATACAATGAGGCATAGGGTAGGTGTTCAGACCAACAATATTATTTGGATCAATTCATTAAAAAAACTAGAGGATAATTTCTAGTTGTGTGGTGTTTTTATGGGGTAATACAGTCTTTTAAGTCTAAATCAGTGTTCATTATATCTGAGGTACCAGGGTGAGTCTTTACACTAAATAAATATAGCCTAACAACCAGATTCCATGTGCTGAGTTTTATACCGGCCAGGCGATATATTGCATTTAAATGGAAAACAGGGACTGGTTAAATTGTGATTGCTGGATAGCTCTCTTGAAGAATTGGTCAATGGCTCAGAGAGACTTAAAAGTTGCTGCACATGTAGCACAGAGTTTTGGGTCTAGATATACAATCTGTGATATCTTTTTAAACATTTCAGACTTCGGATAGCTGTCTGCCTGATGAATACTGAGATATTGGTGCACCTCACTGTGAAGCAGATTTCTGAACACACATCAATGCACCTTAAACAGTACTAAATGGCAAATGGATGAATTAATATCCTTGATGACCAAACAACTTCATTGTTTGGTCTTTTGCCTGATGTCCTACTTGTTTGTGATAACCTTGAGCATGGCACAAACTGTATTCAGTGTTTTTATTAGTGATTGATATCTGATAAACTGCTAAAAGAAATATTCTGAATAGCTTACGTGTAGCAGGGTACTTGTCAAGTTTGTGCAGAATGTTCCAACAATCTAAGATCACAGATGAAAGCACGGGTGAAAACATCTGTGGTGATGATGAAGAATGTTTGCTAAAATACCAAATTTTCTATTTTGCAAAAGAGTAATATTTAAACTGGAGTGCGTCAAGAAGGTCCTGTATATATGAACTCAGCAAGGATTTATGTTGTTGAGGAAGGTCACATGTTAATAAGGACAAGGGGACCCAATTGTAATGGTCAGGGACCTTGGGTATTGGTAAGTTACAAACTCAGAGAACGCATAGGAAGGGAATGAATATAGACTCGGAATCAGTACTATATTAAAGCTGTCCAGCCGGACAGGGTTATTTTAATGATGCTTTCAGTTCCAAACACAGAATAAAGTGGGAGACAGTCCTGCGTCCAACGCAAAACATACAACATAAAACATAAACAAAAACTCAGGCAGGGGAACAAGCTTGTGAACTATACAGAAGTTACAACAAGCCAAAATGAACAATGACACCGTTACACTTAAATAGCAAATTGGATAGTGTTTGCAGTGTACTATTAGTCGACGACGTTTCGATCCCGTAAGGACAATACTGGGATCATCATCAGGACATTGTGTTACATGCCTGAGAAAGATTTGCCTTGCGTGAATGCGCGAGGGTAATTGGTAATAAAATATTTAAAGCAGGACTGTAGTGGCGGGTCCGATCTAGGAGCAAGCCGTGCTGGATCGCAGTGGCGAGTCTGACCAGGAAGACGGCCGCGCTAGAAGAGTGACGGTACAATACCCATCTACTTATAAGCAAGGAGGAAATAATCTGGACGGCAATTACAGGTCCAGAGTGGAGAAAGCTGGTTCAATGACCTGAGTGATCCGAGTTTTGCGAGCGGACTCAATGAGTTGAGGAAGGTCACAGCATTTGTGGCATGTTTTCTGCCATGTAAACAAAGAGAAGCAAAGAGAAGACACCTGTAAAAGTATCAGTGCTGCTGTGGTTCAGGACAGACAGATAGATGTTGAAAACCTTTCTACAGGTAAATGTTGAGAGCATGTCCACATTCAACACACTTTTTTCAATGAATTACTGTTTTTTTGGTATTTTCTACATTCATGAAGCATAACTTATTCTTCAGGTGTCTAGAATCTTTGCAAATGGCACATAGGGCCTGATTTAGATCTCAGTGGATGGGTTACTCCATCACAATGGTGACGGATATCCTGCTCACCGAAATATAAGTCCCATAGGATGGAATGGAATTTACATTTTGGCGGACAGATTATCCATCACCGTCATGACAGAGTATCCTGTCCTCCAAGATCTAAATCAGGCCCATAGTCATTTGCAGTATAGGATTGGGCACAACACCAGATCCATGACCTGATGTTGTGTCTAACTCAGTGAAATCACCCAACCTGGCCACATCTACACACAGACTATGGATATGTGTAGAATTGATTGAAGGCATGCTTTTTTTGGGAGCAATGAGTTTCTTCACACTTTTTCGGTTTCATTTTGTTTTAATTTTTTGGTTTTATGTTGCAGTTTAAGAATTACTATTTTTCAACTGCTTTATGCAAATTTATATCTGTTTTATATTTATTTAGTTGTTTACACAAATTTCTGTGATGGTTCTTCAAGTGGCTAGTCAGTGGTTTCACAAAATCTTGTTTGTTCGATTCACCAGATCTGATTAGTTTGTGGCATCTTATACAGTATGTCAAAAAAGACTGCAATTCTTCATCCTCTGCTTCTTTTTCCTGTTGCAAGACATCTGTAGATGAAGTTTCCACCTCTTCTTCTGCATCTTAATGATCCCTTTGGTACTCATCCTGGGCAATTTCTTTGGGGTGCAAAGATCAGAGATGTTTCCACATCCATGATGTTCCCATTGAGGACTCCCCAGATTGGCCCCTGTGCAGTTCCTGATTGCAGATGGTGCAGGTGCCAATGCAAACGTTTACTTTTTTCTCAGGGGTAGACTGAAAAACTACCACACCACTGACTGTTTTTAAGGCCTATTGGTTGGCAGTGATTTGGAAGTTATTGCAGCCACAAATGCTTTGTAATTCTGGCAGTTACGAGGAGTACTTGGTGTACAAATTGCAGCACTTAATGCCTGTTTGTTTGCAGTGTGTCCAGATGAGGCTTTTGATTGCTTGTGACAACACCAGTCTGTCTGAATTAGCAATGTAAAATGCTATTCAGGAAAACGTTTCTGCAGCCTGTTGGCATATTTTTTGAAGACTTTTCATAAGGCAGCCTTTTTTTTAACCTCCTATAAGGTACCACGGTGCTAATAAACAAGTGTTGCAGGCATAGGGTGTGCTGGGGGGTGGTGGGGCGGGGCGGGAAAGGGGCAGGGTGGGGGGGTAGTAAACTCGGACATACGACGGAACGTGGGTTTTACTTCTTGTTTCCAGTCCCGTGGGATTGAGAAGGTAACATGGGACACAACATTTTTACAAAGTTTTAGTTTACTAGTTGAGGGCCTAGAGGCTTTGTAATCACCTTTAATAATGATAATATTTGAGGTTTTTTAAATAAATGTCTTCGTTTTTCCCTTATTTCTTTAACTTTGGCAGTATAGTGACACTATTCAAAGTACAGCGGGACTAATAAATTACAGTAACAAGCTCTTCTGATTGGTTCCTGCATCTTTTCCAACATTACCTTGCTTGTTCTCCGTAGCGTAACAGCCATTCTACAAAGCACAAGCATTTTTCATGGTTTTTTGGTTTTGTGGGGACTTAAAAACAAAGGCTATAGTCAGTGATCAGCAGGAGCATGAAGAGCCCCAGGAGGAATCTAGGAGGCTACCAGAGTTTGTTGTATGGCAGTTGTTTCTGATTGGAGAAGGGGAGAGAAAGTCTGCAAAGACAGTAACTTGCAAACTTTGCAAGAAGCCATTCAACCGGGAAACTGGCACAAATACAGCTTTGAGAACTCAGGAATGTATAACCATCTTAAATCTTGACATTAATAGGGGTTTATAGCACCCAAAAGATACCAGCGAGAAAAGCATGGGGCATCAACATCATCCACAGTCCTGCAGGATATAAGGCCTCCTGGATCCACTTTACCAACAGCTGTCCTCTAGTGTGAGAAGAAATAGTTGGATTGCTGTTCTAGCTCACCAGGCTAGCTGCAAAAAATGTGTATCTATTGTTTACTTCAAGTTTACTTCAAATTGGAATTCCTTGATTTTTCTTAAGTTTTTCCTAAAAAAAAACAAAAAAGCAAAATCTTTAAAAACACCAAAAAAGGTTCTTTTTGGAACCACATTTGCTAGTTTGAAAATAGAAAAAAACTTTTTGTTATGTCTACTGTCTCTGTCTTGATGTTGCTAAAACGTTATAGTCTGCTGCAGAGAGCTATAGCACTCATTAAAAATTCACTATTGTGTTATATATCCCACTCAGAGTGGGGGCCTATAATAAGGGATGTGGCCGTCAATGGTTGTTACAACCCACTATGGCAGGCTACAAGCCCATTAAAAAGTTCTGTTCCTTGAAAAAAAGAATGTCCTAATGAAAAACAAAGGCCTACTGGGCCTGTTTTATTAAACAGACAAACTGTTTCTGTGCCACAGGGCACCTTTAGGCAGATGCACAGGGCACAAACAGAGATAATGCGCCATACTGGAAATAATGCACTACCCCTATGGCAGCTGCAAGCTCATGCTGCCCTGGTGGAACCACATTAGTGAAAGGTGGACTAGTTGCTTGAAACAGCTGGCCCATCTTTCTCTGTGCAGATTGCAAATGCCTGCACTTTAAAGAAGGGACAGAGATCCATCCCGCTGTGCATGCGTGACTGCATCCGCCTGTAGGGGGATGTCTAGGGGTCCATGGGATCCTCTTTTCTCCCTGCAGGGGTTGCTATTGAGAGGCACATTGAGAGTGCATCTCCTCTTTGTAGCTCACAGAAGGTGCACCTCCTGATGGCCAATTTACCTTTGCACCCTTAGCCATAAAAGTGTGCGGGTGCAGAACAAAGTGTTTCTCTCATTAGCACCACACCCCCATGCTAATGAAGGAACACTCCCTGCAGATAGCACTGGTGTTAGAGGTACACCAGCGCTACCTGCATTAGAGAAAAGAACACATAAGAATCAGGATGTAAGAGAGGAAAGTAGAGATGGCTCTATTTGTAATATTCTGAGGCTGTCTCTAACCCTTCTTCAAAACTCAATCATACAAGCATTTGTAGAATAGACATTTTCCCACCTTAAACCCTATGCTAGGCTAGTCTCCCATGGATGTGTTGTGAAGCATGGGTGAGTTACTTCAGTTTCAGTGTGGATTTTCCTTTCTCACCTACTCCAGCAATCATGTACACCACAAGAAATTAAAGCACTAGAGCTATCAATAGCTTTTCAGCCTACTTTCTGACTTCATTTTGCATGCTTTCATGGGTTACTAATGGAGCATTCTGCATACTTTTACCGGTGGTTAAACTGCTGTTCCTACTTCTTCAGATGTACTACCTTTATATCACAGTTATATTCAATAGCCGAGTGTGCAGCAAATCAAGTTTTTAGTCCACTTTGTAAAGCTGTGCAGTTTGTACATTTCACTCCTTAGAGGGCCTAGATGCAGTCTACTTTTTGAACAGTTTCTAAACTGTGTTTCCAAAGGATTCCATGTGTGTTCCGCTCCAATTGCTTTGTCGGGATGTAAGAGTAGAAAGTAAACATATCTCCAGAATGCATACTTTCACACCTTAAACCATGTGCTGCTTTTCTCTGATTTATTATCACTTTTATTGTAGGAAGGAAGGGTGGTTTACCTCAGTTTCACTTTGGATTTCCCTTTGTCACCTAGTTCAGTTGTCACACACACCAAAATAACTTAATAACTACACCTTATTGCACATTAAATAATTTTCATTTGTTTTCTGGCCTACTCTCAAACTTTATTTCACCTATTTTTACAAATTACTAACGAACTATTCCACGTACTTTTCTCAGGGTTAAGGTGTAGTTTCTATATCTTCAGATATCCAACTTATATACCACAATCATAATCAGTGAACGACTATAATGTGAAGTAAATTTTCTATGCAGTTTCTAAAGGCCAATCTCACCCCTTTGGTAGGCATAAATGCAGTTTCGGAAGTGTGTTTCCAATGGGTTGCATGTGTGATTAGTTCCAATTTCTCCCCAGCTTGCAAGGTACTGTGGTACTATGGAGATGAAACTTGAGTGCAGGTACTGTGGGAATATTGCAGTACATCATGGGAGTGTCATGCAAGGTCTTGTGGAAGTACTGCGGTACCAACGAGTCAAAAACAAAAACCTATTATTTGGCTGGAGGGGTCACTCATGACCCTGACCCACAAGTGCTAGGGGTAGTCAAGGTGTTTCTACTCTGCCCCCTTCTTTTCTGTAACTTTAGGACACGGGGGACTGAGTCCTCAAGTCCTGGAATGGAGACAGCAACCTTTTTCCCAACGTTGCGGTCAGCCAATCAAATCTCTCTGTACCGCTGGACCGCTACCAGCCCTGCTACACCAAAATGCTCAATGGGAGAAAAAGCTCTCTCAGTCAATCAAAGGGCCCTAATTTGTGGATTTTAATTACCGCAGGACTCTCGTGGGACTGGCCATTCAGATGTACTTATTTTTTTAACCCTTTCAAGACCACCCCAAACACCTCTTTAAATGCAAATTTCTTGAAATTTGCATTTAGGATTTACACAAAAGAAAGAAAACTATGTTTTCTGAGTAAGATTCTAACTTTTTCCCAAATTTGGAGTAATTTCGTTTAATCATTTTTTCGGTAGCTGTGACAGAAGTTTCCTATGGGAATTACCATGAGAAATCAGCGTTTTAGGACCTCACAAAATGGATCATCCCAAAACTTCCAGTATGGAGCTGAGGTGGATGAACATTTTTTCGGAAAGTTCTGTGAAGATTTGTCAAATGGCCCCAAAGTTATTAGTGAAACAAAGATCGTTCTTCCTATGGAAACTCTGACCTAACTATAGCTACTTAGTGATGACTGAGTTGTCTCCAAGTTGCGGCCAACCAATCAGTTCTCTCGGTACCGTGAGACTGTTATCAGTCCTGCACGACCACAATGGCCAATGGGAGAAAAAGCTCCCTTGGACAATCAGAGGGCCTTGTTTTGTGAATTTTATATAAATATACAGACCATCCATCATTCAGATAAGTCTGAGAACTTCTGATCTTAGCTTCTGCATCTCATCACATTTTTTTTTAAATAACATTTTTAAAGTCTTTCTATTGGTGTTGAATGTTTACCTTTTGTGTATGTATTTCTAATGTATCAGCATTTGTGGTCATACCTACTGGCCATGTTAGATTGCCACACATGCAGGGTGAGTTGGCATGGTCTAATGCTGCTCTCTGGTAGAATAGTTTTTTTGACAAAAGTCTAATGTGCATGAGGATATTCATGCACTGGGGGCTAATATCCATGAGATGGCTGTCTCCTTTGAAGGACACCCCAATATGATTAACAGACAGACCCGTGCCTTAGAAAATGTTGCAAAATCTTACCAAGACATGGCAAACATGCACCAAGAACTTAGTCAAAGTTTAAGGAAAGATAATGCAAGGCAATATACCTTGGCAATGCAGACAATAGAGGCAATAAGCAAAACATGCCACAAGAATCTTTAGTAGAATCTAAGATTAGGAGGGACATACCACCTGCATACCTCACCACTCTACCACAATCACCTCCACAACCTGGACCTGCACCTCCTCCACCTATACCAACTCAACCGGCAGCAACACCAAGTCAACCATTAACAACTTAACCAACAAGACACTCTCAAACAAGCTTGCCTTCAGTATTGTGTAACTTTTGTTTTGTACAATGTGTCTGCTCAATCCATAACTCACTGAAAACAATTTCGTAAAATAAATTACTCCATACCTATAACGTTTTTTCAATAGAAGTTGCATCTATCTTTCATCTTTGTTAAATGTTTGGTGTGGCATTTATAACTTATGATATTGTTATTTATGTTCTGGTCTTTGTTTACCTTCAAAGTTTATTGGGTGAAAAGAATGTATTATGAGTATGAATGCATCTTGTAAGGAAATTGGGCTTGACAGAGGACGCATTATTATGTAAATATTGTAAAAAACAATAAAGACATTATTGTTTTTAAATGTATTGCTTTTGTATACATATCTCAAAATAGAAAATTTGGTGAAAAATATAAGCTGACATTGGGAATGGGCAAAAATAAATAAAATGGGGTGTTAATGCAGAGGGAAAATGCAAACATGGGAGGGGGGTGGCAAATAATAAAAACAGGAAATGCCAAGGGAAGCAGTCAAGAAACAAAGGGGTACATAAAGAGTCCAAAAACATCTGCCCACTTCCCTAAACTGTAATAAAGTCATTCACCAAAGCCAAATGGAGTGTCTAAGTATGTTCTTGTCTTGGGGCAAAAGTTTCAGGTCATCCCCTCTCTCTGTCTTCACCACAATAATGGTGAAGTCCTCTTTTGACACAGATGTTAGTTGGCTGGCCTTGGCAGGACCAGACACACCATGGTAGGAAGACAATACAAGAGTAGCAGGGGAGATAGAGATGACAGACAAATTAGGACAAAGGACAACAGGAGGGTTAGACTGAGGATGCAGAAATAACATAAGGCCTGCTGTCAAGGAGGACATGAGGTCACAGAAAGTTTGGGGCTGTTCAGTGGCTGTCTCTAAGAGTACCCAGACCTCTTCAACTAAAACCTGGATATCCAGATAGATCCCTCTCTGAACCATTCAAATTGGCTTCAGAACCTCTTTCAGAGCAGCTGATGATGCACATTCTGCAGGAAGGGAGTGGGATGCCTAAGACAGCTGTGTTGTGTTGAGGTCTAAAGTGTACCTCAACTGCTGGTATTCTACTGGTAAGGAGGTGGGAGGCGGAGATCATGCCTGTGCAGGGGGCACAAGTATAATAGTGTTGAGAGGATGGCTCGGAATGGCCATAAAATGGCTGACTTCCTCTTCCTCTACGTAATTTATTGTCTGTTGAGGTGGGCAGTGACTTTGCATGCATGAGAAACCCTGCGCATGCAGAAGAGATACCTTCGCATGCCAAAGGGCTACATCGGCATGTAGTGAAAATCCAACACTTTTGTTAGAATTGCAAGGGGAATAGCATTTACCATGCAGCCTTTATCACCCAGGACCTTTACCACACAGTCTTTACCACGCAGGTTAATACAAAATAATCTAATTTTTTATGTTATTGGAAAAAAATGTAAGAGTTAAAGTGTGGGTAGAGGTAAAGGCCAAAAAGAGTGATTTTAGGGTTCAGGAGCCTGTAAAGATAAAAGGAGTGATGGGCTTATTTAGGATTTAAGGTTGGGGAGAAGTAAAGGGATGTAAGACAATTTTAGGATTTAAGGGTGGGTAGAGGTAAGAGGTGGCAATTTTAAGGTTTGGGGTGGGTAGAGGTGCACTGTTAACTCATACATCCGGATCACAAATGTAATAACAGGGATTGAATGGATACCTATTGTTAGTGTAGAAAGTAACGTTTATGGTATGCTTTTAAAAAAAACACAATTGTACTAGATGATAGTTTCTGATTGAAAGTTGTTATTCAAAACTGTTTGAATGTTGATGAAAATGAAGATGCAACTTATTTTTTACTAGAGCATAGCATGTTAGTTTGTGTCAAGATGTTAATTAGGCAGAGTTGTCTCGTGATGGTATACATATGTATATATACAATGTAGTGGTAGTACACCATTTACTATTGACATCAACCTGTGCAAACATATAAATGCAACAATCAAACTAATAGCTCAAGAAAAAAATGAGTTCATTAGCCACATATGAATATCTGACCTCTATTCTGCACCCCATGAGATTTATGTGTAAATCCTTTTTTATACTGCTGTTGGACAACAGTCTTGCACAGTTCTGGGGAGTGCACCATCACACACCCTGCTCAAGACATGTGAATCGCAACATAAGGGTCATAAAAGCACGCTTAATAAGGGCTTGTGTACAAGCGTGCCCTATTGCAGTGATTCTTAAACCTGCGGGCCGTAGACTCATGTAGGTTCGCTACGCTGACTAAGGGGGTCTGCAACTGTTTATAGAATGAATGACTCGGGGGGGATCTGTAACTGTTTAGAGAATTAATTAATATTAGTAGATTAATAACGTATGTACACATAACACAGCAAAACTGAAATTGAAAATTGAAAATTGTTGGAATGCTCTGCAAATGTGAAGAAATGTTAAAATGGAAGCTAAAAATCAAGTTGGTATCCTTTGAATGATTTGAGGGAGCAGTACAAGTACAGCAAAGAGTAGCATGGATGACTGGTGGCCTCAATTGAAGCACGAGCATTGTCCAACAAAAACAGAGGATGCAGTAGGAGCAACAAAAAAAACACATTCCTACCTGGAACCGAGTATATTGCTTTGTCTTTTAGAAATTAACTCACATTTTTAAATGTTCCGACCTCATTAAATATAAAAATTAGATTTTTGTTTGTGAGTCCAAGAAAAATATTTCATATTTTTTTATTTGTTTGATGTATTCTTCTTTCTGTAGTTTTGTGGGGGGGTTTTTAGGTTCACATTGTACAACCTGTTCAGGCAGGGGATGCTGGCTTCCAGTAGTGGTTCAATGGGTGTCCACAAAAGTCAAAAGGCTAAGAACTGCTGCCCTATTGTACTTCTATTGAGGTAGCGTGGTTGGACATCAGTAGGGTGTAAAGAGATGGGGAAAGAGAGCATACTCAATATCACCAGTTACAAGACAGGTGAATTTCTAATAAAGGGTCCCCTATCCTAAATGTGATACATCATGCCTACATACATTCAGTGGGTGCAAGGGTAATGTCTGTGTATTGTGTTGCAAGGATTAATAAGTATAGCTGAGATGTCAACCATATACGTAGCTCCTATTTGATATGTTATTACTTAGCAATGAGCTACATATCACCAAAATCCCCAGCATCGGACAACATGGAAGAGGGGACTGACAGAAGATGGATCAGTTATGTGCACTTCTCAGAAAGGCAGCATACCAATTGGTGAAGCAGCCCCTGGCATTGCATGCTGAGGGTGAGGTGGATGAAGTGCCACTGAATTGCAGTCAATGGCACCTACCACATTAGGGAAGTGGACAAAGGCATAACCACCCTTTAGTATTCCACCAGTGACTGTGGCATGGTGATAAACTGGTGCACTCTTCTGTTGATGCGCCTCGGTACCTGATGTGAGCATCAAGAGTGGCGTGCCTACGAGGTGGCCCTCTGAAAAGATCCACCAGTCATGAAATTGAGAGCATTCAGTATTTTTACACAGGCAGGAATATCCCAGGAGCGAGTAGTAGGTAAATCAATCAACCAGTCAGGGATCACATCAAGTGAGAAGCAGTATCTGGTAATGGCTGCTTCCCTGGACATGCCACAGATGTTGATCCTTTGCCTGTAAACCATCTCTCGCCTCCTCAAATAAGTGTTGCTCTAAATGAGAGGAAAAGCATCAAACATGGTCCCAAACACATTGAAGACAGATATAGTTTTGTGTGTGATTGAATTTCTTATGTGGTCAGCTTGGCTGTTATTTGTTGGTGCTGAATGCGTGTTCACCTGTAGATTGGTGGTGGAGTTCAGAACAATCACTCCTTGCATTACCAGGTGTGCTGCAAGTATTGCATGCCTTGTCACAAATTGCAACTGAATTTGCTTTTAGGAAAGAAAATGTTAGGATATTAACTAATAAAAAATTACCCTTGTTTTAGCATTTCATAAGATTGCTTTCAAGACAATAATTCTTATCCAAAATAAACCCATGTTATAAAATTAAACAGCATTTGCTTAAAGAATGCTGTTCTATAAAAACACACAGTATTTGATGCAGAATTTCAACAATTAGGATCTTCAAAAAGGGTTCCTACATTTTCGAATATATTGCTATATTTGTTTTGGGTCTGAATTATTTTCTTTTGGTAGGTGCAGCAGCACCAGTGGTTGACCAAGTGTGGTGCTGGACTCACTTCAATGCTTACCTGGGGTATTACTACTGTATTGGGTTCTTTTTGGCTGTAGTAAATGTAGAACTTCAGCTTGTGAATATAACTAGTCGTACCCTTTTGTGGATGAGTGCATGCCCCTCATTAAACCCCTCATTAAGCCTCACTTAACCCTGTCTTAACCCTCCTTAAACCTCTCCCATTTTGTAGTAAGTAGTCCTCATTTTCCAGCCACTCTCCCAGTCCCTCCCATATTTACTACAAAAACATATGTGTACATGTGCAGAGTCTTCACTTGGGGAGGAGATCTCTGCCCTGCATGAAAAAGGTAGGGATAGACAGACTTGGAATCCTCCGTACATAGGTTCATGAATAGCATTTGGTGGTATGTGAGTAGTACTATTTGTAGCACTACTAAACAAAGTGTAGATGTGAGTATGTGACCTGGTTGAGTGAATACGAAACAAGTAAATTCCTAGCACTATCCCATTAATAGAATTTCAGACATTGGTCCATGTATCAGAATATTTACTAACAAAGTTGGGTAAGCGTGTTTTAAACCAACCTATAAAAGTTTCTTATTAATGTGAAAAAGAGACAAGGCATAACTAACTAAATAAACCCATTGTTGCTATTCAGGAATCCTTGAATATTCTAACACGGAAAATGCTAGACACAGACCTATCTACCAATTAAAGCCCTAGTTATGTGTGGACAGGGTTAAGGGTCCGTATAACCGCTCCTCTGAGTTACCCACACTGGGGGTACCAGAAAGTCAGGGGGCAGGAAAATCATGAATTATTGGGGAATCAGTAATTCATGGTCCGATTCCCCCAGTAACTCTTCATGTTTCCCCACCACTTCATCCAGACCTTTTGGCTGCCCTCAGCAACCCAAACCTTTAGGTGAACGTAAATAGATCTTTGGAGTTCCAGTGCATCTCAAAATTCAGATGGAGACAGTAACCTTTATTACCTGCCCCATCAGAATAAAGTGGATACTAGTCATGAGGGTCTCAGGACTCTTTCCTGAAACATGCTTTATGAATTCAGATCTAACTCATGGAAAATAGCTATCTCAAAGGGATATTCCAAAAATAGTTTTGCCCACTCGATTTACTAATGAGATCAGCCAATTTAAGGAGGCAGCATCCATCAACACCTTTTTTTTAATACCACCAGATTTCATATTATCTTCTATGTGTGATCTTTCCTGCATTAAGGCAGCTGTTGTACAAAGGGCATGCACATTTTGACCACTATCAGGCTCCAGGTTCATTTGCGACTCATTCTGGAAATGTACGTATGCATATAATTACCATTGAAACCCATTGAAATGCATGAAAACTTAATCAATAAATTTAAACAAAAAAATCAGGCTCCAGGTTCATAAATAGTTCATTATAAACCAAAAACCAAGCCTTTTTTCATCAGTGGCATCAGTAATCTCCACCAAGTAATTATTGATGTACTGTCCTGTATTCAAATTACCCAAGGGGCTAAACAACATTTGCTGACAGCTTAATTGGTTGCTGACAATCAATGGATAAGAAAGACTGTACTTAGGAATTGGTTTTTCCCAGTTACCAACGTCATATTTGCTTTTCTATACCTGATTCATTATCAATATACTAGCTCTAAATGTTTGTTGTACAGATACTAAGGGCCTTATTTATGAGGCTCTTACTCTGCTATTGCGTCACTTTTTGTGACGCTGTGGCAGCGTAAAAAATGCGCCACACTGTGCCATATTTACAAAGTGACGCATCTATGCAGATGCGTCACTTTGCAAACCCCTGTGCTACATTATACCTGCAACAGGTATAATGTATGCAGGGTGAGCGTACCTGCACAGAAAAGGCTCGTAGAAGTGTTGCAGTGAAATCTATAAGATTTCATTGCGACACTTCTACGGCTGCACTGCGTCAAATCCTTACGCCTGCTTGAAGCAGGCGTAAGGGTTGATGCAGGCCTTTTCAAATGGGGCTTGCCCATGTGAAATGACTCATTGCTGGAGTTGTGTCTGTTTCCAGACACACTCCAGCAATGCGCCATTTTTCCGCCGACAGATACGTCAGAATTCCTGACGTATCTGTCAATCCCTGCGACATGGAGCGCCGTGCAGTAAATATGGCGCATCCATGGTATCGCAAGGAGGCCGCACTGAAAAGTGTTGCATCACTGTTTTACCACAGTGATGTGACACTTTTCATAAGTGAGGCCCTGATTTCTTTACCTTGACATATGCCATTTATTACATTTAATCTGCTGTTGTCGTGCTCGACTGAGTCTCTGTTGGAGATGGCCCTTTTTGCAGGGTTATCCCCAAACGTTGTGCTTCTTCCTCCTAATTTTTCCTGACCTGCTGTAGTTGGTTTTAGGACTCTGGGCACTTTACCACTGCTATTCAGTGCTAAAGTGCATATGCTCTCTGTGAAAATTGTTATTATGGATTGGTGTTTCCATGATTGGCATATTTGATTTACTAATCAGTCCCTAGTAAATTGCACTGAGTGTGCCAGGGCCGGTAAATCAAATGCTACTAGTGGGGCTGCAGCACTGATTGTGCCACCCACATGAGTAGCCCTGAAAAGGTAACTCAGACCTGCCACTGCAGAGTCTGCGCGCAGTTTGTAACTGCCATGTCGACTTGGCAAGTGTGACCACTTGCCAGGCCCTAACCTTCCCTTTTCTTACATGTTAGTCACCGCTAAGGTAGGCCCAAGGTACCCCTGTGGGCAGGGTGCAGTGTATGTGAAAGGTAGGACATGCCCTGGTGTGTGTGGCATGTCCTGATAGTGAATTACTGCCAATTTCGTTTTTCACTATTGCAAGGCTACCTGTCCCCATAGGAGGGAATGGGGAGTTTGTTTATAACATCTTATAAATATGAAAACCCCTGGGAACAAGATAGAAAAATAAAGTTTAGTATGCCTGAACTCAGAATCTAAAGATGCATCTTTTAGTAAAGGTGATTCTTACATTCTGTGTTTGAAAATACAACTTTTATAAAGTAGGTATTTTCTTGCCTAGCCATCCGGTGTGCCTCTGCTGGGTTTGTGGATTGACTGTCTGGCTTTGGAGTGACAGGGGTTGGGGAGGTGCAATTCTCTCAGGCTGCTACCGGGGGTTGATGTGTGTCCTGCCTTTCCTGAATGAGAGGGCTGGGCTGAATAGACCTGGACTGCATTCAGAATGGTGGGAGGAGTTCTCACTGGCACCTGAATAGGCCTGGTCTGCATTTAAAGTGGTTGGAGGAGATTTCCCTTGCACCTTAATAGGCCCTGTCTGCCTTGGACAATGCTGTCTCCACCCCCTGCCAGGAAGCTGTGCCAGAGAGGACAGAACTGGTTTGGACTAAGCACAGACACTCTCTGCCTGGGGTATAAATATTGGGGCCCATACCCCAGAACTTTAGAACTCTTTTGGACCAAGAAAACTGCCAAGAAGAAGAGCAGGGGAAGCTGTGAGGAGGAACTACCTCTTTGCTGAGTGCTTTGCTATGTTAGCCTGCAGTGGCTGCTTCTGTCTCGGGCAGTGAAAGGACTGGACTGAACTTTCTGCAACTTCTTTATTGAGTTTCTCCAAGGGCCAGAAATAGAGCTTGCCTCCTGTTCTAAAGTCTCGGGGACTGCAAAGACTTCACCAACCTCTGGCTACCGCTTCTGGAACCGCTGTTTCTGCTGCCACAGAGAAGGGAAACGCAACCGACTCCGTCACCAACTCTGTTGCTGGCTCTGTGTCCTGGCGGCACCGCAGACCGCACTGTCCGCATCTTGTACCGCAACCCTGGTCTCACCGATGATGACCAATGCCACCGCCACCGAGCCGCTGCTTGCACCGTGACCTGTGGGCACCGCACTCCGCACCGCCTCGCCTCACTTCGCCAGCCTGGTCTCACCGACGCTGTCGCTGCTGCTGACTTCGACACCTGTGACCGCATCGTGGCTGGGGGCACCGCTCGTAAGTTTCACGACGCACCGCCTCGTCCCACACAGCCGCTTGGGCCAACCAACGCCAGCTCCGGTTAACCGGCTCTGTCGCCTGCACCCCAACCTGCCAGCACCGTATCGAGCACTGTCTCGCCCTGCACCGTAAGCCTCGGACTTACCGATGCCATCTGGACGATCGTCACCGAGCTGCAGCCTGCACCGCATCGAGAGGACACCGCACCCTGCACCGCTTCCATTTTGCAACGCAACCACGACGGTTGGCAAGACTGGCTCGCACCAACATGTCAGCCGCAATGAGAAAGGTACTGTTACCGAGTCTGTTCACGCTTTCTCTGGCCCATACCAACGCGGTCAGCTGGAACTGTTAGACTCTGTTGTTTTCAGCATCGTGGTAGCCCCGGATGGAGCTACTGACTCGTACGAACTGTGTTTTTCAAGTATTCTTGCAAAGTATACCTTTTTAAGTACTGTATTGTGGATTTTTATCGTTTTGGTCTTGTTTTAAGCATATAAAATATTGGATATTTTTCTAAAACTGGTGTGGGGTCCCTTTGTAGTTTTTTCACTGTGTTACTGTTGGTTATGTGCAAATGCTTTACACACTGCCTCTAAATAAGCCTGACTGCTCATGCCAAGCTACCAAGGGGATGAGCAGGGGTTATTTTAGGAGTGCAACCCCCTTATCCTGACTAGAAGGAAGGGTCCCTACTTGGACACAGGTGTAAACCCTTGCCAACTAGAGACCCACATCTCTAACATTGGTTGTCAGCGGTGGGATAGGACTTGCGTTTGCACTTGACTTACAGTGATTGGGGTGCACTACTACCATATCGCAGACCATTACGTAACACATACTATTTTTTTGGTCTATTTTTGCCTTTTCATTGGTCTTGAACTTGAACTTTCCAGGACAACATGCCTGAATCAATTGCATCATCTGCTGCATCCTTGGAAATGGCCTTTGAGGAGGAGAGGTTAGAAACCTAAAATGTGAAGGAATTGAAGGCGATCTGCAAAAACCTCAAAGTCCAAATCAGGGGCCTCACTAGAAAAGAGGAGCTACAAAAGGCGCTGAGGGCCTGGGTAGCAGCCAGACATGCTAGTGAGCTGTCTGGGGATCTTGGCATGGAGGCAGAGGAGCCGATTCCAAGGGTGGATGTGCTTTTGGGAGGGGGGGCACCCTCTAAACCAGGCAGCAGTGGCTTGTCCCCAGAGGAGCTGGAGGACAGGCGGGTAGCAAGGAGAGTTGCAATGGAACTGGAGAAGCTTAAGTTTGCCATGGAGGAGAAAAGGATAATGTTAGACCATGAGTTTAAAATGAGAGAGCTGGACTGGGAAGCCAGTAGGGCTAGGCCTAGTCCAGATGGTGGCAGCAAAAGTATTAGGTCCAGTACTGAGGATGAGGTACACACACATACAGACTTGGTGCCCTTCTTCAAGGAGGGGGTTGATACATACCAGGGGGTTCAGGATTGTGAGGTTACTCCAGTGGTGTGCAGTGTTCCTGAGGTGCATTGGGGACCGGACACAGGGGATCATATTCCTGGTACTGGGAGGGATACTCTACTGACTCTAGATGAGAGGTGCAGGGAGAGGGGTTCCCCCATGGTAGAAGCCCTGGTAAGTGAGTATGGAGACCAGCCAGACGTGTATGGGTTGAGGGACAGCAACAGTCAGACACTGTCTCACCAGTCTTGTGAGAATGATGTAGGGTACTTTTCTGAGTCACTGGATGGTTGCGTGAAGGGTAGTTTGTTTAACACCTGTGTGGGGCTGTGTTATTCAATTGTTGGAGAGCATATTTTAAGTCCCTGTTTTCCAGAGCTATGCCAACTCCTGGTAAAGTGTGAGTTCTCTGACCCCAGGGAGCTTGCACTGGAGGCAGACCTTTTGGTGGATTCCAGAGGGTCTGGAGAAGCATCTGGGTGTGATCCTGCAGGAAATGGCTCAGGTATTTCCCAAACGAGGGTGGTGGGAAAGATTCGTGGTAGCCCAGATAGGTCCCGGTGTCGTGGGAGAGGTGTAGGGACTCACGTCCTGTCTCCACGGAGAAGGAGTGGGAATGGGCTGTGGCCAAGGTGCTCGAAACCTGGTGCCAGAGCCTGGGGAGTTCCATGAAGGAACACCAGGTGGGGAGCCTAGGCTGTACTGGAAGGCCACCCATTGAGGGGATCCCCTAGTGCCTGCGGAACTGGTGGGGACTGCTGTAACGAACATCCCACCCGTTCTGGTGTCTGGCAGCACCGCTCCAGTTGGGAGGGTGCATGAGTCCAGAGAAAAGGGTGTGGGGGGACGCCATCCCCAGTGGAAGGACCAGTGGGTCAGGGGTTGTCAGCTCTGAGGTCAGAGCACCCCAGGACTGACCCTGGTGAGGCCACTTCTGGCCTGGGGGGACTTCATGCTCTTTCAGATGGACAGGAGGCTGGAGACCTGTGCCAGGCAGACTGTCGCACAGCTCATGAGGAGTGTGTTTCCCTTGGGGAGGGTTGGTGTACTTCCCCGGACGTCCTGGGTTGTCAGGCAGAGGTCCAGCCTAAGTGTACAGACCCTGGGTTGGAGGACCAGGTTCAGGGTGTCCTCCCTGACCTGGAGGAAGGGGCGACTGCTAATAGTGCCCCTACCGGTTTGTCTTCTGGGGGTGCCGCTCCAGGTGGGAGGGTACAGAGCCCCAGGGAGGAGGACCGGGTGTGAGAGAGACCACCCCAGTCCTTGGACACAGGGTACAGGCCCTGGGCTGGTGGGCCAGTTGCAGGATAGCACCCCTGAACTGGTGGGAGAAATGTGCAGAACACCTGCCATAGGGGCCCTGACAATTCTGGAGTCGAGGAGGCTGCTCCCGGTGGGGGGATGCAGAGCCCCGGGTAGGGGGACAGGGTGTGGGAGAGCCCACCCCAGTCTCCTGTATGGCTGCAGGGTACAGACCCTGGGCTGGTGGTCCAGTGTCAGGATGCCATACCTGACTTGGCGGGAGGGAGAGTGGAGAAAGTGTGCCAGGCACCTGGGGCTACGGCCCCCCACTCTCTGACGCCACAGGGGTTAGAGAGGCCTGAAAGGCATAAGGCCTGGCTCTCATCACTGACAGATGTCAGTGGCCACTGTGGCTTGCTTTCCTGGTGGACAGAGTTGCCCCTGGGATGGGGACAGGAGTCACACCCCGGGGGTGTACTGGGCCACACCACTATGTTGACAGTTGTGGTACTGTCTACCTGCTGGGACCCACCCGTGAGCAAGCTAAGGTTAGGTGCTGCACAGATGGTGTCCACAGGTGAGGAGAAGGGTTCCCTATGGGTCAGCTTAGTGGGCCCTGAGAGTATGGATAGAGGGATCCAACTGGGTTCAGGGAGGCGTAGAACAGGAATAGACCCCTGCTGTTGCGGGCCAGGTTCCATGTTCTATCGCCCCAAGCAGGGAAGCCCATCGAGGTATGGATTGGTCTACCCTGGCTTTAGGCTGGAAGGGGGTTGTGTTGGAGGTGGCCCTTTTTGCAGGGTTATCCCCAAACGTTTTGCTTCTTCCTCCTAATTTTTCCTGACCTGATGTTGTTGGTTTTAGGACTCTGGGCACTTTACCACTGCTATTCAGTGCTAAAGTGCATATGCTCTCTGTGAAAATTGTTATTATGGATTGGTGTTTCCATGATTGGCATATTTGATTTACTAATCAGTCCCTAGTAAAGTGCATTGAGTGTGCCAGGGCCGGAAAATCAAATGCTACTGGTGGGGCTGCAGCACTGATTGTGCCAACCCCATGAGTAGCCCTGAAAAGGTAACTCAGACCTGCCACTGCAGAGTCTGCACGCAGTTTGTAACTACCATGTCGACTTGGCAAGTGTACCCACTTGCCAGGCCCTAACCTTCTCTTTTCTTACATGTTAGTCACCGCTAAGGTAGGCCCAAGGTACCCCTGTGGGCAGGGTACAGTGTATGTGAAGGGTAGCACATGCCCTGGTGTGTGTGACATGTCCTGGTAGTGAATTACTGCCAATTTCAGTTTTCACTATTGCAAGGCTACCTGTCCCATAGGACAGAATGGGGAGTTTGTTTTTAACATCTTATAAATATAACTACCCCTGGAAACAAGGTAGAAAAATAAAGTTTAGTATGCCTGAACTCAGAATCTAAAGATGGATCTTTTAGTAAAGGTTATTTTTGCATTCTGTGTTTGAAAATATCACTTTTAGAAAGTAGGTATTTTCTTGCCTAGCCATCCAGTGTGCCTCTGCTGGGTTTGTGGATTGACTGTCTGGCTTTGGAGTGACAGGGGTTGGGGAGGTGCATTCTCTCAGACGACCACCGGGGGGTTGATGTGTGTCCTGCCTTTCCTGAATGAGTCAGGGCTGGGCTGAATAGACCTGTGCTGCATTCAGAGTAGTGGGAGGAATTTTCACAAGCACCTGAATAGGCCCGGTCTGCATTTAGAGTGGTGGGAGGAGATTTCCCTTGCACCTGAATAGGTCCTGTCTGCCTTGGACAATGCTGTCTCCATCCCCTGCCAGAAAGCTGTGCCAGAGAGGACAAAACTGGTTTGGACTAAGCACAGACACTCTATGCCTGAGAGGACAAATGGTAGGATTTTGGGGTATAAATATTGGGGCCCAGACCCCAGAACTTTAGAACTCTTTTGGACCAAGAAGACTGCCAAGAAGAAGAGTTGGAGAAGCTGTGAGGAGGAACTACCACTTTGCTGAGTGCTTTGCTGTGTTGGCCTGCAGTGGCTGCTTCTGTCTTGGACAGTGAAAGGACTGGACTGAACTTTCTGCAACTTATTTATTGAGTATCTCCAAGGGCCTGAAATAGAGTTTGCCTCCTGTTCTGAAGTCTCAGGGACCCCAAAGACTTCACCAACTTCTGGGTACCGCTTCTGGAACTATTGTTTCAGCTGCCACAGAGAAGGGAAACGCAACCGACTCCGTCACTGACTCTGTCGCCGGCTCTGTGTCCTGACAGCACCGCAGACCGCAACGTCCGCATCTCGCACCGCAACCCTGTCCTCACCAACGACGACGACCGCCGCCGCCGCCACCGAGCCGTTGCTTGCACTGTGACCTGTGGGCACTGCACTCCCCACCGCCTTGCTTCACTTCGCCAGCCTGGTCTCACCGACGCTGTCACTGCTGCTGGCTTCGACACCCATGACCACATCATGGCTGGGGGCATCGCTTGTAAGTTTCATGACGCACCGCCTAGTCCCTCACAGCCGTCTTGGCCGACCAACGCCAGCTCCCACTAACTGGCTCTGTCGCCTGCACCGCAACCTGCCAGCACCACATGGAGCACCGACTCACCCTGCACCGTAAGCCTTGGTCTCACCGACGCCGTCTGGATGATTGTCACCGAGCCGCTGCCTGCACAGCATCGAGAGGACACTGCACCTTGCACCGCTTCCATTTTGCAACGCAGCCACGATGGTTGCCATGACCGGCTCGCACCAACGTGTCACCTGCAACGAGAAAGGTACTGTTACTGAGTCTGTTCACGCTTTCGCTGGCCCGTACCGACGCGGTCGGCTGGAACTGTTAGACTCTGTTGTTTTCAGCATCGCGGTAGCCCCGGACGGAGCTACCGACTCGTATGAACAGTGTTTTTCAAGTATTCTTGTAAAGTACACCTTTTTAAGTACTGTATTGTGGATTTTTATCATTTTGATCTTGTTTTAAGGATATACAATATTGGATATATTTCTAAAACTGGTGTGGTGTCCCTTTGTAGTGTTTTCACTGTATTACTGTTGGTTATGTGCAAATGCTTTACACACTGCCTCTAAGATAAGCCTGACTGCTCGTGCCAAGCTACCAAGGGGGTGAGCAGGGGTTATTTTAGGAGTGTAAATCCCTTATCCTGACTAGAAGGAAGGATCCCTACTTGGACAAAGGTGCAAACCCTTGCCAACTAGAAACCCCTAATTCTAACAGTCTCTTTTGACTTTCTTCCAGAAAAGCATTACATGCCTAAAAATTTGGTTACTTTTGTCAATAAAGCAAAGTGCCACAGTTGATTGAAGGGATCTGTATGATTTTTTGGTGAAGATTAGGCACAAATGCTTTCGATGAAGGTCTGGCAATGCAGGGCAAATGCAGGTTATGGAATTTGATGTTTTCAGGCTTAAGAAAGAAAGATGCTGGTGATTTTATTTGGAAATTTCACTCCATGTACCTTCAAATTCAAGAAATGCAGCAAGTGAAAACAAATAAAAAGTCATGCTTTACGCTTGCTTCATGATTTATAGGAAGATGTTACAGAATGGTACTTTTTCACGTAAGTCGAAGTTAAATATTGTATCCCCTGTTTCTGTGGTGTTTGTTGAAGATATGAGTCGAATCACCATTGCCTGGTAGCTTTCTTTAGCTGTTGCGTTAATTTAATATTGAGCACTGTTAACTTTGAGTCCCATTTGCCTAACTTATATTTCAGTAGCATTAGAACAATCTGGTCCTTATAGAGACGGAAAAAGGGGTTGGGGAAGGCTATTCACAGCATCTGCGTAGATGCACCTTACTAGTGTCTGGTGCAGATCTAGAGCGTGGTCTAAAGTTGTTCAGGTGACGTTTCTAAATAGTTATTGATATAGGAGTGAGATGTAATTCTAACTGTGATATAAGGTGAGAAGTAAAGTGACAGTGACCTAGCTTCTGCAATAACCAATTCACGTGAAATAAATCTTGAATTCGGTTTATGTGTCTAGTAGGTACTGGTATCCCGTATGCCACTGTTAAATCTATTTTAATAGCGACCTCCATGTAATAGATATAATACAAAGCCTTCACGTAATGAAAGAAATTAGTTTAATCCTGCAGTCGCATTTTCGCATCTGATTGGCAATGTTTTGAGTTGAGCTGCTCCTTTTAATTTATGGTCAATTACCATGTCTAGATTGTGATATTGTTTTACCCTTTTGACTTTGATGTTACTGATTCTCCATTTATATGTGACCTTTAGTTCAGGAATGCTGTGATTTAAGTGAGATGTATTTGGATATGGTTCTAGTTTTAGTCACCTGAGTTGGTTAGTAGTCGCTGTAGGCCAGGCGTCTCCAACTAGCAGCTCATGAGCCACTGGTAGCTCTCCAGCTACCTCTAAGTAGCTCTCCAGTGTGCATCCCAGCCTGCTAAATTAGAAGCTTTTGCTTGGTCGAATTAATCTATGTATCTCAGAATTGAAAAGGTAATAGCTGATGTTCAATCATATGTCATTTGGAAGACTTACTACCAATATTATTACATTTGTGCTGAGGGCATCACCGACTATGGATGGCATGTATGAACCATAGAGAGGCATTCCAGATTCACAAAGCATTTTTCACAATACTCTTTGCAACCCTGTCTATTGCAATGAGATGATTGCTGCAGCTAATCTTGCAAGCGGTGAGCACTAATGTTATCTTGTCTGATGTGGTCACTGTTACCACTCTAATAATTTTAGTAGCTCAGCATGATTTTTATTTACCACAAGTAGCTCTTAATACAGAAACGTTTGAAGGACCCTGCTGTGGGTCAATAGGTATAGTTGATAATAAGAAGAGGACCAGAATGTTCTTGTTAGGTTTAGGATGGATTCTGAGCCTAATTTTGATTTTAAAAAGTCATGTTTTTACTCATGAATCCAAGTAGATCAGATATCTATAGACAGAAAAGGAGGGGTACAAGGATAACCCTCCGCCTAACCCATTAGCCCTAATCTCTGGAGTCCAATCGTGCGTATTTTAGTGTATTACATATATCTTCAGTAGGTTTTTATGTTCCTTATTTTCAGCAATAAATGTCTATGTTCTTTGTTATATATTCCCACTGTACTTGCAAGATAAAGTAAAGCTGGAGACACTTCTTAGTGTCTTGATTTGCATTAAGAATGGCTCCCAGTAGATTCTTCTGAAGCCATCTGAATCTGCATTTTGCATCATAGCCACTAACCAAGTTGCGACTTTCCTGTTATCCCCCAGTGCTATGAACGTAGGCCATATATTTGCATTCCAGTTTATTCTTTCACACGATGTAGATGTGGCCTGTAATGTTGTCCTCCGCTGGATTTTTCTCATACAGAAAGTAAAGCCAAGCTAATAGGAGATGATGATCGCTCTCTATTCTTGGCATTCTTTTAAAAGTACTGCAGTAGTAGAAATCTAACACAAGTGTGAAGGTGTAATCAATTCAAGTCATGGTGCCCACTGAAAAGTGTATGATTTGTAGGGGGTGGTCTTCACCATATCTGCCACTGTGAGTCTTTAATCCCATGCTGTTTAGATATCTGAAAGTATCTTTCTTGTTGAAATAAAATTGCTAAAGTCGTTCACTCTAAAAATAGATTGGAATTGTAATCCCTTATTCTATGGAGAAACTAAAATTAGATGTCTTGTAAGAATGAACCAGGCCTGTCCTTCACAAACTGCAAGGTGGGTTATAAATAGATATTGATGATCAATAAATGCTTTTCTGGTAAATGGTCACTTCTCAGAACAAATTCAACCACTAAGATGAAGTGCAAGGTGGTTAACTCAGTATGACAGTCTAACAAATCATTGACCATGAATGCCTTTAATGATAAAGTGGAAGGTATTGACAGGAGAGTGTCAGTGCTAGAACATAGGCTAGAATATGCAGAGGCCTGGGACATAGAAATCTTGCAACTTCAGAAAAAAGTCACAGGCTTCTAGGATAAATCCCAAAAGGGATAATATCTGCTGCAGTGTCTTGCAAATTAGAAATGATGGAACCCTTTTGACTCCAGATGAACTCCGTAGAAAGGTGACATAAGTGTTAGAGTGAAATGCAAGGAAGGCTGGTTTAGAATGTTGAGTTTGCAGTTACATGCAGAAGAATAAAGAAGTGTATTACTAAGCTCAGTGTGTGGCGTAGTCCTTAGCGGGTACCCAGGCTGGGGAGGACACTACAAATGGCAACAAGTTAGGGGATAAGTAACCCGAAGATTAACAGTGCTCTCCCAGAGAGCTTGCATTCGTCCAAGCAAAGTGCTCATGTGTGCCATGTGTGCTGCAGTCAAAGTGAGGTACCAATGTTAAGCACATGTCTAGTCAAAGCACAACTCCAGCTGCAGTAAGGAAGTTAAAAATTATGAAAGAAACAATTACAAAGAAATCTTTGTATCAATGATCAAGAACCTGCTGGTCAGATCAGATGTAAATGTTACGCTCTGCTACGCAATATACATTCATATGTAATCCAGAGAGTGAACGCTAAAGGCAGATGCAATCAGGTTTTCAAAGAGCCATTATTGATAATCACAAAGTGCAAGATAACTCTACAATTAGAAAGTGGTTAAGACAAAGAGTGCACAAAGGGACTCCTAAGGATAAAACAATGATTTACTCACCAGAACCGGAGTAAAGTGAGCCGGTATGATCTCAGCCCCAGACGCCGCAAACCAGGTCAGGCACAACTTCTTCACTGTCCTTTTTGGGCACTACTACTATGGGAGAAACCCATGGCGTTGAACCAGTGGAGCACTCAATAATATCATGCTTAAGTGACAGGTGCGCTACCATCACCACAGTCTCCAAATATCTTCAGAATAGTGAAATGCTTCAACTGGCAGAGAAGGAAGTCACAGATCCAGCTATCATTAAAGATGATCCCAAGGCCAGCATGTCGCAAGGCCTCACTGCTGCGTCACCTAAACCAAGCCACAGAGATCCAAACGCAGTGTCAGTAAGTTCCACACTGGTCTACAACACTTGATGCCACCAAAAAGCTAAATATCAGCAATAGATGGACTGCTTGGATAAAGACATGTGATGATTTCTTCAATGCACTTGAAGAGACTGATAACAAAAAGATTATCAAGTATCTCAAACATCTTGCTGATAATGGTGTAAAAGAAGTTATAAAGAGAATGCCGTGAACCGATGAAGAAATCACATATCAGATTAAAGAAGTGTTGAATCTCACGTTTAATCCAATGGCAAATGTTGATTACGAAAGATACATCTTCAACCAGGAATGCCTGGAAGCTGGTGAAACCATTTGAGAAATTTGTGGGGAGACTCCACAAACTCATCAGACCTTGTAAGTTAAATGAGTTGAATGATGAAGAAGGTATGCGTCTGAGAGTTATTGACGGATGTTTTCCAGATTAATTCAGAAGACAAATGCTGAGAGAAACTCTTAGTCTTGAGTGAGTGTTAATGGCTGCCAGAGTTGAAGAGCATGCTGATAAACAAGCTGTGAGATGGAGGCTGGAGGTGCCCAGAATGAATCTGTCATGAGTATGAAAAGTAAGCCAAAACAAAAGACTGAAGGATACAAAGTGATGTCTACATGTAAAAAGAAGTAGTGTTTTAGATGTGGAGTTTTGTTTCTACATGACGGTAAATGACCCACTCTTACACAGATATGTAAAGGCTGTGGGAAGGACAACCATTTTGTGACATTTTGCAAAGTGCAGGGAAAAGTAAGTGCGTAATGGCTCGAAGAAAAAATGGACACCAGAAAGTTCTAGCTGCAATGTTCAGCGCACACCCACAAGGCCAAGCGGCGACATCAGTTATGACAAATCGACACTGAACGAAGTTGATCGTCATCTAAATCATCATCAAACAGTTCTTCTATATCAGTGTGAAGTGAAAGTGAAGAAAATTATTGTGCCAAGTCGATGTTGACCTCAGAAAAGCATGCACATGTTGGTTTGGCCACTTGTCAAGAAAAATGTCAGTCAAAGAAAGACTGACATGCCAAAGCACCAAAGTCACTTAAATATTATCCAAACTTTACACTGAAAATAAATGGCTGTTTGATACCTTTCATTATCGACAGTGGTGCATCAATAAACATTATGCCTGAGGAGAAATACAATGAATTATCTCCCTTACCGCAACTTATGCCCTTGAAAACCAAACTGTATACATTGGCTTCATCGACGCGCTTAAAAAGTCAAGATTCATTGGTAGCGATAATGAAACACAAGAAAAAAAAGTTGCAAGCATGCATCCATGTGCTTCAAGGCACAGCACCTAGTGCCTGTCTACTTGGTTTCAGCACTGACGCTGATATGAGACTGATTTCTGTGAATTACACATGAATGCTCACCACAAAATAGAAAGTTAGTTCTCTTTGTTATTTCATGGTTTGGGAAAACTGAAGACTATGAAATTGAAGTTGCACATTAATAAGGACATCCGTCCTCTTGCTCAAAGACATAGATGAATTGCTTTTCTTTTGCAAGAAGCTGTTGAGAAAGAACTTGAATTGTTACTTAAGCATGATATTAACAAGTGTTCTACTGGTTCAACATCCCCAAGTTAGACCTCTGGCTGACTCACCTCACTACTTTCAACTGCAATCCGATCATCATAGACTCAGCCAAATCTCTGGGAGTCACCATAGACAAGCACCTGAATATGAAAAATCCTATCAGCAATGTATGTAAGGGAGCAAACCACTTGATGAGGACTCTCAGAAATATCAAACCTTTCCTGCCACAAAGTGATTTCAAGCAGGTGGTCCAAGCGCTTGTCTTGCCGAGGCTAGACTATGGCAGTGCTACCCTCTGTGGCCTTCCCAAATACGCCCTGGCTCCACTAAGCGATACCAAAGGGGATGATGGACGGAGCGTTTGAGCTAATCAAACACTCACCCCCAGTCAACTGATCTGGGTTTAATCCATCATCATTCTTTAGCTCACTCCACCACCCCAGTTCAGACATGGCCATATGCAAATCAGTCTGGCCCTGTGCCTCATGGGAACAGTCCAGCCCGAACTGCCAAGCCATGTCTTCCCTGGACCGGAAACAAGCATCCTGGGACCGGTTTCTGGCCATTCAGCCGTCATCAGCCAGGCTAGCTTGAATCCAGTGGCAAAGTGAGCAAGGGACCCACGTCTGGGCATACCCTGCCAACTTAGGGCGAACAAAGCGATACCAAAGGGGATGATGGACGGAGCGTTTGAGCTAATCAAACACTCACCCCCAGTCAACTGATCTGGGTTTAATCCATCATCATTCTTTAGCTCACTCCACCACCCCAGTTCAGACATGGCCATATGCAAATCAGTCTGACCCTGTGCCTCATGGGAACAGTCCAGCCCGAACTGCCAAGCCATGTCTTCCCTGGACCGGGAAACAAGCATCCTGGGACCGGTTTCTGGCCATTCAGCCATCATCAGCCAGGCTAGCTTGAATCCAGTGGCAAAGTGAGCAAGGGACCCACGTCTGGGCATACCCTGCCAACTTAGGGCGAACAAAGCGATACCAAAGGGGATGATGGACGGAGCGTTTGAGCTAATCAAACACTCACCCCCAGTCAACTGATCTGGGTTTAATCCATCATCATTCTTTAGCTCACTCCACCACCCCAGTTCAGACATGGCCATATGCAAATCAGTCTGACCCTGTGCCTCATGGGAACAGTCCAGCCCGAACTGCCAAGCCATGTCTTCCCTGGACCGGAAACAAGCATCCTGGGACCGGTTTCTGGCCATTCAGCCGTCATCAGCCAGGCTAGCTTGAATCCAGTGGCAAAGTGAGCAAGGGACCCACGTCTGGGCATACCCTGCCAACTTAGGGCGAACAAAGCGATACCAAAGGGGATGATGGACGGAGCGTTTGAGCTAATCAAACACTCACCCCCAGTCAACTGATCTGGGTTTAATCCATCATCATTCTTTAGCTCACTCCACCACCCCAGTTCAGACATGGCCATATGCAAATCAGTCTGACCCTGTGCCTCATGGGAACAGTCCAGCCCGAACTGCCAAGCCATGTCTTCCCTGGACCGGAAACAAGCATCCTGGGACCGGTTTCTGGCCATTCAGCCGTCATCAGCCAGGCTAGCTTGAATCCAGTGGCAAAGTGAGCAAGGGACCCACGTCTGGGCATACCCACTGCCAACTTAGGGCGAACAAAGCGATACCAAAGGGGATGATGGACGGAGCGTTTGAGCTAATCAAACACTCACCCCCAGTCAACTGATCTGGGTTTAATCCATCATCATTCTTTAGCTCACTCCACCACCCCAGTTCAGACATGGCCATATGCAAATCAGTCTGACCCTGTGCCTCATGGGAACAGTCCAGCCCGAACTGCCAAGCCATGTCTTCCCTGGACCGGAAACAAGCATCCTGGGACCGGTTTCTGGCCATTCAGCCGTCATCAGCCAGGCTAGCTTGAATCCAGTGGCAAAGTGAGCAAGGGACCCACGTCTGGGCATACCCTGCCAACTTAGGGCGAACAAAGCGATACCAAAGGGGATGATGGACGGAGTGTTTGAGCTAATCAAACACTCACCCCCAGTCAACTGATCTGGGTTTAATCCATCATCATTCTGTATCTCACTTCCACCACCCCAGTTCAGACATGGCCATATGCAAATCAGTCTGACCCTGTGCCTCATGGGAACAGTCCAGCCCGAACTGCAAAGCCATGTCTTCCCTGGACCGGAAACAAGCATCCTGGGACCGGTTTCTGGCCATTCAGCCGTCATCAGCCAGGCTAGCTTGAATCCAGTGGCAAAGTGAGCAAGGGACCCACGTCTGGGCATACCCTGCCAACTTAGGGCGAACAAAGCGATACCAAAGGGGATGATGGACGGAGCGTTTGAGCTAATCAAACACTCACCCCCAGTCAACTGATCTGGGTTTAATCCATCATCATTCTTTAGCTCACTCCACCACCCCCAGTTCAGACATGGCCATATGCAAATCAGTCTGACCCTGTGCCTCATGGGAACAGTCCAGCCCGAACTGCCAAGCCATGTCTTCCCTGGACTGGAAACAAGCATCCTGGGACCGGTTTCTGGCCATTCAGCCGTCATCAGCCAGGCTAGCTTGAATCCAGTGGCAAAGTGAGCAAGGGACCCACGTCTGGGCATACCCTGCCAACTTAGGGCGAACAAGCGATACCAAAGGGGATGATGGACGGAGTGTTTGAGCTAATCAAACACTCACCCCCAGTCAACTGATCTGGGTTTAATCCATCATCATTCTTTAGCTCACTCCACCACCCCAGTTCAGACATGGCCATATGCAAATCAGTCTGACCCTGTGCCTCATGGGAACAGTCCAGCCCGAACTGCAAAGCCATGTCTTCCCTGGACCGGAAACAAGCATCCTGGGACCGGTTTCTGGCCATTCAGCCGTCATCAGCCAGGCTAGCTTGAATCCAGTGGCAAAGTGAGCAAGGGACCCACGTCTGGGCATACCCCTGCCAACTTAGGGCGAACAAAGCGATACCAAAGGGGATGATGGACGGAGCGTTTGAGCTAATCAAACACTCACCCCCAGTCAACTGATCTGGGTTTAATCCATCATCATTCTTTAGCTCACTCCACCACCCCAGTTCAGACATGGCCATATGCAAATCAGTCTGACCCTGTGCCTCATGGGAACAGTCCAGCCCGAACTGCCAAGCTATGTCTTCCCTGGACCGGAAACAAGCATCCTGGGACCGGTTTCTGGCCATTCAGCCGTCATTAGCCAGGCTAGCTTGAATCCAGTGGCAAAGTGAGCAAGGGACCCACGTCTGGGCATACCCTGCCAACTTAGGGCGAACAAGCGATACCAAAGGGGATGATGGACAGAGCGTTTGAGCTAATCAAACACTCACCCCCAGTCAACTGATCTGGGTTTAATCCATCATCATTCTTTAGCTCACTCCACCACCCCAGTTCAGACATGGCCACATGCAAATCAGTCTGACCCTGTGCCTCATGGGAACAGTCCAGCCCGAACTGCCAAGCCATGTCTTCCCTGGACTGGAAACAAGCATCCTGGGACCGGTTTCTGGCCATTCAGCCGTCATCAGCCAGGCTAGCTTGAATCCAGTGGCAAAGTGAGCAAGGGACCCACGTCTGGGCATACCCTGCCAACTTAGGGCGAACAAAGCGATACCAAAGGGGATGATGGACGGAGCGTTTGAGCTAATCAAACACTCACCCCCAGTCAACTGATCTGGGTTTAATCCATCATCATTCTTTAGCTCACTCCACCACCCCAGTTCAGACATGGCCATATGCAAATCAGTCTGACCCTGTGCCTCATGGTTAACAGTCCAGCCCGAACTGCCAAGCCATGTCTTCCCTGGACCGGAAACAAGCATCCTGGGACCGGTTTCTGGCCATTCAGCCGTCATCATCCAGGCTAGCTTGAATCCAGTGGCAAAGTGAGCAAGGGACCCACGTCTGGGCATACCCTGCCAACTTAGGGCGAACAAAGCGATACCACTAAGGGCCTCACTGAACACTGCGGCTAGACTGGTTACAGGCACCAAACGAAATGAGCACATATCCCCAGTCCTAAAATCTCTCAAATGGCTACCCTACGAAGCATGAATTCAGCTAAAGATTGCAGTTTTGGCGCACAAAGCCCTTCACTTCAATACTCCCAGGTACCTGGCCCAAAAACTTGAACTATCTTGTGGGGAGAGAGCATCAAGAAGCGCCACTACTTTCCTCTTGAAACCACCCATCCTTTGCAAAAAGAGAACTTGTCACCGAGCCTTCTCCGGTGCTGCCCCAAAGATATGGAACTCTCTTCCGCCGGAAGTACGCAGACTCTCCTCAACGACGGCGTTCAAATTGGAAGCTAAAAGATTCCTAATGAGCAAATTCTTACCTTAAGAGGGCTAGGCCCACTTGCTCAGTGTCATTGCTCCTGCTACCATGGGACCTCCATTTGATATGGCTCCTCTTTACTGCTTAATATTACCCCCCTTTGTTGCCCGCTTACACCTGTTTATTGTATTACTTTCCTTTTCCCACTCGTTGTTCGATATTGCATTTATGTCCTCCCTTCCATCCTATTGTAAAGCGCTCTGATATCCTTCGGGATCTTGTTCGCGCTATATAAAACTTTATAAATAAAATAAATAAAATAAAATAAATGGGTTTCTCCCATAGAAGTAGTGCCCAAAAAGGACAGTGAAGGAGCTGTATGCATATGCGCTGACATGCGTTAAGCTGACAAGGCATTTGAACGAGAATGACATCCAAGTCCACACATTGCTGACATGATAACGCAATTAAATGGAGCAAAGGTCTTCTCTCGTCTTGATTTAAATAAAGGCTATCATCAGTTAGAACTTGAAGACGATTGCAGGTACATTACAACCTTTTCTACACATGTTGGTCTGTTTCGATACAAAAGACTAAGGTCCTGATTATGAGTGTGGTGGTCGTAAGACCGCCGCACTTGCGGTAGCGGTGGTCCGTCTGCTGTATTCCGACTACCTGTAGTTGAAGCAGTGGAGGACCACTGGCTGCACCAGGGAAAAGTCATTCCCTGGTGGTGGCAAAGCTGCGCCACAATATAATATGCTCAGCGGGACTGGCGAAGTCCCGCTGAAGATATTACGAGTTCCTGCACCACCAGCCATTTCATGGCGGGAGCCCCGCCATGAAAAGGCTGGTGGTGCAGGAACAAAGGGGGCCCTACATGGGGGCCAAGCCTGCTGTCGCCATGGGGGATACTTTCAGGGGGGCACAACATGTGCTCCCCTGTCTGTATTCCCCCAAAGTTCCAAGCATGGCATGGAGGTCACCGACCATGCCGTCCTCAAACTTTTTTTTACCTTCTCATTGCAGTGCCTGTTTTCCAGGCACCGCCATGAAAAAGGCAAAGGACCGCCCTCCTTGGACAAGTTCAACTCGCAATAAGGTGGGCGGTCCTTGCGCGGCTTTGGCAGTGCTGTGTCAGAGGAGAGCCGGCGCAGCACAGCCAAAGTCATAATTAGGCCCTTAGTTTTGGTGTGTCATCCGCTGCAGAACTGTTTCAAGACGTCATTCGACATATCATACAGCCTGTCATGAATGCGTTTAATTACAGAGATGACATATTTGTTTTCGGAGCTACACAAAAAGCAACAAGATACAGTTCTTGCATAAGTGTGTAGTTTACTTGCCGATACAGTTTTGGCTTTGAATGCAGACAAGTGTGAGTTTCATAAGACAAAGCTGAAATTCTTTGGCCTTATCGTTTCTGATAGGGGTATGAAACCAGATCCTGCTAAAGTACAAGCGCTGTCAAATGCTGATCCCCCACAAGATGTGTCCATGGTGCATCCCTTTCTTGGCCTGGCCAGTTACTGTTCCTGATACATACAAGACTTTGCCACTCTAAGTGCTCCGATGAGAGACTTGATGAGAAAGAATGTTTCATTCCATTGGTCACATGAATGCAAGAAAAGTTTCAAGAAAATTAAACAAGCTCTTGAGAACATTACTGAAAAGGCATATTTCAATCCAAAGCTTCATACAGAGGTTGCTGTTGACGCTAGCTCAGTCAGGTAGGTGCTATCCTGGCACAGCACAGTCAACACCAATATGCTTGAAGGCATATTGTGGCATATGCAAGTAGAGGTTTGTCTCAAACAGAACATGCTTACTCACAACCTGAGAAAGGAAGCTTAGCTGTGGTATGGGCTTCTGAACATTTCCATGTATTCCTGTACAGAAAACCTTTTACAATGGTAACTGATCAACAAGCTTTACTGACTATATTTAGAAATCCAAAGGCCAAAATACATCCTAGCATTGAACGATGGGGAGTACAGTTGCACAAGTATTATTATACCATTGTGCATCGTCCAGAGAAGGATCAGAACTCTGCTGACTACTTTTCCAGGGTGCCTCTACAAGGTGAAGGTACTCCATCCAAGATGGCTAAGGCCTATATCAACTTCGTTGTAAAATCCAACTCACCAGCTGCTATTTCGTTAGCCCAGATTATCACTGCCACAAGCCATGATAGCGACATATTAAAGCTGAAGTATATAATTACATATCAGCCATGGAACCAACACACTCGACCGCTTCCCAGTGATGGTGAATATCAAAAGTACAAAAATGTCAAGGATGAACTGTCCATAACTCAGGAAGGAGTTATATTACGAGGGTCAAGAATCCTGATTCCTGAGTGTCTGAGACGGAAAATAATTGAGGTAGCTCATGAAGGACATTGCGGAATTATTGCCACAAAACAAGCTCTCTGAGACCAAGTTTGGTTTCCTTACCTTGATCATAGGGTTGAAAAGGAATTTAAGGCCTGTCATATATGCAACTGTCTTTCTGCAAAAACTATGCATCATACCTTGAATATGTCAGAACTTCAGAAGCATGCATGGGAGAGAATAGCCATTGACTTTTTCGATCCACTTGATAATAATAATAATAATAATTTGTAAAGCACAAACATATCACCCCTCAAGGGTCTCAAGGTGCTGGGTGCCATCGGGGAGATTAATCAAGCTATTGCCCAGAGTTACATGATGCTGAGCTGAGCTGTTGCCGGTGCAGGGGATCGAGCTGTGGTCCCCGCGCTCCGGAGTCAGCAGTTCTGCCCGCTGCGCCACACCTCTCCCAATGAATATCATCCATTGGTGATGATGGACGAATACTCATGGTTTCTACTTATTTAAGATCATTCATCTACAACTCAAGAACGAGTCATGGAAAGACTAGATGACATCTTTGCAACATGGGTGTTCCAGCCATAGTGAAGTCTGACAATGGCCCGCCTTTCAATAGTCAGGAGTTCAGAGGTTTCATAGAGTATTTCAAATTAAGCATCAAAATATCACACCTCTGTGGCCACAAGCCAACGGACTTGTTGAGCTTTTTAGGAGTACGCTAAAGAAAGCAGTGCAGATTGCTACTCTTGAGAAGCTCATTTTGAAAACTGTATTGAATTCTATCTTGAGAGCTTATCATTCAACACCCCACTCAACCACAGGTGAAAGTCCTGCGACTTTGATGTTCGGGAGAGAAATTAATACCAAGTTACCTCGATGGAACAATCAGAGAAAGAAAGATGAGACAAAAACTCATGAGAAGGACTTGGTTAACAAACAAAAGATGAAAGTGTATGCTGACAAAAGACGGCATGCAAAGAACTTTGTCTTTAAGAGAGGACATCCAGTGCTTGCATGATAAATGCAGAAAAAAAAAATCTGATACTCCTTTTGATGCAAAACCTTTCCAAGTTGTGTCTGCTAAGGGACACATAGTGACTGCCCAGCAACTTGGGAAGTCTATTACCCGATACTCATCTTATTTCAGGCACTTGAACAATTGTTCATCAGATCTAATAGTTGAAAGAGAGACTGGGTCTGAAACATCAGCAACTGTTGACCAGATCCTGGACATCGGTGATGACACCTCACAGTTTCCCAGAACAAGATCAGGTCAACAAATTAAAGAACCAAGAGGATTGATTGAATAGGTTTGAAAGTATATGTCTATCTATATAAATGTTCTGTAAAAATTGTAAGATTTTATTTAACAGAGGGGGAGATGTAGTGTCTTGTGAATTAGAAATGATGGAACCTTTTGCCTCCAGATGAACACCGTAGAACTCTGACGTAAGTTTTAGAGCTGAATGCACTGAAGACTGATTTAGAATGTTGAGTTCGCAATAGAAGAATAAAGACGTGTATTACTAACCTCCGTGTGTGGTGTAGTCATTTGCAGGTACCCAGGCTGGGGAGGACGCTACATCCGCCTCTATGGAATCCCTGAGACACTCGAAAAGGACAATATCAAGGACTTCTTGGTAGAACTCCTCCCATGCCCTTATGAGCCTAACTTTCACACCGTCCTTGGAGTTTCAGTGGTCTCACAGGATCCAAGTCTACAAGCCAACAATCAGGGATTGAGCACAGCTGATTATAGCCTGCTTCCTCCATCACAGCAAACCAGACAAATCCTGCTGTCGGCATGCAAACATGGTGCTTATTACTTTGAGGGTCTCAAAATTCAAAACTCTACTTATTTCTCCAGGGAAGCTAATGCCAAATGAAAAGACTTTCTGGCCTTGAGTCTGAGACTTCGGAAATTACACATAAGTATCATCTTATGGAACCAGCTAGAATGTGGATAGCAAAGGACGGAAAATCTAAAGACTTTCATAACTGTGCAGATCTGTTCCACTTTCTTGAGGACTTGGAGGATTCGGAGATGGAAACTGCATCGCCAGAGCCTACTGCAATTCCTCTCCACCAAAAGGATGGGAAACTAAACTAAATATCGTAATGGCAGTGTTTGTACAGGAAGCAGACTGTGAGAGAGAACCTGCTAAAATCTATGGAGGTAATCACACAGGACATGAACCAAGATAAGTTCAAATCACTGTTGAAGCCTGCTGTGACCTCTGGCAGCAGCCCGAGACTTAGCGCCAAAATCTAAATCCCAGTTTCCATGTGTCCAGTGGAAGGTAGTCTATCCTGTGTACAAAACAGGCTATGATGTGCTCTGCTTTCTCTACAGGTTGAAATCTCACCATGTCATTTCCATCAATGGAGTTCTGTGATTGTTGTTGGATCTAAGTGCAGGGCCTTCATGGCCGGCTCAAGATAAACAGAGGCCCATTTCAGTTCAGGGCAAATCCAGACTCTTGAATAAAAATGGACCACATTCCAATGGTAGATGTGCACTACACAGTAAGTGAATTTTATCATATCTGGGTCTCCATTTGACCCCCTTTCACCTAGAATATGGAAAAGGTTATTTGACATCCTTGCCTCCCCCTTTTAACCATTAGCAATCTTTCTATGCAAACAGCTAAAGTACTAATAACCTGGAAAAAGGCTCTAGTTCTTCCTGTTTTAAAAAAAACCTCAGCTAATCCTACCACCCCCAGCAATTTTAGACCCATATCACTTCGGCCATTTTTTTGATAAAATACTGGAAAGATATGTCAATAAGAGGTTGTTTGAGTTCTTAGGAGAATATTCTCCCCTAAAGGTAGTACAGTGCGGCTCCCGCCCACTACATGGAACTGAAACCGCACTTACACTTGTTGGATGATCTTCTTACAACAGTGTATGGGGTCATCAGGTATCCTTAGTGTTGCTTGACCTATCCGCTGCCTTTGATACAGTCAACCATGAATTATTAATCTCCAGACTTTCAGACACAGAGGTCAGAGGCCAAGTGTTACCTGCAAGTCATATCTGGAGGGAAGAACTCAAGCTCTTCCTCCTTATCGCTCCTCTTTTAAATTAGTTATCCAGGGGGTGACATTGTTTAATGTCTTTATTAGACCTCTAGATTTTCTTATCAGATTCCATGGGCTAATGTTTGTCAACTATGTGGACAACACACAATTGATCATCCCCTTTGTCAAGGAATCACAACCCACAATATCTGTGTTTCATGACTGCATGCAGGGTATCTCTAGCTGGTTGGTCACCAGATCACTTAAATTTAATAGTGACAAGACGGAGGTTATGCTTTATCACTCAGGCAAACTTAGATCTCCCTTGTCCATGTGTCTCCAGTGGTAGCAACTGCAGTGCGTAAAATAGGGTAAAAATGGACTGTGATTTATCACTCAGTATCCATGTTAATAAACTCTCTGCCTCATGCTTTTCACTAATGAGGATTCTATGTAAAATCTTGCCTCTACATCCCTTCCAATGGCACCTTCTGATACTGCAGAGTGCCATATTGAGCAGACTTGACTATGGAAACACTTTGCTTCTAGGGGCTTCTAAGCATCTGGTTAAACAATCATCTTGGATACACTCAGCTACTGCCAAGATTGCTCTCTTTCTTCCTTGTAAGGCCTTCACTACAGCAGCACTTGATTTACTTTTATTCAAGTCCCTCTGTTTGGTCCATAGGGCTTTTGATCTAGAAAAACCACACTTTCTCGCACATAAACTCCGGCGTTACATCCCTCCAATATTGCTACGCTCCACCAATACTTAACTTATTCAGGTGCCTCACTTCAAAAGGCATGAGCAGGCGGGTGAGCTTTCTCGGTGCAAGAGACTCTGCTCTGGGATAGCTTCTGCCCACCCTCAGAGCCATTTACGATCATCTCACCTTCAGGAAAGCCCTTAAAACCTAGCTTTACTCAAAGTAGTACCTTATATTACTCATCTGCTTGACTTTAGCCAGTGCCAGGATGCCTTGTAAGGTTACAGTCACATGCTTGATAATAATTTCAATAACAATAATAATAATAACAATAATTAGAACAGGCAAAGCTGAAGGAGCATATGAAAAAGGTGAGAGGAGTGCATGCAGGAAAATGAGGTAGCAAGGTAATGGGGAATTAGGGAACTGAAAAAGGAATAAAATAATAAAATGTAGGGACAGAAGGATGGGTGACAAACTGAGCGCAAGTGGAAAAACGTTAAACAACTGGGAGATTTCCAGGCATATTGCTCTTGTGTTAACAAACCTAGGTTGTAACTCTGCCACTCTTGCCTTGATTGTACCACCTCTAACCCAGTGTGAGGATGGTGAGTTGTCATACTATCTTCCATCTTCCTACTGTCTGCAGCCTCAATGTTTGCCCTCTTCTAATCTTAAAGGAAAGTCAAAAGTTAGAAGTTTTGCTCTCTAACTTCCCTCCTATTCCTGACAGTATCCCCCTCCCCAACAAGGAAACCTCCCCTCAACTTTTTTGTTTGGGCCTGGTTTCTTTGGGAAACTTTGTTTGTAAAATGTGGTTCCTAATTTCAAAGCATGGATAAAGCAGAAATCTTCACAGGAACTTTCAGAATGCGAGATGTGAGAATCTAACTTCTATCTTATTTTCATCCACTTGTACAGGAGGAGGCGGACTTATTTTCTTAAGATACATGAAATACTTTGTTAGTTTTCCATCCTTGTGACGCTAAAGATGTACTGCTGATGCAGTCACCAGTCTTAAAATGGAAAAAAGACATACAAATGTAGGGGCAAAAAAAGTATGGAACAATATTTCATACATTTTATATGAAAGAGAATGGTTACAATGGTAATCAGCCTGTCTCGTGTTCAGCATTTGCTTTAAGATGTTTACATGCTGTCTTACTGAAATGTGTTAGTAGCTGAGTTATAGAAGGAATAGAGGTGGCAGAAAGATCAGAGGGAAAGGTACGTGGGTGTAGTGCCATAGGTACAGTCGAATTCTGCATATACAAGTTGTTTTCATTGGTCTCATTGAGATCTCCTTCTGATGATCAGCCAAATGACTGAATGTAATCATTGTCCATTAATTGAACATAAATGTAAAAATCACCAGACCTTACTGTAAAAAGAGCAATCTGTATTAGGCAGTAATCAACATCAAACATTAATACAGTATCAAGTATATAGCCAATAGTATCAAGAGAAATCACTTATAATAGTATCAAAATATACCAATCAAGGCCCAATAATTTAACAAAATGTAGAAATCACCAGCCAGAACTTACTGTTCAAAGATAATATTAATAACCATATATTCTATGGTGGCCTGGGGCAGGACATGAGGAAAATAGATGTAATGCACATGGGATTACCTACATTGACCAAGTAGTCATAATATATGGCAATTATTATTGTCATATGTCAGGTTAATCTTCCTGTCCTGATGAGACCCTTGTATCAAGTTGAGGATTGAATCGCTGTTGACATGCATAACAAACAAACAGCATTTGTGACAAAGGCAGATTAGTTGAAATTGTGTTTGTCGTTTGCTTTAAACGCACAAGATGTCTCGGTACATTTATTTGGTTGTGATTTTGTTGCTCTATTTATCTTGATACTATATCAATGTTGGATGTTTCTTACTGTCTAATACAGATTGCTCTTTGTACAGTAAGATCTGGCCTGTGATTTAAACGTTTTTATTCAATTATTGGGTATTGATTGCATACAGCCATTTGGACTGATCATCAGAAGGAGATTTCGATTAGACCAATGAAAACCATTGTATAGGAAGAATTTGTAATTTCCCAGGTTCCCAGGGGTGTAAGGGCAGTTCTTGTACTCTAACGGATAGGTACAGTAGAAAGCAGAAGTTCCATGGTGGTACTAATGGAGTTGTTAAATTCTACTTCTGCATGGAAATCTATTCAATTAAAAGCATCATGGGCCCTGTTCAGTGTCTTGGTTCAACCTTTCTGTCTGCAATGTGGAAAACAGCTTGTGACAGGAAAGTGTTCAACCCTGTTTTTTCAGGAGTTCTTTTTTCAAAAATTAGCGATTAACTGTGATCCTCTATCGGACATAATAATATCTCAAAGGTCATGTAGCCTGAATATTTCTCGGAGAAACACCTCAGCTAATTCTACTGCTGTAGGCGGCCCCTTTAATGGAACAAAATGTCTCAAAATGTGTCATATGGGAGAAACTGTCAATCACTGCCATCAGCGTATCAAATCCTTGTGAGTGTGATAGTACAACTATAAAGTCTATAGATATCATGAAGCATGGCTGAGTGGGTAATGGTAGTGGGTTTCACAATCCTGCAGGATGATAACTATTTGTTTAAACTTATGTACAAATCAAACATTATTTAATCAGGTTCTTCACTAAGGCACACATGTTGGGCCACCAAAAACGTCTCTTTATCAGATCTAGCATTGTTCGCTGTCCGGAATGACCAGCGATGGGTGAATCATGCCACCATTTAATAGCCTGTAACTGTAATTCTATTTTTGCAACAATTCTTTATTATTTTGTGCAAAAATATATTTATAATGGTATACCATCTCCAACTACATCGTTGAATAGTACAAATATTATGGTAATAGATAGTAGATGTATGCTGTATTGTAGCATGACAATTTTAATGGCCATATTCTCAATGAAGTTGGCTTAACACCTCTCTCCGCCACTTCGGAAGCGCGAGGCTGCACCCTATTCTCAAGGATATGGTGCCGCCTCACGTTTCCCCCTGCGATGGCGCTAAGTTTCACAACTTAGCCCCAACGCAGGCACCCTTGCACCAAAGTGCAACGGTGTCTGCTAGCAGGGAGGTTTGTTTATGTACAGGAAGGTGTCCCTTCCTGCACATAAACAAACCTAAAATGCCCGTTTGTAACTTACATGTGTGCTGCTTCATGCAGCCCACATGTAAGTTACAAAACGGCATTTTAAAAAGGTTTTTATGTACAGGAAGGGCACCTTCCTGTACATAAACAAACCATGGCATTTTGCTTTTTCCATGTGTGCTGCACAAGGCAGCACACATGGAAAAAGCAAAACGAGGAGAAATAAAGCATTTCTCCTCGTTTCACCACCTATAAGACCAGATTTTTCCTGGTCTTAAGTTTGGCGCTACCTCCTATTTACGCTGCCCTTGTGAATAGGAGGTAGCGTCAAGCTCAATGGGTGTTGCGGTGGAACGCCCGCCGCAACACCCACTGCACGCCCCTTTCACGCTAAAAACAGCGTGAAGGGGCCCTATTCACAAGGCAGCGTTAAGCCACTTAACGTGGCTTAAGGCTGCCTTGTGAATAGGGCTAAGCCCCTATCGCCACAACAACGTCACTGAAAGTGATGTTGTGGTGGCGATAGGGGCTTGAGAATATGCCCCCCAGTCTTTATGGAGCAAGTATTATGCCTTTCGATTTCCCAGCTAGCCTACCACTTTGTCTGAAACTGACCTGATGTGAAAATTTGATGACGGCTGCTGCAGCAGAGATGGTAACAAACAGAAGTTCGACCTCTCAGGTATCAGTACAAGCCACACCACCCTGGAATCTCCTAGGTCTCTGAAATGCCCAATTTGCACAGATTTCCATGATTTCTAGCTGACGCAGAGCCCCAGTCCTGCAGCCATTCATCAAGAAAATAAGAGAAAATTGGGATTTACCCACTCTGCCAACCCATATGTCAAAAGTGCTCCCATATCAATGTTTTAAGATATCCAGATTATGAGAAAATCCTCCAATCTTCACCCAGTGAAGCGAAAAGACTGTTGGGACTTTATGGATGTAGAGAGCTTTCTGCCCACCCTGGAGAGGGTGCAAAAAGACTGTGGTGTCTTTTAGCAGTGGGGGAAGCCTATACTCCCCATATTTTGTTTCTCTAAAAAATAATCCCCGACTTCTAGTCGGTTTTCTGCGGGGGGGGGAGACTATTGGAGCAGTTAGGGGTGAGGGTAAGGCCTGATGCCTTGATGGACCACCCCGACCACACTTTTTTTTGTTTAACTACAATCTAATCTTTGGTGTCTACTAGGCTTGCCTCACTTTTGTTTGGTGGCTAAGGCTAACGTTTTCTGTCTTTGTCCCTCTTTCTCTGTTTCCCCTGTTGCAAAATTACAAAATGTGTAAATGCCTTATATTATGTTACTACTGTTCTGCATATATTATTTGTCCAATAATTCATACAAAATGCAATACCAGAAAAGCTTGATTATTTAGTTTACATCTCAATGCAGGACTTCTCAACAAATAAAGTATATTATTTGAAATATTGTTTTGCCATTTTAAGTTTGAAATTCTAGATAACTGTACTTTTTGTGACTGTCATGCAGGATAAATGCAGTAATAATAAATGCCAAGCCCAGAAAACAATATATGCAAAATAAGTGCATCTATTCTATCCTTTCAGGGCAACGGAAAGAGCAGAATAGAATAAATGTATTAATTTTGCATACATTCCGTTTGCTTGACATTTATTGTAATAGCTGTTTACTTTGTCCTACAAGGAGTCAAGTAGTTTCCTGCCACGGTTTAAGCAATCTTGTCCTATACAATTGTGTGTCTTTACCGGAGATCTGGCACCTCTGATGCAGCACACATCTTTAGCCATTAAATTAAAACAACCACGTTTTACCTTCCTCTAACATATCTCGTAAAGTGACTAAAGTCATGTATAGCGTGAATAAAACTATACGTTTCATTTTACAGATTACACAAATAAATGTTTCGTTATCGTTAGTGATACTTGACGTCTTGAAATACACACTTTGGAGTTTAATACGGGTCTCCGAAGCCCCCCTATTGTACGGCGATTCAAAGATGTGGGCCTATGAGGTGGGCTCTCTCAATCCAATGTCTTGAATGTCCTGGAGGAAAGTTTATAGAGTGTTACTGATAGACGGTTTTTGCACAAGCAAATTGAATTTACTCGTAGAAGAAAAGCACATTGCTATAGAAATGTATGCACCTCTACCCACAGGATCATGATCTGAGGTATTTACGTTTGTTAGGTGCTCCTCTTACACTTAATGCGGAAACTTTGCAAGATTTAAGGAATTGCTGCAAACACAAGCATAGGGCATGGGATGCGACTTTGTGTGTTTCTGGGTGAGACACTCTCACATGCATTTTGCATATGGAAACTGAGAATATCTTCTTGGGTCTGTGGCGATGGACCACCTATTCTTGGGCACATTGAAGTTGATAATTTCTGCTAAAAGGCAAGTGAAAGCAAACAATGGGCACCATTAAGAATTAGGTGGACGGGTTACTCAGTCACAAACGTGAGGGCTATGCCGGTTCTAGTATTACAAGTGGATTATATCCGATGGCACTTGTAATACGCTGACAGATATCCGTCATGTTTGTGATGGATTAACCTGTCAGGCGAACTCTAAATCAAACCTAATAACTCTTATAGGATAGGGAATGGTAATTTAATGCTGCTGAGCATGGGGGAACTGACAATACTTCTCACTAGATATGTAGAAACTAACTGCCAAAATATATGAGGAAAAAAAATCAAAAAAGTTATGTGTGAAATGAAGTTAATAATCTAAACAAATAGAATTAAGACTGGGCTGCTTGCAGACCATCTTACATTGTCCACTGTGCCACTCCACACAGGAACCAACATTATGCAAATCGGAATTGGTCCTGGCCCCCAAAGGACTATTCCAGCTTGCAGTGCCAAAACTTTTCTCCTAGACACAGATATAAAAGCAATCACAAGCTAGCTTTAATCTTGTATGGCCTTGCCATTAAGGTGCAGCTTGAGTTCTGTGGTACTGCGCAAAGGACTTATGCCTGGGCATACCCTTTGGCACTTATGAAATAGTACTAAAAAAAAAAAAAAACGAGATCAGTAAAATGTTTGATATAATCTTGCACTTTGGTAATTACTCTGGGCTGCATTCAGGTCCATCGATTTTTTTGCCCAGTTTGCCTCTCTGGACAAAGGGCGATCTTTTGCCTCAGTAGCAAATGTCTTGTTCTAATTGCCAGGCCATGTAAACCCTGGACAAAACAACTTTTCCAGACATGTTGGGCCTCATCGGTGAGGAGCAAGTTGAGTCCTATGGCACAGCAAGTAAGATACGGTGTTTGGTCCGTCTTTAGCACTTAGAGCATATCGCAGAACTAAGGGACAGGTTTAATACCTGAATTATTCTCAGCCACTGATAATAAAGTGAGCCTACATTGTAACTCGAGACAGGGGCCAAACTTATGCAATTCAACCTTTTCTCAGTGCAACAACCTAAGTGTGACATGTATTCAAAGGCTTAGGACTAGTTGCTTACTGTACCATAGACTTCAAGCTACACTTCAATGATAAGGTCTAACAAGGCTAAAACTGGTCTGGAATTGCTTGCGTTCCTGTTCATGGGATATGTGGCTTGGTAGTTTGGGCTGGACTGTTTAATAGAGGAATCCAACATTAATTCCCAACTTCCCCTAAGCTGCGTGTTTACCCTGAAGGAGAACTCCATGAAATTGAGTTTTTATGATCTGTCCCGATGATGAGAGGATGTTAAGCTCCAATGTTCAAATGTATTTTTGATGACCAACAATTCTATATGCAAATACAAAAAGAAAAACGATTGTGGTATATAATGCTGCACACTGTAGAGTTCCTAATAACGACGTGCTTTCTCCAAGGGTCAATCGTAATAAACACCTCATCTCTTTTCAAATTGGACTAAGATGCCTGTATTTTTGAATGAATTACGCTTTGGTAAGTGACATGGTCTTGCACTAGGTAACAGTTACGTTGTTGTGTATCTATATTTCGGTGGGTAATTCTCAAGTTACTTGTCCAAGCTTTAATAGAGGGCTAATTATTAAATCCCGCTTGCGAGTAGTCGATTAGGTAACTTACGCAATTTAGTGTGGGTGATGAAGGGGAGATAGAACACTTTATCAGATTTAATAGAAGGTCACTGACGATGTTGTTGACAATCATTTTTGTTTTCTCTTATTTTTCTTGTTTATTATACATTTGCTTTTGTTTTTGGTGTATGTTCAATATTGCTGTCTTATGACATAAATTAGTTGAAGTTTATTGTATAGTATTTGTATATACATTGTTACATGTCATGTTTTATATTATTTTACTGTTTGATTACATGTAATTTGTCTGTGGATATATGTTGTGTTGTGTTTTTTATATTATATATATGAGATTGTAAATATGTGTGATAACTTATTTGTGAAGTATATGAAATATGTTTGTCTCTGTTATATGTTTTTTAACAGCCCTGAAGAAGTCCCTTTATGATGGGATGAAACGCGTTGGCTGTATTTGTGTGTCTATCATATGAAACGGCTATTAAAAGAAAGAATTCTACGGATAGACAAATCAAGACATCGCCTAATTTTTTGGGTTTCTCTCTCCCTGATATATTGGTTTCTGTTTTCATGGATTTATGGACATACAATGAAACATGACTTTAGGAACGTAACTTATGATTCTGATAAACTAATAAATTTGGATAGTGCTCCTTCAGCAATTCCATATCATAGAGGTCAGATTTATGTTCAACTAGAATCACAGTATTCGAATAGAAAGCTACTAGATGCAAGGATCTCACACTGCTGTCTTTTTGATAAAATAGCCACCATTGCAAAAGAGGAAGCATTGACTCTACCACAAAAGGCTGACTGGAGTTGGGATTTCTTTAAATAGGTGCAGAGGGAAATGCCTCCTTTAAAGATTTGAAGTTCCATTGTTGTTCAAATCCTGGCTGAAAGGGAACTTCCTTCTTGGTCAGGAAAGATATTAGCAATTAAAAGGTACAGAAATCTTTAATAAAATGTTTATGGAATTTTGTGACTCCTTGAAAACATTGCAGCAATGAACATGGAACTCACTAATGCTTTTAAAGGCGTCTTCTCAGTGGTTCATTCTCTCCTGCTCCAGTCAACCTGCTGAGCATTTACAGAAGCTGTGCAACCAGCGGCGACTCCGCCGTTATGGTGTAGGAGCATCACCCCCCTGTCAGCAGAGGCAAACAAAAAATAAAATGATGATAACAGTTTTATAATCATTTTATTTTTCAGCAGGAGCCAAGTCTTGGGGACTGGGCCATGCGAAGAATGGTGGAGGAGTGATGGACACTGCTATCAGTGCGCATGTCGGTTTGGCCAGCCTTCTTAGGATGGCCAAACTGACATGCGCACTGACATCTCTCCAACCCAGCTGTGTTGATGGGCGGAGAACAACAGCAGGCACAGGCTGCCAGTCCCCGATGGAGCGCAAAACCAGCCCGCTCCGCCCAATCCTGAAGCTGCTTTCAGGGATATTACCAGCATGAGAGCAGCATCTGGATTGGCTGTAGGGGAGTCTAGGAGCCTCAGCCTGTGCACAGCAGAAGAGCGGCGAGTAGCAGGTAAGTTCTTTTTGTTGTTGTTTTTTTGTTTTATTATTGCCCCCCCACACTGCCCTGCTACTTTTCCCTGACACCAGCTGCTACTGTGTGCAATGATTTGTCTAACTTTTTTGAGGAAAAAATCCTTACGCCCTGTAAGAGTCCGGCTACGATAGATTCAGAATGTGGCTGCCAGCTTAGCACTAAAATGGCAATTCATGACATCTGTCTTGATCACACTAAACACTCTAGATTGACCAGCTCTTTCAAAGAGGATTGGCTTCAAGTCCCTATGCATGGCCCATAGGGTTGTCAATGGCAGAGGACCATGTTATCTTCAAAGAAAATGTATGTGTTACATACTGGTGCATAATTTGCATTCTTCAGAACCCCTGCTAGTTGCTGTACCAAATGTTTGGAGGGTTAAGCTAGGGGGCAGATCATTCTCAGCTAGAGCATGTTCACTTTGGAATTCCATCCTCAACCCTCTTCATGCAAAATGCATGATTTGGTCTGTTTCAGGAAAGCCTTGGCAACCTGGCTGAATTTGTTTATTACCATCTTGATGTTGCAATCTGGGTTTTACCTCAGAGCCAGGATAACTTTTAGGTCACAGCTGTGCTTTATAAAGGTAATTAACGTAACATAACATAACATTGTATCTCCTTCACATTTGTGTGTGTGTTGGGCAGTATTTCAATACAGAGACTTTGCCAGGATCCATATGTATACCCATCACAGAAATCTTGAATCCCATGAACACAATCTCATCTACCTCAAATTCACATTTTCCTGCATTCGCAAAGAGGAAATTTTTGCAAATTCAAGTCAGGATGCCTCTCTAGTGTGTTGGCAATGCTCTTTTAAAGTATCTGAAAATACCAAATGTCATCTAAATAAATGATAATGAATGTACCCAGCAGATCTCTGAAAATGTTCTTAACCAGATGTTGAAAAGTAACAGGGGCATTGCATAACCAAAAAAGCATTACAAAATGTCGAAGTGGCCCTAACAAGTGTTAAAAGTTCTCTTCCACCCATCTCCTGCACTTATTCTTATGAGATTGTAAGCACCTCTAATGTCTAACTTGGAAAAGAACATGTTTGTTTTTATCCATCCAGTAGGTCGAAGATTAAGGGGATGATTCCTTATGATGATGCCTTTTAACGCCCAATAATGAATGCAGGGATAATATTCATTATTAGGTTTTAGTATGAAGAAAATTGGTGCCCCTGCAGACGAGCTGGACTGCCTAATGAATCTTTTCTTGAGAATTACCGCTAAATATTCCTATTAGCCGGTATCATCTTTGACTGTGATCAGACAAATCCTATACTGAGATATCTTGGCTCCTGGATTTAAGTCTATAGCACAATCATATTCCCTATGAGAATGAAATGCATATGCTCCCTTACAGCTAAAAACAGGAACACAGGGATTTTGGGATTTATGATATACTAGAGGAAGCAAAGTTGATAGCTCAGATCAGTACCTGCTAGACAAAGAAGAAGCTGAACCCAGCCCATGTCAGGACGAGGGATACAATGACAGGCACAATGCTTTCATGGGAAAGTAATGGTATATGCTGCCAGAATAATGTGTGGATTGAGGTGATGGAGCTACGATGTACCAAGAATGACTGCAAAGGAAGGGGTATCAATTAAATCAAAGGAAAGGGACTCCACATGCCCCGTCATAGTAAGTAAGAGAAGCAGAAGTCATTCCATGCTAACATCTCCTGAAGCCAGCGGTGCATTTTTTATGCCCTTGATTTCTCCAGCTTTCTCTTTCTTGTGTAGTGGTATTCAGGCCTTCGTGTGAAAGCTATTGTCCATAACATGCAAAGTCCCCACAATATATCATTTTTAACATCCTGAAAGGCCTCTTCAGAGTCACTAATCCTAATTTCATCAGAAAAGGAGCGTACTTGTTGACAAACTGCTGCATGTATTCTTTGCTCATCTGTGGGTTGTCTTTCACGGTTGAGCAATGTCATTTTGAGTGTGCTGGTTAGTTATGCAGGAAGAGACCTGGCTCTCAGCAGTAAAAACAAGAGTCCATTCTTTGTCAATTTTATCTGTTTCTTTTGGGATACGTGGTTCCCTCATGTTTTTAATATCAATCAATCAATCAATCACAGGTTTGTGTTTGTGGGTGGCAGCTGGTCCTTCTGGGTGTTGAGGATCATTCAAAGAACCAGGTTTAAGGATTGTTATTTTGCCTCTTTTGGTCATAATGGTTGTGGCAGGAAGTCTTACTGTAGGCATTCGTCTGGGTAAACCCCTTCTTTGCCATGGTCAATTCCATTGTTGAGCGTTGATCTGAAATGCCAAATTAATCAAAGCTGTGGATGTGTTTGATCAGTTTACCATGAGTGACAAAGCATTTATAATTTAATCTTTTAAGCTGCAATATTAAATGGCAGACGCCCCTTCATCAGTCTACCTACCTTTGCAGACTAGGGGGCTTATTTAGAAGCCCATTGCGCCACTGTTGCGTCACTTTTTTGGATGCACCGATGGCGCTGAGTGCAGACCTATATCCACGAGGCCATGCAAACCACTTTGTGTGGTTTTTCATGGCCTCGCAAGTCACTGTGTTGCCTTACTCTACGTCAAAGAGGCGTTGCGGTGGGTGTTCCCATGCAACACCCATTGAATTTGATGCATTCCGAGATTTACAAGGACTTGTAAACCTGGGAATGCGTCCGGCGTAACAAATAGAAATAACTTTTTTTCTCCTTGTTTTTTCCTCTTTCTTTGAGTGCTGCATTTTGTAGCACACATAGAAGGAGGAAAACGCCTCCATTGATTGTTTTTGGGCAGGAAGGTGCCCCGTCCTGCATAAAAACAATAATTCCCACAACACAGATACCCTTGCAACATGGTGCAAGGGTGCCTGTGTTGCCGCCAGGCAGGCAACTGTGCACCAGCGTAGTGGAAGAGGACAGGAATGCCCAGCATCTCAAAGATATGCCACATTCCTGCCATTTTCTTTTGACACGGGGCAGTGCAGCAAAGTGACTTGCTGTGCTGCCCTTAGTCAAAAACTTGTAAATAAGCCCTAGATGCTGAAAATAACTTATATCATTTATCAAAACTTTTGGTCCTTATTTCAGGGTCAGGAGCCCAGTCTGGGTGGCTGTGTCTGGTATGTCTTTTTCCAAACGTGGATCAAGAATGTTCTATAAATAGATCATAATTGTAAGCCAAGGACTCTGATAGAGTATCAAAGGTGTAGCCAACAATAAAGCACCTTTTAAGAGATATGATAATATAAATGTGATTTTAGTCTAGTCTGCTTGAAAGTGCAAGGTTTGGGAGAGAAAGTGTTGACTGCATTGTTCTAAAGATAATTGAAAATACTTTCCATCTCCTCATAATTTCTCAGGTGACGCCAACCTAATTACATATGTTTAACCTCCTCCGATGATGCTGCCTTAACTTTCAATCCCTTTGGAAGTGGAAAAAGTTAGTAAACAACTGTGTAAGGGTTTAGAAAATCTCAATAGGAGTAAAAATTCTGCATGGTGGAAAAGGCATTTAAAAATGCTCTGGCCCACTTAAACATCCCAACTCAACAAGATGGTCTTTTTAGCTCCTTGAGAGGTAAGAAGGAAGAAAACAATCACAATTTAATCTCATTACAGTGTAACTAATTTGGCTACACAATAACTACCCGACAACAAAAATTGAGATTAGTAAGGTTTAATTATAAATTCAGAAACAGATTGATATAAATTAGTCTTAGCGTCACGGTATAAAAAAATAGGACAAACAGAATAAGTCCAAATCTCCTAAAGAGATATACCCAATATAACGAAAAGCATACAAGTAATTGATTTATAGCTATGCAAATGATCAGGAGAAAGAATTGAACGTTAAATTGCATCAGTTGATTTTCAAAAGAAAGCATGAGCACCCTATCTCTCCCTACACTACCTTAAATGGAAAAACCATAAACTTAAGAAGCATCGAATAGGAATGGATAATAGAAAGGTGTCAGAGTCTTCAGTAGAAGAAACTCCCACTAAGAGTAATGTAGTGTGAAGCCACACTAAGCAGAAGAACAGGTCTGTCCCTCATGAAGTCCTAAGATGTCTCTCTGTCATCTCTAATTTACAGCATAAGATATTAGTTATATTCAAAGCACGTGATCAACTCCAGTAACTTTCCATGAGTCCAGCACAAATTGGCTACTCGATAAGTTGCTACTTCATTTGTACTTGGCCATTCTTCTCCTCCTCCATGAGAACTCACCTCCTTGCTCATTACCGCGTTTCTCCTTGCCAAACCCCCATCTTCGCATGCCTCGCTATCTCACTGAAACACAAACCATTCTTTCACTAACTAATGACGCTTTGTCCACACCTGCCTTAGAAACAAAAATGCAAGCAAGCTCATTCTACATTGGAGATTAAATATGAATTAGATGTTAGACTCAAATGTGAGCTTGTACTGAAACTGTTCTAAAGTCCTGAACTCATGTCAACATAAGAGTGCACAGGGTTACAAATACATACAAATTTCTAAACACATAGGAAATGCAGTTTCTTAACGCATGAATAAATTGCAAAAGATTTCCAGAAAAGATGTTATCACAAAATACACCAATATGAATATAATTTCTTGTTACACGTATACATGTCTACATATAAGCCTACACATACACTTTATTTCATCAGCTTCAGAATGAGACAAATTATAAGCTTTAATTTCTCTTAGGATATTAATATGTAACTATTGCAGAAACTATTATTAATCACATTTCTATGCACCACATTTATAAGTCTCATTATGTTTTGTGTGGAGTACTTTAAATATACAATACTCCATCTCCTCTTAGTAACATTAGTCACACAAAATGTATTCGAGTGATGACTACACATGAATATGATGCACTCCTAAGGTATCTTAGGATGAGATAAAAATTATGCTGCTCTTGCATGAAAGTACTTTTGCGAGTAACACATACATTTTTAAACCCATTACCCTAATAACATATCTTGGTGACTTCACAAATGAGCTTGTACTGAAACTGTTCTAAAGTCCTGAACTCATGTCAACATAAGAGTGCACAGAGTTACAAATACATACACATTCCTAAACACATAGGAAATGCAGTTTCTTAACGCATGAATAAATTGCAAAAGATTTCCAGAAAAGATGTTATCACAAAATACACCAATATGAATATAATTTCTTGTTACACGTATACATGTCTACATATAAGCTTACACATACACTTTATTTCATCAGCTTCACAATGAGACAAATTATAAGCTTTAATTTCTCTTAGGATATTAATATGTAAATATTGCAGAAACTATTATTAATCATATTTCTATGCACCACATTTATAAGTCTCATTAGGTTTCGTGTGGAGTACTTTAAATATACAATACTGCATCTCCTCTTAGTAACATTAGTCACACAAAATGTATTCGAGTGATGACTACACATGAATATGATGCACTCCTAAGGTATCTTAGGTTGAGATCAAAATTATGCTGCTCTAGCATGAAAGTACTTTTGCGAGTAACACATACATTTTTAAACCCATTACCCTAATAACATATCTTGGTGACTTCACAAATGTCGTTTTGATTTAAGATTTATCTTCCATCAGTCCAAAACCCACAGTATAATCAGAACCTTGAAAATGTGTTTTCATTCAAAATGGCATTTAACACTGACATAGACAGAGCGACTATGCGTGAGCCAAGGTGTAGTTGCCACATTCTACAGAAAATCCATTTAGTGATTAATGTTGGTCTTCTACTAGAAGTTTCAGCTTTGGAGAAGTGACAAAAAATTATTTTCAAATGCAATTATAAGTATTTGAACTATAGATTCAATGAGAGAAACCATATTGTTTTTCAATGCTAGAATGAATACTTTTCTTATTATGCTCTCTCTCATCTCAATAAGTGAATCTGTCTGTTTATGAAATATGAGGAAATGTGCTCAACTTCTAGTTTGCAAAAATGTCTTTGGGAAAAACAACCCAACTCCATCATAATGTTCAACCAATCTGACATGTTTCATGGATCCCAATTAGCTCTCACTTTATCATTAATTTCACCTAGAAATAACAAGTTTCTGTAGCATCCTAAACATACCTATCAACAATGTATGATGAAAAAGAGGTAGGAGTGTTAGGTTTCATAATTTCTAATTCATATATTGTTTTTTTTTTAATTGTTTTTTTATTGAGATCCATTGAGAGTTTACAAATTCATCCAAATAACACAATACAAATATCCAATAATAAAACCTTACACAATAGCCATATTGATCATAAAAAGTCAGTTGAGAACAGGTTACATAGTCAGAGGAAAAAAGAATAACCTTGGATTAGACAAACCATTAGAGATCAGATACAGTATTCTTTCATCAATAATTAGATAATCACTAGAGTGCCCATCAAGCAGTAAAATATAAGTCCGGGTAAAAGCTGAAAGTATTGCCGATATTAAGGCTACTAATGGTGTTTTGGCATACTAAAAATCAAATGCAACGTCGCCTGCCAGATCTAAAACGAGCGGTGTCCTTAGTGCATTAGGTCCAATAAATTATGCAAAAATATCAACATATAAGTCATGATTAATGTATTTGTCCTGTTGACTTAAGACTTTTTTTTTTTTTAAAGAAAGCGAAAGTGTCTATCGTGCAATAAAGTGCTGTAGAATAAGTGTCTATATTGCAATAAAGTACAAACGAGTATACAAATATGTCAACACAGAGAACAGTAGTTAAAATTTCTGCATATTAGGACAACCTTTAAAAATGTAAGCTCTTATTTAAAATTCAGTCACAATGGGCCACCCAGACTTTTTCAAACTTCTTAATCCCTCTAATTTGCAGTGCATACAAGCGCTCACTATTCCTAACCTGTTTTATTTTGTAAAACCCATTCACATTTTGTTGGTACCAGGTCTGATGATCGCCATCTTTGAAGCAAGAGTGACCTGGCGACCGCCATTGCAACATATATAAATTTAACCAAATTATCAGAGAGATGTAAAGAAGGGTCATAGTCAAGGACTTTCAGAGAATTATTGGAGTCTATTGTGATGAAACATTCAGCCTCCAGATGACGAAAAATCTCATTCCAGAACCCCTGAATTGAAGTGCACTGTGATATAATATGCGTCCAATTGGCTATCAGATGATTTAAGCAATGAAAACACTGACCGGATTGGCTGGGGGAAACCTTAGATAAAAAATGTTGGGTTCTATATAGAAGCCATTTGCTGAAGAATAGCATCTGGCGCCAATTTGCGCCCTTTAATGTTGTAAAGTTAAGTTTATTTAATTCGGACCACTTACTCGCAGTAACCTCCAACTCTTCATGTTTTTCCCATTTCGTTACTGCTTTCTCATAGAGATCCGAACCCCTGATAGGGGAAAAAAATAAATTCCACTCCCCTGGTTTCCTGACTGAGATTTCTTCAAAGAGAGCATATGCCAGGTTTTTACGTTCATTAATCTGTATCAGATCCAGATTGTTAAGGAATCTGATAAGAATATTAAATGACCCGAGAAGAAGGAAAGCATTCGGAATTAGATCGTACAATTCAGAAATATTCAGCCACCTATCAATCTTTATAAAATCTGAGATCTTCCGGAAGCCAGCCTTAGCCCATTTTAGAATAACTTTGGTTGATTCTCTAGCCCCAAATACTGAAATGAGTTCGGAAAGCGGGGTTGATGAGTTAATAACTGGAATTCTGTATCTTCTAAAAAAAGTCCTGACGTTTCTAAAAGAACCACTGCATGCACTTATGACGCACTAATTTGGGGGATTTCGAAATTTTTAATGGACAGCGAATCTGATGCTCTTTACAGATTAAATTCATAAAATAATTTACTAATATTCCTGTATTCAAATCTGGCTAAACCTAGACATATATTGTGCAAAATATGCAAAATAATAATCCCTGAGATTAGGGAGAGCTAACCCACCATTCTCCACCTCCTCGTATAAAGAGTTTTCTTTCCCCAAAGAAAAGATGTAAACATGGACTATAATTTGGCAAAAAAAGGTGCTGTTAAAACACACAGAATTGCAGAAAATGAAAAAAATTAAATAGCGGAGAACAGACATCTTAATCAGTGAGCCCGTTCCCATAATAGTTAGCAGGAGCGAGTTCCACCAAAGCAGTAAATCTTGTACTTTCCGAAGAAGCGTGACAAAATTTAAATCATACAAGTCAGCAATTCGAGACGAGAAATAGACCCCCAGATATCTTTTTGGTTTAGAATTTAGACAGGATAAAATGTCAGAATGCAGCACATCGGGCTTGCATCCACACTGGATTATTTCCGTTTTCTTTTTGTTGATTTTATACACTCGGAGCAATTCATACTGCTCAAAAACCTCGAAGACTTTTGCTTGTACTCCCTTATCGCTTTTGATTATAAGCATGATATCGTACGCATAGAATTTTACTTTCCCCATAGTAGGTAAAGGGGGGCAAATATCTGCATTGTTTCAAATAGCAATAGCCAAAGGTTCATAAAAAAAAGCAAATAAAACGGGGGACAATGGACAGCCTTGCCTGGTCCCTCTTTTTACACTGATTTGTCCTGCCTCAGAGGCATCAACAATAATATTGGCTTCTGCGTTAAGATATATTCTCTGAATCAACCCCGTGATCTTAGGAGGTATACCAAAACTGGAGAGGATATGGAATAAAGTCTCCCAGACCACGAGGTCAAACGCCGTCTAACAGAAGAACCAAGGCTGGTCTCGAAATAATCCAATGCTTCTGCTAGATAATGCGTGTTAGTCCCAAGCTGTCTCCCTGCTATAAACCCATTTTGGTCGGAATGTATCAAATTCGGGGCTATGGCATTGAATCTATTGGCTAAAAGTTTGGTGATGATCTTATAGTCAGAGTTTAAAAAACTAACTACATTCCCGTTTTGGAATGACGGCAGAATTGGGCCTCCCTCTAAGATTGAATTAGCAACCAGCAAAAAATATTCTAAAACAACATCTGAAACTGTTTTAAAAAAACTCGGCCGGGAGACCGTCGGTCCACAGGCTTTGCCATTCGGGAGATTTTTTATAATATCCCCCAGCTCTTCTCTGGAGAAAGGGCGCATCGTTCTACTTTTATCGCCCTCAGAAAGTACCGGAATTTCCTGTTCCTTGAGAAACTTGTCAAGGGATGCCTTATCAATAGGTTGTTGTTGACCATAAATATTTTTATAATGTTCAAGCATTATGTCCCGTATAACCGCTAGATCTTTACTTTGGGCACCGGTTACAGGACATCTCAAAGTACTAATCCGGTTACTTGTGGCCTGCTCCCTGGCCTGCCATGCAAGGAACCTCCCGGTGAAATTGCTCTCTTCATATACCTTTTGCCTATGGTTGCTATTAAATATTTCACATTCTACATAATAAGCTTCGGTAAGATCCCGTTTGGCCTGATCGAGTTTTCGTTGATTAGGGGCCGAGGGGTTACTCAGAAAAATATCATAGCACCTCTGCCCCTCTTGTTCCAAATTTCGCTTTTTTTCTTTCTTTTTTCTAGAACCTTCAGCATCCTTTCCAATAGCCAAGCCCCGAATATAAGCCTTCAGAGCATCCCAGAGAATGTGGGGAGGAGCCGTCCCATGATTTCTGGTGAGAAACTCCTTTATCTCTGTTTTACAGAGGAATAACCAATTTTCTTCCGAAAGATATTGCCTATTTAAAGTCCATCTCTTAGAATGAGCCGAGATTTTAACTAACTCAAGCTCTAAAATAAACATTGCATGATCTGAAAATCCATTCGGAAGGATTTTCTGCTGACTAAAAATCAAGGTCTTAGATATAAGAAAGAAATCGATGCGTGAGGAGGTGCGGAATCTGCCCGAAAAGCAGGTATATGCAATCTAAGGGGTCCATTACGATGACTGGCGGATGCACCTCCGCAATGCTGGCGGTGGGAGAAAACGCTGTTTTCCGCCCGTGAGCAGCGGTGCACCCGTCCGCCATATTACAATGGTCAAACTCAGCCCATTGCCTGTCCGCCGCGGTGCTACGTGCACCGCCATCAAAACGCGCCCGCCACCACTGCGGAGACAACCAATCCAGAGGCACCGCCGTGCGGAATGACGTCCCTCCCTCCGTACAAATTAGGATGCGCCAAACAGCCAGGCCCACCGCCGCGGAGAAACCGGCCATTCTGAGCATACGGAAGCACCACAGCGGAGCGCCAAATCGATACCCGGAGCCGACAGCCATGGACCCTGCACTACACGTCTTTCCGACGCTGTACATGATACACCTACAGCAAGCCATGGACCGTCGCGGACGCCGACGCAGGTACACCATCACACAACTCTGACAACAAACACAACCCACAAATCCATGTCCGATGTAAGGTGTCTGCCCCCACCAGACACCCTTGTGGGGACAGGAACACAACCACAGGTGTAGCCACACATGTCCCACCTGCCACAAGGCCACCCCTCCACACCCAGGCCACCATGTCCACGACCCGGAAATAATGCCCAGTTCACGTGACCGCTGCGGTGAATCCGCAAGACAAAATGCACACAATGTAGCAGGCTGGGCCAGCGCTAGGCAGGGGCAGTGCCCAAAGTACACAGGGCAACTCCTCAACACTCCACACACTAGGCCCACCCACACCATTAAGGGACATGCCACGTGATCTCCCTGTGCCCCCACATGCCCAAAAAACAGCCAGGTGAACACACACACTGCACCACACAACAAACAACTAGGGAGACAGCCTCATCAGGTGTGGCTGCAGAGTAACACACAGCGCACAAGCGCTGGGCCAGGGGAACACACACACTACAACAACACCACACTCATGGTAAGTAAACTGAGTCCAAGCACAAATTAAACACACACAGACAATGAACAAACACACCAATGGACACACAGCCTGCCAAGTCACACAGACATACCCCACACTGACACACAGCAACAAACACAGACCACATGCCAACAGCAATGTAGGACAACAAATAGGCAACTCAAAGTGAGGTGCACACAAATGGAATGGCAAGGAGCTGAACACCAAAAATGTGTACATCACATGCAAGGGAAGGAACACATCACATCCACCCCAGCCCAAAAATCCACACATGGCAGTCACAGTGAGTGAAGTCAAACCACAGTCACCTCACTGCAACAACCCAGGGAGACAGCAAGGCAACCCATGAATAGGCACAGGGATGAAAGGAAGGGTATGAAGTCCAACCCTGATCAGCCACACATCTGAATCCAAATACATCACAGGAGTAAGTCAGCAGCACAACACACAGGGGCCATTGCAACACTCCATGACAGTCAAACACAAGTATGAACCTTCACACAACGCCCACACTCATCACACCAGCAGCACACAACACCACTGACAAACACACAGAAGCTTGCCAATAATATCCAGTCAAGACACTGACAAGCAAACACACCCCCTGGGTGGTATCCATAAACATCACACACACACAGGTATGGCAGTACCACTGTACGCACAAAAACAACAGTCAAACACAGAACACAATCAAAACACACACACAGAACTACTACAACTACAGACAAGACCTGTGCAGCTAAACAGTGCAAATCCAATGGGAGCACAGACACAACAGGAGTACACAACCACATCAGTCATGAAAAACGCACAGACAACATACCACAACACATATAAGAAGTGCATCCACTAACAACAATAATGGAGAACAAAAGGCAGAACTGGGCCTACAATGACACAGAGACAGACATACCACAACACATCCACTCAAAATGGTGCCACAGTGTACCACATGTCTGCACATGCACAACCATGACCATAGACACATCAAATGTGAGAGGAGAAAACACCAAGGATGCACATGAAACAAGCACTGCAACCACAATAGACCTCAGTCCATGTGACAGACACACAAGTAAGGCACACCACAATGGCAACACACCTGAATCAAACACAACAACAACACACACACACTGACAGGAAAATAGAACACCACACACAGAGCAACAGTCAACTGCATGACACAACACAACACAAACACTGCACACAGCCACATCAGTCACAACACATGCACAGGCAAAGATATCAACATGCTACAACAGCCAAACATCAGGGGGTGCACAACAGGCAAGGACAAGGCAACATCAACTCACAGCACTGCATGCACACCAAGCCTGTGTGTGCACAACACACATACCAGTTACAAACCGAGATGAGTGACACACCTTGAACACACACAACAACAATCTAAACATCACACACACACCAACACACCTAGGAAGCCAATCAGCCCCCAGCAAACACACATACTACCAAGCCAACACACACAGATGCAGAAGTCTGGGACACAAAAGTTGAAACAACATGATCAGAGGAAACAAGACATTGGCAATGTTGAAGTGGAGAATAGAGCATGTGTCACAGTAAACAATACCCACACAGTAACCCTTTATTTAGCAAGGACATTGACAAGGTAGACAACAGGAGTAAATATCTTCTTTTTATTTACATTTCACACAGTCATGCAGCAAAAGTCAGACAAGAGCAAGGCCAGTGGCCAGTTCAAAGTGCAGGTGAGGTACATGAGAAGCTGCACAGGCAAGGGGCAAACAGCAGTGAACAGCAAGGCCAGTGGCCAGTCCAAAGTGCAGGTGAGGTACATGAGAAGCTGCACAGACAAGTGGCAAACAGCAGTGAACAGCAAGGCCAGTGGCCAGTCCAAAGTGCAGGTGAGGCACATGAGAAGCTGCACAGGCAAGTCTAGGACATCAGTCGACAACAAGGCCAGTGGCCAGTCCAAAGTGCAGGTGAGGTACATGAGAAGCTGCACAGGCAAGGGGCAAACAGCAGTGAACAGCAAGGCCAGTGGCCAGGACACAGTGCAGGTGAGGTACATGAGAAGCTGCACAGGCAAGGGGCAAACAGCAGTGAACAACAAGGCCAGTGGCCAGGACACAGTGCAGGTGAGGTACATGAGAAGCTGCACAGGCAAGTCTAGGACATCAGTCGACAACAAGGTCAGTGGCCAGTCCAAAGTGCAGGTGAGGTACATGAGAAGCTGCACAGGCAAGGGGCAAACAGCAGTGAACAACAAGGCCAGTGGCCAGGACACAGTGCAGGTGAGGTACATGAGAAGCTGCACAGGCAAGTCTAGGACATCAGTCGACAACAAGGCCAGTAGCCAGTCCAAAGTGCAGGTGAGGTACATGAGAAGCTGCACAGCCAAGGGGCAAACAGCAGTGAACAACAAGGCCAGTGGCCAGGACACAGTGCAGGTGAGGTACATGAGAAGCTGCACAGGCAAGTCTAGGACATCAGTCGACAACAAGGCCAGTGGCCAGTCCAAAGTGCAGGTGAGGTACATGAGAAGCTGCACAGGCAAGGGACAAACAGCAGTGAACAGCAAGGCCAGTGGCCAGGACACAGTGCAGGCGAGGTACATGACATCCAGCACTGGGAATGTGTGGTACAGTGCCCTGCCATGGTCAGCAACACACTCAGGGCGTTAAAAATGGGCAGTCCATGGTACCACTGTGGGAGAGACATGTGTGTGAGGGTGACCAACACTCAGACTTGGCTGGCAGTATGACTGGGAGGTGGCTGTCTGTCGGGGCCTGTTGGGGTACTGGCTCGGGGAGAGAGAGGCCCAGCTGGGGTAGAGCCATCAGTGTTCTGGGAAGCTTGAGGGCTGCTAGGTCCAGGTGTGGTAGAGCCAGCAGTGGTTTGGGAAGCCGGAGGGCTGCTAGGACCAGGTGGGGTGGCGGCACGTAGAGGTGGACTCATGCTTGCACGAGACACAGTGTGTGTGGGAGAAGTTGGAGGGGTGCCCTTCCGCTTCTTGGGGATCTGATATGGCTTCCCTGTCCTGGGATTAATGCCAAGTGGGGTGTATACAACAGGCACACTCGTCACAAAAGCTGGCTCATGTGCAGGTGCTGGTCCCCCCTCTGGGGACGTGCTGGATTCTTTGGGACGCTTGGCCCCGGATTGCCTCTGCCCCTGCATCACCTGTTTACCAGGTGTCCCCCCTACAGTGGCCTCCTTTCTCCGCTTCACAGGGCTCTGGATGGGAGTAGATGTTGTGGGTGAACTTGCCTTGGAGCTCTTCTTACGTGTACCCTTAGCAGGCACCTGTTTGTCACTGGGCATGGAAACTGTGTGCTTGTCTCTGCGAGACACTTTTGGGACAGGTGAGTCCTTGGGGATGCCTCTGAGGCATGTGAGCCTGAGGCCTGCTCCTTGCCATCCTTGCCCTGGGTGTGGCCTGAAGTGCTTTTGCCTCTGCGCTCTGGTGTGGGTTTACCTTTCTGTGGGGATGGTGTCTGCGGCCTGGACTGCTTGGGCTGCTGCTGCCGTGTGCTGCGTGTGCTGTATCTGTCCCTTGATGTCTGGGGTGTGTGGTCACTATCATCAAATGCGGCCACTGGCAGGGTGGTGGGCCTAGGGACTGGAGCTGGACTATGGGATTGGGCAAGTTGAATGGCTGCTGTCACTGCAGAGGAGAGAGACTGTACAGTCCGGTGTAGCCCACCCACGTCGGAATGAACGCCTTCCATGTAAGCCACCACCTGTGGCAATTTTTTGTCATGGTCCAGGAAGGCATTGAGGAGAGCTGTCTGACCCACACACAGCTGGCGCAAAAGCTCCACAGACTCAGCACTGATGGCAACAGGGGGGACAGGGGCAGGGGCAGCGGTGCCTGGGGTGAAGGACACTCTTCCATTTTTTGTGGTGCGAACACGGGCAGCAACAGTGGGAGAAGCAGGGAGGGTGGGCACTGAACGCTGTGTGGTGGACGTGGATGCAGAGTCCCCGTTTCCCTCGGCCGAAAACATAGAAGCGTCACCGCCGTCGTCAGATGACGTAGAGGTCTGCGTCTCTGGCTGTGAGTCCTCTAGAAGACTATGGTCTCCCTCTGATGCGCTGGTGACATCCGTGTCACTATGCTGGTGTGCAGCACTTGTGCTTGATGTCTCACCACTGGTGTCCGTCCCCTGTCCTTCCGTGCCCATGTGAGATGCTGCATGAGAGAGAGATAGAGGTCAGATCAGTACATTTGCCTCAAGTTCACAAATATCAGCAAGGGAAGCATCACTAATGATGAACAATCATCCATGTTGGACAACACCATGGGCAGTAACACTGTGCAACCTCAATCCAAACATCGATATTACCGTGGCATAATGCAAACTTGGCATAATTCACCCATGTGATGGACACACAGCCAATTAGCCTGTTGGTGGCTTCAGCTAACCAGACACACATATCCCTCTGTGCACACCTAGGGCCCTGAGGGGTAAAGATTCTACTCACAACATGTTGCCACTGTCACATCTTGAGCCAGCAGAAGTGTCCAACACAGAGACAGACTCCAACATATCCGCACACAATGGCCATGAGCACATGCCATCCACCATGTCGTATCTTGGGTCACAACTACAGTTGCACATTGTTGTTAGATGTGTAGCCAGCACAACTCTGACGTCAGGCCATGCACACATTGATGATGGCACACTCAGATCATGCACTCTGCTTGACCCTGACATGGGATGTCCGTGACGACACAAATGAAGATGATACCAGAAGGCCACAACTACAAATATGAACTCAAGGGCCATTACACCAATGACATGGGAAGGTACATGTAGGGGGAATGCATGACAACTGCACCCAACACCGCGGCCACTTACATGCCAATGCATCACACTAGCAACATCACAGCCCTGCACTGGCCCAGGCTTGGAGCACATGCAGCCAAACAACACCCAAAGTCACACTCACAGAATACTCACCACCAGCTTGCTGCTGATGCCCCTTCAGACGTGCATCCAGTTCAGGCTGCGTCACAGCTAAAATGCGTGCCATTAGTGGTGTCATGCTGCGCCGCGCCAACCTGCCGGACCGAGGGATCAGCCCCAGTGTCATCTCGGCCATGTTCCTGCTCAGCCGGCAGATGTCATCCCACCTCTAGTGACAGTGGGAGCGCCGTCGGTTGGAGACACCCAGTGCACGCACCTTGCATGCAATGGCCCTCCACACGGCCTTGCGCTGGTTGACTTTGAGATGCAGACATGGGAGACAAGAGGGTGCAATAATCAGTGTAACCTACCACCATTTCACAGTGCAGGAGCATGACACAGACTCATACCAACTTCAGCCATAACTTCAGCAGAGACAACAAATCTGCGACATTCAAACATCATCATGTGTGAAAAACACATTAATGCATGCAGGTATGAGGGTGGACGCAGTACATGCCTATCTCAAAGCCATGCAGGATGCCAGCAGAGAGCAAAATGTGTATGCTGACCACATCTACTGCAAGTTTCTGGGAATACCAAGACATGCAGGACATCACTACATATGTCACTGTGAATACTCACTGTGCCCAACACTGCGCAGACCTCAAATCACTTGCCCTTAAACTGCCACACTGTGTCATGGATGTCACATTGAGGGACATGACCTCACAAACACAAACCCTCATCACAAGGCCTGTCGTGTGCAATCTACATCTCTGTAATGGCTCATTGACGAAGAATCAAGAGGAAAAGCACAGATTTGACACTCTGTACATTCAGTGTTGTGTCACTGTCTGATTGGGCAGTGAATGTGCAGGCCAGTTGGGGTCACACAGAGGTCCAATGTGGGGCATCTCATCTTTTACATGGAGGGACTATTTGGAAACACAAACAGTGCCAACACATGCGAGTATGTGCACATGCCGGTGGTGATGGAAGGGTCTGGGCACAAGAATGTTAGAATGTGCAGTGTCATAGGTGAATGACCAACAAGAGTGTCACCCTGGGGGACTGAGGTCCTGAGCATAGTGCAGAACTAGAGATGAGGCACATATTGAGTGAGAAACAATGCCCTCACTACCCTCTGGACAACTACACTAGCTGAGGCCACAGATGGGCCTGTGAAGGACATCAGGGACACACAAAGACATTCAGACTGAAAATCACTGTCCTGACTCCTGAATTGAAAAGGTACAGCCACACTGTATGTCTGACAAGACATCACATTTCCCTCACATCTGGATGTGCAGGCAGGCAAACGTGTGGAATAGGCTGAACACACCTTCCCCCTGGAAACAGCATGCTAGGCAGTGCATGACCCAACCCCATACTCTCACGCACATACTGCAGTTGATCAACTTTGTGTGTGCCCCTCCTACACTCTCACTCACACCCTGAGATACTTACCACTACATTAGGCGCACGATATAGCCTTGGATACTGAGTGAGCACCTCGTCCACCAGGACCTCCAGTTCCTCGGGGGTGAAGGGAGTGGCACGGATCTTCTCAGTCCTCGCCATCACTGTGGGCAGGAGACAGCAGCAGCGGCAGTTGGTGGTGAGGGGTGTCAGGCAGCAGTCCCTGGAGGCAGCAGCAGGTGAGGGGTGTCAGGCAGCAGTCCCTGGAGGCAGCAGCAGGTGAGGAGTATCAGGCAGCAGTCCCTGGAGGCAGCAGCAGGTGAGGGGTCTCAGGCAGCAGTCCCTGGAGGCAGCAGCAGGTGAGGGGTCTAAGGCAGCAGTCCCTGGAGGCAGCAGCAGGTGAGGGCTCTCAGGCAGCAGGCTCAGTGAGCTGTGGCAATGTGTGGCTCCCTCACACACATATATAGCCCCCAGGGCTCGTGTCTGTGGTTCTAAGCTGCTGCAATTGGTGTTCCAGGTCTGCCTCATTCAAATCCATCCAATGACCGCCTCCGCGGTGGCGGAGCACGCCTACCGCGATTTTCAAACTTGCATCAGGCAACCGCGATTGCGCTTCCCATTGGCTGGCAGGGCCTGGTTCATGGCGGTGACACACCGCAGGGGACAGGTGTGCGGTACCGCAATGGTGCATCTTTCAAGTGCATCCAATGACCGGACCCGCGGTGGCGGAGCACGCCTACCGCGATTTTCAAACTTGCATCAGGCAACCGCGATTGCGCTTCCCATTGGCTGGCAGGGCCTGGTTCATGGCGGTGACACACCGCAGGGGACAGGCGTGCGGTACCGCGGTGCTGCATCTTTCAAGTGCATCCAATGACCGGCCCCGCGGTGGTGGAGCACGCCTACCGCGATTTTCAAACTTGCATCAGGCAACCGCGATTGCGCTTCCCATTGGCTGGCAGGGCCTGGTTCATGGCGGTGACACACCGCAGGGGACAGGCGTGCGGCACCGCGGTGGTGCATCTTTCAAGTGCATCCAATGACCGGCCCCGCGGTGGCGGAGCACGCCTACCGCGATTTTCAAACTTGCATCAGGCAACCGTGATTGCGCTTCCCATTGGCTGGAAGGGCATGGTTCATGGCGGTGACACACCGCTGGTGGCATGCGGTAGCTACCGGGATTCCGGGCACATGCATTCCTATGAGTGACCGGGATCTGGGTGTCGGAGCATGGCAACTGCCATTAGACATGTGCATATGCCTATCAATCCCGATATGGTGTCTTGGGCCATGGCGGTGACACACCGCTGGTGGCATGCGGTAGCTTCCGCGATTCCGGGTACATGCATTGCTATGAGTGACCGGGATCTGGGTGTCGGAGCATGGCAACCGCCATTAGACATGTGCATATGCCTATCAATCCCGCTATGGTGTCTTGGGCCATGGCGGTGACACACCGCTGGTGGCATGCGGTAGCTTCCGTGATTCCGGGCACATGCATTGCTATGAGTGACCGGGATCTTGGTGTCAGAGCATGGTAACCGCCATTAGACATGTGCATATGCCTATCAATCCCGCTATGGTGTCTTGGGCCATGGCGGTGACACACCGCTGGTACCAGGCGGTAGCTTCCGAGATTCCGGGCACATGCATTGCTATGAGTGACCGGGATCTGGGTGTCGGAGCATGGCAACCGCCATTAGACATGTGCATATGCCTATCAATCCCGCTATGGTGTCTTGGGCCATGGCGGTGACACACCGCTGGTGTCAGGCGGTAGCTACGGCGAGGGTGCAGCATGACATTGTTGACTATGGGCGTGACAGTGTTGTCTGAGCACGTTTAAGGCACCAACGGACACATCGTGCTGTGTCAATGTCATGGGTCATATCTGTACTTCGAACAGTGGTCACTTACAAAATATCATGGCACTTGATGGAAATCAAATGGGCTATAGTAAGTAATGACAGCCTAAATTTCATACCTAACACCAAATGCACACTGTAAGTACCAATGGGGCACATTACTCCTACACAATTTCATATGTGAGCCCACATTTACACACATCTTCATATCTGACCCCCAAATTTGGCCCCAATATCATATCTGACCCACAAATTTGGCTCCAATTTCATATCTGATCCCAATATTTACACACATGTCCAAGTCTCACACAATATGTCACTATACAGTACATGATTGTAGAAACATCTCAGCATTATTTTCATGACTCACCACATGTGTCACACTGTTGTCTGTTTGGTATCACCTGTTACTGCCTTCATGTAATATTATTGTACGCAGTAGCAAATCCTACAGTATATGTCCACATGGACATGTGTGTGCTCTACATACTCAAGGATGTTAATTACATCACCGGCACACTTTGCATTCTGTACATCCTTATCATTTTTCACTTGTATCCCTGCCTTGGGTATGTTTTGTCTCCGTATCTGCCAAATGTCATCACCATTACTTGTGACATTATGTCTGGTATGTGCTCATGTTGTTCGGCCTGTCATATGTGATTTTGTTACATGTATATTTCCACAGTTGTGAGTGTGTTGATAGTGGATTTGATGTGTGTGGTGTGTTACGTTGGTGCCCACCAAGGACAGGTGAATTGACCTTGTCCACATGAAGTATGTTGGCTTGGTGAGGGACTGTAGCCAAATGTGGGGCTGGTGCTCACTGACTGTTAAGTTTGACATGGCATCTGTGACCAGTGGAAGGTGACCCACAATTGACCTGGACAGTTCAGCATTGCGTGTGCTTTCATGTGCAGTAAGTGTTTGCAGTTTTGGCAGGGCACACAATTAGGATGCGTGTACAGTGATATTGAACTGGCACGTGTGGATAAGCCTGCTATGGTGTGGTAGCCTTTCGGGGGCACAAGCTGGTCCTGCGCTGTGTGGGTGAACTGATGGTGCTGTTGACTCAAGCTAATGATGGTATCCAAGACAGGTGAGATATACCTTGATAGGGCTGGCTGTGGCACCCATCTAACTCCAACTTTTGTTGTTCTAATGGTATCAGAGGCCAACAAGTGATGCACAGCCAGCATCCTTGTCTGCAGAGGAATGTTGAGAGTCCGCTTTGTTGTTCCTGACAGGCTGTGTGGCATGTGGCTCAGGATGCTTTTGATAGTAGTCCTTTGGTACCTGTGTCGTGCGATGACATCCCCTGTTGTTATGTGCATGAGGCTGTTGTGTCTTCGGTATTTACTCAATATGTCCATGCGCTGACTTTTAGGTGTAGTGGTGTGGCTTTGTCCGGGTGGTGGTGTAGGTTTTTTCTGTGTCACTGTTGTGTGTCCAAGCAGCTGGAGTATTAGCTCCATGGCAAATGTTGTACTTCAGTTGTGTGTCTGGGCAGTGCTAGCTTCATACTGCATGTCATAGTGCAACTTTAGTGCAGATTGTTGTTTGTCTGCAGTCCTTTTGGATCACGTACCTTATCCACTTTTTGTGTGCCACATTGACAATCTGTGTGCCTGCTGATGATATTGTGCAGTTGTGTTGTTGTGTCTTGATTAACGTCAAGACTGCATATGCATATGCTGTTCATTATTAGTCATTGACTGACTTAGAGAATTGTGTGTAACAGCATGTATGGCATGTCTAGTGATGACAGTGGATATTGGCACAGGCTTGTGAATATGTCTGTGAGTGTCTCTAGACTTTTGTGGATTAGCATTGGCTCACATTCCATGCTGAGTCCTTCATAACTGGATAAATTGTGTAGTTCATGTGTCCCCTGTCATGTTTGCACAAGAATGTGTGGCACATATAGCAGACATTTTGAAGCCAGCAGTGTTTCTGTTTCACACATGTCCTGTATCATTTACTGTCCGTGCTGTTTGCACCAGATTCTGGAATGTGACTATTACCCTTCACAGACACAGTTTCCATGTTTGTTGTTCTCACAGTGGTAATACTGAAGAACTGTAGTACAATGTTATCTCTATGTGTCACGACTATTGACTTGCACTGTATGGTGCATTGTGATGCCAGTCAATGTTTGCGCTGTGTGAATCAGAAGCCACGGAGTTGTGCACATCTCATGGTCTGTTGCAATGACGTGTCCCCTTTCATCTCACCTAGGAGGCGACCTAATGTGTATCGTCCTATCACCCTGCTGGCTAACATTGAGGATGATGACGTGATACGCAGATTCTGTCTGGACCGCACGAACATCTAAGACCTGTGTGCCATGTTGGATCCTCACCTGCGAGCTGGCAGGACATACCCAACAGCATTGACAACCGAAACAAAGGTGATGGCGGCACTGCATTTCCTGGCTAGTGGGTCATTCCAGGAGACAGTGGGCATTGCAGGGGGGATGTCTCAGTCTACCTTCAGCATGGTGCTAAGGGATTTCCTGTTGGCCTTGATGCGATACAAGGACCAGTACATCAGTTTTCCAAGGCGTGCGGCTTTGGCAGATGTAAAGGTGGATTTTTATGCCGTTGGCCACATCCCGAATGTTGTAGGTGCTATTGACTGCACACATGTTGGCCTGGTTCCACCACAGGCACGGGAACACATCTATCGGAATCGCAAACATTCCCATTCCATCAATGTGCAGGTGGTGTGCCAGGCCAATATGATCATATTGCATGTATGTGCCAAGTTTCCGGGCTCTGCACATGATTCATACATCCTGCACAACAGCATTGTGTCCCAGCTGATGGCCAATCTACTTCCGGAGTGGGCATGGATTGTGGGTGAGTAGGCAGAGTCAAGTTGTGTGCTGTGTGTGCCATGCTGTCCTCTGCCACAGTTGTATTACTGAATCGTTATGTTTATTTCACACCTAGGTGACTCTGCATATCCCAACAGACCGTGGTTGCTGAGCCCACTACGCAATCCTAGAACACCGTCTGACGTCCGCTACAACAATGCCCATGGTAGGACACGTCGGGTGGTGGAGCAAACCTTTGGTCTCCTAAAATCAAGATTTCGCTGCCTGGACCGGACGGGAGGGGCACTCATGTACTCACCCAAAAAGGTGTGTCAGATAGTAGTAGCATGCTGCATGTTGCACAACCTGGCCTTACGGAAACAAAACCCCCTGATCCTGGACGATGATGACCAGCCGAGGCCCCCACCTGCGAACCCACAAATGTCCAGTGACGAGGATAGTGGTGAGGAGGAAGGTGTTGACCAGCGTCAGCAGCTCATCAACCGCTACTTCACTTGAAGGTGGGTGACGATGTACAGCTGGTCCATTGTCTGTTGATGTAGTTGTTTGGGTGGAGGTCTATGTGATCTTTGTGAGTGCATCCTGTTGTTGACTCAGTGCTGGCTGCCTATGTGTTGGATACAGGGTAGTTTGACACAGCTACAGGATGTCTATGTTGGTACAGTTGCACATTGTAATGTGTGCATATTGGTGTACGTTGAGGACATGTGTTGTGTGATGTCTGTGATGCCACAACCTGACTAGTGACTTTTGTTCTTTTGTGTTTTGCTAGGTCCCTTCTGCCTCTCCTTGCCTACAGAGGTTCCATGCTACTGTGACATTGTAACCATGTTAAACATTGCACATACAGTGCTACACATGGAGCAGACTCAAATACATTGGTGAGTTATTGTTGTTTATTGTCAATGGGTATATGTGAAAGGGAAGTGGATATTTACATAAGTGTGAATGGTGAATCTATGAGTTGGCAGTGATGGTAGATGAGACAATCAAGTAGGCACCACATTGATGTGGTGACACAGTCCAACAGACGGATGCCATTTCCATGGCAGTGTGGGTAAGGACAGTGTTCCAAGTTAATGGCAGGGTGAAGAGTGTTGCCATCATGGCTGTCTCCTTGACTGGCGTTTGGCAGGTGCTTTGCCACGGGTGAGTCCCAAGTTTTTCTTTGGACGGCCCCTCCTTCTTTTGGCAGGGGGGGCATCGTCTGCTAGGCCACTGGGGTCTGAGGAGTCACCCCTCTCCGTGCCCGCAGGGGTGGATGATGAACTGTCATCCTGCGGGACAACGGGGAGAGGTGGAGGTGTGTGATGTGGCACTGGCCTATCCCTCAGTACCGCCACTAACTGGCCCATGAGGTCCACAATTTGTCCCATACGGTTGTCCATGGACCTCAGCAGACGTTGGAGCTCCAGGGCATCTTCGTGGGCCTGGCCCATTTGTGCCTGTGTTCGTTCATAGGCACCCACGACTCTGGTGATGTTAGCCAGTTGTTGGTGTTGGCTGGGCATCTTCTGTGGCTGGGCGAATGTTGCAGGCAAAGGTGGTAGTGGTGGTGGTGGTGGTAGCGGCACCGGTCGTTCCAGCAGGGGTCAGCATTGTTGTTTTTGCTGATGGTGGGGGGGCAGTGGGGTCATGTGTCCGGTTGCGCCCTGGCACACCAGATGGGCCGGCTTGGAGCTCCTCATCCAAAGAATCCAGGGACTCCGCATCCGAGTGTCCATGTTCCGGGGGAGGAGACTGGCTCTGCAAGTTGAGGTTGTTGTCCTCTGCAGTCAGTTGTTGGTCACCTGTGGAACAGAGGGTACATGGTCATTGACTTACAGCCATATGGCTTGCTGTGTTTGATGTCTCTTATTTACATGTTATGAAACACACAGTTAGGTATTTCATAAGTTGAATGTCTGCACAGTGTTGTTCGTCATGACATGATGTGGAGGTACATACATCTTGTTCCATGGTGTGACAAGTCATTGGATGCCATGGCCAACTTGACACTCTTTGTATGGGACTGATGAGTTGTCATCTGACAACTGGCTGCCATGCAACTTGATGTGATGCATCGAGGATGATTACTCTTCCCGACAGATGTTACATATGCACATGTACTAGACATTATCACATTGTTATCTCATGCATACCTTTGTAATGTTCTGTGCTTGTATTTATTTGCTCGACAGACCATGCCTTTTTATTGTTACTAGGGTCCTTCATGCTCAGCAGCCATGGAATTTGCACATGTCATTCTGATCAGGGCATATTTGGTCCCTGATTTGCTTACACATGGGTTTAGTTGAGTCACAGTTCTGTTTCTGTCACAGTTACATACGCACCGCTGTCTGCATTCTATCAAATGGTATGTAATTGGGATGTATTTTGTTGTGAGGTGTGGCATTGTGTTTGCATTAGCTCAATGCTTTCGTTGAAGAATGGTGGGGTGCATGCACTGGCTGATTACCTGTACAGTTGGCATCTTTTGGGTGGACTTTCTACCACATGCTTCTGGGTGGGAGGGAGTGCTCCTTCATGCTGAGGGATGGGGCAGGGTGTGCCTGGTGGGAGTTGTAGTGCTGGCCTCCCTATTCCAAAGACACCTCCCTGTAAAGATGGCTACCTACCTGTTAGGTGAGGGTGAAGCACACAATGGCTGAGGCATGCTTCTGGGTGGGAGGGAGTGCTCTTTCATGCTGAGGGATGGGGCAGGGTGTGCCTGGTGGGAGTTGTAGTGCTGGCCTCCCTATTCCAAAGACACCTCCCTGGAAAGATGGCTACCTACCGGTTAGGTGAGGGTGTAGCACACAGTGACTGCCACATGGTTGTGGGTGGGGGGAGTAGTCCATCCTGCTCAGCTGTGGGCCAAGGGGGCCTGGTGGGAGTTGTAGTGCTGGCCCCCCTATTCCAAAGACACCTCCCTGTGAAGATGGCTACCTTCCTGTTAGGTGAGGGTGAAGCACACAATGGCTGAGGAATGCTTCTGGGTGGGAGAGAGTGCTCCTTCATGCTGAGGGATGGGGCAGGGTGTGCCTGGTGGGAGTTGTGGTGCAGGCCTCCCTATTCCAAGGACACCTCCCTGGAAAGATGGCTACCTACCGGTTAGGTGAGGGTGTAGCACACAGTGACTGCCACATGGTTGTGGGTGGGGGGAGTAGTCCATCCTGCTCAGCTGTGGGCCAAGGGGGCCTGGTGGGAGTTGTAGTGCTGGCCTCCCTATTCCAAAGACATCTCCCTGTAAAGATGGCTACCAACCTGTTAGGCGAGGGTGAGGCACACAATGACTGCCACATGGTTGTGGGTGGGGGGGTAGTCCATCCTGCTCAGCTGTGGGCCAAGGGGGCCTGGTGGGAGTTGTAGTGCTGGCCTCCCTATTCCAAAGACACCTCCCTGTGAAGATGGCTACCTACCTGTTAGGTGAGGGTGAAGCACACAATGGCTGAGGCATGCTTCTGGGTGGGAGGGAATGCTCCTTCATGCTGAGGGATGGGGCAGGGTGTGCCTGGTGGGAGTTGTAGTGCTGGCCTCCCTATTCCAAAGACACCTCCCTGTAAAGATGGCTACCTACCTGTTAGGTGAGGGTGAAGCACACAATGGCTGAGGCATGCTTCTGGGTGGGAGGGAGTGCTCCTTCATGCTGAGGGATGGGGCAGGGTGTGCCTGGTGGGAGTTGTGGTGCAGGCCTCCCTATTCCAAGGACACCTCCCTGGAAAGATGGCTACCTACCAGTTAGTTGAGGGTGTAGCACACAGTGACTGCCACATGGTTGTGGGTGGGGGGAGTAGTCAATCCTGCTCAGCTGTGGGCCAAGGGGGCCTGGTGGGAGTTGTAGTGCTGGCCTCCCTATTCCAAAGACACCTCCCTGTGAAGATGGCTACCTACCTGTTAGGTGAGGGTGAGGCACACAATGACTGCCACATGGTTGTGGGTGGGGGGAGTAGTCCATCCTGCTCAGCTGTGGGCCAAGGGGGCCTGGTGGGAGTTGTAGTGCTGGCCTCCCTATTCCAAAGACACCTCCCTGTGAAGATGGCTACCTACCTGTTAGGTGAGGGTGAAGCACACAATGGCTGAGGCATGCTTCTGGGTGGGAGGGAGTGCTCCTTCATGCTGAGGGATGGGGCAGGGTGTGCCTGGTGGGAGTTGTAGTGCTGGCCTCCCTATTCCAAAGACACCTCCCTGTAAAGATGGCTACCTGTTAGGTGAGGGTGAAGCACACAATGGCTGAGGCATGCTTCTGGGTGGGAGGGAGTGCTCCTTCATGCTGAGGGATGGGGCAGGGTGTGCCTGGTGGGAGTTGTGGTACAGGCCTCCCTATTCCAAGGACACCTCCCTGGAAAGAAGGCTACCTACCGGTTAGGTGAGGGTGTAGCACACAGTGACTGCCACATGGTTGTGGGTGGGGGGAGTAGTCCATCCTGCTCAGCTGTGGGCCAAGGGGGCCTGGTGGGAGTTGTAGTGCTGGCCTCCCTATTCCAAAGACACCTCCCTGTAAAGATGGCTACCAACCTGTTAGGCGAGGGTGAGGCACACAATGACTGCCACATGGTTGTGGGTAGGGGGGTAGTCCATCCTGCTCAGCTGTGGGCCAAGGGGGCCTGGTGGGAGTTGTAGTGCTGGCCTCCCTATTCCAAAGACACCTCCCTGTAAAGATGGCTACCAACCTGTTAGGCGAGGGTGAGGCACACAATGACTGCCACATGGTTGTGGGTGGGGGGGGGTAGTCCATCCTGCTCAGCTGTGGGCCAAGGGGGCCTGGTGGGAGTTGTAGTGCTGGCCTCACTATTCCAAAGACACCTCCCTGTGAAGATGGCTACCTACCTGTTAGGTGAGGGTGAGGCACACAATGACTGCCACATGGTTGTGGGTGGGGGGAGTAGTCCATCCTGCTCAGCTGTGGGCCAAGGGGGCCTGGTGGGAGTTGCAGTGCTGTTTGCCTGGACACATACAACACAGTAGATGTGGTCTACCTGTGTGATGTTTGAGGTGGTGTGGATGTAAAATCAGTGTGACCTGTGTGTGTTTTTGGGGTGCAGATGTGTGTACTTGTGCCTCAGGGATGTATCTTTATAGTTGTGCAAGACAGTACATGGCAGTTTCATGGTATACATTAGTTGGTACTTACCAGCCTCCACTCCCCCGGGTATGCCTTCAAGACTCTCTGCATGCAGTATGGCAAGCACCTTCTCCTCCAACGCAGTGAAGGGTTTTGGTGGGATGGGAGGGCCTCCACCAGTCGCATCAGCCAGCTCACGGTTCTTGGCCCTCCTCTTCTTGACAACACTCTTCAGGTCATGCCACCGCCTCATGATTTCATTCTTGTTGCGGGGCACATTCCCTACTGCATTGACCTTGCCCACTGTCCTTGCCCACATGGTTGTCCTTGTGGATAATGGTGTCTGTTGGACCATGTTGCCAAAGAGTTTTGGTTCTACTCTGATTATCTCATCTACCATTACTGTCAACTCAGTGTCAGTGAATTTTGGCATTTTGTGATGTGCCATGGTGTGTGCTGTGCTAATGTTTTGGGGTGCAGTTGTGAGGGTGGTGTAGGTGGTGTGTGTGTGTGTTGTTGTGCTGGTGAGATGTGTGGTGTTTTGCCTATCCAATGTGCTGCAGGGTTGTGTTCCTTCAGGGTTGGAGTAGTGCAAAGGATTGTGGTCAGGGAAGGGGCTGGTTTTATGCTCAGCTAAGTGGGTGTGTCAAGATGATGTAATGCAGTCAGGTGTGCTGTGTGGGTTGTCCTGTGATTTGTATATTTAAATTTGCCATGGGTGTGTGTCATTGGGATGTTTCAGATTATTGGGGGGCAGGGCTAGTTGCTTGTGTGCATTTGCTCTCCTTATTGTTGTTTTTTTTACTTGGCCGCCATTTTTTGCAGCGATGGCTGTGTTGCAGGGCTTCCGCCGTATCTCACATTCATTACTGTTAGCGACCGCGGCGGACGGAGACAGCGGAACGTACCGCTGTGACATCGGGGATATCATAATATCATTGGCGGTCACTCCACGTGTCTGGCGGCGGGTTGATGTGTTTCCGCTATGTTACCGCCCGTCGCGGTTGCATTTTCACTTTCTCTGCCCTCTTCGGGCGGTTTTTAGATGCCTCCTACCGCCGCGGACGGAATATTTTGGCGGTTGATCCTAATAGGGTCGGCGGGGTTTCCGCGGTACCTGCGGACGGTGATTTTCCGCTACCATGGCGGTCGGTTGTTTTTCCGTCCGCCATCGTAATGACCCTCTTAGTTGGGAATACTGCCCTCCAGGGGTCGATTATATCCGGTGTTTCACTATAATTTTGAATAATTCTACAGGTTTGGGGTTTTAATTGTTTTTTAGAAATGGCTGAACAATCAATTTTTGGATTCAGTATTAAATTAAAATCTCCCCCTATAATCACTTCCCCGGGAGTTTGTATTAGGGGTTGGAAAAACTCTTCATATGGTGCCGGATTATCCTCTACTGGGCCATAAAAGCTAGCAAAGGTTAAAAATCTATTCCCCAAATTACATGTCGCCCAACACCACCTTCCTCTCCGATCACTTAGAAAATTAACCACCTTAGCTTGAAGTTTTCCGCGCCAGAAAATCGCTGTGTCGCGATGTGATGCGGAAGAGGAGGAGAAGCCCCGGTATGCTGCCCAGGACCTAAACATGGAAAAATCTGGTAGCTTCCTCTCTGCTATATGAGATTCTTGGATTAAAATAACGGCCGGATTTTCCGACTTAATCCATGATTCAATGGCCCGCATTTTCTTTTTATTATGGAGTCCGTTTACATTAAAAGAGACCACCTTAAGGATTTCCTTTTTATTCATTAACACACTGCACGTAATGATCTGACATTACTCCCCCACTCGCCCTACCAAAATATAGATTTATAGGTAAAATTTGGATGAATCTAGAATTTACAAATGGATCTCTTTTTAGCCTCTTGCTGCCCAATCCACCCCCGTGAACCCCCCTCCCTGAAAAGCCGCGGTGAGCAGTGCACCTTCCCTGCTCACACCAGACAGGCTTACCCAACTCCCAAAAACTGGCCCCTTGACCTTGTGCCACCAGCTACATACCCCACCCCCCTCAACCAGAACGTGAAAGATAAAAAAAAGGAATAAGACTCAAAATAGGAAAATGGAAAAATAGAAAACGAGACTCAAGAAGGAAGAAAAGCAGAGAAAAGGACAAATGCACAACTTAATTATAACAGCAACTATAGAGGCCCTAAGCTAAGAAATCTAGGACTTGCTTGAAGAGATTTGTTGCAGTAGTTCCTGTGCTTTGGTAATATTACAAAAACATGAAATCTACCTTTAACAAGCACTTTTAGTTTGCTTTGTTGTGCAATCATTGCCTGTGCCCCCTGTTCTTTAAATAAGTGCAACATTTTAACGAACTCTTTCCGCCTTTTAGCTGCAGAGGCAGACATGTCAGAGAAAATGCAACATAATGGGTGTCCGAGGAGGTGAACTGTTGCTGCTTTTTGGCCTTAGATAGAATTTGTTCCTTGACCCTGGGATCCCAAAGTTAACAAGGATTGTCCATGAGAATTTAGCGTTAGGGGTGAGAAGCGCGGGCACCCGGTGGGCCCTCATAATAGTCAGATCTCCATTAAATTCAGGGAGGACATTTTTTTAATGAACGAATTGACCCATTGTAATGTCTGCTGCCCCTCAAGGCCCTCTGGAATACCTAGAATACAAAGATGAGAGCACCTCGAGTGATTCTCCAATTCGTCCAGTTTGAACTCCATTACGGATTTTTGGCTCTGATAAGCAGTGACCTTGACGTTCATAATAGAAACCTGGTCTTCCAACTGTTAGAATCTTGTCCCTGCTCATGAAGTCGTGCTGGAACCCGAGCCATGTCTCTTCGATTTTAGAGAGGCGGGTATGGAGGGCAGCGATTTCCGTGGATTGAGAGGTTTTGAGTTCTCTAATCTCATCCAGGATTAAGTTGAGCAGGCTCTTAGCATCCCATTGCAGAGAAAATGATCTATCATCCTGAGAAGAATTTTCCTGATTTGATTCAATTCCAGCTTTAGACTGCGCTGCAGATGCTACAGCGGATGCTACGGAAGATACGGTATTATCAGGAACTGCCTGTCCATCGTCTTCAAAAGCGGGTAGATCCGATAGACTCCGTCCAGGGGTAGATTGTACTTGAGTTTGTAAAAAAACACCGCTGCCACTGCAAAGAGACGCCCCCTTAATGGAGTCGGCAGGTTGTTCAGCAGTTTGTGGAACACTCTCTGCCCCCTCTATGGCCGATGTTAACCCAGATTTAGCTTTGGAAAATAGAGGGTATTTTTTAAGTTCCTTGGATTTCCCAGCCACTGCGTCGCCCCCGGGAGTCATCGCGTCTGGATCCTCCAAGCCTTGCGCAGTTAAGGGACCGGCCTCAGGAGAGACAACAGGGATGGGGCTGATCAGCGGAGGGCCCCCCAGGTAGTATTTCTGGGAGAGCTCTGCAGTGGCCATCTCCGAGATTTCTGAGGGCAATCCCAGATCTTTCCTCAGAGTTACTGCGTGATTAGTCTGAGCTGCTGCTTGTCCAGCGCGCTTTTTAACCCTCTGAGCCAGCACTGGGGAATCAAGATGGGGTGTGGCTGTATTTCTGGAGAAATTTCGCATATTGAGAGTCCTGAAAGTTTTCTACTACTTTCTCGTGATGGATTACCGGCAAATACCAGGAAAGGAGAAAGAAGGCTTTAGCGCATAGAACTCCCCCAGCGATCCTCTACCAAGTAGCACAAAAGCCCCATGCACAACAGGCAGCAGAGCACATGCACTTACCCCTTGGAGAGAAACCTGGTGGTCCCCAATGGCGCCGTGGAAGCGAATCTCCGAGGTGGCAAACCTGCTTGAATGCTGGGAGGTAATGCTGCTCGATCCAAAAGATTTGTTTTTTACCTTTTACAAATGCGTCCTTAATGTCCTTTGTATCCTCCATATTGTCCCAGCGCAGCCCAGCAGGGATCAGGAAAAACCAGGAGCTTGATTGGTGTTAAGGCTCCCACCAGCCGGATTTTCAAAACCGCATATAGAAGTTAGAAAGGCTTTTCACCCTGTTTCTCTGTGACTGGCCTGCCGTTTTATTTTTTGCCTCCCTGCAGGCGCTTCCTGCCGCTTCTTGCCGCCCAGGAGAGGAAATTGCCCCCACTGCGATGCTCAGTTGTGGCGAGCCTCAGAGCCTCACTGGCTCCCGTTCCCGCTCTGAAAAACGACTGCGGCAGCGTTACAGCGTCTCCTCTGGCATCCTGAAAGTGGAGGGGGGGGTGTGGCTTACGGCACGCTCAGCCAGTCAGCATTTCCCCGACTCGACTCCCTCGGAAAAATAATTCATATATTGTTGATATTATCAGAAATTGTTGTATGACTTTTACCCCTGTGGTGTCAATACACGAAAGGAAATCCCATACCACTCAGGAAGGAGTTAACTTGTCTGAAATCCTGCTACATGTTGGCAGATGCAATGGCAGGTAATGTGCAGTCTGGCAACATAGGTGCACTCACCCATCACCAGCAAACGTAGTTGGTGCGCACACACCTGCCTACAACATACCTAAACCAGAGGCTCACATACCAAATTAATAATAATCTCTGGCCCTCCCAAGCCTTGAAGCCTTGGTGCATTAAAAGACGCTCCATGTTTTCTAGGAAAGAAAATTCCAGTCATATAGGCTTTTACAGGCCACTGTTCAGATGTGGGTTACAGTCTGATTAAGTTGGACCAAGGCCAGAGCCCCCAGAAAGAATTACTATGCGATATAAAAAGCACTTGATTGGAATATGTGGTCCGAGATAACAGTACACATGGCTCCCCGCCATTTCAATGACAGGAACCTCACCAGCAGGTTTGCCAAACCTCCTCAATCCTTACTTTTAGCACCATCGCCCTGAAAGCCCACAAACAGAGCCTTCACATGGAGCTCTGCCAATGCTAATACATAATGATCTGCAGCCCCTTCAATTGCCATGTCAGAAGAGGACCTTATATGTCCCTTTGCCAATGCACCTGCCAGTGTACATGTAGTAGACTGGAGGCTGCAAACTGGAGCCTGTCATCGTGCAGCACCTTACACAACAAAGGTTCCCACATTGTCCAAAGACATATTATGAACCTAGTTCCTGCCTCTCCCACCCTCCCTCGATTTCGACTTTCCTCTCCCGTTTTCTCTAAGCAATCTCTCTGTAATCACATTCCTCCTCCATCCTCTTTCCTCTTCCACCCCCTCTCCTCCACTACTGCGTGCTGGTCAAGCAGAGCAGTGGGCATTCCTGTTGTTATCTTTTGGACTCTGCGAGCTTCATGAAGCAGCGCTGCACCACATCAGTAAAATTTCATGAAGCAGAAGCACCAACTTGATGGGCACATGAACTGTTCATATAATGCAATGTGAGAAGTGCAGAAGGTCTGCGTAGTTACCAAGTGTCAAAATGCCACTCCTTCGGCCAGCCCTCTTTCTTTACCCAAAAAGCGTTTTGCCGTCATGGGTTTGTGGTTTTGCCTTTTAAACTGTAAGTATGATTTTGCATTCTGAGGTTTGTGGTTTTGCCTTTTAAACTGCAAGTATAGGCTCAAACATTCTAGGACACAAATTGTTGTTAACTAAAAACAAAAGTCACTGGCTGCAAACCAACAGCGGATTGTGGTGAATCTATTGTGATTTTTTCCAAAGTAAACTTCCTTGCATGTCATCAAGACAAACCCCACCACCGTGTTGCTAGCAAGGTGGAAGTACCCTACTTAGCAAAAAAGTAAACAAATAGAGTTCATGTGCTAGCCTTTCGAGCCTAGGGGAAGAAAACTAAAAAACAGACATCCCTCTACCAGAGGGCAAAGCTCTGCCGGTTCTTCTCTCACAGGCATAACGCACGAGAACAGCCTTCCCCCAGCTGCCCAAGCACACATGATGGCCCCAGAATCCCCTGCCCCTCCCTGTTTTTCTTGAGTCTTTCCCACCTCCTCCAGGCACTACAGTTTGCTCCCTTCCCTTTTTCCCTTCCGGCACCCCAGCTTCTTCTTCTCTTTCCCCGTCGCCACTATCACTTGGCCCACTCTGTGAGGCCGCTTATCAGTTTCAAATGACAAGTGACCATTTTGCAGTTATGGGTTCAAATGAATCTGAGACGGCCCTTTGACACATAGGTGAAATAGTACTGTTCGTGTTCCTGTTTATGACTCAAAAATACTTCAGAATAACACATTTGTCAGTTATATGACACAATTGGCTGATAGATTCTTTAATCTGAGTCATCAACGTAACATCATTGTGAAGCCTCTCACCTCCCACTGCTGGGACCTTCTGTGGCAGCCTCCTGAGCACACTGGCACTTAAGAGTAGGAGTTAGCATAACAATAATTTCCAATAAAAAATCATCCTTGCTTCCTTTGACTTATCTTCCAGATCAATTAGAAATCAATGTATTGAAGTCTTCTTTGTGGGCACATTGCTGCATGCATCGTGAGATGCATGTAGGAAATTCATGAATCTCATTTAGCGATCAACAGGGGTCTCAGCTGTGACCCCTGGCTTGCCCTTTGCAACCGCTTGCGCTACCTTTGCGACCTCTGTTCTTAGAGGTGGAAATATCAGTGCCAAGAACACAGGAGCGATGTGTCCTTATGGGCATCAGGGCTCCATCTCCTTGTTTTCTTCCCATTTTTGGATTATAATAATAGTGAGTAACAGTCTACTTTTTCCTAATACAATAGTTAAAACAATTGGAGCACCAGAAGCTGGAACATGGCCTTTGCTGGCAGATGAGGTAAGTAGAAAAATGTTTTAAATGTATGTTATGTACATTTGTGTGGGTGAGTGTGTTTATGGGACAGAGAGTGTGTAGGCTTGGGGATTGTTTACTGTATGTTTAACATGTGTGAGTGGAAGTGAGTGAGTCAGGGTGAAAGTGAATGAGAATGAGTGAGAGTGCATTTCAGCAAGTGAGCATGATTGAGTCAGTGTAGGTGAGAATCTATAATGCGGCCCCAGATGTGTTTTAAAGTCAACTACTTACTCTTGCCCCTCAAATTGAAGTGGTACGTGCAGGAAATTGTGAACTGGATTGCCTCAAATCTAAAATCTAAAATGCAATACAAATAAGGATGAGTCTATTTACCCGGTCGTCTGGCAAATAGTACAAAATCTCACCTATCTACCCAGCGGCTGTTTGCAGTTTAGCCGGTCAGAGACTAAATACTAGAGACGCTGTACAATTTGACCAGCAGCTGGATAACTAGTTTGTAGGAGGTCTTTATTTAGCCGGCCATAAAGAAAAAAAGGGACTTCAGGCAATGGTAGTGTGGTGGCCATCCTGTGATAGGAATGTAACATGTATGAAGCATTTGAAAGTAAGTACACAAATGTACAACAGTTTGTAAAAAGGTAAGTGCATGAATTAAGCTAGGCAGTTGACATAAAATCAATTATGAATAAAAACATTTATGTAACTTTTTTTATTTCAAAGAATTTTATTGGGTTTTGTAAGACAGAACAAAGGAAACAATGAAGTGATTGTATAGCAAGGTACATAGTAAACAGACTACATAAGCTGGATTAGGTGATGGTCTGAGGACTCTACAAAAACTGAAAATTAACTCATATAGGATGAAAGAGCAATATCCAGAGCACAACATCTAGGACACAATGAAGGTAAAGTTAGGAAATTAAAATAGCGGTTCACTGAGGGGATCAGGGCGGTGGGCATGACCCATTACCGTTCAGAAACAGAACACTATTATCTTAGCCAAGCAGGGGTGGCAGCGTACCAGATGGGATATCCAGGACAAACATAATCTTGAAGAGACAGTTGTGCCAGAAAGTATAACACATGTTACATGTTGACAGTACAGCATAATGTATCCCTAATCATACATAGTTTGGCAAACATATTTGACAAGCATATTTGGAGGGGTGACCCACTGTCTATGGTATGCAGACAGAATATCGAGTTGGAAATGACGACCTACACAAATTTTGAGTTGTAAATATCGTGACACAGAAATATCAACAGCAAGAATATCGTGGTCAAAGAGGGGGTTCTCTGGGGGGGGATCATGAGGGAGAGTGGGGAGGGAGAGGGTGGGGAGCACAGGGTGGGGTGCAGTGGGAGAAAAGTAAAAAAAAATGTGTCCGATTCGCCCGAGGTGGTTTCTCAAAACAAATTCTTTTTCCGCCAATAGAGATATGGCACAGCCAATAGTTGACCAAAATATACACCTGAGGGTTCTGTCATGGAACTTAAATGGCCTAAGACTGAAGTATAGGATGGAGAAGATCCTTCAATATCTGAAAGACATCCCAGAACAAGTTCTTATACTTCAGGAGACACATTTAACAGACATCGAGAGGAGGAATCTGTGTAAGTCTAGGAGCTGGGTCCAAGATGTAGTTTGCACCACGCAGCAACTAACAACGAAGGGTGTGGCTATAGTAATTAAAAGAAACCCCGCTATCACAGTAGAAAGAAGTAAAGTAGACAAGATGGGGAGATGGGCCATAGCTAAAATTAAGTATCACTCATAAATTTACAGTGGCAGGATACTATGGTCCCAATACAGACGACACAGCCCCTTTTAGGGGTCTGCTTTCTGAACTATTACATTTTCCAGACCCCTTAATTTTGGCAGGTGACTTTAATGTGGTCTTAGACCCAGCCTTGGATCGCTCACTCAAGAGCAGAGCAATTCAGAACTGTAAGATGAGATCAACGATTAAAAATGCTATGAGACAGTTAGGATGGCTCGATGTATGGAGAGAAAAAATGGGAAACAGAAGAGGGTACACCTTCCATAATAAGAAGTATGGCCATAAGTCGAGATTAGATTTTTCCTAGTCAGCCTCGATCTGAAAAGTTGGGTGAAGGATGTAAAACATTTGGGGGAGCATCTTTCGGATCATTCGGCAGTAACCCTAATCCTCAAAGTTCCAGTTAGACCGACGGATAGGAGATGGACGTTAGATCGCGCCATTCTGATAGAGGAAGATGTGATTGAGAGATTAATTGCAGAGAAAAAGATTTCTTCCAAATTAACATCGATAGTGCCCCAATAGAAATTGTGTGGGGCACTTACAAAACTTTCCTGAGAGGACGTATAACGTCACTCCAGATTGCAAGACAGAAAAAACATAGAGCTGAGGTGGAGGAGTTAGAGTGTAAAATCCAGAAGATAGAGCTAAAGCTCATTACCCATGGGAGTAATCTGCCGTTTGGAGACACCTCAGCAGAGCTGCAATCTCTCAAATTATAACTAGCAGGGGTGATTGAATCAAGACTAAAAAAGAGATGGCTAGATAGCAAGCTTGCCCACTTCGAGTATGGGGAAGGTTGTGGAAAGCTCCTAGCTTGGAAAACCAAACAAGACCTAGCTAGAGGAAACATAAAAGAATTAAAATGTGATGCCTCTGGGAATGTATTCAAGAGCCCTGCAGAGATCGAAGAGGCTTTTCAAAAGCACTTCGAAAAGGTGTATCGAGAAGATTTAACTGTCCAAGAGGAAGAAATAAGAGCCTGGCTGGACCAAGATGTCCCGAATAAAATTAGCGAGAAAGAATCTCACAATCTTAATAGTCAAATAACAAGAAGTGAGGTCAAGAAAGCAATAGAAGCAGGTAAACCCGGTAAAGCTGCAGGACCGGATGGACTACCTGCGGAACTGTACAAATGCCTGATGGAGATCCTCATCCCCGTCATGGAGAAGTTATTCTCTCATATCTTTGAAAAGGGCGGGAGTATGCCGCAATCTTGGAATGAAGCCACAGTGGCTTTGATCCTTAAACCATCAAAATCACCCAGCTCCCGTGATTCATATAGACCGATCTCTCTGCTTAATCTTGACTATAAAATCTTTGCAAAGATTTTAGCAGAGAGGTTGAAAGGAGTTACAGGGAGTCTGTTGCATAAGGATCAAAAAGGCTTTGTACAGGAGAGGGGAATTCAAGACCTCACTTATAACTTGATCGGGGCAATAGATTTGGCAACTCTCCATAAAGTACCAATGGCCATTATTACTTTGGACGCCACAAAGGCGTTCGACCGAGTCAACTGGGCTTATTTAATGCAAATATTGAGACTGTGCAACTTGGGGGAAAACTTCTGCAGGGCTGTAAGTTTGATTTACCAAACACCTTTAGCTAGAGTTTTAGTGAACGGGAACATGTCTGCTCCAGTTAAAATCCAAAGGGGGACAAGGCAGGGGTGCCCGTTATCACCTCTGCTGTTCAATCTATACATCGAGTCTCTAGCTGGAAAGATCAGAAGTCATGACGGAATATCTCCTTTTTAAGTACAAGACCTGGGAAAAAAAGGTGGCTTTATATGCTGACGATTTGATTGTCTACACATCAGATTTAAATACGGCAATCCCAATAATATACAAGGTGGCCAAACAATTTGGTCGGGTCTAAGACGGAGTGTATGGCCTGGAATCTAGATGCAAATGTACATCTAATAAAAAATGAGATAAGGTATTTGGGTATCATAATTACGAAAAATATTGAGAACATCACAGATACGAACCTTCACAAAACCAGCAAGGAGATATGCAACTCTCTAACTGAGTTGGGCATATTTACCTCTAACATTAATTGGTAGAGTAAATTTAATAAAAATGATGGTTTTACCGAAACTTATCTTTTTATTTCAAAATATCCCCTAGCATATAAAGATTGTGGTCTGAAGAAACTCCAGGCAAAAATAAATAGCTTTATATGGGCCTCTAAAGGTACACGGATAGCGTGGAAAAAATTGCGTAGAAAGAAAAACAAGGGAGGGTTTTGTTTGCCGGACCTAGTTTCTTATGCATGGACATTCCTAATGAGGGCCGGGAAAATGCTCATGAATGAACCAGACAGCTCGGACATTGGGAGAATGTTTAAGGAAATGTTGCTAGATCTACAGGGAGGAGACCAAGGCTTTTTTTTATAAATTTGGTGACCCAAGGTTTTTTAAAAAGGTACGCCTAAAGATCCTAAACGGGTTAGCCGCTACATGGTTCAAAATCAGAAAATTATTGAAAATCAGCTACTACAGCGCACTGGCGCCTATTTGGGATGCTCCGGGCTCTCCCGAATGGACAAAAGACTCTCTGGTAATCCCCTTGAAAACACCCGGAATATCGTCCTGGGCACAACCTGCCCCAGAGGGCTCGCTGCTGTCGTGGAAAAATCTGAGCAGCTTGTTAACCATCTGGAGAGTCAGGGATTGCTCGATTCTTCCCAATCAGGCTTCAGGGTGGCACACAGCACTGAGACTGCCTTGGTCGAGGTAACAGACAACATTAGGCTGGCCTTGGATAAACATCAGTCAGCCATCCTTGTTCTGCTCGATTTATCCGCAGCCTTTGACACAATCTCCCACGGCATTTTAGAGCATTGGCTCTGGGAGATAGGTGTCAGAGGCACGGCCCTCGAGTTGTTTAAGAGCTACCTTACCGACCGTGTGACAATAGTACAGATTGGAAAAAACCTCTCATGTGAGAGATCAGTCAAGATGGGAGTACCCCAGGGCTCTATTTTGAGCCCGACCCTTTTCAATCTGTACATGACCCCACTGGCCAAGGTGATTCGATCCTATGGATTTGATGTCATATCTTATGCAGATGACACTCAAATTCCGGTCACTATTGGCCCAGATCCTACTGAAACCCAGCTACGCTTTAATAAATGCCTATCTCACATTGACAGGTGGATGAACTCCAATCACTTACAATTAAATGGAGCCAAGTCTGAGGTTATGCTTTTTGGCAGCGCAGATGAGCATTGGTCCGCCGACTGGTGGCCATCCCATCTTGGCCTCTGTCCCACCCCCAAATCGACGGTGCAGAACCTAGGTTTCCACATGGATAACCAATTATCCATGAAGAACCAAGTCAACCATATCATTGGCACGTGTTTCGGAGTAATGCGCAGCCTTCGAAAGGTTTTTAAGTGGCTCCCAGTTGAGGCCAGGAAACCATTAGTCCAAGGGCTGATAATAAACAGAATGGACTATGGAAATTCCCTACTGTTTTCAATTAACAGCAACCTTCTGGACAGACTGCAGATCTTGCAGAATGCCGCGGCTAGGCTGGCCCTAGATCTTCCGCCTAGATCGCCCTCCGCACCATGCTTAAGAACCCTTCACTGGCTACCGGTCAGGAAACGAATTCTTTTTAAAGTTCTGTGTCTAGTTCATAAACAGTTGTATGGAAAAGGTCCTAGATACTGGACCAGGAAATTATGCTGGTATCAACCTCGTAGGGCCCTTAGGTCTAGCAATCAGTTTTTGCTTTCTCCTCTTAAAATACACACTGCTAGAAAGGGAGGACGATCTTTCTCCTTTCTTGCCCCATCATCCTGGAATAAAATTCCCATTCATCTGCGAAACGTCCCTGACCATATCTCTTTTCGCAAGAGGTTGAAGACATGGCTTTTTGACATCTAAGCCATTTCACTTCCTTTCGGAGTCGTTTGCGAGCGCCATGAGACTTTAGGGTGATGTGTGCGCTGTATAAATGCCCTCTGATTTGATTTGATTTGAGAAGCATTACGGATAATGAATTATCTAAATTTAAATATCTGCAAATTAAGAGCTGGCACCAAGCTGTCGGTATAATTGTTGGTATATCTAACGAACTGGAGACTACCCTGAGGAAGAAAGTCGGGAAAAAGAAAGAGGTGGCAAACATATATTGGCTTCTGATAGACCTGGCAGAGGGCGACTTCAAACTTCCATCAGAACTGTGGGGAGAGTGCTTGCCAGGTTCACATCCAGAAGAATTATGGCAAGTATCTTATAACATCTTGTATTCCACAGTCCAAGCTGCAAACTTAAGAAGAAATCACCTTTTTTGTCTCCACAGGATGTACTGGTCTCCTTTAAAGCTCTCCAAATTTGCGAAGGGTGCCACCCCGAAATGTCCGAAATGTTCTCAGGAAAAAGCAGATGATGTGCATATGTTTTTAAGCTATCCAAAGCTACATCATTTTTGGGTCAGTGTAAGTAGAGGTATGGAAGCCATGTTTGGGCCAGCTATTCAGGTGAGCATAACCCTGGTATTTTTTGGGGTCTTACCAAATTATGAGTCATTGTCCCCAGAGGAAAACAAGTTATTGTTTTATTTAATATTACTTGCCCGTAGAGAAATCTGTAAATATTGGATTAAAAATATATCTCCGACGTTTTTAGAATGGTTAAATTCTATTAAATATACAATGAAGCTCGATAGGGCCTCACGGAATAAGAAGAGCAACAAAAAGGATTTTTGGTTACCATGTGTGGATTGCCTAGACACTTTTTTCAACGGTGCAAACAGAGTCCAATGATTATGCCTCTACACTGTGATACTTTACCCCTCTGGTTGTTCTGTGAGGCACTCAGAGAGAAGGGCAGAACAGACCAAATATGGGAAAGAGAGGTTCTGTGTAAAGTGCATCCATCTAGATACAGAGCTCTCAAGTTGGTGCCAATCAAGAGGGGGGCCGCAGAGAAATCCAAATTGCTCTGTGTATATCTAATGGCAAATGAGGACATAAAAAAAAAAAAAAAGAATATCGTGGTCAAGAATATCGAATATAAGTTTTCAAAAATATCGTTTGCAAAAATATAGTTGTTTAAAATATTGATTTTTTAATTAGTGTTATGTATTTTAGTTTATATTTTAAATGTATGTGATGTATTTTTTTGTATAAGTATTGTTTATGTTTTTTAATATATGTGTTACATTTTTAGTAGATATCAATTTTATTTTAATTACATTTTGCGTTTTTTAGTTCCGTAGCAGGTTGTGGGTTTATAGGGGAAAAGGGTGGGAAGTAATTTAATTATAATAAATTAATGATTATTTTTCATTTATTAATATTTCTTTAATTGAGATTTTATAGTGTTAATTGTGGGAAGTAATTTAGGGGGTCATTAGGAATGCGGGCGGATCGCCACCGCCGGCTCGGCACTGGCGATCCGCCCGCCATCCCAACTAGATTTACCCCCGCCATATTATTATGGCGGGGGTATCGCGGCGGACGCAAAGTGCGTCCGCCGCTTTTCCGCCGGACTACGATTGCCGGCCGGGCGGACCTGGCCACTAATATGGTGGCGGTGCCTACCAGGCACCGCCATCCATATTAGGATGGGTGCGGTAACTGGCCTTTCCATGGCGGCGATGCCGCCATGGAAAGGCTGGCGGGGATGTGCTCTGGGGGCCCATTGTGGGCCCCCAGGGGGTGTGGGGGGTGCTTACAGCAGCACCCGCCGCAATGTTAGAAATGCGGAATGCGACTGCCAGGGTGGTGGTCGCATCCTTTTTGGCAGAGCGGGACAGCTGCACGTATGGCGGACGGTCCCAGCACCGCTAGTCCGCCCGCCATCCTAATGACCCCCTTATTTTTTTAGGTGTGGGTTGTGGGGTTTATAGGGGTAAAGGGTGGAAAGTAATTTATGTTTACTTAAGCAATAATAATTAGTTGTTAATTAATATTAATTAATTAATTGAAAATTAAATATGGAAATTGTCTAATTAATTTTAGGTGCGGGTTGTGGGGTTTATAGGGGTAAAGGGTGGGAAGTAATTTATGTTTAATTAATTAATAATTAGTTGCTAATTAATATTAATTAATTAAATGATAATTAAATATGGCAATTGTGTAATTAATTTTAGGTGTGGGTTGTGGGGTTTATAGGGGTAAAAGTGGGAAGTAATTTATGTTTAACTAATTAATAATTAGTTGATCATTAATATTAATTAACTGATAATTAATTAGGGTAATTGTTTAAATTTTTTGTGTGTGGGTTATGGTTTTAAAGAGGTAAAGGGTGGGGAGTAAATTATTTTTACTTACTTTATAATTAGTTGTTAAATACTATTAGTTTTTTAATTGATAATATATTTTAATTGTGTAATTAATTTTTTTACAGTTTAATTTTAGCTGTGGGTTGTGGGGATTATAGGGGTAAAGGGTGGGAAGCTAATTAATTTTTATGTGTTTTAATGTATTTTTAATTAATAATATTTCTTTGATTGATAATTATGTTAATTATGGAAGTACATTTAAAAATAAATAAATGTGGGTTGTAAATTGTGTGGTATATAGGGTAGGAAGTAAATAAACTAAATTTATGTAATAATTAGTGTTATTGTCTCTAAATAATTTCTAACTAAAATATTTATTTGTTTGAAAATTATTTTTCTTTATTTTATTTGATATAATATTTCTAAGTATTTGTCATATGTATTAAACAATATAATTTTTTTTATTTTTAATATTAAAAATATGTGTATTTTAATTTTTAACATATTTATATATATTGTTATTTATTTTGTTTTTAAATATTTTTTTGTTGTTGATATTTTGCTTGTTTTTAATTTTGAACTGACTGGAGTGGGATTACTAATTTTTAGCCCTCCGCAATCCAACACTGTGTCTACTGTTGCACTGACTGGAGTGGGAATAGTAAATGTCATCCCTCCACTATCCAACACTTTCCCTACTGTTGCACTGACTGGAGTGGGAATAGTAATTTTTACCCCTCCGCTATCCAACACTTTCCCTACTGTTACACTTATTGGAGTGGGAATGGTAATTTTTACTCCCTTCTATCCAACAATTTCCCTACTGTTGCACTCATTGGAGTGGGAATAGTAATTTTACCCCTCAGCTATCCAACACTTTCCCTACTGTTGCACTGACTGGAGTGGGAATAGTACATTTTACCCCTTCGCCATCCAACACTTTCCCTACTTTTGCACTGATTGGAGTGGGAATAGTAAACTTTATCTTTTTGCTATCCAACACTTTCCCTACTGTTGCACTCATTGGAGTGCAAATAGATATTTTTACCCCGCCGCTATCCAACACTTTTCCTACTGTTGCATTTACTGGAGTGGAAATAGTAAATTTTATCCCTTTGCTATCCAACACTTTCCCTACTGTTGCTCTCACTGGAGTGGGAATGGTAATTTTTACCACTCCGCTATCCAACACTTTCCCTACTGTTGCACTGACTGGAATGGGAAATGTAAGTTTAAAGATTTTTAAATAGTTTAATGTTTTAATTGATAATAGAATATTGTTTTGATAGATTTTATGTTATTGGTATATATATATATATATATATATATATAAATATATATATATCCCAACAGACGCTGCTCCTTCCGGATTGCTGGGACCCATGGAAGGTGGCACACACACCAGCAGAGCGTACTGGCCAATTCAATCCTTACACAAAAGTCCAAATGAGTGCGCTCTCAGGATAACAAACACACAACCGAATGCTGAGATGCAAAGAGTTTAATCCACATGGGTTAAACTCTATGCATCCCAGCATTCGGTTGTGTGTTTGTTATCCTGAGAGCGCACTCATTTGGACTTTTGTGTAAGGATATATATATATATATATATATATATATATATATATATATTTTTTTTTTTTTATTTATTTTTTTATTTGTTACATTTTTATATAATGTTAAAATTATAAAATAAATTAAAAATATTAGTTTAATAATGGTTTTAAAGTAAATATATATATATATTTTGAAATGTTAAATAAAAATGTATATCGAATCTATTTTTTTAAATAAATGTTATTTTTTAATATATTTAATATTTATGATTTATGTTGCTTTACTATTCAAATAATACATGTAGAATCTTCAGGATATGGCACACAGATATTTTGCGTATCAATCAGGGAAAATTTGGCTGTCAGCAAAGAATACTGAGTATGATTTTAAAGCATGTTGCATAAATGTTTCTTCAATAAAGCAGTAGTTAACAAGCAGCAGCAAACAGGGAACGCTTACAGATAGGTGGTATCTGGACCTCAGAGAGAGGAACGCGTACAGTAGGTAATTAGTGTTTAGGGGCACATCGCTTTGTGGTACTTGCTGAAGGCAAAATGAGAGAGAGACACTGTAATGGGGCTTCTGATGAATGGGGAAGCAGAAGACATGTAAGTAATGCATCTGGGTACTTCACAGGAGAAGTTTACTCTGCTCCCTGTGAATAAACACACTTTTTCATACTATTCACTGAGCAGAGTAGGTTTAGGGCATTGATACTTTTTGAACCTAAGTCATGAGTGCCCCCTTCAGCCACACTGACATTTTAGTCACCTGCACAATGCATCTTGTACCCCCAATAAAATGAGCGTCGGGGTTCTAGATACTTTTAACTTAAGTTTATCATTAGGAAATCTAGTAATTTTATTTTTCAGATTTTGAAAAGGTCCACACGACGCAAACATGTGTACTATATGTGCACCATGCAGAAGACAATGGGAACAGCAGGTTCCTTTACCTTCCCCCCATTTAGTAATCCTATACGGTGTGTAGTAAAGAAAAAAGCAATTGTTATAGAACTGAGCTTGTAAACTTGCCGACATTAAAACAGACTGTGCTAATGAAAAAGATCCAAGAAATACCATTTCCGATATCCCCAATTTTTCTTGCCATTTTCGGTAGTACTTATCTAAATCATCTTTCATTGCCATATTCAATATATAGGGGCCGATTCCGATCTCGGTCGGAGGCGCACCCAATACCATTCGGTCGGGAAAAAAGCCATGCGAAAGCCTGTTTCCCGACCGAACCGTACTGCGGGTCCGGCCGAGCGAGTACGATGCGGGTCGCCCGACCGACTCGTCCGGGCGTCCCGACAACTCCGACCGACTCGCTCGGACTCGAACCGCTCCGACCGACTCGGTCGGACCCGGTCGCACCGCGCAATGGAGACGTTTTCCGGCCGGGTAAGTACGATGCGCACCTCGACCGCTCCGACCGACTCGCGCCGTCCGACTCGAACTCGCTGTCGGAGCCGTACTTTGGGGGTCCGTGTCGGACCCCCTGTCTGCGTACCCGTGCGAGGCGCACACAGGGGGGACCCATGGGTCCCCCCTACCTGTGCATGTACGCCGCGAGCGCCTCGCGGCGTACTCGCTGTAGGGGCGCCCTTGTCCGCCTCGCACCCATTGAGGCAATGGGAGCCCGCGTACGCGTTGTACGACCGGCTCCCATTGAGTTCAATGGGAGTCCGACCGACTCGTGTCCGATAACATACGGACGCATCGTACTCGTTCGGTCGGACTGCACGGGTCCGATTCGGTCGGAAATCTCTCCGGGTCCGGCTCGGTCGGAGAAATTTCCGGCCCGAATCGGAATCGACCCCATAGTATAGTGTCCCAATTTGGCATTTGTTTAGGCCAATCTATCTATCCGCTAAATCAATCTTTAAGAAACCTGCTGAGCCACTCCACTTACGTAACAAGACATCTCTTATTTTGAGATATTTAAAGAAATCCCTTTTGACTAATGTCAAACTCAGTTTTGAGTTCCTCAAATTAAACTATACCCCACTCTTTATAGCCCAACGTTAGTCCATCTAAGTATGTATTGATCCCAGAAAATCTCGGGTAGGTTTTTATTTTCCAGAATGGGCATATAAAAATTCATTCTTCCTATTCCCATCAATTTGCGAACAGCGACCCAAACCTTAAATACACCCAGAAGCATCTTAAAGCGCACTTTTTTGTAATAGCAGAATTCTAACTGTCGCCAGAAACAGCCCCATGCATCTGCGCCAATTAAAAGTTCATAAGGAGGTCGTTCCCGTAGTAGAACGGTACAATGCTGCATCATAGTGGGCCAGTAGTATAACTTAAGATTTTGTAACGCCCACCCACCCCTCTCTCTAGGGAGCATGAGGAACTTGAGTGATCTCCTAGGTCTGAAGTAGGCTCATGAAAAACGTGAGAATATACCGTCAAGCTTCTTAAGCCACAGGTTCAAAAACTCCAATGGAATAGACCTAAATAAATACAGGATTTTGGGGAAGAAATCATCCTCACAATGTTACATCTGCCGACAAGTGAGAGGTGTGGATTATTTAATCTATAAAGATCCCTTTTGAACTTTCTGATGAAACGTGTAAGATTTTCTTTAATTATCTCATCTATGTTTGATGTAATGCTAATACCCAAATAAACTGCATTTTTACCAACTTGATTATCCTCCAACTGTATCTTATCATTAATGACAATTTGTGTTTCATCTCCATTTAGGGAGTATCTGGAGATATTTCCAAAGCTTAAAGCCTCTTCTTCAACTATTTTAAGTGCTGTTGCTGGGCTGGAAGTTACAAGAGCTCTATCATCGGCATATGCCAATGTCTTGGTAGAGCACCCTTCCACTTATATCGGAAGAATTGCCTTATTGCTCTCCAATCTATGTGTAAATGGATCAGTGTAAATTGCGAACAGTAATGGGGAACATGGACAGCCTTACTGTGTCCCCCTTGAAATCCAAAAGGGGTCCGACAGTCCACCGGTTACGAAAACCCTAGCTACTGGTTTATAGTACAGGGGCATAACTGCCTGAATAAATCCCAACCCCACACCCATTTTTTGCATAGCTGCACAGAGATAGTGCCAGGAGACCCTATCAAACAATTTCTCTGCATCTAGCAGTATCAAAGCCATATGATCTCCTGACACTTGTGCCACATCAAAAAGGAATAATGACTCTTCTGCTATGATCTGTTGTGCCTCTCCCGGGGATGAAGCCATGTCAGTGTTTAGAAACTATCCTATGAATTACCCAGGACAGACGTGTGGCTAAATACTTGGAGTAGATTTTTGAATCTCTGTTAATTAAATTAATCAGGCGGTATGAGCCGAGTTCCTGCATTGGTTTATTCTTTTTGGCAAATATGATAATTTTGGCTGAAGACCAGCAACTAGGAGGGGTCACTCCTCTATAGATTTGATCAAACAGACACAAAAGACATTCTTTAAGTTGCCCAGAAAATACTCGATAAAATTCTTTAGGGATGCCATCTGTACCTGCTGCTTTCCCAGATGGTGGACTGGTCAGAGCAAGAAGGATCTCTTCCTACTGTAAAGACCCCTCTAAACATTCTTGTTCCTCCTTAGATAATCTGTCAAGGGGTACTGCGTTTAAGTAACTATATACCAGGCTATCTTCCCCTTTGATATTATCCATGTAAAGGGATCGATAATATTTTTCAAATGAATCCCTGATCCCCACTGGGTCTGAGACCACCCCAGAAACTGGATCTCTAATTACTCGCATTTCGTTATGCATATTCTTCTGTCTTGTTCTTGTGCTAGATGATGTCCTATCTGCTCACTACCTTCATAGGCCCTTTCCCTCCATTCCGTAAGTTTATCTGTTGCTTTTTTTGCAAATATTTCTGCGACCGCCGGCTTTGCAACTGCTACTCCCAATTGGGCCTCCCCCACCTCACCCCCCGTCATGTAGCCTTAACGAGTTTTTCTTCCGCCGAAGCCAATGTTTTCTGTCGCTTCAGCAGCATCTGGTCTTCCTCCTTTCCGCGATTCAAGGAGAACTGCAAAGTTTCCCCCGTATACAAGCCTTCAAAGTATCTCAGACCACACTTGAGGCACTCCCTTTATTTTCCTTTAAAAACATAGGGATCCAGTTATTCATTTCTTTGCAGTATTCCTCATTTACTAAAAGAGCCCGTTCAAAACTCCAGGAGACCATCTTCCGTTTGAACTCGTCTCCCTGTATCTCCAATACTAACGGGTTATGATCTGACAAAAACCAAGGGTATCTTTCTATTTCACAATCCTGTATTAAGGCCTGAGACACATAAAAGTAATCTAGCTGGGCATGAGATAGATGCGGTGCTGGACAATATGTATACCCATGTTCAGTAGGTCTTTTAATATGCCACATATCAACTAGCTCATGATCCCGACATGAACTTTCAAGTGATTGCAGTACTTTGGATTTCCTCCTTGTATGCATCCAATGCTCCTCCATGGACCAATTCCTCGGGAGGTTAATGTTCATATCTCAAGACATTACAATGGGGAGGGGCCAAAGAACCAACTCACTAGAAAGCCAGTTGAATAGGCCTGGTCATCTGATATAGATCCATACACCGAACATAATGTGAATTTAGAACCAGTAGAGGACTGGCGTTCTACATTAACCCACCTACCATGCTTATCCACCCGTGTTTGATTAAACTGTATACCAATGTTTTGAGCAAGAATTGCCACACCACAAGTGCGTACACCTTGAGAGGTCCCTCCAATCTGTCTATACCCCAGGGAATCTAACAAATGCCTCTGGGAACCTTCGATGTGGGTTTCTTGCAGGCCTACAACATCCGCACGCAGCGTTTAAAGCCCTAATACCACTCTCTGCCTCTTTCTTCCATCATTCAGCCCGCAAATGTTAATAGTAGCTATCCGTAGTTTACCCATCCCAACCATTATTAAATCCTAATTCCAAAGCCCTGTATTTTCTTTCTTTAGGTGGCAGAAGCATCCATTGTCACTTAATATATTCATCATGTTAAGTACCTCTGTCAGTCTCCCTAATCCACCTATGTGTGACACCACCCCTTCACTGCCAACCTGAACCCACCCAATCCCACCCCCCCTCCAACCATCTCCCACTCCCACTACCAAAAAAAGAGCAACCAGGCCCCAGCCTGAGTGATGTTCACCTGGGATAACACACCCAGTGCCCAACCCTTGGCCCCGCCCCGCATATCCACCTTAATCGATATTGGTCAGCTTAAAAAATACATTTTCTGCCTTCGGAAGAACACCTTGTATTTCCAAGACTATTTATCCTTATTCAAGACCCCCCAGAATCCCTACATTTATCTAGCACTTGTAGTCAGCCCTCCTGTAAGCTTCTTTAGGTATTCCTGTGCCTGTATCTCAGATATAAAACTCTTAGATCGCCCATTGAAAACAATCTTCAGTCTAGCGGGATTTTGCAGAAAAAGTTTCACACCCAATTACTGGAAGTGGGCAAACAATTGTCGCAAATGCCATCTATGCTCTACATAAGCATGTGCGAAATCCAGTTTAACAAAAAATGAGACCCCATCATGTTCTTTCTTTGCATTTGGGTGAGCCAGATCATAAATGGATTGTCGTAATAAAAGTTCCCAAAATAAACAAGTATTGCGCGCAATCGCTCAGAGTCATTAGCCTGCCGTTTTTTTAGCATTAAGGGAAATCAGTGAGAGCATTGAAGTTCTAAGTCCCAATCAAAATGTTGTCAGATCCAGAAATGCTCCTTTTAAAAAGTTAACAACAAAGGTTCTGGCATTACCACCCTCCACCCCTTCGGGAATCCCCAGAAATCTATTCTCTTTTTCTTCTTTAGAGAGGATTTTTCCGCTGTGTCAAATTCACAGATTCATCCAAAAGACTTCTACTGCTTGTATCGGAGGCCACTTTGTCACTTAAGGATGGAGATGTGGCCAATTCATTCCTCTTGCCTTCCAAGCTATCCACGTGGTACCCACCTCCACAGAGGTGTCAGTATTTCTTAGAGCAATATCTCTATCATGGCCGAGTGCCCCTACAACTTCGGGAAGGAGGCAGATTTTTGCGTGGTCTCTATTACGTGTTCTGTTTTTTCCCCTTCCTTCCTGGAAGTACTTGGCAGCATTGACCCAGTCTGGATTGGAGACTTGAAAGCACCCCTTGCTCAACATGTATTTTATTCCTTTTGTCTCCTGTTTCTTCTGCCAGAGTTTTTGCTAATGGAGTATCTTGGGTGCATGGAGCCCTGGTTTCTCTTGTGCCTCTCCTTTAGGACCTTGTGTTCAGGGAGCAATGAACACGTTGGTGATTAGGGGTTGGGATCCACAATGATCAAGATGCATTTCCCCATGGGTTGACCTCTGTGTCGCTTTGTTTTGTAAGCTCAGGTCTGCCTTTAGAAGCGGACTCATCTCCCTTCTTAATGCTCTTAACCTCCAAGCTGTGTTCGTGATGAGCCAGTGTTTGTGCGGTCACCGAATCAGCAGCCCCGGTTGCCACAGTAGCAGAAACAGATGGTCGTTGTTTGACATTTTTGCTCCTTGACCCGTCATAACTTCTGGCAGTACATTCCATACCAAAACAAGCTCAATTCCAAGTTGAAAAATGCACTGGGCCAGCTCCGAAATTGCCACTAATACAAAGCGGCTTAGTGTATTTCACCTGGCGGCTCCTCGATCAAGCTTGCAAGCACCCTTTGGGCAGCATTCGCCTTCCAGCCTCCCGCCACAACACAGGCTCCTCCCCTCAAACTCAGCCGATACAGCCGAACTAGTGAGGCGGAGGGAGAGTGGTGGGCAGCACGGTTTGTCACACAGGCGCCATCTTGCTCCAAACAAATCCCATGGAACGCCTTCTCAACACAGAGTAACGTAAGGCAGTGATTTGCACTGCCTTGCATTACTCTGGATTAATTAAGCCATGCAAATCCACGAAAGGAAGCTTTGTGCGGCTTAGTAAATTCCATTTAAGGGATTGTGTTGCCTTGCGTGCCGCAAGGTCAATCCAAGCCCTTAGCAAATCTGCCCCTAAGTGGATAGTAGTAAGACTCCTTGTGTGATGAAAGTCTTAGTGCATGGACCCGTGGAATGCATTTGTCAAAATGTGATGGAGAGTAGATTAAGCTTCCCTACACAGTGGGCGTGTATTGACGGCATCCCTGTGGATGGAGAGTGGAGACCCAGAACTAAAGTGAGGGAGAATCGAGAAAAGAATAACCAAACAATTCCGTGAGGTCCTTTTTACCAAAGGGCTGCTGATTAGTTCTTTCAGAGTGACAACATAGGGTAGATGGTAGAAGTAAGGGATAGGCCATATGTTTTTCTTGTTAAAGGTGTCAAAGTTTCTAAGCAGTGCTGCCCTTTTGTCAGTGCCTGATGACTACTCAGCTGATGACAGTCAGGTGCCCATATCTCATGCTTTATTGTGTCCTTGCTCTTCATACTTCTCCTCGGAGCCATTACTAATGCTACTGCTGTGAGAGCAGTCACCTAGCTCAAAGGCTGTGTCTGAGCGACAGCCAGAAAATTATATTTAAAAGAGAAACACTCCAAATCAGTTACGAAACCTCAATAGTGGATCCACATCCCTGTCTGGAAATTAGTATTAAAGTGGAACTGTGAAATTATTTATTATTAGGTCACAAGAATTAAGGTAAATAAAGGTCTCTGTTTAGTCAGTGTCTTATTTCTTATAATATTTGTAATAAAGTTGATGAAAAAAAAGCTCTGTGAGTTTCTTTTCTTCTGTTTCTTTGATCCCTATATGCCTTTCTCTGATTTAATGGCAAAATGAATTCATATTCCAATGACATTCAATTCAATTAATCGTAGTCCCATTCATTTGCTTGTGGCGTCTCAACAGAATACTTCTTTTGATGTGCCGATAATGTAAGGGCCATCAAAGGAAGGACTTTATATCATCTTCTCTATGTAGAGTAAAACCTAGCTGTAAGGGACAGGAAAAAAATAATGACCCTGTCACCCTGGGAGAAAAATCCCATGTGGGACTATTAGCTTTTTTGTTTTTCAAAAACAAGCTCCTGCTTTTGGAGTTTGTTTTTGAAAAACAAACTTTTTTTAAAAATGTTGCTAGCCAGCATTCATGTCTGACTTTACTGTGCTTCAAATGTTTCATGCATAGACAGGAACCACCATGACAGCATTCCCTGTCATTGTAGACAGTTACCCACAGGTCAGTGGACAACTCTAAATTTGGTGGACGGATGACCCTCAGGATGTCGGAGGTATTGTCCTCCGCTATCCTGACAGAGTTTACTCCATTCTTGAAATTCCAAATCAGGCCTCTCAATTATACTGTGTTGGTCCCTTCATAAGGGACCCTATTAAATTCTTTCTATTTTGATTAAATCACCCTAAATAATAGATGGGTCTAGGTTACTGGGATATAACATTTCCAATTTTGATTTTTGTTTTTACAAATCATTACTTTCAGGTGTTTTAAGCTGATGCTGATTGCCAGCTACACAAGTAAATTACAGGAAAAGCCACATCAATCAGAGGACTAACATAACATGAAATGTGACAATATTCAATACATATTTACAGAACTTACACTTACAAATAGAATTACAATTACAAATGGAATTATAAAAAACATAAAGACAAAAATAGTGGACTTCCATCCTATTTCAAATGAATGTAGTTCAGCTTCCACCCTGTTTACATTGACACTGGCTTGGAAGGTGAAGTGACTTGAGACGTGAATTAAATGAGCGTTGACGTTTCGACCCAGGATGTATGTGTTAATATGTAAACATCACAGAGGGTCTTCCTCAGGACTGGTGTAAAACCATGTAGGCGGGGGTGGAAGCTGAGCTACATTCATTTAGAATAGAATGGAGTTCCACTATTTTTGTCTTTATGTTTTTGTAATTCCATTTGTAATTGTAAGGTCTGTAAAATGTACTGTCACATTTCATGTTATGTTAGTCCTTTGATTGATGTGGTTTGTCCTGTAATTTATTTGTGTAGCAGCCATATATAACATGATACATTCAAGTGATATATAAATGTGATACGTATTAAGTATATCTTGTGTGTGGTGTGCCTTTGACTTATTCTTGTCTTTTGAATTATTGCTGTGATTGACTTTCAATTATTATCATTAAAACTAAGCAATTGAATGACTCAACCCTCCTGGCATTAAGGCAGAAGATCTCCATGAGGTAAGCAAGGTAATGGAGAACACATAATGTTGTGAATATACATATGAACATGCCTGTGTACAGATGAATCTGTAATTGAGAGAATGAGGCTGTACATGTACATTTGGTCTGAACTGATATTTCTTACAATATAGAGTGTATTTGTGCATTTGTGGCTGTGCAGGTTCATCTGAAGTGATGCCTGAGTATTTACTGGTGGTTCTTGAGCAGTTTCTGTTTGTCTGGGCGTTTGAGGGTATGCCTTTGTACATGGGCATTTGAAGCTGTGCCTGTGTATTTGAGGCTATGCCTGGGGGTGTGGGACTGTGACTCTGCAAGTTAATTTATGCCTGGCTAAAAGGGTGTACCTAGATATATGTGAATGTTCCTTGCACATGATGACTATACCTTATTATTATGAAAATGTTAATTGGGCAATTGTGGCAGTAATTCGGCATGAGGCACTACTTTGACAAATGACAACTGCACCCAGATATGTAATAGCTGCTTCGCTGGAATAATGTGGCTGCACCACCAGCACAGCATAGGAGCCCCACAGTTTCTATAGTTTAGCAATAACTAACATTTACTTGCATCTGCAAATGTTTCTTTAGTTCATTAATGCCACTTTCTAAAGAACCATAACATGCCATTGCCATTTGCGATGTCATCATGTCCTATGGTATGCGATATCACATATATTACACCAAGCATTTTAGTAAATCAATGTGCATATTAATTCAAAGATTTTGTTACTATGAATGCATGCAAAAAACAGCTTATGATAGTTCTGCACAAGCAAAGGATTGCAGATATAGGTATTTTCCAAAACCCACCCACTCTACTCCAAAATTATATTGACCAACTATAATTCAGTATTAACATGATTTTGTGAAATTCATAGTATATTCAGTGAATTGAGCTGTGCTTCCCAGCTCAAACCTACAAACCCCACCATGAGACAGCCTTCTATCAGTACCACAGTGGATATGCAAATGTTTGTACTTGGTCTTCTCTGGAAGGTCATCCCCAAACATATTTCCTTCGCCCCTCCTGTTTTCTAAACCTGTTTCTTTGACTTTTAGCACTTTAGCACTCCTAGCCAGTTGTAAAGTGCTTGATTTCTCTCCTTTAAGCATGGTAAAATTGGCTTACACCCAATTAGCACATTTGATTTACTTTTAAGTCCCTATTAAAGTGGTACCACATGTACACAGGGCCTGTAAATTAAATGCTACTTGTGGAGTACAGCACTTATTCTGCCACTCACTTAAGTAGCCATTTCACAACAAGTCTCAGGCCTGCCATTGTAACCTGTGTGCAGTTTTGAACTGCCATTTCAACCTGGCAAAATAAGTCTTTTGCCAGACCTAAACCTTTAATTTTTGTATATATAAGTTACCCCTAGCGTAGGCCTTAGGACAGCTAGCAGTGTATTTAAAAAGTTGGGACATATATTTTTCAGTTTGATATTCCTGGTAGTGAAAAGCTTTTAAATCCATTTTTCAATACTGTGAGGTCTACCTCTCCCATAGGATAACATTGGCTTAACATATTACATTTAATAAGTGATAACCTTTGTTTGGGAACAGGTAGAAATGTCATGTTTACACACATGGATTATAAGGTGAAACTTTCTTGAATGGTAAAATTGGTCACAGTTCTGAAAATCCCACTTTTAGAAAGCTGGCACGTTCTTGTCCTACTCATTGGGTTCCAGCAGCTTGCATTTTGGGTCACATGACTAGGTGCGGTAGGCAGTTGCCCTTTATGTACACAAGGGGACTCGGTGTTGGCAGGATGGAAGGGGCAGAGCTGTACACAGCCCCACTTACATTTCAAAGGAATTGTCTCAGCATACTCTCAAAGGACTAACACTGGTCTTTTGTCACCCCCAGACATCCTGGGACAAGGGAAGGGAGGAAGGAAATTCAAGAACCATCAGTGGGAGGAAAACACCATAACTTTCTTCTACTTCAAAACTGGCACCAGGTATCAAAATAGGATCCTCACGCCCACTGTTCAGTACACTCGCGAACCTGCGCATACAAAAGAGTAAGGACTGCCCTGCTGCAAGAAGACTGCCCTGCTCCTTGAGGCCTTGTCAAGGATCACGTTTTTAAGACCCAGGTAGAGCACTATGTATGTGGGAAGGCATATGAATCATGCGTCCTATACATGTCAAGCATACTATTGTGGTACATATGGCTTATTGTTGGTTTGTTTTCCCCTGGTCCCATATGCTAAAGTGTCATTTATTCATCAATCTCTATTTAATGCTCTGTTTTGAAAATTCTTTGTGGTGTTTTTAGGATAATGTAATTTTCTTGTCATGGAAATGAATTGAGGTCATTAGTACCACAAAATAAAGTTTGTTGACCTTAACAATATATGCCAGCTAAAATGTTATGTTGAATACAAGTGGCATATCTAAAACTGAACTATGCACAGTTCATATGAGGAATAATGCTAAACATCTCTCTAAGTTGTGTAAATGTCGGTCTTGAAACCTGCTGGGCCTTGGAATGCTGAATTTCATATTTATTCTCTCTACTATCTTGTGTTGAATGGATGTTACATTTCAAGTATACTTACTAATGCTTCTCATTTCAGGACATCTTCTTACTTTTTTACTACTTTTGTGTGAAACAAACTGTTTATGTACTAAATAAATTTTACACGGAAAGGTTCAGTCATGATATGCAATTCCTTTTCCCTTTTTAGATGTCTACATCAGGGTTCTCCAAAGTCTGTCCTGGAGGGCTGGATCCATGCGAGATTTTTAATATAACTACATATCTCTAAATGGGGATATGCTAAAAATCTGGCATGGATCCGGCCCTCGAGTACCGACTTTGGAGACACCTGGTCTACATTATAGTTACTCAAAACTCATTGGACATTTTCTCCTGCATTCCTGAGAGGTCAAACTGCCACAGCATGTGGCCAAACATCTGCCACTCAGGATCAGTCCACTCCAGCCCAAGAGCAAGTCTCTAGGGATGTCTCCAATGCAGAAAGTTTGGAGGAACATGACACGCCTGGTCCATGGCATCAGCCTGGGGAGACCGCTCCAGTGAGTCTCACTTGGCACACAACCACTCCTCCCACCCTAGCTGTAACAACACCCCAGCCAACAGATTCCTCCACTTTCTGTGTCCAGCCAGGCACCCCTTGGGATGGGGCACACAGTGCTAAGGCCACAGGTTAGTGGGGTTAGGGGTAGTGGTAGTGGTAGTGGCTCTGCGGGCCAACATAGTGAGGCCACTGGGGTTAGTATCACCCAGGCCAACATCACCCAGTTCCTGGAATCATTACAGTAGTCCCAAGACATGATGGGCCAGGTCCTTTCCTGGGTCCCGAAGATGACGCAGTTGCAGAGGGAGTACAATGTTGAGATGAAGAATCTGAACTACATTGTAGGCTCTTTGACTGGGGTGCTGCAGGACATTGATAATCATCTGTGCAGGGCTTTTCCTGCACCATCCTCATCTTCCTGTGGGCCAACTCCATCAGCCACAGAAAGGGAGGACCTGCCACCAGATGAAACACCTGCAGCCACTTCAGTCCCTGCAACTGTTGATCCACTAACCATGCGCAGGAGCACACGTTCATACGGACCACCAGGAGAGGATGGCAAGATCCCCACCACCACCAAGAAACACCACCAAGAAACTGCGATCCTAATTTCATCCAGTGTGTGAATACCATTCACGCTTTGGACTATTTCTGGTCACATTTACCTTTCTGAGGACAGGTGTATTTTGGACTACAGCTAATCTTGGCTCAACAATTATGGTTCATCCACCATGGCTGACTTTTTATTATTTTGTTTGCTTCATCCCCAATTTTGATTCATTTCCCTTTATGCAATAAAAAAAATAACAAAAGAAAAGACTGGTGTTGAAGTTATTGTTTTATATTCATGCTATTGTTATACAGTCCATCATACTTTTCAAAATGTTTAGAACAAAAGGTTTGTGTATGTATAAGTGAATTGCAAGTAAGGTTTCTCGCTAATTTCTTCCATGACAACAAAATACAAATGCCAAAAACTCATCAACTAGTATTTCATTACATTTGAAACAGATTGTTCTGTTAAATTCTTATTAAACATAACAAACCATACATAACACAAATACTCAGTGGAATTTTTACATTCCCTGCTCCACACTTTGCCGCCATGGAAAAAGGGGATATCATCAAAAGAATCAGGTTCAATAGGCAAAATAGTGTTGGATTATGCCATCAGATGGAGCCAGATCTTCTGCCTCACAATAGGATTTGCACAACAATAACACCAATAGTCCTAAATCCTGGAAGTGCTCAATTTTGTGGCCACAGGTTCACCCCAATACACTGTTGTAGTATCTGGGAAAATGTCAAACCAGCTTTAAGTGATGTGCTTCAAGAAGTTCTTTCTACAATGATGAGACACATTAACATATTCATACACTTAACACAAAATGAGCATTTTGCCAATGTGAAGGGGGATGGCTACGCTTTTAGTTGACTACCATAAGTGGTTAGAGCAAATCAAGCAGCACATATTGGGTTGGTGCCATCATTCGACAGAAAACAAGTCCAATGCAATCTTCAAAACTTCCATTCAATCACTGTGCAAGTTGTTTTAGAACCAGATATGTACACCCAAAGTCTGTGTGTGTCTTCCACAGGATCAACCCATGTTCCCTTTGTACTTCGCAATAGCAGCATATAACTGCAAATGTCCCAACGTTGAAATGTCCAAATGAAGATGACATGGTGAGGATCCTAAAACAAATTAAAATAAAAAGATTAATTTGAATTACATTACACCTTAGATACATTATAAATTAGTACTTTTGAGGTCACATTTTCTAAGAACAATCAAAGAGAAACATTTGAAATGAACCCAGTAGTCAATGTGTCAACACTTTGAGCAACAAATATCTTGGGCCTGGACATGCCCTCTCTGACAAATGCCCCGCACAGACTGTTCTCCTCATGAGATTAAAAGTTGGTTTAAGCTTAATGTCATGAAATGTAGATGTATACTTACACTCAGGTGAAGAAGTTGGCAATAACATCTTGATGTACATCAACTTCTTCCTCTTCACAACTATCATCTTCATTTGCCATTTCAACAGCCTCACCCAGTGCCTCTGCATGCTCTCCATCCTTTGCGATGTATGGGATGTTGTGTCGCAAGGCGATGTTGTGCAACAGGCAGCAGGCTATGGAGATTTGGCACACCTTATCGGGTGAATACAGGAGGGCCCCACTGGTCTTGTCCAGACAGCGAAATCTGGCCTTCAGGAGCCCAAAAGCCGGCTCAACTGGCCTCTGTGTTCTTCCATGGGCTCATTAAACGGACTTCCCCTGGTGTTGGATTCCTCGGAGGCGCCAACAACCATGATTGGTTAGGATAAGCTGAGTCACCTAAATGGAAATGGAAAAATTAGGCCAAATAAGTAACATAATTACAGATGATTCACCTTGTGATTACCCAAACAGTGTCATGTCTGATTGTCCTTTGGGGAGCTGTGGCGGGTCTGTATTGAAGGTGCAATAGCCGGTGACTGAAGATACGCAATTGCGTAACTAAGTCTATACCACGACCCCGACTCCCATGAGGCACGCGAAGCTGCATCTTTTAATTTTTCCTTTCGACTAATTGGATGAAAGGTCACCTGACTGTAAGTACACAGTTAGGTACTAGTGATCAAGGGTAGGGTACACCTTAGTGCGTGTATACCGCCCGGGTCACACCTCTTTGGTCCTGAAGAAAACCTAGTACTATCAACTACAGGTTGAAACATGTAGACCTTTTTATGCACTTATTTTGCACATTTTATCACTTAAAGATACCAGTTGGTCAATTTAACCAAAAAAGTATCCTACAGATATTTTTAATATTGTCCAGTTGCTCCATAATAACATTTTCTTGGAGTTAAATCTGGCCGATTTTTAAATCACTTTTTCACTCACTTACACTAAAAACAACCTGCTCCACTGTAATCAGGTGTCGAAGCACACCCGGATGGCATTCGGCTATCCGGGTGGGACCCCGATGATGAAGCATGTCACCAACTAGGTTGGTGAGTGAGGGGTCTTTTTAGGAAAGGACTTTTTTCCTTCTTGTGCACTTCTCCCAATACTTTGGAGACATTGAGTGGTATCCTGGTTGTACTCCTCCTATTGTTTGTTTACTGTATTTAAAGGGGACTAGGAGTATTCCCCTCCACATTGTGGAAATCCCCTTCTCTCTCTTGTGTTTTTGTATATGATTGTACTTACCAACAAGCCAGGCCCTCTCAGGTCTAAGTTGGGACATTTGCTGGGATATACTGCTGTTCTGTAGTATAAAGGAATCATGGGCTGATCCGGGGAAATGGGCACAGACACTTGAAATGTACAAATCAGGTAAGCAGACAACTTGCACATTGATTGAATGAAAGTGCTTCCATTTGTGATATACTTGTTACCTGGTGCTTGGTGGCACTAAGGCAATATGTGTGCCATCAATTGCTCCAACCACATGTGGCAGGTGTCTCAAAGTGTGGAAGTCTCCCTTCACATTAGCCAAATCTTCATGTTGTGGGAACTGGAAGACGTTGTTGATGTGTCTCATCATTAATGCAAGAACTTAATGTAGAACACACCTGAAAGTTGGTCGTGACATCCCACCAGATACTGCTGCAGTGTACTGGAATGATTCTCTGGCCACAAAATGTAGTACTGCCATGACTTTTACAATTGGTGTAATAGCTGTGGGATTTCTGTTGCATGGCAGAAGATCAGGCTCCAGCTGATGACATAAATTCAGTATAGTTTGCATATTCAATCTGTACTTTTTTATAATATCCCTTGCCTCCATGGTGGATAGGTCTGGAAATGGGCAGTATAGTTGAGGCTGTCGTCTCCTTACTCTCCCAGGGTTCAAATGTCTGCAATTGAAAAAAGTGAGGACATTTTCAAAGCATTTTCCACTAATACATTTATGCTCATTAACACAAATGTCATGGTGTACACAACATATATATGTTTTCACTACATATTTTTTAATGTAAAAACTGTGTTGGGGATTTTTAACATCTGAATGTCGTTTTTTGTCTTTCAAAATTAATTACAAATATAATTTTGAAAATAATACATTTGCAATGTATTATTTACACATTCTTTTTTTAACAAATATTTTTTGCCTAAAATAGCGTCAATGTAGGTGTTAACACCACTCTACACTCGCATGTCACAACACTAATGCACTACAAATAAATGTTGTTTTTAAACAAACATGACAGTCCTCCTATTTTTAAATGTGGAAGGAAAGTAGCCACCTTTTTGAGTGGTGGTGATGCACTTAGCCATCACCAAAGCATTATTTGAAAACCTAAAATGGCTGCTGTCTGACCTTGCCATCAGGACATTTGTATGCGCACGTCGTAATGGGTGTTGTACTCCACGACGGACACAGCCATAGGCTAACATGTGTAAAAGCAACCAATGGCTGTGTCCGTCGCAGCTGACGATCTCTTCTGTCGCAAACATGTACACAGTGGTTTACAAAACATTCACTTGCCGCCTAATACTGCAAACATCAAAACCTCCTCTACTTTTGCTGCTGTTTCTGACCTTTGGGGGCTATGATGGCACATGTTTCTGGGGAAAGGGCCCCTTCCTTCACGTCCTTTCCCTGTATGGCCAACTCTATAGCTCTCAGACGAACAAGTATATGTTTGAAATGTTATGAGATTCTGTCTAACCTTTACATTTTTCCTGATACACAGGCTACAATGTCCCTTTGAGTTCCTGACTGAAGTATAGTGAATGCTGTGAAGTGTCATATATTTAGTTCCATATATAAGACAAGGATCTTGGAGATTTGTAACCACTTTCCCATAAAAATAAAAAGGCCCCATTAAGTAGTATGTGTTATGTGTTCAAAGCCTAAGATAACATTTGGCTGTACATGTAGAGATATATCCATATATACTTTTTATACATGTGAAATGCATTAATGGCACATTATGTACATCTGAAAATACATTCTAATGTAATACATGTAAATGTTTTCTGTAGCTGCCAAATGAAATTGATGTTTGCTATGTGTATAGTGCCACAAGACCCTCTGCCCAGATCAGGGTTCTCAAAACAGTAGTTTGGGAGCTACCAGTAGCTCTCAGACCCCTCAAGAGCAGCACACAGCCTTGACGTAAGTCATTAGATGGTCACAAGGTCAGTTTTCCACATGAAAGTTAAGGGAAGGCTGTCTTCATGTGACATCATGATCCGCATACTGTAGAATTCAGGGACTGACAATGAGCAGTGCTCAGTCAGAATCATGGGCCAAGCTGAGGTTGAGTCACAAGCGCACAGCAGTGAAGCACTGAGGCATTGGTGTCATTAAAATTGGTTCCTTGACAGCAGAAGTTTGGAGGTGTGTGCAAAACAATGCCCCTGTATGCTAAGATATGGAGGACATTTGAAATGGAGAGTTACCTCACTTCTTGAGGAAGCAGTTCATTTCAGTTTGCCTCCCATTCAGAAGTGAATCCTTTTCAAACTGCAGGTCTCCTACTCCCAGGCCTAGTATTCACTGTGCCATACATACTAATGCAAGACACAGCCCTTTGTTAGATGTGATATTTGTGACGTGCAGAGAAATGTTCTGTCAAACACTTCTTATCATGGTATATTTTTCTGCAATTTTAACCCCTTGCATGCTCGGGACGGCCCCCGGCCGTCATGCGTCACGGTGGGCGCGCCGCATGCAAGGGGTTAAACATGTCACATCTAAAAAAGGGCTGTTCTGTGCATTAGACCTGTTGTCACTGTGAATACTGGCCACTGGGAGGAAGTGGGCTGCAGTCAGACAGTGCAGACAGTGAGTGTATGCAGTGAAATCTTGTGGCATAGGACACACATTTTCCCATATGTGGTTTTGTTCTATGATTGACACAAACAAACAATTGTATGTCCGTTTGAATTGGGGAACTTTTATGGTGCATAGAAAAATTCTATCAAACACTTCTTAACCTGGAACCATTTTCTGCACCTTCACATTCTCCCAAACCAAATAGACATAGAAATCTATGTTTGTGTCATCCATGTGACAGTATCACATATGGGAAAAAGTGTGTCCTGTGCCACACGATTTTACCATACAGACTGTGTCATCCGTACAATGTTAGCCCATCCATAGGTACACATTTTCATTCATCCCCAAAGAGCACACTCTCACCGACACTCATGGCAGACCTTTCATAGAGCCCTTAGTCATCGTATGTGCTTCCAACCAGAGTATCTGGCTCTATGGACTTTAGGCATCAAGTCAATGGACCTGGCCATGAGGGGGTCTGCTAACAATGCACAAGTTTTTTGGCTGTGAGTAGCTCACAATGTTTTCAAGTGATTTGAAGTAGCTTACTTCACTGAAAATGTAGGTGACTCTGGCCTCCATGATGTCACTGTGCTGGATTTGTGAGTGTAGGAAGTGACAAGAGATGAGGGTAGTCAACAGGTCACTACAAAAGTGCGCATTTAAATATTTGTTTTGGTCTGCATGTGAAGGTGCACATGTGGCATGTTCACTTATAAGTCGTGCTTGGGATAGTGTAGAGAAATTGTATGACATCACTTTACACAAACAAAAAGTCAAAACCCATTCTTTTTACTTTTTTTTCTTGCATCCGTACAGGTCAACACCCATCAGAAGCGGGACATCCAGATGGCCATCACCAGGAAGGTGTGGACCCTGAGGGTCTACAAGCAGCGCAGCATTCACTGCAGAAAGAGGTGGGAGGACCTGCGACTCTGGACCCGAAAGTCAGCTGAAGTCCAGCTCGGTGAGTCCTCCCAGTGTGGGAAGCGCGTGTGCCGCACACTGACCCCCCTAATGGCCCACATTCTTGCGGTGGCCTATCCGGTGCTTGATGGGCAGTTGAGAGCCCAAAAGCAGCAGCAACGGGGTAAGTTGTAGTGTGAGTTGAGCATGTTAACTACTATTTTTAGTTAAAGCAACTCATTTTCACAGCTACATGAAGGTTGACACATGTCCAACGCAGAAGAATTTTTAAAAAGTGTACGTTTGTCACAAGGTATATGATGAAGTGTTTAGGGGCATGGCTTGGTGCCGACCCGGTATGGCCGCACACTCTAGGAGCTCTGGGCTCAACGACTACCTGAGCCCAGAATCCGTCCACAAATCCGGACCTCTACGAGTCGTAATGGTGCTGATGACTGAAACACAGCCCCAGAACTGAGCTGAGTGGCTTCCCTCCCCCCGGGCCGACACAGAAGGCCATCTGTGGCTGTTGTGCATGGCCGATCGCGAGGCTGTGTGGGCTGGCATGCTTCACTTGCCCGGCTGGTGAGCGGCAGTGTGGGCCTGGGATGGGCGGGCCCCCGTGGCTGCCAGGCTTTGTCGAATGCCTGGTGGCTCCTAATCTGCAGAGAGAATGCGGCGCTACACCAGATAAGTGTGGAGGCCATGCCGAACTACAGAGAAACTGGCCTGGACTACACTGGACCCCGATGACGACGGGGCTGTGGCGACAGTTCCGGGACCATGAGAAACTACCTGGACATAGTGTGGAGGCCCGGACTGACTGGTGAGAGATGTGAGGACAAAAGACCAGCCTGAGCCCTGGTGGCCCACCACAGGGGCTGAGAGGTAAGGTGCTGGTGAAGTCGATGGTCTGTGTGGCCCAGGGCCCCAAAGGCAAAGGGGCTTGGTCGGTGGGTGGAGGAGCAGAGTGGATCACCGAACAGCGGAGGTGGTCGGGGGCTGCCCTGGGTCCGGGAGCACCTGCGCTCCCAGCAACTGTGAAATGGAAAGCTTAAGATCGGTGGCGTAGTGGGGGAGTGGCCGTAGTGGCATTGATACTCCCTGGTGGGGTGGGCCTGTTCTCCCCATAACAGATGTGTTGCGGACTGGATCCTGTTGTGTCAATCCAGACTGCTGACACTGGAGGTAGGAGCGGTAGGCAGCCAAGATAAAAGCGCCTCTTAGTGACAGAGGGGGACTCCCCGAGAGAACGGCCTCTGGAGCGGACTGGTGCAGAGGAGGGGCGGTGGCACATGGTGGGCTACATGGGTCACACTGATTGAGGACGGACGGAGGACTGGGGCTGGGCTCGGAGGAGCTGGAGGACGATTGAAGTTCAGCAGGCTGTTTGAGCGCTCCCAACCCCTCCGGCCTTGGGAGGATATGGTGAAACCAAAGGCCCTGCACACTGCACACTCCAACAAAATGGATAAATATGCTGTTTCAAAAGAATCAACCACGGCCTCGGACAGACAGCCTGATCGAGTGGGGGTAGAGAAGCCCACGCTGGGTGCCATCATGGTGGCTATCACGGACCTCAAGGACACTATAGAACCGAAACAGGATGCAGTCACTACCGATGTCAACCTCCTTAGAGGGGATTTCCGCAAAATTTCTGAGAAAGTTACCGCTGCAGAAACGAACATAACTCAGCTGCAAGACTCGACTAAGCATTTAGAGCAACAAGTCCACCACCTCCAGCAACAAAGAGGGGTCATGCAAAGCTGGAAGATCAGGAGGGACGAGCATGCAGGAACTATATAAGGGTGGTGGGGGTCTGCGAGGGAGAGGAGGGCCCAAGTGTCGACCTGTTCTTGGAAAACCTAATCCCAAACCATATCCGCCCAAAGCGCTTATCGAACTTCTTCACTATAGAGCATGCGCATTGGGCGCCCATTACAAGGCCGAAGCTGGGAGCCCCTCTCCGGATGGTCATAGCCAGGATCCTAAACTATCGGGAGAGAGACGCCATACTCCAGGCGGCTCGAACTCATGGAGATCTCAAATATTAAAATGCCATAGTCTGCTTCTTCCCTGACTTCACAATGCACGTACAGCACCAACACCAAAGCAGTGAAGCGTGAGCTACGAACCAAGGACCTTAAATATATGATGCTCTATCCAGAGAAATTTTAATACTAACAAAGTTTCAAGCACATTAATATACAAAACATAAAATAGCAAATATAAAGAATGAAATACACAAGAGAAAAAATGAAAGCATGAAATGAAAGCATGAAAAAACTACAAAAGGAAGATAATGATACCCATACACAATTAAAAAATATAAATAGCTTTTACCAAGACCATAATATAAAAAGACAATAATTCTTCGAATAATGGTGCTCACACAGTTACACAAAAAACAATATCAAGAAACAATTAACAGTGTAAACAAAAGAACAATGGCAGAGGCAAATAAATTCACAAAGGACTGATAGGACAAAACACAAAACTAGGAAAGGCAATTGATGCATCCTCTTGAATAGATGCCAAAGCTAGGCGTCGACGACGTTTCAACCAAGATAAAGTAATATGGTCATCATCAGGACAGACAATGTAATTGACAGAACAGCCAATAGAGAATTCTGAAAACAATATGTACAAGGGTATCAAAACAGCGAATAAATGTAACAATAACAGCATAGCACAAAGCCAATGCATTAGTAATTATAAACTATTCAAATAAAGAAAAGAGATGAAAAAAGTAAATAAAAAGGGGAAAAATCAATCGTAACATAGAGGACCTTAGAAAGTTTGCACAGAATAAGGACCTACCTGTTTAAAAATATGTAGGCCTATGAATTGCCGGCCCATAAAGGTACAAATCACATCCAATAGGCTCCAAATGAAAACAGAGTCCTCATCATCAAAAAAGAGAAAAAGAATTGCAAAGACCAGAGCAGACCGTAAAACTCAGCTATAAAAAGAAAAAGAATCAATAAAAACTAACCAGTCATCAGAGTAATTACACAAGGGAAATCCTGGCACTTCAACACACTGGAGGAGGCCTGGGAGTTGTTGGAGGGATGGCGAGTGGTGGCGCGAAGGTCACCAAGGGATGGACGACTTGGAAGATCTCCTGACCATCAGGGGGCCGACAAGGAAGATGGAGTCGGGCATAGGCCTGACGTCGGGCCCTGAAATGAAGACGAGTGCTGGAACCTAACCCAGCGAGTGACTCGGTGTGCCATTTTGGTACACTGCAACAATGGCAACAGCCACACTGAACTTTGTGTATATCCTTTACTGCTCATAGAGATGAGCATCCTGGCACCGGCGGGTGGGTGGGGAGGGGAGATGCTTTGAGGAGATACTGTGCAGGGGAAACATAGACGAGGGCTAGAGAGGGTCTGGCTTTAATTTGTAATTAAGGGCCTGACTGGTGGCGCCAGCCTACCCTAGCACAAAGCATGGTTGAAATGGGGTTGCAGGCACTCTGCACGTTCGGGAATTGGATGGTTCTAAACCCATTACGCAGGGTAGCAGGGAGGGTGGAGTTCTGGATTGGGATAGTTCATAGTCTTGTTTGACTGTATTTTGTTGTTTGTTACTACTGGTTCACCACAGATACAGAGCAGAGGGATGGGGACCCCCCGTACTTCCCTACACAGGCCCATACCAGGTGTGTCCCCGGTCCTTAGGAGCCTGGCCCCACCTAGTAGATGGGTGGGAGCCCGCTCAGGATGCGCTCGTTCGACCACAGATTGAATAAGGCCATAAAGGTTCTGACGTGGAATATCAATGGCCTAGGAAGTAAGATCAAACGCACAATAATACTACAATATCTACATAGGCAGGCCCCTGATGTGGTTCTCCTTCAGGAGACGCACCTGGGGGGAACCAGCATACAGCTTTAGACAGATATGGGCACAAACTCCTAGCGCACGCAGGTTACACATCGTGCTCTAGGGGGTAGGTATATGGATTAGGTCCTCCATTCCATTTATTCCTGGGCAGAGCTGGTGCCACCAACTCGGTAGATACATTGCCCTGACGTGTACATGGGAGGGCAAGACGCTGAATTTTTGTTCAGTATATGCACCGCCACAACTCCACAATAACACTTTACTGGCGCTCTTTTGCTGGAACTGCCTTTGGGCACACTGGGGGGTGATATGAATGCCGTGATGGACCCCAGGGTTGATGGAGTATCAGGGGTGCGACGCAGAGCTGGCATGGTTTTGTGAAGGTGATGGGTCTAATGGACCTGTGGTGTGACCATAACCTAGTATAGCACCAATACACATTCTCATCGGCAACACACAGTAGCTATTCCTGGCTAGACTATATCTTCACACTCCATGCACACGCGGGTCAGGTCCACAGAGCAACTCACAAAGCAGGCAGCATCTCGGACCACTTGCTGGTCGAGGTACAGTTCTTAGGGCCGGTGAAGGATGTCACCCTACCCCCGAGACTGGATCCCTGCATTTTAGGGACAAACAATTTGCCCAGAGGATCTGGAAGTGCACAGTCCAATACTTTCAGGAAAACGAAGAATCGGTTGGCTCAGCTTGCTCTTTGTGGGAGGTCTACAAGACGGTGATCTGGGGGTACGTTCAATATATAGAGGAAAGTACAAACCAGTGAGGGTGAGGAGCTGGAGAGAGAAATCTGCCAGATGGAGGCAGAGCTTTTGAGTGGGGGGGGCCCTGGACTCACCTCTAAGCCACCGGCTCCAACTTAAGCAACAAGAGCTAAGGGATCTAGTCGATCGAGTAGCACTTACACAGGCGAGAGCAACCAAGAGGAAGCTATATGATGTTGGGGATAATGCCAACAAGATGATAGCCTGGTTAGAGAAAAGAGTCAGGGACAGAAATTAGGTACTGGAAATCCGTACTTCTGAGGGTGGAACTCACTGTACTGGAAGGGATATAGCGGAGGCATTTGCTACCTACTATGAAAACTGAAGCCAACTGCATTGAGTTGCTCAGAGATATCAATCTTCCTTCCCTATCAGCCGATGACCAGTCTGCACTGGATCAGGACTTAACAGTAGAAGAAATAGCCATAGCTATCCGTGAACTGCAGTTGGGTAAGACGGCTGGTCCCAATGGGCTCCCGGTGGAGCTTTACAGGAGTTTAGCTAGTAAAATCGCTCTGCACATGCTTAACATGTTACAGGAGGCCAGGAAGGAGGGAAGCCTACCCCTGGACCAAAGACTGGCGACGATAGTGGTCATACCTGAAAAGGGTAAACCCTCTGAAGACTGTAGCTCCTATCGACCAATATCACTACTTAACCTCGAAGCCAAGGTGTTGCCGAAATTCCTAGTGGCTCAGCTCCGAACTATGATCTCAACAGTGGTCCATCCGGCCCAATCGGGATTTGTACCCCAAAGACGCACCCAGTTAAACCTGAGATGACTATATGGAGTGCTCCACAGGATTGAAGTTGGACAGTGCGAACATGAAGTGCTGCTCTCCCTTGTCGCACAAATGGCATTCACTAGTATTGAATGGCCATATATGTTTGTGGCCTTGAACAGGCTGGGTTTTTGCACATGGGTCAAACTCCTCTATCAATACCCGCAGGCTAGAGTGGTGTTCCAATCATTTATTCTCCGAAAGGGCACGAGACAGGGGTGCCCACTCTCACCAATGATTTCTGCACTGGCGCCCGAACACCTCGCTGCATGGGTCAATCGAAACCCGCTAATATTGGGTATACAAGGAGGAGGGGAATGGGAAGAACGCACATCCCTATACGTGGATGATATACTACTCTGCACCACTAATCCCTACCGGTCAGTGCATAGAGTGCTTCATGTATTCTAACTGTTCATCAGCTATTCCGGATACAAGATCAACTGGAACAAATCCCTCCTCTTCCCCCTGGTGGGAGAGGTCCCCTCTTGACTGACAGGGAGAAAGCCGCTAATAGTCAGGGACAGATTTACATATTTAGGCATTCAGATATCCAAGAAAGAAGAGGACTTCCAAGTAAAAAACCTACACCCGCAGCTCGAACATCTCAAAAGCGATGTGTCGCACTGGAGAAAACTGCCCGGACCACTAGTTCTTAATGTGTCAGGTGTGATGATCCTTTCCTATTGTGAATGATCTAGACATAGCCCTAATACAGGTGACATAGCATAAAATGCAATCATGATACAGTGGATGTTCCAGACGTCACCTTGATAAGTTGGTTTCATACACACACAAGAGTGAGCAAGTAAGACAGATTTTCTAATGCCATCAGATTCAATGGCTAGATTTTCATGAATATCTCAAATGTGCTGAGAATCATAAATACACATTAATTCCTATTACAAGTGACTGTTTTGAATGATGTCTTACTCCTTCACAAGTGTGGATGTAAGACAGTCTGGTTTCCCATAAAAAAAATGAGAGGCATACACATTTAAGAACAACACAGACAGCAATGCGTACACATTGGTGACACAGTAACAGATTAACAAAGCCATTGATCATTGTCCTTTCTTGTGTCCTGAAGCTAAATCTATCATGGAGTCAAGGGGATTACTTACAAGGCCTTTTAGTTAAGGAATGTTCCACCACATGTATATCGTGATTTCCCATCTTGGAAACACAGAATCAGGCCCAAGGTATGACTCATTACTCAAAAGTAGAAATCTATCAAGGTGTAATTTGCTGCATTTTGTGAGTTACCTTTGTCTCTTAGAAGTGATCATGATATATGCATCAGTGTATGTACTATTTACTGTGATGTTGTACCAATTTCCACCTAAAGTGCAAGCCACCATATTTTGCAACAACAGTTTTTACATTAGTAAACGTTTTAACACTAGAGAGATTCATGAGTCAAATTTGAATATGTTTATGTTATGTACTGGGGTGTATTAGCAGTGTATCAAGGCATATGTATTTACTTATGCTGTGGAGGTAAAAGAACAATCCAACCTGCAGAGTGTTACACATAAATCTTCTGCAGCATCGGTATCAACATAGTGCATGAGACATTGATAAGCTATTTCAGGACAGGATGCATATAGTCATTCAGACATTTGACATATACTTGAGTAACTTAGAGTAAGTGCTAGCATTGTGAAAGGCCTACACAAAGCAAACCGGCATTCAGTGCATACAATTTGTGGTACAACATTGCAGTATTTGTTGACACACATTGATACATGTATCCCCTTTTTGTGAATGCAAAAGATGCAGAATTTCCAGGCTTCTAAATAAACTGTTCAAAGGCATTTTAGGTTGATATCCTCATGCTGAACTAAGTTCATTATTCTATGCAACCAACATTCAGAGGTGTTAGACGGTTCCTGTAGAAATGTTATGGATAGGTGAGAGACAAGATCATCCATGATAAAGGAGGTATCAAGTGTAATGACCAACCTGTGATCAAATAGTTTCAAATAGTTTCAGGAAATGTCACCTACATGCATGCAATTATGGTAATGTCTAAACATGTTTAGAGAGCCTGAAGCAGGTGTAATGTGAAATCTTGTAAAATGTATTGTGATCTAAGTTCATGATCAGTTCCATTTACACAGACACAATGATTTATTGTATATATCTTCACAGCATCTTCGACAGAAGGCAAAGGAGAGCTTGGAAAAGAAGGCGGGGAAGCAGATAGCTACTTTGGCTCCGTTGCTGCCAGCACCAGTGACAGCGAGGGACCCAGTCTCACGGAGGGTGAGGGGAGTGCTGTGGAGGTCTCCACCTGTAGTTCATCTTCTTCGGAGAACTCCACCAGTGAGCATTCCCTAGTGGTGGTGGACCCACCAGGAAGAGTCCCATCTCCACCCTACCTGTTGCTCCCCCATTTGGCTGCCCCCACACTGCCCCAAAATTCAAAGCAAATTGCTTTTCCACACGGGGAGCTGCATCTAAGCAGTTCCCCGTGTGGAAAAGCAATGCCGGCTCCCGCAGGAGGCGGGGAGCCGGTGGGACCGTGGGGGAGTTGGGGTCCCCCCACGGTCCCCAAAGGATAGGGCCCGCCCCGGGGGATGGGGTCCCCGGGGCAAGTAGTGGCCCGGGACGGGGGCCACAAGGCCCCCCTCCCCCAAATTATAAAATTTAAAAAAAATATTTAAAAAAGGCCGGCCCCGGGGGATGGGGTCCCCGGGGCCTAAGGAGGCCTGAGGAGGGGGGCAACGCAGCACCCATCCATAAAAATATTTTTTTTTAAATGTGGCAATGACCCGGGGAATGGGGTCCCCGGGCCGAAATTGGCCACGGGAGGGGGGCCCATGCGGTCCCCTTCCCGTTCCCATTTTTTTTTTTTAAATAAAAGGGGGTCAGGCCCTGGGGGATGGGGTCCCCAGAGCCCAAAATAATTAAAAAGAAGGGGGGCCACACAGCCCCCTTTAAAAAAAAAAAAAAAGACCGGCATCGCGCGGGAGGCCACGCCCCCTCCTTGGCAGCACTGAAATTCCCCTTGAATACTGGGGGTCCCTGGGGGCCAACTAACCCACCAGGAACCTCCAGTATGCGCCAGGGGGCTGCGTTGCAGAGAGGTGTTCTCAGGACACGCCCCTTTTTACACCTCTCTGCAACGCAGCTCTGTGGCGCTTAATGGAGGTAGCTGTTGGGCTAGTTGCACCCCAGGGACCCTGAGGATTCAAGGGGAGTTAATCCCCCAACTTAAAACGCGCCACAGGGCGCGTTTGCACAGTGGTGAAGGGAGGGGGCGGGGCCTGAGGTGACATGTGTGCAAACACGCCCTGTGGCGTGTTTTAAGATGGGGACTTAAATCCCCTTCAATCCTGAGGGTCCCTGGGGGCCAACTAGCCCACCAGGTACATCCAGAAAGCACCACAGAGCTGCGTTGCAGAGAGGTGTAAAAAGGGGCGTGGCCTCTGAACACCTCTCTGCAACGCAGCTGCCTGGCGCATACTGGTGGTACAGGGTGGGCTAGTTGGACCCAGGGACCCTCATGATTCAAGGGGACTTAATCCCCAACTCAAACGCGCCACGGGGCGCGTTGCACAGTGGTGAAGGGAGGGGCGGGGCTTGAGGTGACATGTGTGCAAACAGGCCCTGTGGCGCATTTTAAGTTGGGGGATTAAGTCCCCTTCAATCCTGAGGGTCCCTGGAGTCCAACTAGCCCAACAGGTACCTTCAGTAAGCACAACAGAGTTGCGTTGCAGAGAGGTGAAAAAAGGTGCGTGGCCTCGGAACGCCTCTCCGCAACTCAGCTCTGTGGTCCTAACTGTAGCTACCTGGGGGGCTAGTTGGGCCCCAGGGACACTCAGGATTCAAGGGGACTTAATCCCGCAACTAAAATGCGCCACGGCGCGTTTGCACACATGTCACCTCAGGCCCCCCTCCCTTCACCACTGTGCAAATGCGCCCTGTAGCACGTTTTAAGAGGTAGTTTTAATCCCCCTGCCCTATTATGTACTAGGGACTTACAGAGGATGTCATGCTAATCACAGGGGTACCCCAACGCATAGTGTTCCCTAGTGTATGTAGGTGTTTTCACTGTATTCTAAGTGTCTTTTAGCATAGCACTGGCTCTGGTTAGTCAGAGTCAGTTACCACCAGTACACGTCGGAAAAAGTTGTGGGCACAGGATGATTTTGGAACAAGGCCTCTTTCTGCTCCTCTGTTGGTTCTTTCTGCACATCTTTTGCTTCTTCCTGCACTTTTCTTCGTCTTTGTGGACTTCTGTTGCTTCTTTCTGCATTTCTTTTGCTTCTTTCTGTGCGTTTTTTCTTCTTTCTTCACATGTCCTACCTCTGTAGGCATAGTTAGAAACTAGCATTTAAAAAATCTTTGAAATTCACTTAAAAAACCATAGGTTTCAGGGACGTTATAGTTAGAAATTAGCATTTAAAAAACCTTTGAAATTCACTGAAAAAACCATAGGTTTCAGACACGTTATAGTTAGAAATTAGCATTTAAAAAACCTTTGAAATTCACTGAAAAAACCATAGGTTTTAGGGACAGTTATAGTTAGTTGGACATTTCACTCGTACAAAACCCGTGAAATTCCCCCGTTATAGTTAGTTCAGCTAACTATAACTCGCGCCCCGCAATGCACTGCTGATGACGTCACATATTACATCACTCATGACATGGTCAGTGACATCACTGATGACATCACTGATGACATCATCTATGTGATAATTTGATGCATCTTCTCACACCCTAATATAACCTTTGATACACCCACTCTAAATTACAGACTGCCATTGTCAAAACCATAGACACTCCAACACCAATAACTACATACACACTCACTGATTCTTAGGTCTACACACACATCCACTCACTCACCTGTACAGTCACTCATACTTACGGTCACTCAGTACAGGACTATCATATGCACTCATACACCTACATAGACACTCACACATCGTCACTCATCCATAGAGGTACTCACACACCTAGTCAGTCATGCAAATAATTAATCACACTGCCATTTACTCACCTATACAGTTATACACACACCAGCTCACTTACTCATACAAATACTAGCACATTCTTACGCTCTTATACAATCACTGATACAAGTACACACTCATCCATACAGCCACTCTCACAATCACACACTCTCACTTATAGCCATTTATATACTCCAACACACATATATACTGCTTTTGACATATGTAGTTACTCACACATGTACCACTGAGATATACATTCACTCACTAACACACCCATACACACACTCACCCACCCATACAGTCCATCACAGATGCACGCTTGAAACCATGCACCCAGTGAATCACCCACTCACACATCTATGCACAGAGTCACACACACCCCACCCACACAAACACTCAGGCACCCATACAGATACTCAGACAACCAATCAATAACTCATATAGACACTCATGTAGCTATTCACAAACCCATGCAGCCACTTACACACCAACAGGCAGACTGATACAGACATTCACACAGTTTAGTCACTAACCCATGCATTCAGTAAGATACATTTAATCACTCACTTATAGAGTCAGTCACGCACCTACTAAATCATCCATCCAGACACTTATACACCCACTCATTCTTCAATACACCTTGGCATATATATTAAACATATTTAAACTTTATAGAAACACACAGTCACTGGATGATGTCATCAGTGATGTCATTTGAGATGTCATCAGTGATGTCACTGACCATGTCATGAGTGATGTAATATGTGATGTCATCAGCAGTGCATTGCGGGGGTGCGAGTTATAGTTAGCTGAACTAACTATAACGGGGGAATTTCACGGGTTTTGTACGAGTGAAATGTCCAACTAACTATAACTGTCCCTAAAACCTATGGTTTTTTCAGTGAATATATATATATATACATATATATATATATATATATATGTCCACAAAGTGATCCTTTCACTCCGAGTGCGCTCAACAGCGGGTGCTCTGCATAGGGGCCGGATCCTGGCCCAAATTGATTTATGAAACAAAAGATGCGGCACTCTTGAGCAGATTATTTGCTTAATTTATTAGCAAACGTTCACTCCACCAACGCGTTTCAGCCTACCTCGGCTTTTTTCACGGTCAATGAGTCTTTCTACAGTTACACTTTTATACTACCATCTCTGCCTCAATGTTGGCAGCACCATATGTCTGCTCAAGAAACGAATTCTGGAGCACATTCGTGCAGTAAAAAATGGGGATATGATGTATGCTACAGCAAAACACATGAGTAAATGCCAAAAAGGTGATTGGAGATCTATGTCTTATTATGGAATTAAGATGATACCCCTAGGTGAACGAGGTGGGGATAGAGTTAAGATGTTACGTCAAATTGAATCACGATTCATCATAAGACTCAGAACTAAAAGCCCGAGAGGCATTAATAATGATGAAGAACTTTATGTACACCTTGAGTAATGAGACTGTTTACAAGTAATTTATTATTGCCGTTTTAGTATCTGAACACAGCATAGTAGTAGTATTGAGTACTATACCCATACTATGGAAATATGTAATATGAATATTTAAAATTCATGCTGAGGAATTGTTAGCACTGGTGCTATATAATGATCGATGTCTCAATTAGCGTGATATCTAAGAAAAGTATCATTAATACTATAGAAGTAGGTACTATACCTAAATGAATGATATAAGGTGAAAATAAAACGGCAAGCTTGTATTAATTAATTGATTACATGATAAACATGGCTTAAAAATAATTGTAATAAGTTTATCACGCTGTGCAATGAAAGAAAACACAGAAAAGAAAAGTAGTTGACACAATGCGCTATTGTCTTTCTTGTATATTTGTTTATATGTATAAAGTTTTCTGATATTACATTGAATGTTAAGAACACTACAACTCCCATAATGCCACTTTGAGGCAGAGATGGTAGTATAAAAGTGTAACTGTAGAAAGACTCATTGACCGTGAAAAAAGCCGAGGTAGGCTGAAACGCGTTGAGTGGAGTGAACGTTTGCTAATAAATTAAGCAAATAATCTGCTCAAGAGTGCCGCATCTTTTGTTTATATATATATATATATATATATATATATATATATATATATAAAATGGTATATATATCCGTAATGTAAACACTCCTCACAGAGATCGTAGCCCGTCGAGGGGTGGCGCGTTGCCGGTGGAGTCGCAGGTAATTCAATATCATATAAAAACGGAGTTCCAAACGCGCTCTCAGAACAATTGCAAAAACCACCAAAATCCAAGGGTCGTTCAAAAGGGGTTTATTAATTTCATAAACCCGACGTGACGCGTTTCACCCTCAAGGGGTGTGATCAAGCCCCTTGAGTGCGCGCGACAAAAATGATTACGAACAAGGACAGGTGTTCACGTTCGCGCGCAAATACGACTCCATCAAAAAGCAGAAATTGATCAAGCCTGCAACTAGCTCTACCACTTCCAATATTGCCAATGATATGCAAGCTACCACATCGGACGCAAGTACCATTCCTAGTGACACTGAGTCAGAAAGAAGTGGTGACTCTGCATCTGCAACACGATCTGAAATGGGCCCCCTTACATACGCTGAAGAGATGGATTTTATCAGGGAGCAGAGAAAACAAACATTACGACCGAGGAACACAAACGCAATGTCAAACAGAAAAGAAACATCCGAAGATGCGAAAGGCGCAAATGCCTCCGGCTCTAAAGGCAGGGGATATCAAAAGAAAACGTGGCAGCGCCGCTAAATACAATTGATAGAACCATCATCAATTTGACAGACATTGAACTAAATGCAGTAGAAAAACAACTTCTAGCATTGGGTTTAAGCTTTTGCCCAGAGAGTAATTTTAACTACAGTGAAACTCGAGTTGACGTGTATAAGTTCATTTGCAAACTCAAACTAAAAAGGTTTTTCACAATTAAAAACCATGGAGTCAATCGTAAAGAACAATTAAACCAGGTACCTAAAACTGTGCTAACAGCCGGCGAGATACCATTACTTACCTCACTACATGAAGACCAACAAGAGAGCAATATATCTGAAATGAGCACTCAGTCCATGGCTGAAAAGGAAGGAATCAACATATCGGCACCGGGATTGAGTCCTTTCAAAGCACCATCCACCTTTGTGCCAGTTATGCCTCGTGATGCAATTGATATATTCCACGATAGGGTAACTGAGGAATTAAAAAAGCTACACCGCAACACCACTAGAAGCAAAAAAAGAACTTCTAACCATCAAGCAACTCAGTATTTTCAACTCATGAGCAAACTTAAAAACAACAAGGCTGTGGTCATTAACAAGTCAGACAAGGGTGGTAATATTGTGCTATGGGGAAAGGAGGATTATAAAGCCGAGGCATACCGGCATCTCAATAATCCAGATTGCTACCGCACAATAAGCGCATTGGATATTAAAAAGATCAGTAAGAACTACAAGGATGACCTTTTTTCCTGGAAAAAAGATGGATTGATAACTAAAAATGAATTTAATTTCCTCAACAACGAATTTTCCACAACACCGACTATTTATTTCATCCCCAAGGTCCATAAAGGAGTGGTCCCAGTGCCTGGGAGACCTATCATTTCTGCAAACAATGGTATTTTTGAAAGCACAAGTAGATATGTTGACTATTATTTACAGGAATTTGTCACCAGCCTTCCAACGTACATACGGGACTCCAGTGATTTCCTTTTCAAACTCAGTACACAAACCTGGTCCACCGAATACATGTTCCTTACCCTTGATATAACTGCCCTCTATACAAGCATTCGACATGATGATGGAATTAAGGCAGTTGATTTCTTTTTAAAGAAGAGACCAATTTCTATGTACAGACATAACATCATGTTACTTAAAATGATTAGATGATGCCTATGCAATAATGTATTTAATTTTGATGGAAAGTTTTTTCAGCAACTACAGGGGGTAGCAATGGGGGCATGCTTCTCCCCCAGCTACGCCTGTTTGCACGTTGGCTGGTGGGAGGAGCATGTCCTAATAACTCAAAATCATGATGCTTGGATCAATAATGTAGTAAAATGGTGGCGATACGTTGATGATGTATTCATAATTTGGAAGGGAACCAAAACACAGGCTGAAAACTTTGTACATAATTTGAACTGCAATCAAATGAATTTGAATTTTACATCACACATTGACTCATGTACTACCAATTTTTTGGATATCACTGTGTATATCAAAGAGGGCCAAATTGAGACATGCTTGTACAGGAAACCCACTGCTGGGAACACATTATTACATACGAACAGCTTCCATCCACAGCACACAATCTCCCGCATACCATATGGTGAGTTTCTACGTATTCGACGAGCATGTAGCACACAAGAAGCTTCAGATTTGCACCTCAGCGCAGCTAAACAAAGGTTTATAGAAAGAGGCTACAACCCTATCAATCTAGATAAAGCCCTGAACAAAGTTAATAGCAAAAACAGGCAGTCCCTGTTAAGTGGTAAGATAACTGAGGAAACCACAGGAACTCCGGCACGTGATACACCATCTAATGACAGCACTGCCAATGAGATGGACAATGGTCAGTGTAGACTAATCACCACCTACAGCAAACAAAGTAAGGCCATTAAAGCTATTATCAATACACAATGGCCCATTGTGTTGACTGATGCCACATTGAAACCTACCCTGTCCACTAGACCCACGTTAACTTTCCGCAAGGCATATTCTATGCGTGACGACCTTGTGAGAAGTAGCCCGGAATGTGACAACGCAACTAGCTGGTTGTCCCCCAGACGAGGTTTTTATAAATGCAATACCTGTCGGGCTTGTAAATTTGGAATCAATACCACCACATACTCCACAGCTTTTTCCGATACACCTGTAAAACTCATAGGCCATTACACATGCCGAACGGAATTTGCGGTCTATGTGCTACAGTGCAAATGTGGGCTACGCTACGTAGGTAGCACTAAGCTACAAGTCTATGTACGCATATTACAACATCTTCGTGCCATAGTAAACTCGGACCCTGCATATCCCGTTGCTCGACATATCAAAGTGGAACACAACAATAACCTTAACTGTCTCCAATATTTTGTGATTGACAATGTTCCAGCTAGCAAACGGGGTGGTAATCGAGAGAAAAAGTTAAGACAACTAGAGAGTAAATATATAGTTGAACTCGATACCAAGTCTCCACAGGGTCTCATTGCAGGGGACTTCAATCTCTGGCTAAGTGGGACCTTAGATACAGGATTTAATACTCTTCTTCAATCTTGTGAAAGTTTTGGCCTGCTTCAGGGAGTAACTGGACCTACACACATAGGAGGGCATATGCTTGATCTAGTTTTCAGTGAGGAATGGGTCACTGACCATATGGAGGTGCTTCCTGTAGATTGGACTGTCCACCATTTGGTTAAATTTCTGACGGCCATCCCCAGTCGAGGAGCTCCCACTTTGAGGGATGTTAGGAGCTTCCTGGGAAGGGATTGGAAGAGGATATTGGAAAAGCCGACACAGCCACCAACGTTCTCTATTAATGGGGATTTTGATGTGCTTAGGTCAGTGGAGGAGAACTATATGGACCTCCGTAATCTCATTACTACAATTGTTAATGAAATTGCCCCTTTGAAAAACTGTAAAAATAGGGGTAGACCTTCTGCTAGGTGGTTCAATGAAAAACTGAAAGCCCTGAAATCAAAATGTAAACAGGCAGAAAGGAAGTGGAGAAAATACTATGTGAATGAGGATAAGATCGCTTGGAAAGTAGCTATTTCTCTCTATAAAAAAGAAATTCTTGCTGCGAAGCAGGAATATTTCGCAGAGCTCATTTTAAATTCGCTGAATAAGTCTAAATGCATTTTTAAAATTGTTGATGACCTTACTAATCCTCAGTGCCTACAAAATGAGGTTCAGCCTACTCAAGATCTCTGTGACAGTTTGGCTACTTTTTTTGATGATAAAATTAGAACCATCATCTCTGGTCTTAAAACCAACCTTTCTGGGGGGACAGAGGCTGTGACTCATGGGGCAGCTACTTCGATTGTTGATGCAGGAGGGGTGCCTGGTGCAGGAACACAGATTGGTGAAGGGACCGATAAACTGAGTTTTTTGGACCATTTTGATCCCCTTTCGGATGAGGAATTTAACAGGCTTGCTCTGGGTGTTTCCTCGGGCTCTCCACTGGACCCCCTTCCGCACAAAATCTGGAAGGAATTTGCATCAGAACTTTTCCCCAGGCTCCGACAGATCTGTAATCAATCATTATTTAGTGGAGTTGTACCATCTGGCTAGAAACAGGCTGTAGTTACGCCACTCTTGAAGAAGGCCACTCTTGATCCAACCTGCCCGGGTAACTATCGGCCCATCTCTCTCCTCCCCTACCCAGTGAAGATCCTTGAACGTTTGGTTAGCAAATCTCTGTCAGCTTTTCTAGAACGTAACAACTGTCTGGCAGATGTACAATTCGGCTTCTGTCCAGAACACGGAACCGAGTCTGCCTTGGTGACCGTGTTGGATCTGCGTCTGTTGGCAGACAGGGGACAATCAGCAATACTTATTTTGCTTGACCTGTCTGCCGCTTTTGACACGGTCAACCATGACATTTTGCTAACACGTTTAGAGGAGGTGGGAGTAGTGGGCACTGCCCTGGACTGGTTTCGATCCTATCTATCTGGCAGGTGTCAGGCAGTGGCTCTTCCCCTTTCCAGTCAGCCTTCACTAATATCTGTCATGGGGTCCCACAAGGATCTGCCATCAGCCCAATTTAATTTAACATCTATTTGAGCCCACTGATTAATATCATTCGGGCTCATAATGTGAAATTGGTAAATTATGCTGATGACACTCAGATCATTCTATCTCTTGATGGAACCCTACCCAATGCCCTGGAGGATTTTCATGCATGTATGCATGACACTGCACAGTGGTTACGTAATAACTCTTTACAATTTAATTCGGATAAGACCGAAATTGTACACTGCGCAGTTGGGAAGGTCCATCTGCCTCTTCCTCACAACTTCTGGCCCCTTGATTCATCTACTGCCTTGGCGCCATCTAAGACGGTGCGAAACTTGGGAGTTATGTTTAATGCCAACCTGTCACTAGAGACGCAAGTGAACAAGATGGTGGGGTGCTGTTTTGGCCTCATTAGGGCTCTGAGAAAGATTCTCCCGTTGCTCCCAATTTTGGTTAGAGCCTTGGTTGTTCAAGGTGTTATCCTAAGTAGACTTGACTACTGCAATGCTCTGTTGCTGGAGTCCCCCAAGTATCTAATACAGAGACTGCAGCGTGTTCAGAATACGGCTGCGAAATTGGCCTTGTCTAGGCCACGAGGCTTTTCCGCCTCAATGTGCCTTGCGGAGCTACATTGGCTCCCTGTGCAGCAAAGTATTTATTTCAAATCCCTTTGTATAGGGTTTAGGGCTTTGCATGGACTCGGTCCTAGGCCGCTACAGAAGAAATTGGTTTGGTATACTCCTACCCGGACCCTTCGTTCCTCTTTTGCTTACTTGGCAAAGGTACCCAGGTTCAACAGGGTCAGACTGGGAGGAAGATTTTTAGTTTTGCTGCTGCAAAACTCTGGAACGCACTCCTTGCATTTACTTGAAATTAGACAATGCAGTACCCTGTCCCTGTTCAGGAAAAGGATCAAAAAGTGGTTGTTCCCCAGAAATTGATCCTGTTGCTTTTGAGTAATGCTTTTAGGTTCTGTCCTTCTCGCTTCACGTTCGTCTGAATTCATGTATCTTTAGCGCCAGGGTACCCTTAGGGTGTTTGTTGCGCTCTATAAATGCTATATACAATACAATACAATGCGAAGCTTACACAACTTCCTATAAACATATACCTGTCAGTTATGTTTTACCGCTACCTGCAGTTAGCAATGCACCCCATACTGTTTCAATTCATTTCAATTCATTTTATCTTATAGTGATACAATATGTATAAGCAAAGACAACACATTCCAGAAATATATTAGCCACATTTTTGGATCGTAGTATTAGGGGGCTCCCTTATACCTTTGACCAACTAATATATAACAGATACAATATATAGTTCAGCAGCTAGCCATTCGTAATTTTTTCTACGTTTTTTTATACACACATATGCACTCTAGACACCTGGTATTTTATCACTAATTTTTGCACTTTACTAGTCAGCACGGCACTTTATATATGTAAGTTATGAGAATATGTTTACATATAATATTTTTTTAAGTCGAAGATCTGTATTTTATCATGCTTGTATTTGCACATGGTATTCATTTGACTTAATATTTAAGAATAACCGGTTTTAGTGATTGTTTACATATTTATATTCTGCTTTTACTGCATCATGTATTTTTAATACCATTTTAATTCATTGTATGGGCATCTGTGGCAAATTGCATTTATGCATCCTTTTAGATAGCCTTATGCTCTTAAAATGGTGGTATTAATTTATTAATTTATTCAGTATAAACTGCAGAACGTATAGTATTCATTAACTTACATTGACATTGGTTACTATTTGGTATTTTATCTGTTTCATCTCTTTGTGATTTACGTTTATTTATATTGAAAGTTGTTCCTATTCACAAACTGGAGTTTTAATAGCGATCGCATTGGTGCACGCAATTATTTATATTCTCTTAAATTCTTTAAACATAATGACTATATGTTAGTGGATCAGGTACCAACGATTATACCATTAAGTAATGTCAATGTTTATGTATTTTAGCCGGTTAATCTAATAAGACATCTACAGATCTATAGTATTTTGTCTGTGCCTATGTTTTAGTGCTGAAGCTGGTGTCACATGTCCATTTTTTTCACCTATAAAGAATCACTTGCACGTAACGCGATCATGTGACCAAGGCCACGGTGTTGGTCGAAACGCGTCATGATCGACTGCACCGAAGACTCTAAATAAAGCGCAACATTGGCAACAAGCTTACTAAGTTGTCCGTATCTCTTGTGTGTGAGGACTGCACGAAGGAGTGGTAATTCGATATATATATATATATATATATATATATATGTATGTGTGTGTGTGTATATGTATATATTCAGACTGTAGGAGACACGGTAATTTGACCGACTCTTGCGCTGTGTGCCGTAAAGCCTCTTGGCTTGACGAGGAGCCCCAGACAAAGGAACCATCATAACAGCAGAATGAAGTACTTGAATGAGATGGTATCGTGAGCAGCTTATACAGGGGAAGGACTGTACATTTATTGAACTGTGAACTCTGGGAGTGCCCATAGGGAACACTTGTATGCGTCATCATGACAAGAATTTAAATTTAAAAACAACTCCCGAAGAACACTTTTATTCCTGTAATAAACGGAGGCAAATGTCAATGATTTATGTTTAACCAATCCTGGCTCTCCTCTGAATTCGCTGTATCCAATGAAAATCAAGCTATCAATTTAAAAGCACCAAAATGATAGTGCTGTCTGTTTTATATGCAAGCAAGAAGAAGGCGTAATGCCGAAACGCGTCCTTGCCATTAAAATTATTTGAAGGGGCCCGCGAGTGCAGCATGTTTTTCTACAAAACAGGAGCTTTTATATATATATATATATTTTCAACAAAATGCCCAAAGCATCGAAAGGGCACTCGACGGCGCCCCCACCATCCGGTATCTTTACCTCGCTGCAGCTCGCCTCTCAATTGCCATACATATTTCTCATGGCCGACGCGTTTCGAGGCAAACGCCTCTTCTTCATGGGCTCAAACAAACAGGCATTGACAGCTCAATTTGTTGATCATTTCCGGTGTGTTTTTATTAACAATCGCCCCCATTGGCCTTTGCTTAGTGCAATGATTTAAAGCATGATGGGACTTATAGTCCCTCGAGGTAAGTAAAATTCTTGCCTTAGTAGGTTCAATGTCACGTTTGTAATATTAAAAGCTTATTTTCATCCTGTAGTAGGTTGGGCAAGGTCAAGGCGGGCTCTACTTACATACGGGGACGATGTGCTGCACAGAGTAAATTTGTTTTGCTCCACAGCCTTTCAGTCCTTGTGAAATGGTGCTCCTTTCCACGGCGGGCCGCTGTGCAAAAAGTTTTTTCAACAAAATGCCCAAAGCATCGAAAGGGCCCTCGACGCCGCCCCCACCATCCGGTATCTTTACCTCGCTGCAGCTCGCCTCTCAATTGCCATACATATTTCTCATGGCCGATGCGTTTCGAGGCAAACGCCTCTTCTTCATGGGCTCAAACAAACAGGCATTGACAGCTCACTTCGTTGATCATTTCTGGTGTGTTTTTATTAACAATCACCCCCAGTGGCCTTTGCTTAGTGCAATGATTTAAAGCATGATGGGACTTATAGTCCCTCGAGGTGAGTAAAATTCTTGCCTTAGTAGGTTCAATGTCACGTTTGTAATATTAAAAGCTTATTATAAGTCCCATCATGCTTTAAATCATTGCACTAACCACTGGTATGTCAACCCAGACCTTTTTTGGGAAAAAAACCTGTGTCTGCCGCACCGGCCTCCGGGGAGCAAGCTGGGAGCAGCACCCCCGCATCTGCGTACCCACCCCAACCTAGGCCCAAGCCCATGTCGGTCACAGAGGCAGTCAGTCTAATCACTGCAATGTTGACAAGTAGTGACTTTAATGTTGACTTATCTCTTTCGCAAAGCAGTACCCAATCATTGCAGGAAACTTGGATAAGTAGACAACAACAAGAGCCGCAATCACCAAAAGTAGTTCCTCCCGAAGTAGGAGCAGATCAGTAGATTGAGCTTCATACTGAGGAAGTAGAGGATGCTGCTCTTTCAGAGGATCCATTGTCTTCCAGATCGCCAGCAAGAAAAAGGAGGGTTACTCCATCATCTTCTTCTCCAAGCCCCCCTTCTGATGATCTAGACACCACTTGGATCCCGCCTCAGTCTGAGAGTGAGGCACGCCACAAGAGGCTAGGAAAAAGGAAGATTCCTGAAAGCCTTAGACTTATGGATGCATTTGAGGAGGATGACGACGAGCCAGTCATCATGGATGTTAGCCCAGCCCCAGTGGAGACTGACATTACCTCATCCAAAACTGCTGTCCATCTTGGACTTCTTAGACATCACCATCATTGCTGAAGATAACAATCTGAAAACCAAAACCTATTACAAACCGAGAGCTAAAAACAGCCTATTATCTTTCAACAGTTTCCATCCCCGCCCTCTGAGAGAAAATCATCCCTTTAGCCAATTTCTCTGCATTAAGAGACAGTGAAAAAAGGACTACAAGCAGCAAGCATGAGCCCTCAGCATAAAACTGAGAGAAAGAAACTACCCAGACAAAATAATATCCAAATGTCAAAAAGAGCCCTCAATCAGAACCGTGACAGCCTCCGAAAAACTGTCAGAAAAAAACACGAAAAAGATGTCCTTACCTGTGTAGCCACATATAACGGCTGCACAAATCGAGTAAAACAAGCCATTAACAAACACTGGCGTATACTGACCTCAAGCACTCTGAAGTGGCCAAAACCGAGATTTGCCAACAGAAGAAGTACAAATATCTGTGACATACTAGTTCACACTAGACCTCGAGAAAAAAGAAAGTTGGAGAAAATGTACGTTCCTCATGTGGCCTGACCCCCGCAACAGGCCACTATCCTTGTGGTTCATGCTCAGTCTACCATCTTACACAACCAACTAAGTCATTACAACTCACCGAAGATTTGAATTGGACTCTGAGACGCCACACGCACTGTAACACAAGCCACATAATCTATATGATCACATGCCCCTGTAACCTAAATTACATCGGAATGACCTGCCGAAAAGTCAAACAACACGTAGGGGAGCACCGTAGTAATATCCGGTGCAAAAAATCAACCACCAAGATGAGCAGCCACTACATAACTGACCAACACTCAAAAGATGACCTACGATGGCCCATTCTGGAGACTTTAGACACTGCGCAAGAGAATGCAGAATGCATCCTTTTCGAGAAAGAAAAGAGGTGGGTGTACCGCTTGGGAACCTATAACCAATGACTAAACAACACTATCCTATGCTTATCATTCCAGTAATGAACGTATGCCATGAATCACAAGGGCACATAAGAATGGAAATTACCTGCTGAATAAAGAACAATAATAATATGTGTGATTAAGTACATTATAAATCTTTTCACTGAACAAATCGGGAACCTTTTTGAGTGCGACATTGCATCTTATCCTCCACGATCTTGAGAACTATAGTGCCTCATTACCAGTTCATATTCAAACTACATTACCCATAAGGCAGCATTATTAGACATTTCCTCCCCCAAGAGGCTCTAAAATCTGCCACCAAAAATATCTGCACTTTAAAACTTCCTATATTAGCATTAGAAACTCTCTTGGCCCTTGTGCAGACATCAAGAACGATTTTTGCAGAGCACTATTAGCCATAGGAAAATGCGACCAATCAGACCACTTGCGGGAGGGCACACAACAAAGTCCCACCATCCGAATCTACTTCCTGTTCTATGGCAAATAAGACGACAGCACATGTCTTATGAATCCGACACGGCAGGATTACAAGCCGCAGTGCCGGCCTCATGGAACTGAAACACCTGCATTGATTCCAGGTAAAACTAACTAAATCTATTTTTCCCAAAGCTCTCTCACTTTCACTTTGCAGTTTTATCCTCATAGAGGCAAACAAATGCTCCTTTGGTAATTTTCCAGGAATACACTATACGTCAGCTTTTCTGCACATTTTCTCTTCTTCTAAAACCTGTAAGTTCACCCTGGCTTGTGGCTACCAACAATAGGAAGCCAGCACTGCGAAATGTATTACAACATCTAAATCACAATAAGCAAGAAATAGAACTTTTTAACATTTGTTTCGATAACTTGTAAGCCTATGCATATTTTTGCCTTTGCATCTTAGGTAAGCCTTTAACTCCTTCCTTATTTTATCTTTGTCTTCCACAGCAATAGACCAAATTAAGGCCTATTACCACATGTCCATAACAGGCATTATATACAACCTGTTGCCCTAATACGGTGAGCGAATCCACTCACCTTACATAGCACATACACAGCCCTTCAACATTTGAGACGGCTAGATCCTTTGGTCCTGAAGAAAGCCATCCAACCCGTTTGGGCGACACAGGCTGAAACGTGTCGACCGACCACTCACCAAAGATATTTTTAATCATTTTTTATTATTCCAACACTTTTCCCACTTACGACTGTCACACACCAGACAGTCTCTCTCCTGGTGGAGGATGATGAACACCTGGAGAACTGGACACTCAGATGCCAAGACTCTATGATGATTCATCCCACTTAATCAAAAAAGCAGAGAACCAAGATATATCGCTGCCGTGACAGTGTGGCTGAGGGCCCTCATCAGAAAATTTCCAAGAGACTCTGGAAAACGACCTAAGTGATTTATTCTTTTTGAATATTTATGTACTGGCTCAGGAAGCTGAATGAATCTCTGCTTCTCTCTCCCTCTTCCTGTTTTTTGGAACCTAAGATTTATGGATAGTCCAAGAGGAATGCAGATGCAACTCCCAATTTGGCAATACAGTATAATTCTTTCTTTTAATAATCATTAGCACTGTGTGTGTTGTTTACTTCACTCTTACATAATTTGTAATATATTTGCTATCTTTCAAAGCTAGGTAACACAGACATTTAGATATAATGTAACTTGGGTCTCTGGGAGCAGAAGGACAGTTTGGTTAGCATTGCACTTAAGCTACCTGTTCTCATTCCTTTGTTTCCTTTTCCTCCCGTAACAGATTTATGATGGTTGGCTGCTCATTGCCCATATGAATGTTGTCCTTGTGCAGTGTTTGTCTTTTTCAAACCATTCCCCAAATACCCCTTCACATCCATTCATCAAACCCCTAACCCTCTTCCTCTGGGCTATGTGATTTATTGAGGTGTGAGTTAATAATTTATTCCATTAATTGATCAGACAATTGGTGGGGCGGATGTGGTGAAAGCCACACCAACTCAGTGCAGGATCTTCAGCTCTAAGTATAGCCCACACTGGCCACATTTACCCACCCATGCATAAAATCAGTGTTCGATATTTTCAGAAGAACGTCATTGCGAACATCATCATTCAAGCACTGTGTAGCGTCAAAGCTTATCCCTTGTCCACTTCAGAGTTCGAGTCCACATCATTTCGTAACATTTACTAGCTAACCCTTGTTCTGAATAATTCAATTTAGCATTGCTTATTATATTTTCCCTATTGTCTCTCTTTTTGTGTACTAGTAGTCTAGTCTGGTGACTGTCTCAATTTTGTAAAGCTTTCATATAATAATATATATCCTATTAACTCAGTTTTTATTTCAATTTAGTTAGTTTCCTGAGATAAATGTTCCTTATCCTACAGTTTGAGTTCACCTAGGAGGGAGTGGGACCGCGCTTCTGATGCCTTCACTGTTAGTGCCCTAGCATGCTACTACAACTACCAGCATGGCACCTTGGGAAACCATACAACCCTTGCTTCATCTATTCAGGTAAGAGAACTGTGGATCATTGTTGTACTGCAATATAGACAATGGAAAATCACCCCTCCATTCCTTAGGGGTCAATATAGTTGCAGACTGCAGAGACTAGGAGGAGAGTAGTAGGACAAGGGTACTGCCTAACTAATTTGTTATACACTATCATTAGATTTTAAAACCAGGCTGCGGCAAAGGCAGCAGAGCGAAGTACAACACCCCAAAAATATTTAAATCATAATGTAAAATTATGAAATATTTATTCCCCTAACAATATAAACTAAACCCACAACTGGCCCACCCCTTTTCTCAAATAAATCTCCCCGTCCCCAACCAATGTTTCAAAAATAGTTGTTTCCAAACTGAAGTAAGTCCCAAAGTAAAATAGCCTATAAAAAAATCAAAGTGTCCCAACTCCCACATTCCCACCTTCTTCCCACAACAAGTCCCACCCACCAAAAAAGGATTGAAAAAGGAGCAGAAGAGGGCACTAACGGTGGACTAGGAGCTTCTTCAGGTGCCCATCCATCCGCTCCTGCCTGGCTTCTATACGTGCCAGCCACCGCATGACTTGGCGCTCAAATGCACGGAAATAGGAGGGCAGCAGTGATGGAAGGGCGGTGGGTGGCTGCCATCTGACTGTGGCGCCAGTGGACTGGATGCACTGGGGTCTAGCTGAGGCCCTGGGCATCCACAGCTGCTTCCACCTCCTCCTCCTCCACCTCCTTGACCACCAGCCGCTGGTATTGTGCCCTGATGTCCTCCAGTTTCCTCTGCTGCATCCAGGCTGCTATCTCCTGCCTGTTAGGACCAGCAGGAATAGCTATATCAAGAAAGAAAAAAGACAAATTGTAAACAATGCTCTTAGCAAAACACATAATGTAGTGGCACAGGAACAGTGCATTTGCTGGTATACTCGGGCCATTCAATTTTAATGTGATTAGACTTTCAGACATTATGTACTATGGAGTACACAAGTATTCTCTCTCTTATTGTGCTAAATTAATGGAGGCATGCTAGCTCAGCGGGTGCCCTAGTCATACTCGCATTACTTTGCTATTGTCTGCAGGTGGGGTAGCTGTAATAGAAAATTATCATATTCCTATGGCCATGCTCTGATCAAAATGCCTTTCAATTTTACCCTGAGTACAAGGCAGATGAATACTATGAATGATATACATCCCATGAGATACTATAAAATCAATCATGCAGACATCCTCCTGTCTGCCGTAAGTAATCTTAGTCCCACTTTACTCCCTGTCCTCACCCTCCATCACCACACTTTGAAATTACTTTTTTACAACAAAATAAATATGCTTGGCAGTAAGGAAAGGAATTATTAACTTACTCTACTGTGGGTAAGTTAGAGGGACTAGACCGGGTAGGTAGACGTTTTACTGATCATCATCATCATGTGCCTCAGCTTTGGCTAGTAGTAAGTCACTGGTTGGCAAGTGTTGAAATGGAAAATTTGAACAGACGTAATTCGTTATGGGAGCCATAATAAAATATATCACTTGGCCAGAAGAGTGTGGCGCATGCAAAGAATTGTTTTTTCAAATTTTTCCGAAGGAAGGGACAGAACTTAGGAAAGGAGTTATGTACTAGGAAGAGGGTGATGGGTCTCTGGGAGGGAAGGGAAGCACACCTTGTTTTCACATTGCCATGAACTTTGTAAATGGCACATTAACTGAAGCAAACACACATTGCACAGCCAACAATGCAGTGCTGCTGAATTAAACCATGCACCCGTTAGGTCACCATGGGTGTCACTGGCAAAATGCCATGGGTAGGGAGGGAGGGAGGTGATTAATGATGGGTGGGTAGGATACATACTATATGTCGTGCTTGAAAACTACTTTGAGTCAAGGGAGTAGTCAGAAATACCACCTAAACCCTTTGAATCAAAGCCTTGATTAAACCATTTAAAGCAAGTAAAGTAGTTGAGAAGAACACCACTCCAGAGGAGCTCTCTAGTCCCTTGTTTCGTCTTCATTCCAAGCATTTATACATTCATCATTGCATTGTTCTTCTAGTATTATTATTCTTCACCCTTGGCTTTGCTACTCACAGTTTAAATTTTACATTCTCTCATCCAGTCTTCACCACTGAAAACAATCCTTCCATATATCCATCCATCCAAACATGGCTCTTGGTCTCAACAAACCTTTCACCAACAGATATTTGCCCACCCATGCATCCTTTCACCAATCAAACCCACCCGAGGATTCCTTTCACCCACCCACCCAGGCAGGCATCCTTTCACCCATACCCTTTCACCCACCCAGGCAGGCATACCTTTCAGCCACCCAGGCAGGCATCCTTTCAACCGTATACCTTTTCATCCATCCTTCACCCACCCATGCATCCTGTCACCCACCTATATGCATCCTTTCGCACATGCATCCTTCTCTTTCACTCATATTACATTTCACCCATCCTTTCTCCTTCCAGCCTTCTTTCCCTTTTGCATCAACCAATCTTAGTTAAAGTTCATTATGAAACTTTGTCTGCTGAGTTGCAGATAGAGAAGGCCGTTAAATACTCAACTCTTGCTGTATCTGCTAAAGAGGGGTTTTCACAAGTCAACAGTACACCCTTGCAGTGAGTATATAATTAATTGTCTATAAACAATCAATATGACTTACCACCGCTGGCCACTGCCGCTGGTTCAAACCCTTGGACTGCTGTCGCGTCTTCTTGATGGGTGCCATCACTGCTGGCCCCGGCACTGGTGGTCGGTGTGGCTAGAAAAAACATTACACATTTTTTAGATGACAGATACAACTCCCCCTATAAAATATTTTATAGCAAAATACAACCACAATACATTACTACAATTCAGTTACAGTATCTTCTATTAAAAATATGACGTTGGGCATTTTGTTGGTGGCAATTTTTAAGAAGCCAGTTAGTCAAGAGAAACAATAACTTTTTGTAATGAGTTTTTGAAAATAAATAAAAGTGTGGAAAACTGGACATATGGTCTTGGTTGGCAAATGCAGTGGGGCCGTCCTTCTCATACTTCCTTCCAGCCATGGTGCACGGTCATCATCAACTGCTGGTATACTATAATAAATAATACATACACAACATTGGGGTGTCCAACAGGACCATGGCCACTCTCTTGTTTTACTGATTGAGCATGAGCAAGTAAATGAATGCCTTCTCATCTCAACGAACATGCATAGAATACCTTACTTGGGCATGCAATCTTCACGGCAGAGTAGTAGTACGTAACCAATAGGTTCTCTAAGTCTTACAGTACCACCAGTAGGCAATCCACAAGATATATAAGGGAAGAGGAAAAGCTGACTGACAAAGCAGAAGAAAGGAAGCTACAGACAGACTTGTACAGAGACAGTTTGAAGTAAAGTACAGAAACTTTAAATAAAGCGAATAAGTAAATAAGATAATGCAGTGATAACAAGAATTTAGAAATGGATAGACCGAAGAGGATTTAGAAAACAATTAGGTGACAGGCAGAAATAATTAAAAATAAGGAGTGGTAAAAATTAGGGGAATAAATATTAATGTTAACAACAGGAGGGCTTACTGGGGCCAGCAGAGCCATCAGCCGAGGAGATTTAGGAGGCACCTCCAGCTCCTTCCCCCACCTCATTAGCCCTCTTCTTGCCCCTGGATGCTGATGTAAGGCATAAAGACTAGAAAATAAAAAAAGTTTGGCGGTAAATAAATAAGCTCTCTAAAAATATTTCTTGGCAGAAAAAGGCAATTGCAATAACATTGAACTTTTCTAAATCAGATCGACTAGTAGTATCGCGGACCGACCTATTCCAAATTTCCGAAACCTACCTAACCCTATTCCAAATTAAATAAACTAGATTTTGGAACTACTACTAGATTGTAACGAATGATGTTTGCTTCTCATCTCAATCGCAATCTTAGTCTCAAACCCCTTTGACTAAGTCGGCATTTTCAAATAGATGGACGCATGCATACACATCACTGGGAAATTGCTTGACACTGTACGAGCTACAAAAAAATAAAGGCTCTAAAAAGTTAGAGAATGCCTTAACAATCTTAGTGACAGGACAAAGGAGTCCCTCCATTACTTCTTAAATAATCAGCCCAAGCAAGCACCGACAAGTACTCTGAACATAGAGCACGGGGCTGGACCCTTTACTGGTGCCGCCTTCCGCAAGGACTGCAGCTGCTTTTCGCCTTACTTTTGGCGCCCTGCTCTGGCATGGCACGGGGGGAAGAAAAAAAAAGAAATAGGAAAAAGAAGGAAGGAAGATAAAAAAAGGAAGCAAAGCGGAAGATTAAAAAAGTACAAAACGTACACAAAAGCACAAATAATAGAAAAAACACACAAAGACAAAAGGTAAGATAATAAATAAAAATGTGGGGAAAATAAGTTTTTAAAAGGAAAGGATTAAACAGATTCAGAAAGGATTGAAAAAGTAGGCCCCAGCACCATAAACAGACTGAAAACAAGATAGCCCCGCCCATGTGAACCACGTCGTGAGAGTCACATGAGATATCCGTGCGAGAACCAGTTCGCGTTGAAGTATACGTAAATGTCATGCGAGGGAACTCCGTCCGCTTGCAGAACTCTGTGTAGCGCGGCAGAGTTTTTTTCCTCTTCACGGAGTTCCGCGTAGAGCAGCTACGCGTACTCTGCCCGGGCCTACTCCTAAACACAGCAGAGGCTCTTCTTCAGCATTCTGGACTCTGTAAAGCCACTGAAGGCACAAAACAGTGAGAGATCACCAACCAAGGTAATAAGGAACCAAGCAGTGCGCTGCTCTGCAAAAACTTTCTGCCCGAATTCTAGACGTGCACAACAGCTCTTCACAAACTAACCCATCGTAGTCCTAACCCTAATCCTGGTTACTAATGTCAATGGGGCATATGGGTTTCTGAGAGAAGTCAAACATTGCATGCCTAAGCAAGAAACTGTAAAGACTATTGTGCTCATTTTATTTTGATGCAAGAAACTTTAAAGACTTTTGTGCTCCTTTTATTTTGATACTTCGCATTGAGCAACAAGAGACATGGGACAGGAGTGATGTAACTTCTGTAAGCCATCTGTCACCTATCAGACAACTAGTCCTGTAACCCATCTGGCAACTTATTCAGAGATGTTGAGTATGCAATGAATATAAGGTCATGCTTATGTGAAGATGTATGTGATCCTATAGGTATATACTACATGCATAACTTGCAATTTGTATGTATTTCCAGTACCTAGCCATAGCTGCATTCAACGCTTCCATGCCAGGAGAAGATTTTCAAAACGCGTTCTCATCAGTCCTTTAACAGTCCTCCAGTTGATCACAGGTATTATTCTTTCTAAGTTCACAGTCTGTAGTTTAAGGTTGGTGGGTGGTATAGGGTAATCCACTCTTACAGAACACCTAGTAAATCTTTTGAAGGTCGACAACAGGACGATGCAGCCGGGAAGACAACCTCCTTGCCCGTAATTCCTGAAGTAGGTATAATTCCAGAAAAACAGGTAGGACACTAGGAGGTGGGTCCCTATCATCTCTGCAATGTCGTGTTCACTGGTAATAAATGATCATGCTTCACTCTTGAGGCATAGACCTTCCAAGTCAAAGTGCACACCACTAGATCCCATTCTATACTTCCTGTTCTTAATAGAGAATCTCATGTGTTGCTTAACTGAAGAACTTTCTTTTAAATATATGTTAATGAAACCGATCTAGCTATACTATCCTCCCAAATATTTTGACTATGCAGATGACCGCCCAATTCAAAACCACTTGCACTACTCACAAAGCGTTTCACTCATCTTCTCCCTCATACCTAGCTGAGAACCTCAAAATTTAGAGCTGCAACCGGGGATCTAAAAATGCTCAGTCCTTTCTCCTTGAGCCTCTCACCTTCAACCGAGAGTGATTCGTGAGTCAATTATTCTCCGTAAGTGCCTCTAGAATCTGTAACTCACTCTTTCCCATCCCTCCGCATGACCGCATGTCATGCCACCTTCAAAAAAGACCTCAAAGCTCTTATTTTCGACAGACCCTTTAGTTAATATCTCCGGTTCTCTTCCATCCCTCAATTTACACTCTAATTTCTCTTAAACTGACTGTGGCATGCATTATGTGATTGTTTTGTTACAGTCCATTTGTAATTGGTATTTGCTTTGTGACTGCTTTATACTGATCCTATTGTAAATTACTCTGATGCCCAAGGGCCAAGTCCACGCTATATAAAATCACAAAAATAGAAATATAAAAACAGATTTGGGCATTACAATTTAAATACTCAAAACATTGTGAACAACATGAATTATGGGAAATGTGCGTAGAGAATGGGAGCGGTGTGCAGTAATAGAAAACCTCATCCCCAATTTATGCTTGCGCACTTTCTCTCCAATCTTCAATAGACTATGACGTATTTGGACTTTCATATTTTCTCTCTAACTAGAGTTGCCAGGGTAATATGGCCGCAGTAAAAGGTGTTGTTTTGCCACTAAGCAATAATGTTCACCCCGTTTCCCTACTGGTTCAATCTTCTTCTCACCTGACTTACTTAAATTTCTAACCAGTCCCTTTGTTGGTCGACCAAGATTAGATTGCTGCTTTGCTCTGGATAGTATGACGCCAACTTGAATTTTTTCATATTTTCCCACTATTGTCATTGCTGTGGAAAATAATAGTGAAAACCACAAATATATTTGTTTTATGAGACATTGGTGTTCATTTAGAAGTCACAAAACATTTGTTAAGGTATTTCTCTGGAATATTTCCAAACTATGCATGACTAAAACTGTGTCTTGTGGAAGTGTGTCCACTCCACTCAATGTCCATTAACATAATATCGAAAATAGGCAAATTAGCGTTTGCATTTGTCTGTTCTACTGCAGTTGTATCCATTTACAAGTGCCCCCTCATTGGCATTTTTCTCAATGGTCAATTTCCGAAGAGTGGCTTTCTTTTCTGTTTTGGAGCTGGCAATTTCTCTATTAGTGCACTTGTATAATTGCCTTCGGCTGAATCTGCATCAACAGTCTTCCTCCCTGCACTCTTACAAAAAGCCGAAGAATGTTATGTTTGCTGACTAGACAATCCACATCCCTATAGTGCATTTGTCTTAAAATAAGCGTAATATTATATCACTACCAAGAGAAATATTTCCCATAAAAAAATTCCTTTCTAAAAGAAGACTTTAGAAAATTAGACCTGCATGGCAAAGCATTGAAAATGGGAACTATTTGGACATCATTATACATGTGCAAACATTATTAAATTACAAAACCTAGATGTGCTCAATCTTATCTGTTGGGACGTTTTATGTAGCCGTAATGGAGTGTACCGCGCCATTTAATGTCTTAAAAAGTGTACCGCATGCACCCTTGTTGCTATGAAAGCTGCTTCTCTATTTCAGCCTGCCAGCAAGTGCTTCAGGAAATAAGAGTATGCTTCATTCTTCTCTGTCTGTGAACAGGAAAACAAATAATTAAAACTTCAGAAAGTGAAGCTTCTCTACAGCACACACTCTTCCAGTGTGGCTGGATAAACAAGAAGAAAGAGCTGGCACTCACTCTAAGAGCTGAGCCCTGCTGTGCTCTCAGAGATGGAACTTTAAAATGACCGAGCTGCAAAAAGTATGATGAACGCTTTTTAAAACTTATCACACCATTAAAGCACCGTCTATTCTATCAGAGCAAAACTTTTATTTTGAAGAATTGTGCGACTTAGAAGCCTTGTGGCGTGAAAAGTGTGGCAGTGAAGCCCTCTGAATACGGGTAAAATGCTCTCAAGTTTAAACAATTACAATTTTATGCGATTAAAAGCAGATTTTTTCAAACGGTATTTTTAACAGTATTTCTGGCCTGGTATTGGAGAGATAATGTTTTTTTTCTGTGCGGTTTAGAAGGCCTGATATCAATTTGAGCTCTAAATGGACACATTTCATTAAGCGTGGAGGACTTTGCTTCTCATCCCATTAAGTTCCATTATCAAAATTACCAGCAGAAAGCTTAAACTTATGTGCATAATAACAGCACTATATTTTGTATGCAAATAGCGATTTAAAATGTTACACAGCTTGTTCTTCTCTGCTGGAGTGTAACCCCTGATCTGCAAATGCACTCAAGGCTGCACACACATCTCAAACGGTAATGATCCCCAAAGGATAAAAGAGGTCATGGTGCAGTGAATCACGAGAGGTACAGCAGTGCCACTAAAAAGCAATTGTGCACCAACCATGAACTTCAGACAGCGGGATTGCTGCACATGGTTATTTTATGAAAGTTCTTTGTGTGTGACACTAGGCAACACCTGGTACAACAGGACTGAAACTCATTGTGTACTAAAGTATTTTTTTAAAGTACACTAAAGCCAACCAAACTTCCTTGTGGAGGGTGGAGCAGCAGATGCCAACTAATGACCTGTTGGGTGAATCGCACTATGATGACTGCTTGAATAACAATCCTGTAGTTTCTTCTAAAGGCAAAACAATGGGTTTCTTTCAGCACAAAATGGAGTAAAGTCCACAAAATTGCTGCCTGAGAAGTGAAACCCAGTCCTCTCATTCATACATTGCAAAACATTAGGACTTTCAGCAGGTTTCCATTGGCTGTGGGGAGTGAACTGAAGAAGATGTATCATTCAAGGCAAGTAACAAAAAGGATAGATGAATCGAAAGGGAATGCCTTGTGTGCCACACAGATGGCCATGAATTTTCTCTGGAAACTATTCAAAACCAGAGCAGCCTCACAGACAGATTAAGTATGCCACAGTTTGCAGCACTCATGACTTGGACCGCAGCTTTTTCTAAACACTCAAGTCATATCAGCGTTTATGGAGGAAGGCCATTGATATAAGCCAAGTCTTCAGGAAAGGACTGCAGCCTCTGAAGCATCAAGCAATGAAGGAAGGCCCACTATCAAAATGCACTGATACTAGCAAGATGTGACCATACCTTCAGTTAGCATATAACACAAGAGCGACGCATACACCAAGGGGAATCTCGATAGTTGTAAACATAATGAACCGTGTTTCCCTAAGGACTCATTGAAATGAAAATGTTCATTTCAATAGCATAGCAAATACTATAAACTGTAAACAATAAGAGAAATTACAGCAATGAGGTTACTGTAAACAGTGAATGTCACCAAGAGATAGGTATCCTCCATTGGAATGCTCATATATTTAATTAAAGACTAAAATTACCAAGAATATGTATAAAACAATAGTATAAGTCAGAAACGTACTTGGTGTCCCTGGTGGTCACACACATAATGGTGAGGAAAACCTTTCGTGTGTGCATACAAGTGGTGCAGTGCAAAGTTGCCCACTCTTTACATGTCATAAAATAAGACAGAAAGTGTCCACAGATATGAGACATGAATTTGCACCTAGCACATGCTTCTTACTTGATTCAATGATTGATGAACAAGTTACACTTGATATTACTATTAAAGAGTGTATTTATTGTAGAGAATCTACTCATAAGTATGTGTTTAACCATGCTGATTAAAATGTTTTAATGAAGCTTGATTAATATAAAACCACCCTCGTCTAATAAATAATGTGCTTTCCCTGATGAAGAACCCTGACTGTCTTAAACGTGTGCTATATTTTCTGTATAAAGTATAATCACTTGAAAATTTGACAAAACCATCTTCACATGTGTGAATGTTATTGTAACTTAAACGATAACCCATGTGTAATGTATGCACTAATGTTACATGTATGTACATTCAAACATTGTTCTCACTCAGACTTACCTTTGACTAAATTGATAATTTACAGTATGTCTTATGCAATATGAACTAAAATGAATTAAATAATTTATATTGTTTATGCTAAATTGTGCACATACATATTACAGGTGCACTATGAGGTTTAATGGTTAACTTGACTTTATAGTTTAGGCCTGTATTTCACCATGCTGCATTTCATAAAATACTGTATTCCAGTTTCTGCTAATGTGCCTTTCTTACAAGTATTCACACGCATTGTTAGTTTAGAATAGAATCATTTCTGTATTAGAGATAGATACATAGCCTGAGAAACAGACCTTGATGAAAGTATGTGGGAAACCAGAAAGGATTATTCTTTACGGACTTGGGTGTGAGAAAAGAGATGCCGGTCCCATGTCTAGTGTGGGACATTTTATCGATGTTGCAGTCTGCAACTTGGAAAATGGAGCAAAGAAAATGAGCACTTGACGATGATGTGACCAAAGAGGTGTCAACTACAAACTTTATGGTTTATAATATACCAACAGCCCCGTTGGAGAAGGGAGATACCCTTATCCACTTGGAGGAGCTAAACTCCACTGATCCTTTCTGGACTTTTACTGCACTTCTTTGCTGAACCCCTTTCTGCAGACTCTATCCAGAACCTTCCTTGGACTCCTTATCAACCCCTTCTATAGTTCCTATCTACCCCTTGAATGGACCTTTATAGGTTTAGACCTCTATGTATCCCTTGAATCCTGTCCTAAGTGTGGCTTAGGCTAACACTTATTCCTGACCTACCGAAGACTCTTGATCGAGCTGCTGAGATGCTAATGTTTGTTCTTTTTAAGTTTCCTTGTCTTGTCCCTGTTCCTTACATAGAACCCTTTGATTTCCGAGACTCTGTAGATAATCAAACCATCCCTTGCTTTGCATTGTGCTTGGAATATTTAGATCACTAATGTATAGATGAGAGAATTTAAGATTGTTTTCTCAACATCAGATTCTAACGTTATTGTTCTGCATTGCAATAACTGAATTGCTTGTCTGTTTAATATTGGTCTGCCTCATTTCTTTGGGAGGCTTGGGCTCCAGTTGTCATTTTGTATCTTTATAGCATGGTCTTAAGAGTGAACTATTTGAATCTAATTACTAATGTTAAACTTGGCTATCGATTCCTGGTCCTCAATGTGTAGCCAAATGGGTTACACTATTAAATGTATTTGATTAAAAGGACATTAAAAACTAACTCCCTCTCCACTCAGTGCAACAAGAAAGGTCCACCTGAGGACCAAGAGTAAGTAGAGAGAGTTGAGTTGTGGGTCTAGAATTGCTGGATCAAATCAAAACAAAAAATGAATACTGTCAAACACAGGAAGGCAAATCAGTGGTTCAAAATGATTCACAGCTCAATACATTAATGAATTCAAGGAGATCTAGTCTGTTTTTGCAGTGCCAGTAACGTTTCAACCTCAGTGAGTGTGGGCTTCATTAGTTAAAACAAAGTCTTGTTACTGAATACAAATCTCCCTAAGATACTCATTTTATATACACTGCCGAAATTCCTAAAAAATGCTGAAAGTCCACCTTATCATGTCAGGATGTGTCTTGGTCAAGGCATCTCTGGAACTTTTCATCAGTGAATTTGAGTATGGCTCACTAGCACATATGTGAGAGGCAGTACATAGATGATTAGCCTGACAGAAAACTTTCGATCATTGTTCATTACTTTTTTCTCTGAGGCGCTCTTCCTTTAATTCCTTTCATTAAATCCTACTAATATTCCCCACCATGGTTTAGCAATGTATCATTGTATGCCTGTTGACATGAGTACAATTACTTAATCCATGTCATCCACCACTATGCTTTTTTTGAGACTTTCATCTTTGTCTCTCCTTAGAAAATGTTTTGCACTAGGTAACATAAGTTGTTCCTTTTCCTCCATGCCTCCTTTCATCTTTTTATATCCAAAAAGATTTTTTTCATGTATCTTACCGTCTCTCTATTATCATGTAGGTGTTCTAAATAGTTTTTTTTCCCTGACGATGACATTGTAAAGCAATAAATGAGGTCGAAATGTCATTGGCACTACAACAATGAAACTTGGACTCCTTGGATTCATTGATGCATTGAGTTGCGAATCGATTTTGAACCACACACAAGCACTCTAGCACACACACGCACACATACACACACGCAATCACTGAATATTTTCCTCACCTTTGCCCGCTTTTGACTTACTCTACTAGAAGAGGGTTCATAATCAATCGCAGCGCTTTTGGGGCCCATCATACTTTATGCGGCAGGTTCCAATCTCCCAAATAGCATAGGGTGTCTTCTGTCTCCTGGAATATGCTCCCGCTCGTCAGTACCCCCTGTAAGCTTGCCAGTCTCCCCACACCTGCTCTGATAAACCACCTGTTCCGCTCTCTGGCACCAGTTTAGATCAGACTCCCAATCGGTGAGTCTTGGTGGATCAGCACTCCCCCACTCTCTTGCTATATTCAGCTGAGCGACCCCTACAGCCAGCAGCAGCCAGATTTTATGGTATTTAGGTCAGGTCTCCTCCCCCAACACTGCTAGTAGGAGCAACTTTGCATCTAGTGCGATCTCAAGTGACAATACATGGGACACAACCCCAGTGACTCCCCTTCAATACTCTTCTATCACCGGGCATTCCCACAGAATGTGAAAAAATTTACACACCCCCGGAGGCATGTTGATGTGGGCGCCCTCCTGATTTTGGCTAACAGAGTCCTTGAGTAGTAGGATCTATGTAGAATTCTGAGCTGAACTAGGCGAAACCCAGCTTGCATTGCTATCTCATGTGGACTCTGAACTGCTTCCACCCAGTCATCATCCTCTAATTCGCCGATATCCCCCACCCAGGCTTTCCGCAGTGCATCCAACGGATCAGGGAAATTGTTGACCAACTTCCGATAGATAATGGAAATCTCCTTGTCGGGATGTGTTCTGTAAGATGACGATCCTCCAGAGGTGAGGCCTCTGGTAGTTTAGCCCCTTCTAGGTATGTGTCTACCGAGGGCATGCCCCTCTTGCAAATACTTATATCTTTCCGCCTCCACCACCTCAAATTCCTGGCTCAGGGTTTTGAATGGTGCAAGGCCTGGTCCTGCCAGACATCCCCCAAGTGTTCAATTCCTATCAGTTCCTAGCTCGAGAAGCCCTTCAGTACACCCACCTTGTGTAGCTGGTCACTGTCCCATAGTGGAGTTATACCGGTGAACCACCCATTCCAGCCCAAAAACTTTGTGGCCTCCCTCCTTAATCTAGCTACCGTCTGGGTGTGTGGCGGCAGTCCTAGCTCTCTTCCTCTGGTAGAGGGTTGCCTCATGGCCTCGCAACCCATAACTTCTCTGTCCACTGTATATGCTGGCTCCTGGCGGTCAGCAAAGATCTAGTTATTAACCACAATCAGCTGTGTTGCCCAATAGTTCTTGACTATATCTGGAACCGCTAGCCCACCATCATAGACCAACCTTTGCAGTTTGGAGAACGCAATGCACTGCAATCCCCCCTTCCACAGCAACGAGCAGGCTTCATGCTCAATTTTCTGGAAGAACTCCTATGGGACCCTATAGGGTGTGTTTTGGAGCACATATATAAGACATGGGAGTGTCATCATCTTATGTAACGCAACTCTGCCCATCAGGGATAATGGCAGAGTACCCCAATGCATGACATCCCCTCTCAGCCTTTCCAATTGCAGGAGAAGGTTCTTGCATTTGAATTTTTGGGGGTCTGGTGTGATATGTATCCCCAGGTATAGAAAACCCGCACTCACCAAAAGCGCCATGCACGATTGGGGGTGCTGCGTGATATCACCCGACAAAGGGAAGATCAACGATTTTGTCCAGTTGATGCAATAGCCTGAATAGCTGCCTAAAAGTTCAAATAAATGTAGGATTCTGTCTATGGAGAGGGTCAGATTAGGCAGGTAGAGCAGGATGTTGTCAGCGTAGAGTGAGATATGTTCCTCCCACTTCTCACCACACCTCACCCCCTGAAACAGCGGGTCCTGCCAGATCCAGGCCGCAAGTGGGTCAAGGGCCAACCAGGGCAAACATTATGGGGGAGAGGAGGCATCCCTACCTTGTGCCCTTCTGCAGGGCCAAAACATGAGAGACCGCACCATTGACCCGTATCCTAGCTAATGGTTCCTGATAAAGGAACCGGACCCAGCCACATAATTTTGGCCAAAGACCAACCGGGTCAGTGCGGTGAACATATAGTTCCATTCAATGCTCTCAAATACCATCTTGGTGTCTAGGGACATTACCACCGTTGTATCTCTTCGAGGCTGCATGGTTTCATGAAGAACTACAAATAAACTTTGTACATTAAGATGGGTGCTTCTGTGCGGCATAAAGCTTGACTGGTCAGGATGTACAATTGACATAATAACGGTGCACAGTCTGGCCACCAGTATTTTAGCTAGCACCTTAGCCTCTACGTTTAGCAAAGAAATAGGCCTTTATAAGGCACAGTTCTTCGGCAGCTTGCCCTTTTTATGTATAACTACTGTAATGGTTATCCAGTGGTCCTTTGACAGACATCCCCCTTCACGTGCCTCCTGAAACATAGCTACCATATGTGGAGCCACCTTGTCCACCATCCCTTTATATAGTTTTACTGGTAGGTCTTTAGGCCCGCTGCCTTCCCGACTGCAAGTCTCCGAATGCCACTGTAAGTTCCCCTAGCACTCTTCTTATGACATTAGGACAAGCAGGCAAAGTGTTTGGCATATGTGCTAGTGTGCAAATGCAGCATTTGGAATGTTGTTATTCCAAACCCGAAAAATTTAGCATTCGGATATAATGTTTTGATTTTGTCCTATTACACCAAAGAGATAGTTTGATTTTTAAGTCATGTTCAATACGAATATGTATATTTCTGTATGTAATTTGGTGTATACTGTTAATTTCTAATCCACATTCCAAATTTACCCTCACCTGGATTGTGCCAATTTCTTTGATTGGTATTTTATATAACGTTTTTATTTTAATCAAGCATTAACTGGCCTGACTTTTTACCATTTTGGTTTTGGTCTGCATCTACCCTTCCTAATGTCTTCAGGTGCATGCTGCAGTTTTGATGCCATAGTAATCCACTGGAAATAGACGAGATACAATGAGGACTGCCAGAGGGAGTAGAACATGGGAAGAGTGTGACTATGGAAAAGCATCTGTTGTCTTGGCAGGACAAGTGGAATCATCAGGTGTGCCCTGGCTTTTAGGGACAAGGAATTGTGGTATTGGCCCAAATACTCAAGGAGGCCAGATTTGAAAGAGGCCATTATGAAGACCAGCATGGAGAGGGTGCCTGCCCTGAAACAATGAGTGTGGGATTAGTTGTTGAAATCTTCAACACCAGTACCCAGGAAAGAGGCAGACTACCTTACCTATTATCCTGCAGACATTGATGTCAAGAGATGATGAACTGCAGGACACATGAGTTTACTCCCAGAATAGCAAAGCATCACCAAATAGCAGACTGAGCATGGGAGTAGGATCACAGATGTACAGGCACTAAAATGTGAGATAACAGATAACGATTAGCAACATTTAATGCAAGTTGGGGGCAGTGGAGTAGTCATGTGAACTATTAGCTTCAGTTTATGTGATACATGGCACATGGTGACAGAGATGACATGCATATTCAAAGTATATGATATATGTTTGATCTGGCCCCAAACCATTTTGCCTTCCCCCTCCAGTTTCCTGTACCTTTTTTTCTTGGCTTTTAGGACTCTGTGCACTTTACCAGTGCTAACCAGTGCTAAAGTGCTTGTGTTCTCTTGTCTAAACATGGTAAAATTGGCTCACACTCGATTGGCCTTATTAGCTTACGTGTACGTTGCTAGTAAAGTGGTGCTACAGGTACCCAGGGCCTTAAATTAAATGCTGCTAGTGGGTCTGCTGCACATATTGTGCCACCCACTGAAGTAACTATTTAAAACATACCTCAGGCCTGCCACTGCAGCCTGTGTGTGCAGTTTTAAACTGCCTTTTCAACCTGGCACAAGAAACCTTTTGCCAGGCCTACACCTTCCTTTTTAGTACATATGTCACCCCTAGGATAGGCAATAAACAGCCCATAAGTCAGGGTGTGTTGTATTTAAAAAGTTGGATATACAATCTTACATTTTGCATGTCCTTGTAGTGAAAATCTCTTACATTCATTTTTTTCCTACTGTGAGGCCTACCTCTCCAATAGGATAACATTAGGTTACCTTATTACATTTAATAAATGAGAACTTGTTTGGTGTCTGGGGAATTGTAATTTAAAGCCCTCTTTAATGGTAAAGTTGCATTTAAGTTACAATTCTGAAAATGTTACTTTTGGAAAGTACTCCAAAAGAGAGGAACCGGGAGCTGTTTAAACAGGTCCAGCACACGTACTCCCAAACGTGAACTAAGTATATTGGATTGGTATGCAGTTCCTAAGTGCAAGTGTGAGTGTTCAGGTCTGAGAAAAAGTGCCCTCACACACCCCGAAGAATGTCATGCTTCATCATTGGGCCTGCTCCTCGTCGGGCTGGCGCTGCAATGCCCGACGGGCACCCACGAAGGGGCTCTTTGGCAGAGATCTTTTTGATGAAGCCGTTAGGTGTGTGTGGCTGTGTGGAATAGGTAGTGTAGTGAGTGCGAAGTGGTGTCTAAAATAGGATTAGGGCAACCCTATTGCCTAAATTTTATTCCTAGGGTTCACTAACCTAACTAAAAAACAAGGATCCCTAACCAGATACAATGGTCCTAAAGGGCATGTGTGGTGTAGAAGGTCAACATGTTTCTTTTCTATGGTAGCCCCTAACGGGTCTCGTGGCAATTCATCAGGACCGATAGTTTCAGAGAGAGTATCTAAACTCTAACACTACCGCAATGCTGGTTCTAAAAGTGAGGGGATACAATAGTTACCAGCTTTGCAAATGAATACCAGGTCCGATTCACCTAGTATTCTGTGACCTGAAAGAGAAAGTGATAAATAAAAATAAATTTTAGGTAATGTGCTACCGGTGATTGAAATAATGTTCTTTAAATGAATAGTCTAGGACCATTGTTCTTCGTGCTACAGCAACGACCATCCATGATGCTCTTCCTGTTCTTTGCGACCGAACTTTTCGCAGTAAACTTTAGAAGGTAACATTTTTTTTTTTGTAAACAATTTTTATTAGCATTTTTCTATTACTTTGTATACAAATAAGTGTATAGGCATTGCGATTGGTTGATACATTACAATTATACATTGCAATTTGTTAGTTCTTACAAGGATGCAGGGGTACATACTGAGGACATACGTTTGGATAGTGAATTCCCTTCAACAGGCACGTGGTGCCGTACTAGGCCTCAATGCTTGCCTAGTAGGATGCTATGCTATTGGGTAATTATCCGGTTCTTTAAACAACCGGTGTGTGTGCTTATCTGGGGGCTGAAACTGGGGGTGAATTTGTTCAGGAGGGCTGAGGCTGCTTCTACGAGCATTTGGGGATAGGAGTAAACATGTCGCTGTATGTCTTGATATGCGTGAGGGGCGGGGGCAGCGCCAGGTGCGCGGGGCTTTCCAGAAGTATGGTTCGATCAAAGTAGGTTGTGTTGCGGTTGGTTCCGTAGCTATGGGTATATTGCGGGGGTCATGGCTCTTGACATGGTTCAGAGGCGCTGGCATTTGTGCATGGGGGAGCGCGGGTTGTGTATCGTGGCTCGGGTTGCCTGGCGTATTCGGTGGCAGCACCGGTTGTTGGGTGTTGGCCAAGTGGTGGAGGAATTTGTGTAGTAACGTGGCCCATTCCATGGAGATGTGCTTCCTGCATACCCCTTGTGCCTCCTCCTTCCTGATTGTGTCCTCTTCCGTCAATACCCGTTTTCTAACTGCTACCACCCAGGCTGCCAGTGGGGGCCCTCCCGGAGTTCTCCAATGCATGGTGATCCCTCTCTTTGCAAGTAGGAGGGCTAAGGAAATGAAACGTGTTTGGACCTTGACGTTCTTGTGCCTTCGGAAGAGCCCTATTCCGCTGGCCTCCCAAGTGTTGATGTCGGTAAGTCCTGTTATTTCCTGTACTGTCTCATGCACTGCATTCCAGGAGGGTTGCAGTGTGGGGCAGGACCAGAACATGTGTTGGAATGTCGCATCTGGGGATTGGCATCTCGGGCATACTAATTGGGTATCTGGGTAAAAGCGCTGGAGTTGTGCTGGAGTTAGAAGGTAACTTTTTCAACGGAATTAACTGGTCCCTGTATCTGGCCTGCGCGTCATTGCAGTCAGCCTGATCTTGTAACATTCACCGGGTCTCGCATGTCCAGATAACTGTGAGTGGCGCTTTGTGCGTTTAGGCGCTATACTTACCTTGAATCTTTGAAATTGCATATCTCTGGTTCTACTGATTGGATTTTTATTGTTTTTTGCGTCAAATAATTTATTACATTTTACTCTATTTTCTAAATTTGTCTGGGATTTGTTTCTTATCTTTTCATTGTACTACTGTCTGAGTACTACATAAATACTTTACACATTGCCTCTAAGTTCAGCCTGCCTACATTTGTGCCAAGCTACTAGAGGGTTAATCAAAGGTTAATTTAGTGACTTTTGTGGCTTACCCTGATCCTGACAAGGGTTGTGGCTGTTGGTTGAGAAGGGCTCACACCCCCTTAACCAACAACTCAATTTCTCACAATATACCAGAGAGTTGTAAAGAAATCAGAAGGGAAGCAAAGGGATTAGTAATACAATTCGCACACCTACTATTGCTAGCCATAATGTCTAGTAAAGGAGCAAATCCAGGCAGAAAAACTGCCCAATTTCACTATTGCAGGGGTGCAGGATTTGGTCTTTATGTCCCTGAGTGCTGTAAGGAAAGATAACTGACAACTGTGAGATACATGTAAGACAAGAAAGTGGGCTCAGTAGTAAACATGTGAATTACACAATTTGGGTTTGGAGACTAATGGCACAAATTGACAGTGGTGATTAATCCTTGTCACTGTGTGGCACACACGGACAAAACATTGGTGTAGAAAGAAAGAGACAGATTAGAGGAATTACTGTCAACATCATAATATTCAGAGACCTGCCAGTCTCAGCATCACTGACTGGGGGAAAGGCAAGTCCAGGCAGCTATGTGAAACTAACCCCTCTAATGGTAGGTGCACAGGATGTGATATTCCAGAAACTGCAAATGGTGAAAGAGAGTTGTGTGATGAATAATTTTACAAATCCTTTGCTGCTGTGAAATCCGTTCTGAGATGTATTGGGGGAGTTTTTTGTGTTCTCAGATCAAAGCCATCCCACTGAGTTATTCTATTTGTTATGCCTATTTTACCCCCTTTTGACCAGAGCAACATGGCAAGTACTTGTCACCTTTCAAAACAAACAACAATATTCTGATGACCCCCACTTTTCTTCTAACTGATTATCTCCTTTGGAATCCATGGATGGTAACAACTGAGTGCCATCAAGTGTAATTGTTGCTGACAATGTGGCCAACTATTCTCATATATCCAATATCTCCCAATGCTGTGTCAACCAATTGTTGAAAAACTGTACAATTATCTCCTAGAACATGGCTGGAATGCAACTAAGATGATCAATTAGGATTGGCTTCACTTTATCTAGAATTATATCATCCTTCTTCAGGTGACTAGGGCAACCATAGAGTCTTAGATGGTTATACCACACTTGCCATACCTGCTATTCCTTCTTCTTCAGGCAGAGCAAAAGAGGGTTTAAATAAGAGGGTGGTGTTTTCTCTTGGATGTATCATTGATGGTCTATTCACTGGGTGTCCTAACATAGAGGCTCTCATTCTTAAATGACCTTAAGTTTCTCTGATAAATTTAAATAATGATAATGTTATTCCTAACAAAACAACACATTTTTTAGATGAAGTTTTTATTACTAATAGTGGTAGTGTCTAGGCCTTTCTATCATCCAGTGGGTGAGTTTGATGCCAAATTGGGTATAGATAGCCTTACTCCTGTTGCTTTTGGTTGCAGTTATGCATGTTATGAGAATATTGTGTCTATGTATAAAATACTATGTCAATGAGAGGCTTTACTAGATTTAGCCTTTAAAAGAAATCTTTTGATGTGAATAAAATCTCTGTATCTGATAACTCTACCACCGCTACATTTATGGCTAAAGGTTGCTCTATTACTATTGATTACACTTCTGTCAGAGGACTTATGGAAGTCTGTTCTTGATCATTCTGTCATCTCTCATGCACCTAGTGACCATAACCCACTGAATCTGATGCTTCCACAGCACCACTTTGATACACAATCACATCATATTTTCCCATGTAACCAGTGGGTTAGGGATGAGATGGGATCTGGTTAATTCAGATCCAGTTTTGAAGATCTTGGTGGTTCCCTGTTATGAAGATATTGTTTTATGACTTGAAGACTTTAGCAGCCCTGACACTACTCTGAGAGCATTCAATGTGTCTTTCATTGTAAAGACATTTTTAGGCACTATACCATCTAAGGAGGAATTCAAATGGTGTGAGCTCTCCTGCTCTCAGGTAAATCATATTTTCATTTCGCTCTCAAGCCCCTGCCACAATAATATGGAGGATATTATTCAACGTAAATTGGCTTATAAACATTCTGTGAGAAATGGGAAACCTATTGTATTTATTTATGTTATAAGGAAAGCCTGGATTAATTTGAGAGTCATTCAATCAATCACGGCGTTTAAAGCACGCTACTCACCCATGAGGGTCTCGAGGCACTGGGGGGGGGGGTGCAGTTCCGGATCAGCCAAAGAGCCAGGTCTTGAGGCTCCTCCTAAAGGTGTGCAGAATCGGGGAGCTTCTGATGTTGACTGGGAGCTCGTTCCAGGCTTTGGCTGCGACGTAGGAGAAGGCTTTTCCACCTGCTCTGGTTCTGCGGATGCGCTGGGTTTCTGCTAGGGCGAGGTCGGCAGAGCGGAGGTTCCTTTTTGGTACGTGGAAGGAGACTCTTCCATTGAGGAATTTGGGTCAGCTGTTGTGGAGGGATTTGTAGGCGTGGGTGAGTAGCTTCAAGGTTACTCTCTTCTCGACGGGGAGCCAGTGGAGGTCTCACAGGTGCTGGGTGATGTGCTCATGCCATGGGATGCCGAGGACGAGTCTGGCCACGGTGTCCTGGATGGTCTGGAGTTTGCGTAGCAGGGATTTTGTCATTAGTGCTCCAAAAGATTTTAGTCCATTTAATGAGCAGTCTGTGTTTCTAACAAAATCACAGTACTTTTGTTGACATGCATCTTTCAACAGAGTTATGGATTTTTCAGTTTAGTAGTATTTGTAGTTCAATTGTTTCTATCGACTATACAAGTGAGCCTATACTTGAAAGAAATAGATTGATTTTCATACTACAGGAGAATACTGAGGTGATTAAATCTAGTATCTCTGTCAAAGCCCCTGGCCCAGATGGCATACCTATGGACCTTTTAAAAATAATCTGGACCTATTAGCTGTACTGTCACTAAGGTTTTAAATGCTTCGAGGAATTTTATGTAACCCACATCTTGGTCATGGTCTTTAGTTGTGCCCAATTTCTTTGAATGATTTGATTGTCAAGATAGTGTTTAGAACTATTATGGGAAAAATTCACACTTGGGCTCATGATAAAATGATTCTGGAAGAGCCCCAGTATGGCTTCAGAGCTGGCATGGATAATAGTGAATAATAGCTAAATCTGCATTTGTTGGTTAGTAAATATATTACAGCGTTTGGTGGTTCTTTAGACCTAGCATTAATGAATCCTAAATCTTCATTTGATCATAATAATAGGTCAAAGCATTGGCCTATACTAACCAACATGAATTTCGACAGTAATATTATTGATTTCCCCTGCCACTCTGATCATACAGCCAAAGTGAGGTCTGGTCTGGGAATGTACAAATAGCTTGATTTACCCAGACAGGTTTGCCAGGGCTGTATCCTGGCTCTTCATTTATTTACGTTATATATATATATATTGTTAGAAATGGATTCTCTAGTAGGCAATAAAAGTTTACCTGTGCTCACCCTTTGGTAGCTTGGCACAGAGCAGCCAGGCTAAACTGAAAAGGAAATGTGTAAAGTATTTATGCACACAAACAGTAACACAGTGAAAAGACCATAAACGTATTCCACACCAGTTTAGAAAAATAGCCAATATTAATCTGAGTTAAACAAGACCAAAACAACAAACTTCCAGCATATACAATTCAAGATATGAATTTTACAAGATGAAATCAAAATGCAGAGCTCAGAAGTCAATAGCTCCAACTGGGGCTATCTGGTCGTGCTTGACCGGGGCAAATCCAAAAGTTTAGTCAGACCTTGATGGATCGTGGGCCAGACACAGGAGTCACGCAGACCCACTAACAGTACCTTGGGTGCCTCGACGCTTGGGGACAATGCATTGACATCCAGAGGGAATGCATTGCTATAGCAGGCAATGCGTTGCTTCCGGAGCCAGGCAAAGTCATTGAAGCGTCAATGTCAAGAGCTCTGTGCATCGGTTTCGAGGAGTCAATGGCAAACCTCCAGGCTGAAGGTGATGCATCGATGAGAAGTCATGCCGGGCCAGTGATGTGTTGGAGTCGGGACAGTGCATCACAGATATCAGTGAAGCTGTGCCCGAGACTCACGCAGCAGTGGTTCTTCAGAAGTGGTGTGGCAAAGTTGAGGCTGTGTTGTAAGTCAAGGTCGTTGCATCACGCAGTCTGCGAGCGGTAGCCAGGGCTTCAGTGCAGGCAACAGCGGTGCATCGGCAAAGTAGGGGCTGAGTTGTAAGTCAAGTTCAATGCGTTGCGCACTCAGCGAGCGGGGCCACTGCTTCGGTGCAGCCAACGCCGATGCATTGGTTTCGCAGGGTTGCACCAGTTCTGAAATGACGCTTTGGAGTTGGTGCAATGTTTTTTTGGGATGCAGCACAAATACTCACTTCCGGGGCCCAGGGCTGGATTTGGCACCACTTGACAGAGCAGGACTCAGAGCAGAGGAGCCCAGGTGCTGGTAGCAAGATGCAGGAGACGTCCTTGATATCCCTGAGTCTTCCAACAGGAGGCAAGCCCAATAAGTCCTTGGAGAATCTTTAGAAATGCATGATGTAGAGAGCAAACTCCAGCCCTCTCACTCACAGGCAAGAAGCAGCAGGCCAGCACAGCAAAACAAGCAGCCAAGTGGCAGTCCCTCCTGGCAGCACAACTGCTTTTCTTCATGGCAGAATGTCCTCAGTCCAGAAGTGTTCTGAGCATATGGTATCAAAGGTCCAGTACTTATACCCATTTTAGCCTTTGAAGTAGGAGGACTTCAAAGAAAGGTCTTTGTAGTGCACAAGACCCTGCCCTTCCTGGTCCTGGCTCCAGACACACTACAGGGGGGTATGTAGCTCTTTGTGTGGGGACAGGCACAGCCCTATTCAGGTGCAAGTGTCAGCTCCTCCCATCACTCTAGTACAGGAAGTCTCATCAGCCTGGTGATGGGTCATCAGGATATGCAGGGCACGCCTCAGCTCCTTTTGTGTGACTGTCTAGAGGGAATTCACAAAGACGAGCTGTCACCCTGACCTAGACGTGTTTTCTAGGGACAAGCAGGGTCACAGAATGGTTAAAGTAAGAAAATGCCAACTTTCTTAAAGAGGCATTTTCAGACCTGCAATTTAAAAACCAACTTCACAAAAAGATGTGTTTTGAAATTGTGAGTACAGAGACAAAAAACTTTTTTTTATCTGCTTCCAATTGGAAGTAAAGTGTTACAAAACAGCTCCAATGCTAACCTATGGGAGAGATAGGCCTTGCTGTAGTAAAAAACAAATTTAGCAGGTTTTCACTACCAGGACATGTAAAACTCAAACGTACATGCCCTGCCTTTTAACTACACTGCACCCTGCCCATGGGGCTACCTAGGGCCTACATTATGGTGTCTTACATGTAATAAAAAAGAAGGTTTGGGCCTGGCATGTAGGGGAACTTGCCAGGTGGAAACAGCAGTTTAAAATGCCCCCTACTGGCTCTGCAGTGGCAGGTCGGAGACATGTTTGAAGGGCTGCTCATGTGGGTGGCAGAATCAGTGCTGCAGGCCCACTAGTAGCATTTGATTTACAGGCCCTGGGCACATGTTGTGCACTGTACTAGAGTCTTATCAGTAAATCAAATATGTCAATCATGAAGAAACCAAATGACTTTACATTTTAGACACAGAGCCTAGAACCAGCAAAAAAGATGTTCAACACACAGTCAAAAACATGAGGGCAGAAGCAAAAAGACAGGGGAAACCACAGCAAAATATGCCAGGTCAAACATATATATATATATATATATATATATTATACAAAAGGAGTTGCCTCTAGGTGGGATGCACTCCCAGGTGGAAATTTCGCCAAAGCAAGGGCACACGCCATGAACAAAGTCCTTTTCTGGTTTACCTGCCAGACGCGTTTTGGGCCAACGCCCTCTTCAGTGGCAGACCATGCGACGTGCCGGCATGCGGCAACCACCAGTAAATCCCCATAATAATAACGCTCAGGTGAACCACCTGAAGCAATGCTTCCTAGGACTGGTGGTTCAGTAAAACCCAAGTGGGTCGCCGCCGGCACTCACATTCAAAAATGTCTTTAAAAGGATTGCCGATGTTCGCGCCGGCACCCCCGCATATAACAGGCACCTCCTGTTCTACAGTCAGCTGCCCCAATAAAGCAGCTGCGGACCCGCAAGTGTTTCGCGGTGGTGCAATCCCGCGACCAGGCAGACCGCTGTACAAAATGCAAAAAGGGTTGCCACTTGGTGGGACGCATGCCGGCACGTCACATGGTCTGCCACTGAAGAGGGCGTTGGCCCGAAACGCGTCTGGCAGGTAAACCAGAAAAGGACTTTGTTCATGGCGTGTGCCCTTGCTTTGGCGAAATTTCCACCTGGGAGTGCATCCCACCTAGTGGCAACTCTTTTTGTATTTTGTACAGCGGCCTGCCTGGTCGCAGGATTGCACCACCCCTCACCCAGGGGGGGCTGGATGCCTACCACTACTACCACCCTCACCCAGGGGGGGCTGGATGCCTACCACTACTACCACCCTCACCCAGGGGGGGCTGGATGCCTACCACTACTACCACCCTCACCCGGGGGGCTGGATGCCTACCACCACTACCACCCTCACCCAGGGGGCTGGATGCCTACCACCACCCTTAGCCAGGGGGGCTGGATGCCTACCACTACTACCACCCTCACCCAGGGGGGCTGGATGCCTACCACTACTACCACCCTCACCCAGGGGGGCTGGATGCCTACCACTACAACCACCCTCACCCAGGGGGGCTGGATGCCTACCACCACTACCACCCTCACCCAGGGGGGCTGGATGCCTACCACCACCCTTAGCCAGGGGGGCTGGATGCCTACCACTACTACCACCCTCAGCCAGGGGGGCTGGATGCCTACCACCACCCTTAGCCAGGGTGGGCTGGATGCCTACCACTACTACCACCCTCACCCAGGGGGGCTGGATGCCTACCACCACTACCACCCTCACCCAGGGGGGGCTGGATGCCTACCACTACTACCACCCTCACCCAGGGGGGGCTGGATGCCTACCACCACTACCACCCTCAGACAGGGGGGGCTGGATGCCTACCACCACCTTTAGCCAGGGGGGCTGGATGCCTACCACTACTACCACCCTCACCCAGGGGGGCTGGATGCCTACCACCACTACCACCCTCACCCAGGGGGGCTGGATGCCTACCACCACCCTTAGCCAGGGGGGCTGGATGCCTACCACTACTACCACCCTCAGCCAGGGGGGCTGGATGCCTACCACTACTACCACCCACACCCAGGGGGCTGGATGCCTACCACCACCCTTAGCCAGGGGGGCTGGATGCCTACCACTACTACCACCCACACCCAGGGGGGCTGGATGGCTACCACCACCCTTAGCCAGGGGGGCTGGATGCCTACCACTACTACCACCCTCAGCCAGGGGGGCTGGATGCCTACCACTACTACCACCCACACCCAGGGGGGCTGGATGCCTACCACCACCCTTAGCCAGGGGGCTGGATGCCTACCACTACTACCACCCTCACCCAGGGGGGCTGGATGCCTACCACTACTACCACCCTCACCCAGGGGGGCTGGATGCCTACCACTACTACCACCCTCACCCAGGGGGGCTGGATGCCTACCACCACTACCACCCTCAGCCAGGGGGGCTGGATGCCTACCACCACCCTTAGCCAGGGGGGCTGGATGCCTACCACTACTACCACCCTCACCCAGGGGGGCTGGATGCCTACCACCACTACCACCCTCACCCAGGGGGGCTGGATGCCTCCACCACCACCCTTAGCCAGGGGGCTGGATGCCTACCACTACTACCACCCTCAGCCAGGGGGGCTGGATGCCTACCACTACTACCACCCACACCCAGGGGGGCTGGATGCCTACCACCACCCTTAGCCAGGGGGGCTGGATGCCTACCACTACTACCACCCACACCCAGGGGGGCTGGATGCCCTACCACCACCCTCACCCAGGGGGCTGGATGCCTACCACTACTACCACCCTCACCCAGGGGGGCTGGATGCCTACCACTACAACCACCCTCACCCAGGGGGGCTGGATGCCTACCACCACTACCACCCTCACCCAGGGGGGCTGGATGCCTACCACCACCCTTAGCCAGGGGGGCTGGATGCCTACCACTACTACCACCCTCAGCCAGGGGGCTGGATGCCTACCACCACCCTTAGCCAGGGGGGCTGGATGCCTACCACTACTACCACCCTCACCCAGGGGGCTGGATGCCTACCACTACTACCACCCTCACCCAGGGGGGCTGGGTGCCTACCACTACTACCACCCTCACCCAGGGGGGCTGGATGCCTACCACTACTACCACCCTCACCCAGGGGGGCTGGATGCCTACCACCACTACCACCCTCAGACAGGGGGGCTGGATGCCTACCACCACCCTTAGCCAGGGGGGCTGGATGCCTACCACTACTACCACCCTCACCCAGGGGGCTGGATGCCTACCACCACTACCACCCTCACCCAGGGGGGCTGGATGCCTACCACCACCCTTAGCCAGGGGGGCTGGATGCCTACCACTACTACCACCCTCAGCCAGGGGGCTGGATGCCTACCACTACTACCACCCACACCCAGGGGGGCTGGATGCCTACCACCACCCTTAGCCAGGGGGGGCTGGATGCCTACCACTACTACCACCCACACCCTGGGGGGGCTGAATGCCTACCACCACCCTTAGCCAGGGGGGGCTGGATGCCTACCACTACTACCACCCTCAGCCAGGGGGGGCTGGATGCCTACCACTACTACCACCCACACCCAGGGGGGCTGGATGCCTACCACCACCCTTAGCCAGGGGGGCTGGATGCCTACCACTACTACCACCCTCACCCAGGGGGGCTGGATGCCTACCACTACTACCACCCACACCCAGGGGGGCTGGATGCCTACCACTACTACCACCCTCAGCCAGGGGGGCTGGATGCCAACCACTACTACCACCCCCACTCATAGGATGGACAATGCATGACACAACCAGCACACCACAACCTAGGGAATGCAAGAAGAAGACATCCCCCAACACCATGACAAGCGTGTGTAGACTGTGTCAAATGCCTACAACACCGAACATGACTTTGAACATACAATGTGACCCCCTAGCACATGTGCCACACATATATGTGTGTGGCACCCACAATGCAAGCAGGCCATGACCATTGTGGCAATGGGGTCCAAACCCCCATCATCACAGTGACCAAAATGTAAGTGTGGGGTCCATAGCTGAAGCACATTTTGAACATTGTGGCAATGGGGTCTAAACCCCCATCACCACAGTGACCAAAAGGTAAGTGTGGGGTCCATAGCTGAAGCACATTTTGAACATCGTGGCAATGGGGTCCAAACCCCCATCATCACAGTGACCAAAATGTAAGTGTGGGGTCCATAGCTGAAGCACATTTTGAACATTGTGGCAATGGGGTCCAAACCCCCATCATCACAGTGACCAAAATGTAAGTGTGGGGTCCATAGCTGAAGCACATTTTGAACATTGTGGCAATGGGGTCTAAACCCCCATCACCACAGTGACCAAAAGGTAAGTGTTGACAAAGAAAGAGGTGCAACTGCCAAACTGCATGGATGATTCCTGGTCACAGAACAAAAAACACATCAGTGGCAAAGTAGTGTATGTGTCCCATTGCAACATAAATTGGGGGAGCCAAATACTGCAGTGCAAATAAGACATACCTTTGGCCATGTGCAGACAAACAACACCCATGGGGGCTGACACCGTCAACAATCATCAATGACACAATGACAGAAGTGACCATCAGAATGCAGACCCACATATTTGCACCAATGGGCACACAAATGCAGATACCCTGTGGAGACTGCAGATGTGAGGTGAACAGATACCATACCATGGCAGCAATGGGACACACAAACCATGATCATTGTGCTGACCGACGACCTAGGAGTCCCAGGGACAGCAGGGGAAACACACAAAACTACATACAGCCAATGGCACACCCAAGATATGCCAATGCAGTGGTGCAGATGCACAAACACAAACAGGCAGACCCACACTGCACATCATACACAACAGGTGAGTGGGGGGGGGTGCCAGTGTCCCCAGGCAACCACACAACACATGAGGAGACCTGAATACCAATCATACAGATGTGCATACAGTGCCACACAAAGGTAACTCATGGATCCAAATCCCCTATGTGGGCAAGCAGGCATTGTCAGATGAGAGGGAGCACAAATCACACATGTCACACAGGCACGTAGGGACAGCAACTGACACAGCAAGACACAGACACACCACAGCACCACCCCCAGGGCCCCCACAATGTGGTGACCCTGGGCTGCATTACAATCCCACTGTGATGACAAAGCTAAATGTGGTTCACACTGTGAACCACAGTCATGTGTCCTGAGCAACTAACTACCATCACACCTACACAAGCACAAATCAATCAGCATGGCCAGTAAGCCAAGGCCAACATGGAGGCAGGGGCCTAGCCGGGCAACAACTCTCATCTGCACACACTCAACACCACACCCCTCGACCTCCAACAATGTGCAGCAGTGAAGTACACATGCACTGGTGACATTGCACATGCACCCATGACTATTCCAGGGTGGTGGGTGGGAACCAAGGTGCAGAAACACATCACACATGGCCACTCAACAAGACTCCTGAATGTCTGACACACTGCACACTACGCTGTACATGGACATGACGGCAATACCACACCAACCAATGGGATCCCATCCACAGTCACACACCAATGAAGAAGCCAAGGTCACCCACAAAGAACACACATAGACAACAACCAACATTGCAGCCCGGACCCTGAGGAGTGCCAGCAGTCACACACACAACGTGTCACAATCACTGAAAGATAACACAAACTGGAAATCACATGACAGGGGCAAACAACAAGTGCCAAGGGGAAACCTGACTGTGACCCATCTGCGTCTGCACACAAACTCAGCCCTGACAGCAAACACACCTATGGGTGACACCCTGATGACCAGTAATGTGCCATGCACCCACATCACAGAGAACCCAGGGAGAAGACTTTGGAGGAACATAGGTCAAATCAGCTAGCATCACAAACAGGTACAACACTAGGGATCACAGCATGCACAGCTAAACGGAAGTGAACACACAGACATGCACATACAACACACACCTTGGGCGCAGGCAATGTCACAGGAGTACACACTGCCATGAGGGGACTCCACTCCTGTGTGAGGAAAGCTGTGCCATATGTTGCCTCAGTAGGGCCCCATCATGTCAGCTGAGCACTTGGTCACACAATCAACAATTAGCACCAAATGAGGGCTCCCGTAACATCAGCCTGGTCATGGAAGTGCCAACGGAATCATCAGCACAGATCCAACACACTTGTATAGCAATGTTGCACTGACAACACAGATGAGTCCTTCCCCATTGATGCCCAAACCTGCATGTCCACTGGAGATGGCCACACGGTCAGGGAAGTAGACGAATTGAACAATGGCAGGCACAACAGATGTGCAGGGGTGGAAGCCACAGATGTGAAATAGCCAATCTAAGTAGGAAATCCCATTGCCAAATACTGAACACATGACACCCTCAGATGCTGCTATGGATGACATGGATACACCACAGGATAGGACACATTCCCCCTGGACCACATGGGTTCCTGCACAGTAACACTTCATTATCATGAGACCAAATATCACCATCACTGCAGCAAGGGCATGGTTAGCATCATCAACAACATGTACATCAGAAGCATAAGCACTAGAGAACAGAAAGTTGCTTTATTCAGCATATGTGTGGAATGAAAACAAAGTCCAGAAAAAACACAAAGGCCAATGGCCAGTCCATAGTAAAAGTCCAAACAGGGTGACAGTGGCAGATGTCACCCTACGCATGCCTGCACAAAACCAGGGACAATCCACTAGGAGGGGCAACCGGGGGGGGTAGGCCAGGCACCGCAGGTACAGGATCAGGGCTCACCAGGAGGAAGCAGGGAAGGGGTGGTGGGTGCTGGAGAGCCACTGACAACTGCAGTGGAGGTGTCTGACATGGTGTGTGCCGGCACAACTGGGGGGCATGACTCAGATGTTGTGGGTGCCGGCACGACTGCAGTGGACCCTGCAGATGGAGTGGACAGGTCCGCCACTGCAGTGCCCAAGTCAGACAGGGTGGTAGTGGACTCCACTGCAGTGCCTACCACCAGGGGAGGAGAATGGGGAACAGGCAAGGTGGGCTGGACAGAGGGGAGGACACCCTCACCACATCAGTGGCACAGACAAGCGCAGCGGGGGTGTGGTGCCGGGAGAGCAAGTGGCAGGGGGAGAAGGCCGGATCCTCTTGGGGATGGTATATCTGTGGGTGGGGAAACCTGGGGCAGGGTGTGGTGGGGGCACCTGTGGAGTGGGGGCCTGAGGGATGGAGGAAGGAGACCTGGTGCTTGAGCTGCAGTGCAGCGGCATGGTCTTGCTCTTACCACTCCGGGGGGACTTGCGGGTGGGGGCCTCAGTCTGTCTGCGCCTGGGGGAGGGTGTCCGGGGGCGAGGGGCACTCTGCTCCGTGTGGGGGGGGCTTCCTCTTCCCCCTGGATGCTGGAGCAGCTGGATCGGAGGGGAAGAGGCCGAGGTCACTGAGGAAGAGGCGCTGGGTCTTTGGGGTTGCAGGTGAGGCAAGGGAGGGTGTTTTGGAGGGAGAGGCAACTGAGGACTGCGCAGTGCCCGTGGATGCGTGTGTGTGTACCAGGGCCCCATCCCCTGTGAGTCTGGTTTCAGTCCCCTGACTGTGCGTGCGTGTGCGTTTTGTTTGTGGCGTGTGTGTCTGTGTGCTGGACGTGTGTGTGCTGGTGTGTGCCTGTGCCGGTGTGTGTGTGCTTGGGACGGGTAAGGTGCTGGGGAGTGTGGATGGAGCAGAGGCAGGAGGGGTGAGGGACTGTCTGAGGAGGGACACTGCTGCCGTCAGGGAGGAGTCCATGGACCTATTGCCCCTCTGTAGGTCAGACATGCCCGATGAGATGCCCTCCATGAACGACACCAGCTGAGTCAACAGAGCGGTGTGCGCATGGAGGACACTCAGCATGGCTGTCTGCCCTACATGGAGCTGGCGAAGGAGGTACACAGACTCCTCACTCAGGGCAGCAGGGGACACAGGCAGGGTGCGGTGCCTGGCCCAAAGGAGACACGCTCCCGAACATGGGAGCCTCCACGGACCTGGGGAATGGGAGCCGATGGGAGGGCGGTGGTGGTGCTGGTGGTGGCGGGGACAGCAACACTAGCTGGGGTGTGGTGGCTGCTGACACCCGCCTCCATAAGGGAGTCATCCTCCGAGTTGCTCTGGTCCTCAGCTGAGGTGGATGGTGCTGAGGACTCCTCGGTGTGGCTCCCCTCACCCTCCGTGCCACTGGGTCCCTCCGACCACTCCTCGGCTGCTGACCCAGTCTGGCTTCCGTGGCCGTGGATGTATCTGCAAACAATGCGGAAACAGACATACATCAGTCACCTGCACCAAACGCACACACCACTGTGAGCACAGCTCATTACAGAGCAAGCCCTGGCATCATTAGTTGTACATTGCTAAAAGTGCCCTAACTGAACAGGAGAAGCCAATTGTCAGTCTGATGCCAAGCATGGCACTCACATCCCACATGGCCCTGCACCCATCTGTCTGGTGTCTGTTGGATTGCAACACCCCAGTGTGGACACATGCACCAAGTACACAGTAGTTGGACAGTGCAGAGGACACGGTGTGGCATGTGGACATGCACACATCACAGCTCTTGCCACTGAGTCAGTACAGGTTTCCGGATGAAAGGGATGCCCAGAGTCAAATAGGAAATGCATGTGATGCATACCAGCGACAGACACCATGATGCACCCATGTCCTGATAGCCATCGCCACAATGGTGTGCATGTAGCACATGTCACTCCCCTGCAGGATCACCAATAAGTAGACACATGCCATGGCAGAGGCATGACTGCTAAGTCATACATCACTGTCTCAGTGATGTATGACTTGGCAGCCAGACAACAACACTATGCACTGTGTCACAATAGTAGGTCATGGGGAATGCAAGTCCTGGAGCAGCACAAGTGCACATGTACATCCCCCACACAACACATCATCTTAACCCTCATATGTCCAGGTCATACCTATTGGACATATGGGAGACCTGTGACACTACCCTCTGAACCTGAGCCCCTCACAATTTGCTGTGAATGGGGAACAGCTGCCTGAACTTCACATTCGCATACCCCAGTCTGCACGGGCAGCTGATCAAACACCTATGTGACACACAAGTATCGTCTCCTATGGTCACATCTCCAGGGGCATGCTGAGCCCCTACCAAGAAACACCCCAGCAGTCCTGGCAACTAATCCACAGCACACTGACACAGAGGCAGACACCTGAGGGGTCAAATCACTGCACACAATGTGTCAGCTGATACACGGGAGTGGGAGTACAGAGTGCATTGACTGTCCTGCTCCACATGACTGTCCTGCTCCACATGAATGAGGGATGAGCCCTGGACAGTGGATAGCTGGCTATGTATGTGTGACACACGTAATCTGCACACTCCTGGGGCCCAAACATTGTTCCCACCCGCTGCATGGGCATGTGCCACATACCCCAGGCACATGTGGTGGCTCAGCACAGCAAGTGGACCGCATATCAAAGCAACACGCAGATTACATGTCTGAACACAGGCGTAGTGTGAACAATGGACCCACCCATGATGCCCACAACAGAGTTAGGGAAACAGATGCTGTCCCCCACCTTTAGTGAAGCAAACTGCAAGGACACAGTCCCAAGTGACACAATTCCCTGAATGTAAGGGCCACACCTGGGTATCAGATGAGCAGTGGGCAGTGCACAATAGAGAGACATGGCTCCTGGACAACATGACTGCTGCACTGTGGCAGTTGAACCAGGCCAGAGGAGGGCACACAGCATGTAATACAGAGTTCACAGTGCAGTCTTTGACTCACCCCCTCCTTGCTGCTGTCTGGCCTTCAGCTGCCCATCCAGGTCTGGAAACACCACCGCCAGGATCTGGAGCATGTGGGGGGTCAGGGTCCGTGTTCCGCCCCTCCTGCGAGGAGGCAACAGCTTCAGCTGGACTCGTGCAATCCTCCGGGTCCAGCCCCGAAGGTCCTGCTACCTCTTCTGGCAGTTGCGGATCCGCCGCTTGTAGACCCCCACGGACCGGACAGCCCGGACGATGTCCTTCCAGATCTCCTGCTTCCGATGGGCATTAACCTGTCAGGATGACAAAGTGAAAAGTCTATTACTACACATGCAACATATCCGTGCATGACACAGTTGTATATACATGTCTCAATCACAGGGGCACATGATGTACACAGGCAGTGCAAAGCTGCCCATGGACAGTTTGCCAGACGTCACTACATGGTATCATTGCATGGGAAGTAAAACCTTGTTCAAATGCACTGTCACTGCACCATACCTGTCCAGTGCATGTCACTACACACTATGGGGGGTGACAATTACTCAGTGAGCCTGCTAGCCAGTGGTGTGCAGACTTTCAGCCTTGCTAGTCAGACAATATGCACATTCAGAAAGGCAGTGCACAGAACACTCACCTGCTCCCCTGGTGTCCCATACAGCTTGCTGTACTGTGGAAGTAGGCTGTCCAGCAGGGCCTGGTTCTCCTCAAGGCTGAAGGCTGGGGCTCTCTCCACAGTACGTGCCATTGCAGGGTCCAGAGGGGCAGAGACAGCAGCAGTGCAGTGGCAGATGTCGTCCTGGAGCATGTAGTGCAGGCAAGTGAGCTCTCAGGGGAACAGCCAGCAATATATATGTGCTGGAGAGGCAGATACTGTCCCTTGTGTCCAAAGTGATAGGTCCAAGTCGTTTGCATCTTCTGAATCTGGCCAATCCATGGAATAGCAGCACCAAAACACGCCCACAGCATCCTTCAAATCTTCAGCTTCATGACATACATGATTTTGCAACATTGTTGTGGGTGACCAACTGATTTTCCAGCAACCGACTCGTTCAAAATTCAGAACGCGTCCGTTGCCAGGCAAGCCCATTGTCAATGGGTGCGCACCGATCGGTCCATTGCGGTACAACGCATACAGGGGTACAACGCGTACAGGGGTACAACGCGTACCCGCACACATTGAATGCAATGGGCCGGCCGGAGGCACCGATCGGTCCATTGCGGTACAACGCGCACAGGGGTACAACGCGTGCCCGCACACATTGAATGCAATGGGCCGGCCGGGGGCACCGATCGGTCCATTGCAGTTCAACGCGTACAGGGGTACAACGCGTACAGGGGTACAACGCGTACCCGCACATTGAATGCAATGGGCCGGCCAGGGGCACCGATCGGTCCATTGCGGTACAACGCGTACAGGGGTACAACGCGTACCCGCACACATTGAATGCAATGGGTCGGCCGGGGGCACCGATCGGTCCATTGCGGTACAACGCGTACAGGGGTACAACGCGTACCCGCACATTGAATGCAATGGGCGGCCGGGGGCACCGATCGGTCCATTGCAGTTCAACGCGTACAGGGGTACTAACGCGTACCCGCGACACATTGAATGCAATGGGCTGGCCGGGGCACCGATCGGTCCATTGCAGTTCAACGCGTACAGGGGTACAACACGTACAGGGTACAACGGCGTACCACGACACATTGAATGCAATGGGCGGCCGGGGCACCGATCGGTCCATTGCAGTTCAACGCGTACAGGGTACAACGCTGCATAGGGGTATAACGCGTGCCGCGCACATTGAATGCAATGGGCCGGCCGGGGCACCGATCGGTCCATTGCAGTTCAACGCTGCATAGGGGTACAAACGCGTACAGAGTACAACGCTGCACTAAGACATCATTGAATGCAATGGGCCGCCGGGGCACCGTGATCGTCCATTGCGGCCAACGCTGCATAGGGTACAACGCGTAGTCGCACACATTGAATGCAATGGGCGGCCAGGGCATCAATCGGTCCATTGCGGTACAACTCGCATAGGTACAACACGCACGCACACATTGAATGCAATGGCCGGCCGGGGCACCGATCGGTCCATTGCAGTTCAACGCTGTACAGGGGTACAACGCTGTACCCGCGACACATTGAATGCAATGGGCCGGCCGGGGCACCGATGGGTCCATTGCAGTTCAACGATACAGGGTACATACACGCAGAGGTACAACGCGCACTCCGCACACATTGAATGCAATGGGCCGCCAGGGCACCGATCGGTCCATTGCAGTTCAACGCGTACAGGGTACAACGCGCATAGGGATATAACGCTGCACCGCGCACATTGAATGCAATGGTCGGCGGCGGCACCGATCGGTCCATTGCAGTTCAACGCAGCACAGGGGTACAACGCGTACAGGGTACAACGCGTACCGCGACACATTGAATGCAATGGGCCGGCCGGGGCACCGATCGGTCCATTGCGGTACAACGCGTACAGGGGTACAACGCGTACCCGACACATTGAATGCAATGGGCCGGCCGGGGCACCGATCGGTCCATTGCAGTTCAACGCATCACTGTACATGTGACTGGCATATGTCAGCATGCCTGTCTCAGATGGACATATGCCAGCCACAGATAGCTCCCAGGGAGTAAGGGCACACCTACATCACGACAGCCTGTCCAAACTTTATCATAAGGCATGTAAGGCTGCATTTCCTATTGTGTGTATGTTGGTGTACATGTTGTCCTGTGGGTGTCACCTGTGGGCAGCCACCCCCAGGCTGTGCACGTGTTCATGGGGACAGGATCCTGGGTGTTACGTGTACATGACCACTGTGATGTTCAACTGTTCATATCTGTGCATGTGCCATGGTCACATTTCACGGTGGTGTATGTGTATGTCATGTCACATACCCGTGAGTCCCATGTGGGACGGTATGTTTGAGCCAGGGTGTCCCAGTGGCACAATAGTGATGGTCCTCCACAGTCTTTGTGCATGTAGTGTTTACGATGTCTCTGATTTCATGTGCACAATGGGAGACAGTCTCCACATCCAGGTTGTGTGTGCATGGACTTTGATGTTGTGCGTGTGTGTGTCACAGACGTCCATGTCTGTCCTGCCGTGGCAAGTGGGACCACTACCTGTGGGCGTCATGGTTGTTTTGCTGTGGTGTATACATGATACTCCATGTAATGCCAGTGTCCATGTGGCAATACAGGGTCCCTGGGAATGTACCTGTCGTTGAGCTGTGGTGCCTGGGGCACATCTGTCCTCACATGTCACTGTGGGGGGTGATTGTGACACGGCAGCAGGAGATGGGAACTGTGACACGGCCTCATTATATCCAATGGGCCAACCTGGGACTAATTGATGCCACCTGTTGGACCGTGTTGACAGATGTTGGCCATATGCCCCTGCGAAAGTGTGCGAAAGTGTGCAAGATTATCATCGTCTGCTGCATGCTCCACAACCTGGCACTGCGGAAGGAGTTGCCTCTCATCCAGGATGACAATGACCAACATCCGCCACCTGTGGAGGATCCTGGCCTGGACCACGATGCCAGTGACGATGATGATGATGATGATGATGATGGTGATGTCCGCACACAGCTCATCACCAACTTCTTTAGCTGAATGTGAGTATCCTGAGGTGTCATGTCAATGATGTGAGTTGGCATGATATGTGTAGGTGGTGCTCTGGTGCTGTTGGAGTGTGTCCATGGGCTACTTGACTGGATGTGTGTTGCGATGTGTGCTTACAGGTGGGCTGTACTCCCCAACAGTGTTGACATGCTAACTTGGTTCTGGGTGGGTATCTTGTAACATGTATTGTGCATGAGTTTTGCTGTTCTGTCCTGTACTCCATTGCTTTTGACTGTGTGTCATTTCTGTCCTTCACAGGGTACTTTCAGATTCGTTTGGTCAACTGTGTCCACCGACGACGTGATTGCACTTCCAGGCTGGTAGCTGTTGTGTCCCTACAGGTGATGTGCGCCACACCCATGGACTTCCTTCCGTCTACAGTTGTTGACTGTGTGCCCGCTGCCAGGTGGGATTACCTTGCATCTGTAGTGGTTACGACATGTTGCAACTGTGTAATAAACCTGTGCTTCACTTTGTGATGTGCGTTGTCTGTGGTCACACATTTGACTGCCATTTGCTTACTGCACCTGTGGGCTACTTGACTACAACTGGGAATGGGTGTGGTGTCTGTGCATTGCACCGTCTTCCCTGGCAACATCAGTGTAGGCAATGAGTCAGATGGCCTAGGTGTGTATGTGTTGTGTAGCCCTGGTGGTGTGTCTCCCTCATATGTGTCACGTTGCCTTTACTCACATGCCTGTGTTGTACTTGCTGTTGCAGTTTGCATACACAGTGTAATTTTGCAGTTCATCATCCCCATAACAGCACCCACGTTGGAATCACAACAGAGGCAAGTATGGTGTATTAGTGTGTTTATTGTGATACATTTGTGTGAATAGTGCATAGGATGGGTAGTGCTGTACATAAATCTTGCAATCAGAAGTTCCTAGGTGAATTGAAAGTCCTGGTAGACAGAATCCCCAGTATCGGGGCCACAGTTGTCTGACACATTGGTCCAACTTGTACTCCCCATGCAATGTGTGGGAGTAGTGTTGCCGTCAACAGGGTGAACAGTCTGTGCACAAAGGTGAACATCCAGAACAGGTTCAGGCTTCCTGGGAGTTGCGCTTGGCCATCGGCCTCTCACTTGCCCCTCTTCGGACGACCCCTCTTCTTGGGGGGGCCCTCAAGTACAGGCTGCTGCGGTGCAGGGGACTCTCCGCCAGAGTCATCCTCCCTCCCTGTGGCAGTTGCAGTTTGTTCAGCACCAGATGTTGTTGGCACACAGGGAGGTGTGGACTGGTTGCTGTTCATCTGGCGGAGGCATTGTAAAATGTCCCTGTGCACCGCCGTCATCTCATGCAGTGCATCCCACTTGGACTCCACGCGGGACATGTGTGAGTCCACGCGGGACATGTGTGACTCCACGTGGGACATGTGAGAGTCCAAGCGGGCATGATGGGCAGCCTGCTGCTGTTTCATGTCTCTGAGGAGCCCCACTACCTGGCTGAGGTCTCCGGTGCTGGACTGGTACGCATCAGCTATGCGTACCAGTTGTGGGTCATCATGCACACCAGCAACCTCTGCAAGCAGCGACCTCTGTCTCCCACCCCTCCCACCACCCCTGCTGACATGTGCAGTGCGTGCAGTGGCACGCACAGATGACCCTGGTCCACCTTGGGGGTTGGTGGTGGTGGTGGTGTCCATGGCCCCAGGTTGGTCCAGGGTCCCTGTGCTGGTGTTGCTCCTTGTTCTGTCCATGTCGGCAGGGATGGTATTTGTGGTGACAGTCGTTGGAGGGGTGGGTGCAGGGGGTGCAGCTGGTGGTCCTGCTGGTGCTGCAGCTGGTGGTCCTGCTGGTGCTGCATGTAGACTTGCACCGGATGTGCCAGGTTGGTCTTCTTCGTCCGAGGAGGGCAGAGGCTGTACGACGCCAGTGAGCTCCGCATCCTCTTGAGCCTGGGACTGGGACTCCTCAGCGTCTGCTGCTGTGTCCCCATCATCACCTGTTTTTGGGAGACACACACAATGTATGTTATGTTTCTGCAGGCATCAATGGTTGACACACATGACAGTTGTGACTGTGCCTCTGGGTGCGAGCCTGTACATTGCATTGTCCTAAGTCGTCACAGTCAGGGGTTGATATTGGTGTGGCACATTGTCCTGCATTATTTGGGCATTTCTATGTATTTTTTGGGGTGTGAACATGGTCTGCATTGGTTGTGTTTGGTTGACAGCCGGCCCTCCTTCCCACCCACCCAGCCAGTCAGTTATCCCACCATGGACTGTGCTTGCATTGCAGGGAGTGGAAGTTGTCTCTCAGGATGTCAGTCAGTGGTGTCCTGCTGTTTGTTGGTGCACAGTTGCCAGCAGGGCCTTGTGCTCCCCACAGCAGTAGCCAGTGTCAGCCATCTTGTGAGTCCTTCTCCACTTCCTGTGATGTGAGCATGGTTCAGGGTGGTGTTGATGGGACAGTTGTGGGGGTGACCAATATCAGTGACTACGACTCCCATCATGCTATTGCCTCCACCCCCTTCCCAGCATGCCCATGCTTCCTTCCTTTTGACTCTGCTTCCCTGTGGGGTGGGCTGGCTGTGCTGACAGGATGGCTGGGAGTGTTGTCCTGGCAGTTGTTTGGCTAAGAGTCCCAAGAGTGTCCCTGTGCTTCACACAACATAACCCAGGGTGGTGGTTCTTTGTGGGATCTTGTGTTAGGATGGGGGCATTGCATTCTACCAGGTGGGTTCTGTGGAGTTTGTGTTGGGGGTGTGTGAGGGGAGGTGCTTGTGACTATGGTCAGTGCTGCAAGTCCTCCTTCCCACCCACCCAGCCAGCCAGTTATCCCACCATGGAACGTGCTTGCATTGCAGGGAGTGGAAGTTGTCTCTCAGGATGTCAGTCAGTGGTGTCCTGCTGTTTGTTGGTGCACAGTTGCCAGCAGGGCCTTGTGCTCCCCACAGCAGTAGCCAGTGTCAGCCATCTTGTGAGTCCTTCTCCACTCCCTGTGATGTGAGCATGGTTCAGGGTGGTGTTGATGGGACAGTTGTGGGGGTGACCAATATCAGTGACTGCCACTCCCATCATGCTATTGCCTCCACCCCACTTGCCAGCATTCCCAAACTTACTTGCTTTTGTGGGGAGTTCAGTATGTGTGGGTGTGTGTGCAATGGCAAGATGGCTGACAGTGGTGTCCTGCTGTTGGTTGGTGTGCAGTTCCCAGCATGCCCTTGTGCTCCCCACGACACAGCAACAGTGTCAGACATCTTTGATGGGCCTTTCCACTCTCTGTGGGATGTGCATGCGTGAGTGTGAGCTTGCTGGGCCATGTGGTGGGGGATGTAGAGCTGTGACTACGACTCCCATCATGCTATTGCCTCCACCCCCTTCCCAGCATGCCCATGCTTCCTTCCTTTTGACTCTGCTTCCCTGTGGGGTGGGCTGGCTGTGCTGACAGGATGGCTGGGAGTGTTGTCCTGGCAGTTGTTTGGCTAAAAGTCCCAAGAGTGTCCCTGTGCTTCACACAACATAACCCAGGGTGGTGGTTCTTTGTGGGATCTTGTGTTAGGATGGGGGCATTGCATTCTACCAGGTGGGTTCTGTGGAGTTTGTGTTGGGGGTGTGTGAGGGGAGGTGCTTGTGACTATGGTCAGTGCTGCAAGTCCTCCTTCCCACCCACCCAGCCAGCCAGTTATCCCACCATGGAACGTGCTTGCATTGCAGGGAGTGGAAGTTGTCTCTCAGGATGTCAGTCAGTGGTGTCCTGCTGTTTGTTGGTGCACAGTTGCCAGCAGGGCCTTGTGCTCCCCACAGCAGTAGCCAGTGTCAGCCATCTTGTGAGTCCTTCTCCACTCCCTGTGATGTGAGCATGGTTCAGGGTGGTGTTGATGGGACAGTTGTGGGGGTGACCAATATCAGTGACTGCCACTCCCATCATGCTATTGCCTCCACCCCACTTGCCAGCATTCCCAAACTTACTTGCTTTTGTGGGGAGTTCAGTATGTGTGGGTGTGTGTGCAATGGCAAGATGGCTGACAGTGGTGTCCTGCTGTTGGTTGGTGTGCAGTTCCCAGCATGCCCTTGTGCTCCCCACGACACAGCAACAGTGTCAGACATCTTTGATGGGCCTTTCCACTCTCTGTGGGATGTGCATGCGTGAGTGTGAGCTTGCTGGGCCATGTGGTGGGGGATGTAGAGCTGTGACTACGACTCCCATCATGCTATTGCCTCCACCCCCTTCCCAGCATGCCCATGCTTCCTTCCTTTTGACTCTGCTTCCCTGTGCGGTGGGCTGGCTGTGCTGACAGGATGGCTGGGAGTGTTGTCCTGGCAGTTGTTTGGCTAAAAGTCCCAAGAGTGTCCCTGTGCTTCACACAACATAACCCAGGGTGGTGGTTCTTTGTGGGATCTTGTGTTAGGATGGGGGCATTGCATTCTACCAGGTGGGTTCTGTGGAGTTTGTGTTGGGGGGTGTGTGAGGGGAGGTGCTTGTGACTATGGTCAGTGCTGCAAGTCCTCCTTCCCACCCACCCAGCCAGCCAGTTATCCCACCATGGAACGTGCTTGCATTGCAGGGAGTGGAAGTTGTCTCTCAGGATGTCAGTCAGTGGTGTCCTGCTGTTTGTTGGTGCACAGTTGCCAGCAGGGCCTTGTGCTCCCCACAGCAGTAGCCAGTGTCAGCCATCTTGTGAGTCCTTCTCCACTCCCTGTGATGTGAGCATGGTTCAGGGTGGTGTTGATGGGACAGTTGTGGGGGTGACCAATATCAGTGACTGCCACTCCCATCATGCTATTGCCTCCACCCCACTTGCCAGCATTCCCAAACGTACTTGCTTTTGTGGGGAGTTCAGTATGTGTGGGTGTGTGTGCAATGGCAAGATGGCTGACAGTGTTGTCCTGCTGTTGGTTGGTGTGCAGTTCCCAGCATGCCCTTGTGCTCCCCACGACACAGCAACAGTGTCAGACATCTTTGATGGGCCTTTCCACTCTCTGTGGGATGTGCATGCGTGAGTGTGAGCTTGCTGGGCCATGTGGTGGGGGATGTAGAGCTGTGACTACGACTCCCATCATGCTATTGCCTCCACCCCCTTCCCAGCATGCCCATGCTTCCTTCCTTTGACTCTGCTTCCCTGTGGGGTGGGCTGGCTGTGCTGACAGGATGGCTGGGAGTGTTGTCCTGGCAGTTATTTGGCTAAGAGTCCCAAGAGTGTCCCTCTGCTTCACACAACATAACCCAGGGTGGTGGTTCTTTGTGGGATCTTGTGTTAGGATGGGGGCATTGCATTCTACCAGGTGGGTTCTGTGGAGTTTGTGTTGGGGGGTGTGTGAGGGGAGGTGCTTGTGACTATGGTCAGTGCTGCAAGTCCTCCTTCCCACCCAGCCAGCCAGATATCCCACCATGGAACGTGCTTGTATTGCAGGGAGTGGAAGTTGTCTCTCAGGATGTCAGTCAGTGGTGTCCTGCTGTTTGTTGGTGCACAGTTGCCAGCAGGGCCTTGTGCTCCCCACAGCAGTAGCCAGTGTCAGCCATCTTGTGAGTCCTTCTCCACTCCCTGTGATGTGCGCATGGTTCATGGTGGTGTTGATGGGACAGTTGTGGGGGGGCAATATGTGTGACTGCGACTCCCATGATGCTATTGGCTACACTGACTTGGCCAGCATACACAGAATTCCTTCCTTTGAGTGGTCTTCACTGTGTGTTGGTGTTGTTGTGGTGGCTACATGTCTGGATGTGTTTGTTAGTTCTATTTGTGCCACTGCCTAGCTGTAGTTGTAGTTGTGTTTGTACATGTGATGGCACAGTTGGATGTGACTTTTTTGATGGCATGTGTTGTGTTTATCTGACTGACATACACATTTTGGGATGATTCTGTTCTGGTTGCTGTGTAATTGCTATGAGTGCATGGTTTGACTCTCCCCTTGACAGTGATGTGTGTGTGTTTTGTGGCAGTATATTGTGTACATTTGTTGTGTACTCACCAGGCTCTGGGATGTTCTCTAGTCCATATACGCTCACTGGCGGAAGGATGGCCCGCACCTTCTCCTCCCAGGGCCTGAGGTATATTGGCTTGGCAGGAGGGCCACTGCCGGTGTATTGGCTGTTGATGTAGTCTTTCTTGAGCAGGTCCCGTACCCTCCTGCGCACGTCATACCACCTGTTCTGGATGTAGCTCTTTGTGCGCCGACATGGTGATAGTGCGTTCACCCTGTTGATGATCCTCTCCCACATCTTGGTTTTCTGGGAGATGGGGGTCTGTTGGACCAGTGTGCCAAACAGCTGTGGCTCTACCCTGAGGATGTCGTCTACCATGACTTCCAATTCACAATCTAGGAACTTGTGATTCTTCTTGGGGGCATGGTGATGGGTGGTGATGGTGAGTGATGTGTGTGTTGGTGTGCAGGTGAGGGTGTGTGAGTGTGTGTTTTGCTGGGTGTATGTGAGGTAGGTATTTGTTGGTGTGCTGATGGTGTGTGGCTTGTGTGAGGGATGAGCTGTGGGTGTGTGGTTGCTTTCTCTTGGGTGCTGGCAGTGGAATGGCATTTGCAAAGGATCATGGTTGTGATTTGTGTCCTTTATATGGGTGGAGTTGTGGGTGTGTCTTTGTTCTCTGTCCCCACCCCCCAGTATTTATTGGCTTAGTAATTGCTTGTTTGGCCTTTTTTGTGTGATTTTTCCTTTGTACTGTCTGTGTATGTTGGAAACGTTCTTGTGACCGAGTCGGACCCTGCATTTGTCTCGTACGGTATTCTCCGTTTCGTTCACGCTGTGTTTGTGCAGTTTTCTATGCTGCGTACGCGTCGGTCGCGGTGTTTTGTGTTGCTTCGGCTCGGTTTTGTATGCGTGTCGGTCGTACGGCTTGGCCTCCGTCCGACTCGCTCGTGGTTTTCGCGCCTTGCATCGTACTTTGCGGTTTGGAGTTCGCGTGTACGTTTCGGTCGGATTTGTTCCGGGTGCGTGTCGGTCGGTTGGATTCGCGTGTTTTTCCGACCGGATTGCTGTTTTCCGTGCGGCTCGGTCGTTCGACTTGGGTTCGGTACGTGTCGGTCGGATTTTGCACGCATTGCATCGTACTTGGCGTGTCGGGCGCCACAGGTACGTGTCGGTCGGTATAATTTCCGGATCCGAGTCGGTCGGTGCTTTTTCCGGCCCGAATCGGAATCGACCCCAAAGTGTTTTCCGTTGTGCAAACGGTTCACCGCTGTCGAAGCAGCAGATTTCTTTGCTGGCTAACATTACTTAGTCACCATCAGGGTGGCGGGATTGCACGAGCCTATTTAGATTTCACAGTTGTGCTGGCGCTGTTCTAGTGGTAGATGGCCCATGGAGTGTTTCTGTCGGGGGACTCGTTCAACATTGGATTATTCCTGTAGCTGTAGGATGGATGTTAGCATCACACACCTGATGTGTTTTGATTAATTGTGTTCACCTACATATCACGCTATAAAACACACTTTGGGCGTGATTTAAATCTCGGCAGACGGGCTACTCCGTCACAACGGTGACAGATATCCCGCCGCCAAAATATAAATCTCATAGGATATAATAGGATTTATATTTCGGCAGATGGGATATCCATCACTGTTGTGACTCAGTAACCCATCCACTAAGATCTAAATCAGGCCCTCTGTTCAGACCATGATCCTTTGCCATTCCACTGCCCCATATCATTTTCAAGCAGAACATTTGCCAGTTAAGTCAGGTCTATGTTATTGGCTTTCTCTGTTTCTCGTTCCTTATTTTTTCTATTATTTATTTTTTGTGGGTTATAACATTTATTTAATATTTAGTTTGTTTGATGATGGCAGGGAGGAGAAATCCCAGTTTTACAGAGGGAGAATTGTCAGTCATGATGGATGAATTTATTAGAGCAGATAGAAATAAATGTCCCTTGGTAGAAAGATGTATGGGATACAGCACTAGGTCTCAAAGTACCTAGCCAGAAAGATTTATAGCCCATATGTTAGATCATAAAAAGGTTATATATACAACTAAAACAATTGTGAATTGTATAATAAAAAATATTTTTTATTTAAAACCAACAAGTATTAAAATAAAAGACACTGTAAAAGTTGATTACACTAGCAGCAAAATCACAATCCTATATTTCATCCACAGGAGACCTATAATACACTATAGGAATAATTCCAGAAACATTAATGACAAATTCATATATAGTTAAAATGTTTCTAATTAGACGTACCAACAAACAATAAACAGAGAGACAAAAACAGACAATACATTTTGTCATCTAAAAACACATCCGATCTGAACAATTTGATAGCTATTCCTGGATACAGTCTAATATTCTTATCTATAGGATAAGCTAAATCCACGGATTGTGTTGAATGAAGCGTCGACGCGTTTCAATGGTTCTATAGATGTCCCATCTTTATCAAGACAATATATGAGTCTCTCTTAATTGGCACTGTTTGGTTGCCTGTGATATTAATCCTTATTTCATGTTACTGACACGTCAATTCACTTAATCTGCCGGGCATATTGTCAGCCCCTGATCCAGAGAGTCTGATAAGGTTAGTGATGTGATCCTTGTATTCGGTTTACTATACGAATAGTCTTCCTTTATCACATAGGACAATTGAAATCTGTAAAACTTTTGCTTCCTTGCACACACACGATTTCAGTCTTATTGGTATAATCCTCCCAAGAAAGCGGATGTCTTATGTAATCTCTTTCATTAATGTTCACTTAAAATTCCGCTAGCGACTCTCCAACGTGTCCTTACACCGCAGGTATTAGAGAAGAGCCACAATTGATTATAGCCCAGGTACAAAATCCATCCATGTCTCAGACAAGGCAAATTATTAGGACCATACTAGTTGAAAGAGTGAATGCTGTGGCAAACAACCTGTGCACACAGGAGAAAATTAGGAAGAGGTAGAATCACCTACGGGGGAGAGTGCTTTCCCTGGCCTCCAAGTGTCACCTGGAGGCCCAGAGGACTGGTGGTGGTTCTCCCAGCCCCCCCACAACTTTTTTTTTGTGAGGAGAAGGTCTTACAGATCCTACATCCTGAAGGCTTGACAGGAATCCCTGGAGGAGTGGAGACTGCCAAAATAGATTTTGAATGTGTCACTAAGCCTAAATCTTGTTTTAGCTGTTTCTAATGTGTTCTGCACCTTTTGGAAACATACAAACAGATATGTATATATATATATATATATATATATATTGCTGTCAATTGTTTTTGTAGTCTTATTTGCTTGTTGTAATGTATTTTGTTGAATATATGATTACAGGTTTCAATGTCCATAACATTCCCCAGGATGTAATGTTGCTTGTAAATGTGTTTACAGCAAATAACACATTGCATAAAAGTGTTTTAAATTGTAAATGTCTGTTCTTTTACAGCATATTTTCACTAGGTCTGTTTAACTTACAAATTTGAAAGTGTTGTTAATGTATAATTGAAATGACTACAACTACAATGATGCCTTGTTTTTGTTTTGTAATAATAATATTGCAAAGTTATCTTGCTCATTCTCTCTTTCCAATAACATGTTCACATATGTCAAAGTGTTATGTATTGATCAATCTCTATATTATGCTATGTTTACAATTATTTCTGTGTTTAATTTCGTATGTTTTCCTATGCCTGTATTTGATTATATTAATGTCCTTTGTTTGACATAATCAAAGTCTATTTGAAAAAACCTTTTGAGGCATGTAATTTTCCATGCTCAATATAAGTGGTTATTTTGTGGAAATGTACTCTGCAATGTTCATATGATGACTATTGCTATATATTCTTCTAAGTTGTGTCGAGGACAGAATATTAGCTGCTAGGCCTTTGAATGGTTGAATTCACATTTTTCCTCTCCACTGTGTTGTATCAAATGTTTGGAATATTTTATGTATTCTTTCTAATCATCTTATTGCATTTCAGGATTTTTTTTTACCTGCTTTTTTGAAGTAGTTTTGTGTGTCATTGAAACTGTTTGTGTAACCTGTTATAATAACACTGACAGGTACAATCATTATAATCTTTTACCTTTTACTTTTAGGGTGCTTCAAAATTTCTAGATATATCCTCCAGATTTGTACATTTTCTACACTTCCCACTCCAGCTGTTATCACACCTCAGCCTATGGATACCCCCATTTCCTGTGTCCAAACCAACATCACAGCAATCTTGTGCCCCCTAGTCCTGCCTGCTGTTGATATATCACCACTAACACTACTTTTAGTTCAGCCAGAAACCAATGGAATGGGGCATATTAGGCCAAGGGCACAGGGTAGTGGGGGTAAGGGTCTTAGGAGGGAATCTATGGGCCAGTAAAGTGAGGCCACTGGGTTCACTGTCACCGAGGCCACCATCAATCAAGTCTTGGGATCCCTCCATCAGTTCTGAGACATGATGGGCCAGGTCCTGACAGAGCTCCGGGAGATGAAGCAATTGCAGAGGAAGCACAATGTTCAGATGGAAAATCTGAACTCCAATTTCGGCTCCGTGACAGGGGTGCTGCATTATATTTTCACCCATATGTGCAGAGCTTTTCCAGCAACATCTTCTCCTTTCTGTGGTCCAACCACATCTGGCTCAACTACATCTGCCTAAGCCACAGAAAGGGAGGCCTGCCACAAGAGGAAACAGCTGTACACAACTCAGTCCCTGCAACTGTCGATCCACCCTCCCCCAGGAGGGGACGTTCAGGCACACTACCGGGAGAGGATGGCAATACCTCCACCACCACCACCAACAAGAGACGCAGAACCTAATTTCCTCCAGTGTGTGACGATTCACTCTGTGTACTATTTTCTGGACAGATTTACCTCTCTGATGCCAGTTGTATTTTGGACATTGGATTTAAAACAATTTTGGCTCTGCTATAGTAGTTTCACCATGAATGACTATTTTAAGTTTTTTGTTTGGGTTTTTGATTCCACCCTGTGTTGGTATTTCTTTGGTTATGTTGAAAAAAGCAAAATTTCAAAGTCAAAGACTTGTTGCATTTCATTTCTCAATTGTTTCATCTGTTTTCTTTACATCATAGATTTTAAAATGTAAACATTAAAATGATTGTTTAGTCATAAATAATTTCCATGTAGGTAATGTGTCCCTTATTTTCAAACAAATTAGCAAAAATACCAAAAAACACAGCTATTTAACTAGTACTTTATTAATTTGGAAGAAATAAATGTTTGACATTTTATTCTTAAACATTACAACCCATGCATACACCAAATACTTTTCTCATTTACAATTCCAGGCCTTGCCGCCATGGACTTACTGAATATAATCAAATACATCAGATTAAATAGGCTAACTATTATTGATGTATGTCATCAGCTGGAGCCAGATCTCCTGACCCACAATAGGAATCCCACATCAATAACACTAATATTCTAAATCATGCCAGTACTTAATTTAGTGGCCACAGGATTAATCCAATACAGGGTTGCAGTATCTGGTGCAATGTCGCAAACAACTTTAAGTGTTATGCTACAAGAAGTTCTTTCTACAATGATGACACACATCAACAGCCTCAGATACTTAACACAAAATTAGGATTTTGCAAATATTAAGGGAGATTAGTATACTTTGTTTTAACTACCACATGTGGTCAGAGAAATTTAGCACATATTGGCTCGGTGCCAGCATTCCACAGAAAAACAGCCTAACACAATCTTAAATACTTCAATTCAATCACTGTGCAAGTTGTCTTTGTACAAGATATGTACACCCCAAATATGTGTAAATCTTTCACAGGATCAAGCCATGTTCCCTCTGTACTCTGCAACAGCAGGATACACTGCCAATGCCACAACTTTGAAATGTCTTAATGAAGATGACATAAAGGAACCTAAAACAGATTAAAAAACAATATCAATTAGCTGATTACATTAAAACATTTTCACATAACAAATGAAACATTTTGAGGACACATTTTCTACGAACAATCAAAGATAAACAATGTAAATGAACAGAGTACTCAATGTGTCTAATCTTTCATCAAAACATCTTTGCTCTGTATTTTCCTTAAGCTGCCATTTCTAAAACAATTCCTGCACAGACTATCATCCTGATTAAAGGTTGGTCTAACATGTAGAGTAATAAACTGTAAATATATGCTCACACATATGTGAAGAAGTTATGAATAACATCTTGATGTAAGTCAATTCCTTCCTCTTCACCACTGTCATCTTCATCTGGCATTTAAACATCCTCACCCGGTGGCTCTTGATGATCTCCATACTCTGCAATGTATGGGATGTTTCATCGCAGGGCAATGTTGTGTAACGTGCAGAAAGCCATGGTGATGTGGCAAACCTTATCGGGTGAGTAGAGGAGGGCTCCACCAGTCATGGAAATCTGTCATTTAGGAGCCCAAAAGCCCACTTCACCGGCCACTGTGTTCTTTCATGGGCCTCATTGAAGCAGACTTCCCCATGCGTTGTTGGATTCCTCAGTAGTGCCAAAAACCATGGTCGGTTAGGATGAGCTGAGTCTCCTATAAGAATAAATCAATTTAGACAAAAATATGTAACAATATTTTAGATCATTAAACTTGAAATTAAGCAAACAGTACATTGACAGATTGCACTTACCAACAAGCCAGGCCCTCTCAGGTCCAAGTTGTGACATTTGCAGGGCTATGCTGCTGTTTCTTAATACAAAGGAATCACGGGTTGATCCAGAACAATGCGCACACATGCTTGTGATGTACAAATCTGGTAAGCAGAAAACGTGCACATTGAATGAATGAAAATGCAATTGCTGTAGACTTGTTCTCTTGCGTGTGGTGGCACTAAGGCAATATATATGTCATCACTTGCTCCAACCACAAGTGGTAGGTGACCCAGAGCATTAAAATCTCCCTTCACATTGACAAAATCCTCATTTCATGGAAACTGGATGAAGCTGTTGATGTGTCTCATCACTGAAGTAAGAACTTATTGTAGTACATCACTGAAAGTTGGTTGTGACATTCCACCAGATACTGCCACAATGTATTGGAATGATCTTGAGGCCACAAAATATAGTACTGCCATGATTTTGACTATTGGTGTTATTGGTGTGGCATTCCTATTGTGAGGCAGAAGATCTGACTCCAGCTGATGATATAAATCAGGAATTGTTTGCCTACTCAATCTGAATTATTTGATCATATCCAGTTCTTTCATGTTGGCAAGGTCTGGAAATGGTCTGGACACTTGAGGCTACCATCTCCTCCCTCTCCCTTGGTTCATATGTCTGCATTTAAAATATTAAAAATGTTGTAAATGTTTGATAACACATTTTTAAATTAAAACACCCATTTCATCTTGTTTTCAATAATATATTTTTTAACATAATTATACAGAACATTTTTATGTTTGGTATAATTTTATTGTAAAAATGACTTTTTACTTATGTACTTTTTAAATGTGCAAATAATAAATTTTAAATGTATTATTTACACATTCTTATTTTTTTTTTACATTTCTGCCATTGAAATTTCCATCAATGGTGGTATAAACAGCACCAGGCAAATATTGCATCTACCCACATTTACACTCTACATAACACTTTTTTGTGAAAACAAATGAACAACATTAACATTTTGCATATGTAAACAAAGTTGCCACCATTTTGAGTGGTGATGACGCACTCAAGCACACTATTTCACAAACTCAAATGGCGGCCACCTGACCTCGCTGTCGGGACATTTGCTAAGAGGTGGCCACTGCGGAAGTTAACCGGGTAGTGGATGTGATACTCCACAACGGACAAAGCCATAGGCTAACATGTGGGATAGCAACTTACGAAAGCCAATGGATGTGTCTGTCTCTGTTGACGATTGCGTATGTGGCGTTTAAAAAAAAGCTCACTTGCCTCCTAACATTGCAGCCAACAATACCTCCTCAACTCTTGGTGCTATTTCCAACGCCTGGGAAACCTTTGCATAGGAAAGCAGGTGACAGGGCCCCAGCCTTCTCACCAGGGGAGCTGGAGTTGCTGGCTATGGAGGTCCTGTCCCTGTACAGCCAGCTGTATGGCTCACCAGAAGAACAGGTACATGTAGAAAATGAATATGTAATTCTGACTAACATTTTTTATTTTTTAACACAGGCTAGAATGCCGCTTTTATTTACTGAATGAAGTGCAGTGACTGAAGTTTCTTTTAAAATGACCTAGAACTATGATGGTGTGTATTTTTTAACAGATTATGATTATAGTACACCACAACATTAGTATGGGTTGTGTGTTTGACCCCTAAATTGTATTTGGTATGTATTGCTATGTAGATATATATGTAGATTTTCTATCCAAATGAACATATATATATATATATATATATATATATATATATATATATATCTATATCTATATATAGATATATATAGATATATAGATATTGAAACCAAAGTGCCCTTCAGCATTGGGAGGTCACTCGACAGAGCCTCGCCATACGGCTCCCTGATGCAGCCTGCTTTCCTGCTCCTTTATAATTATGTTCGCCAACGCGTTTCGAGCAAAAACCCCTTCTTCATGGGCTGCCACCAACTGGAACACCTGAGCCTCGCATTCATTTACATTTGCAGCTTTATTGGTTTTCATCACTGCCCCCCAGTGGGTGTATGCTCAGTGCAAATCGTAGTGTATGCTGGGACATAGAGTCCTGAATGCGAGCATCACTATTCACTTAAAGTAAGTTCAAATGTTCTTTTGCATGTTTAAGGCAATTTCATCTCCTATAGTAGGACAGAGCATTTTAGCAGGCTTAAATTGGCATATGAGATATGTATATATGTATATATAAATATTACCTACTGGCGGTCGCCAGTAGGTAGTTATAGTTAGGACCTCGTTGCTATTCAAAAAGTGTTTTTTCTTTTGCCAATATCTTTGGCGCCGTTTGACAAATCTTCGCGAAATTTCCAAAACTAATGGTTCGCTCAGGTCAGCTCCAGTCTTGAAAGTTTTGGGGTGATTCGTCAAGCGGGAGCTGAGAAAAAAGGGGGTCCCTAAACGCTAATTTTCCATGTTAATTTCCATAGCTCCCAGGTGGGCCAGGTCCCGAAGGGAATCAAAAAATATATGTAGTGGGGGCCCGCTGGGGCCCCCGCAGCCCTGGAGACCGCCACCTCCCCGGGGCTTTGCTCATAATGTGTGGGGGGCATGCGGCCCCCTGCAGCCCCGAGGACCGCCACCTCCCCGGGGCTTCAATGTATTTGAAGAGGGGGCCTTGAGGGTCCCCCCAAGTCCCGGGGACCGCCACCTCCCCAGGGCTTAAATAAGTGTGGGGGGGCTCCTGCCCCCCCCACACTGCCCCGGAGACCACCACCTCCTTGGGGCACTAATTAAGATAATGTGGGGGTCTGTTGTGGACCCCCGGCCCCGGGGACCGCCCCCTCCTCGGGGCTATTTACATGTTGGAAGGGGGGCCACACGACCCCCTTCCTGGAGGCCTTCATGGCCCTGGAGACCGCCACCCCCCAGGGCCAGCTCCAGCAATGTCCCAGGGTGCCCACCCCCGGGCCATTGCAGTTTGCAATGACAGGGCGGGAGCACGGCTCCTGCCCTGTCATTGCAAACTCTGCTTTTCTTCATGGAAGCGAGAGCAGGAACCCTGCTCTCGCTTCCATGAAGTGAAGCAGAATTGCTTTTGGACAAGGGGAGCTGCATGTCAGCAGCTCCCCTTGTCCAAAAGCAATGCCGGCTCCCGCAGGAGGCGGGGAGCCGGCTGGGATCACAGGGGAATTGGGACTACTCCCGCAGTCCCCAACATAAGGCAAGGCCCCGGGGGATGGGGTCCCTGGGGCCAGAAGTGGCCCAGGGAAGGGGGGCCACGCGGCCCCCTCCCCTAATTAAAAAAAAAAGAGGCCAGGCCCCGGGGGATGGGGTTGCCGGTGCCAAAAGTGGCCCAGGAAAGGGGGGCCACGTGGCCCCCCTCCCGTTAAATAAATAATAAATAAAAGAGGCCTAACCCCAGGGGATGGGGTCCCAGGGACTGAAATCGGCCTCGGGAGGAGGGCCGTGTGGCCCCTTTCCCATTTTTTTTTTTAAATTAAAAAAAGTGTCAGACCCTGGGGGATGAGGTCCCCAGGGCCCAATAATTACTAAGGGAAGGGGGGCCACACAGCCCCCTTCTAAAAATAAAAAATAAAAGAGAAGCTGGCATCTCACCGGAGGCCCCGCCGCCTCGCTGCACCACTCTTCAAACGCGCCTCCTGGTGCGTTCTGGGTTGGGGGATTAAGTCCCCTAGAATGTTAAGGGTCCTTAGGGGCCAACTAGCCCACCAGGTACCTCCAGTAAGCCCTACACAGCTGAATTGCTGCGAGTGGTCTGAGGCCATGCCCTCTTTTTACACCACTCTGCAAACGTGCCTCTCGGTGCACTGCTGGTGGGGCGATGAGGTTCTCTTGTGTCCTGAGGACCTTAGGACTGAAGTGGACTTCATCCCCTGAGCAGCAGTGTGCTAGGCAGTGCGTTTGCAGAGTGGTGTAAAAAGGGGGCGTGGCCTCAGACCACTCTCAGCAATCCAGCTGTGTGGGGCTTACTGGAGGTAACAGGAGGGCTAGTTGGCCCCCAGGGACCCTCAGGAGGCATGGGGACTTTATCCCCTAACCAAGAGCGTGCCAGGAGGCGCTTTTGCAGAGTGGTGCAGAAAGGGGGCGTGGCCTGTGTCCACCTCTCAGCAATCCTACTATATGGGGCTTACTGGACGTATCAGGTAGGCTAGTTGGCCCCTAAGGACCCCCAGCAGCGAAGGGGAATTCACTCCCCATCCAAGAGTGTGCCGGGGAGCGTGTTTGCAGACTGGTGGGCAAAGAGGGCGTGGCCTGCTTTGAGAACTTAGCAATCCTGCTGTGTGGGACTTACTGGAGCTAATAGGAGGAGTAGTTGGCCCCCACATTTGTCCTTGGGGCCAACTACCCCTCCAGTTACCTCCAGTAAGTCCCACACAGTGGTATTGGTAAGACGTCTTCGGAGGCAGAGCCCCCTTTCTCCACCACTCTGCAAACGCACCTCCTGGCATATTACGGGTTGGGGGATGAAGTCCACTTTGCTCCTTAGGGACTTTGGGGGCCAAGAAGCCCTCCTGGTACCTCCTGTAAGTCCTACGCAGCAGAATTCCTGAGCGCTGGTCGGAGGCCCAGCCCCCTTTCTCCACCTCTCTGCAAACGCGACTACTAGTTAAAGAAGCATTTGCAATGTAATAGGTTTCACATTTGCGAGAGTTAGAGCTATAGGCGTTGTAAATGTAAAAGTGTTTTACTAATGTTTCTTGGAGTGGAGTGGATGTAGGTTGTGTGCAGTGAAATTATGTGGAGATACATTGACTTTGTTGTGGATAGAAGGTATGTGGTATTTAGTGTATAGGAATTATGTAGAGTGGGATTATGTGTTATGGAAAGTAATTATGTGGTATGGTAGTCAGTGTTGTTGAGTGGTAACCTCAGGTTTAGTCTTCCTCGTTTCCATAGAAGCTAAACTATAAACTCAATGAGACAAAAAAAAGAAGGAACCACTGAGGAGCACTTTGGGACCTAGTCAGAGGTATGAGCAGGGCCACTGGAATTATGCGACTGTTTGGCTGCACCGACTTTCGCACAATTATACATTTTTGGCATTTGCCACATAATCCATCATTTGCTGCATAATCTGCAGATTTGAACAAAAAAAACCTTGTTTCTAGCTCAAACGCTACCAAAAATGCAGCAACAAGTGTTACAGGGTGGTGGAAGGCCCTTTGCAAACCTAGAATGGTCACCTGTTACTTATTGCTAAATGTGGGTATTAAATTGGTACTAATGGTGTGCAAAGCACTCTTGCTTCTTTCTGCGCCTCTCCTGCCTCATTCTGCATTTCTGTTGCTTCTTTCTGCACCTTTCTTTTTTTCTAGACTTCTTTTGCCTCTTTCTGCTCATCTCTTCTACTTTCTGCACCTCTCTTGCCTCTTTCTGCACTTCTGTTGCCTCTTTCTGTACCTCACTTGCTTCTTCCTGTACCCCTCTTGCCTCTTTCTGCACCCTTCTTCCCTCTTTCTGCAGGTCTCTTGCCTCTTTCTGCACCCCTGTTCCCTCTTTCTGCACCACTCCTGCCTGTTTCTGCACCTCTCTTGCCTCTTTCAACACTTCTCTTGCCTCTTTATGCACCTCTGTTGCTTCTTTCTGCACTTCTCTTGCCTCTTTCTGCACCCCTCTTGCCTCTTTCTGCACCTCTGTTGCTTCTTTCTGTACTTCTCTTGCTTCTTTCTGCACCTCTGTTGCTTCTTTGTGCATCCCTCTTACCTCTTTCTGCACCCCTCTTCCCTCTTTCTGCACCTCTCTTGCCTCAGTCTGCCCACCTGTTCCCTCTTTCTGCACCCCTTTTGCCTGTTTCTGCAACTCTCTTGCCTCTTTCTGCAGTTCTCTTGCCTCCTTCTGCACCTCACTTGCCTCTTTCTGCAACTCTCTTCCCTCTTTCTGCACCACTCTTGCCTCTTTTTGTACCTCTGTTGCTTCTTTCTGCACATCTCTTGCCTCTTTCTGCTCCCTTTGTGCCTCTTTCAGCACCTCTGTTGCTTCTTTCTGCAGTTCTCTGCCTTCTTTCTGCACCCCTCCTGCCTCTTTCTGTACCACTCTTGCCTCTTTGTGCACCTCTCCTATCCCTTTCTGCACCCCTCTTGCCTCTTTTTGCACCTCTGTTGGTTCTTTCTTCACTGCTCTTGCTTCTTTCTGCACCTCTGTTCCAAATGTTCTGCATCCCTCTTGCCTCTTTCTGCACCCCTCTTACCTCTTTGTGCACCTCTCTTGCCTCAGTCTGCCCACATGTTCCCTCTTTGTGCACCCCTTTTGCCTGTTTCTGCAACTCTCTTGCCTCTTTCTGCAGTTCTCTTGCCTCCTTCTGCACCTCACTTGCCTCTTTCTATACCTCTGTTGGTTCTTTTGCACTGCTCTTGCTTCTTTCTGCACCTCTCTTGAAAATTTCTGCACCCCTCTTGTCTCTTTCTGCACCCCTCTTACCTCTTTCTGCACTTCTCTTGCCTCTGTCTGCACCCCTGTTCCCTCTTTCTGTACCTCTTTTGCCTGTTTCTGCAACTCTCTTGCCTCATTCTGCAGTTCTCTTGCCTCCTTCTACACCTCTATTGCTTCTTTCTGCACTTCTCTTGCCTCTTTCTGCACCCCTGTTGCTTAATTCTGCACTTCCCATGTTTCTTTCTGCACCTGTTTTGCTTCTTTCTGCACCTGTCTTTCCTCTTTCTGCACCTCTCTTGCCTCTTTTTGCACCTCACTTGCCTCTTTCTGCACTTCTCTTGCTTCTTTCTACACCTCTGTTGCTTCTTTCAGCAATTCTCTTGCTTCTTTCTGTACTTCTCTTGCCTGTTTCTGCACCTCTCTTGCCTCTTTCTGCACCTCACTTGTTTCTTTCTGCACCCCTCTTGCCTCTTTCTGTACCCCTCTTCCCTCTTTGTGCAACTTTCTTGCCTCTTTCTACACCTCTCTTCCCTCTTTCTGCACCACTCTTGCCTCTGTCTGCACCCCTGTTCCCTCTCTGTACCTCTTTTGCCTGTTTCTGCAACTCTCTTGCCTCATTCTGAAGTTCTCTTTCCTCCTTCTACACCTCACTTGCCTCTTTCTGCAACTCTGTTGCCTCTTTCTACACCTCTCTTCCCTCTTTCTGCACCACTCTTGCCTCTTTCTGTACCTCTGTTGCTTCTTTCTGCACTTCTCTTGCCTCTTTCTGCACCCTTCGTGCCTCTTTCAGCACCTCTGTTGCTTCTTTCTGCACTTCTTTTGCTTCTTTCTGCACCCCTCCTACCCCTTTCTGCACCCCTTTTGCCTCTTTTTGCACCTCTTTTGCTTCTTTCTGCACTTCTCTTGCTTCTTTCTGCACTGCTCTTGCTTCTTTATGCACCTCTCTTGCAAATGTCTGTATCCCTCTTGCCTCTTTCTGCACCCCTGTTCCCTTTTTCTGCACCTTTCTTGCCTGCTTCTGTACCTTTCTTGCCTCTTTCTGCACCTCTGTTGCTTTTTTCTGCACTTCTCTTGCCTCTTTCTGCACCTCTCTTGCCTCTTTCAGCACCTCTGTTGCTTATTTCTGTACTTCTACTGCATCTTTCTGCATCCCTCTTGCTTCTTTCTGTACCCCTCTTGCCTCTTTGTGCACCTCTCCTGCCTTATTCTGCACCTCCCTTGCCTTTTTCTACAGTTCTCTTGCCTCTTTCTGCACCTCTTTTGCTTCGTTCTGCACTTCACTTGCCTCTTTCTGCACCCCTCATGCCTCTTTCTGCACCTCTGTTGGTTCTTTCTGCACTGCTCTTGTTTCTTTCTGCACCTCTGTTCCAAATTACTGCATTCCTCTTGCCTCTTTCTGCACCCCTCTTCCCTCTTTTTTTACCTCTCTTGCCTCAGTCTGCCCACTTGTTCCCTCTTTCTGCACCCCTTTTTCCTGTTTCTGTAACTCTCTTCCCTCTTTCTGCAGTTCTATTGACTCCTTCTGCACCTCTGTTGCTTCTTTCTGTACCTCTCTTGCAAATTTCTGCACCTCTCTTGCCTGTTTCTGCACCCCTCTTGCCTCCTTCTGCACCTCTGTTGGTTCTTTATGCACTGCTCTTGCTTCTTTCTGCACCTCTCTTGCAAATTTCTGCACCTCTCTTGCAAATTTCTGAACCCCTCTTCCCTCTTTCTGCACCTCTCTTGCCTCTATCTGCACCCCTGTTCCCTCTTTCTGCACCTCTTTTGCCTGTTTCTGCAACTCTCTTGCTTCTTTCTGAACTTCTCTCGCCTCTTTCTGTACTCAAATGGGAAGTGCAAGCTGTCAAGTTTAAAGGTCTGCATGCTCTCGTGACTGAGGTATATGTCTACTTGTATATGTATTCTTACATGTGTTATGCATCTGAAGATGGTAGCTTAAAAAGTGGCTAACTTCTCCTATATGTGGTCAATTTTTCTCAGTTCTGCTCTGTCATTCGGTTGCACAGGCAGAAATGTCTTATGTATATATGTGTTATAGAGCCCCTCAAATATACTATTGGATACCCATGTGCCCTGTATTGTGAGCAGAAAGAAATGCATACACCTTTTTTTACACAAATTTACAGAGTATGCAGCTTGAAACACAGGTATTTAAGTATTTCTATGTTTATTTTTATGTAACATGTCACTCTGTAAAAGCAGAGACACGCATGCATACCTTCACGAACTTGGTCAGACTTACAACAGTGATGTACTTAGGATTGCTGTTTTATATTTGGTAGGCCTAACATTCTGAGCAGTCAATTAATAGTGAACCTTCAAGAGAAAAGTGAGGTTTAAGACATCTTCAGAGAAGGATTAGTGATTAGGGTACTTTGTATGAGTCTGTTGTAAGGTACAGTCAAAGTAGGCCTCTTTCTGCACCTCTGTTGGCTCTTTCTGCACATCTCTTGCTTCTTTCTGCACCTTTCTTCCTCTTTCTGGACTTCTGTTGCCACTTTCTGCATTTCTCTTGCTTCTTTCTGCACCTTTCTGCCTCTTTCTGCACCTCTCTTGCCTCTTTCTGTACTTCTCTTGCTTCTTTCTGCGCCTTTCTTCCTCTATCTGCACATGTCCTACCTATGTAGGCATAGTTAGAAATTAGCATTTAAAAAACCTTAGAAATTCACTGAAAAAAACTGAGGTTTCAGGGACGTTATAGTTAGGGATTAGCATTTAAAAAACCTTAGAAATTCACTGAAAAAACCACAGGTTTGAGGGATGTTATAGTTAGGGATTAGCATTTAAAAACCTTAGAGATTCACTGAAAAAAACACAGGTTTCAGGGACATTATAGTTAGTTGGACATTTCACTGAGTTTCACTGATCAAAAGTAGCTCGTCAGAAAATGTTGTAGACCCCTGGCATAGATGATGTCAGTGCCCTGGAGTAGTCAGATAAGGACATGACAAGGGATAAGGGCTCGCAACAGGTTACTACAATATTGTTGTGTTGTATTAACATTTTTAAAGGAAAATGCAGTTGGAATGTTTTACTAATGATTGTGATTGATTTCTCAAAATTGTGTTACATCAATACAAACAAACCAAAAGTCACAAAACATATTTTTCTTTTCTTTTTCTGTATCCATACAGGTCAACTCCTATCAAAAGAAAGCAATCTGGAAGGCCATCGCCAAGAAGGTGCGGACCTCGGGGATCTACAAGTGGTGCAGCATACATTGCCGGAAGAGGACCTATGAAGCTGGACCAAAAAGTCAGCTGAAGTCCAGCTCGGCCAGTTCTCCCAACATAGGAAGCATGCGAGCCCCACCATCACCCCCCAAATGGCCTGTTTTCGTGCAGTGGCCTATCCCCAGCTTGATGGGCAGTTACAAGCCCAACATCAGCATCAATGAAGTAAGTTATTTGTGGAGTTTTCCATGTCACCTAACTATTTTTTGTTACAGCAGTAAATTATGGCATCAACATAAAGGTTGACACTTGCCCTTTGCACAAGAAGAGTTCTTGAAGGTGTAATTTTTCCACAAGATGTATGATAATGTGTTTTGTATGTGAAGGTGTGGAAAATGATTCCACTATTTTTATGTTCAGTACCAAAGGACTGCCTAAACAATAAATATGCATGAGTTCTTAGATTTAAAGTTATGATTTTGTCAGGTGTTATGCTCCGTCACAATTGTGAAGGATGCTATATTAGCCTTATTACAGGTGACATAGCATTAAATGCACTTCTGATACAATTGATGTTCCAAATGACACATTGGTAAGTTGGTATTATAAACAAACAATAGTGATCATGTGAGCCAAAATAGCTAGAAACATTGGATTTGATGCCTACATTTTGATTAAAAGCATCTCACAAATATGTTTTGAATCAAAAAGACTATTTAATTTATGTTAAAAGTAACAGATTTGCATGATGTCTTCTTACTCCTTTACAAATGTGCATGTAAGCCTGTCTGTTTTTTGAGAAAAGATTTTGATAGACATACATTTTTTGAAAAAACATATAGGAATATGTGCAGATTGGTGACAGAGTAACAGATATCCAAAAAATGTCCTTTGTTATGTCCAGATGATAAATCAATGACAAACAAAAAATAAGATACTTAAAGGGACTTTTGCAGATGGAATATTCCGTCACATGTATGTTGGAGTATCCCCTCTTGAAATCTCAAAACCAGGCACAACTCATGGCTCATTATGAAATCGTCAGAACGCATCAAGGTTTGATCTAATGCATATTTTGATTAGCATTTTAATTTTTGAAATAAAAATTCTATATGAATCAGTGTATGAAATATTTACTGTGATGTTATACCAATGTTTGCCTAAAGTGAAAGGCTGCATTTATTTTTAATATATCATAAATGATAGATGATAAATGATATAGGTGCAGTAATGGGAATTTACAAAATTTTGACCAAATGGTTTCTGAAGATGTTTCCTACATGCATGAGATAATGATAATAATGAACCAAAGTTTGGAAGCTTTGAAGCAGGTGAAATCTTAAAATTTTGGAAATGTTTATTTCAGTTCTATTTACATAGATGCAATAAAGCTATTGTATATGTCTTTTCAGCATCTTCAGGAGCAGGTAAAGGGGACAATGATCATGAAGGCGGTAAAGTAGCTGGCCACTGTGTTTGGGTGGTGAGACCATCGACACTGATCAACACAGTGGCATGGAGGGTGGGGGACTGGAATGGAGGCCACCAGCTCTTCAACAACTTCACAGGCCCCCACAAGCGACCAGTCCCTAGTGGTGGCGGACTCTACAGATACTGTACCACCTGCATCCTTGTCCGCCACCAACATACCCATCTCCACTCTCCCTCTTCCTCCCTCTAGTTGGCCATACCCACTCCCCTAAAAGTCCTGTGGTCTCCTTTGCCATAAGCACCTCACCCCGTGCCCCTGTCACCCAGGATGTGCTGACTGTGGAGGCTATCGACCTCTTACATAGCATCTCTGTAGTCCAGACTGTACTTCTGAATGACATCCAGGTTCTTAGTTACCAAATGAAAACTAATAGTAGCATACCTGGAAGCCATTCGTAGTGCTATGTCTGGCCTGCAGAGATAATTTGCAGGACTAGCCTCCTCACTGACCACACCCTTCCAACCAGCCCAACCTTGTGCCCCAACTCAGATTCCTTCCTCGTCCCAATTCCAAAGCACACTCACTTCTTTGCAGGCACAAACTCCAACACACACAAGCAGCGCACACATGCATAAGCAAAAACACAAAGCACATAAGCAAATACCAAAAAAACATATAGACACTTTTGACACTACACCCACAAGCACCACAGCCCCCACCATACCCACAAGCACCAGTACAAACACAAGCACCAGCACACCTATAACCACCAGCACCACAGCCACCAGCACACCCACCACCATACCCACAACGACCAGCAAACCCACAATATCCAGAACACCCACAACCACCACAACCACCACCATACCCACAAGCACCAGTACAAACACAAGCACCAGCACACCTATAACCACCAGCACCACAGCCACCAGCACACCCACCACCATACCCACAACTACCTCCACACCCACCACCATGCTCACAACTACCACCACACCCACAAACACCACAACCACCACAACCACACCAAGCACCTGAAGAGCAGACTCATCCAAACACACACCTACATTAACCCTGGGCGTAGTACTACGCTACACTCACGGAGCATGCATAGTTTGTGCTACTACGCATTACGCAAATTGCACATAGCACAGTGCAAAATCTGTGCTAAACACATAGCGTAGCAGCAAAATCATCAACACCTACAAATGCTTTGATAAAGCAATTTTACATGCTAAAATGCATATAACCAATTCACAAAAGTGAACTTTGACAATGAAAATATTAGGCAATGAGAGAGGTGATGATTTTGGGTTCCCCCCTAACCTAGGGGGAGGACCAAGCAGATGCCTTGAACACAAAGAGCATATCATGCTGAACGATTCAGTGGTGGTCCCTTCCTCCTAGGACCACCCCAAGCACAGTTATGGGAAAAAATACAATCCCAACCAAAGGCCCTGCAAAGCATTATGGGACGAGATTAGCAGTGGGCAGTGAATATTATAGTGTCCAATATCAAAATAATTCTACAAAGAGCTGCAGTTCAACTAGTTGTTACTAGATGTCCCTCACGAGTCAAATGCAAAAGCATTGAAATTATTATTACATCAAGCTGCAGTTCCACTAGTCGTTACTAGATGTCCCTCACGAGTCAAATGCAAAAGCATTGAAACCCTTTCGTGAGGGACATCTAGTAATGACTAGTTGAACTGCAGCTCTTTGTAGAATTATTTTGATATTGGATACTATAATATTCACTGCCCACTGCTAATCTCGTCCCATAATGCTTTGCAGGGCCTTTGGTTGGGATTGTATTTTTGCCAATAACTGTGCTTGGGGTGGTCCTAAGAGGATGGGGCCACCACTGAATCGTTCAACAAGATGTGCTTTTTGTTTTCAAGGCATCTGCTTGGTTCTCTCCCTAGGTTAGGGAGGATCCCAAAATCATCACCTCTCTCACTGCTTGTTAATTTATTGTTTTCACTTTTGTGAAATGACTATATGTATTTTTGCATATAAAGACAGAGATACTTAATTTATCATAACTTGCACTGTGCAAGATGTTCTATGCACTATTAGCATAATTTGCATAGCTGAGTGTAGTTCAAAGTGTACTTCGCTTAGCTACGCATAGTGCTACTATGCAAACTACGCCCAGGGTTAACCTACATGCAAACCAACACCCACCAAACACAAATGCACACCCTCATCTGAATACAAAACACCTGAGAAACCACACACATCCAACCAGACACACATGCAACTGTAAAACATACACCCACAGGCACCACAACCACACCAACTACCTCAATAGCAGATTCATCCAAACCCACACATACACGCAAACCAACACCCACCAAACACCTGAGAAACCACACACTTTCAAACATATACCAGACCCACATGCAACTGCAACACATATACCCAGACACCACAACCACAACAACCACCTCAACAGTACACTCATCCAAACCTACACCCTCACACAAGTGCACCTCCACGCAAACCAAAACCCACCAAACAGAAACATATACAGTCACCCGAACAACATACACCAGACCCACATGCAACTGCAAAACCAACAGACACACGCACATCACACACTGCAGCTCCCTCTACCTCCCAAACCCAATCCTTTCCCATTCCTCCTACCCATACTCCTCTTCCTGAATTCATGTCTTACCTGGCCATAACCCCTGTCAAACCCAAACCCACCCCTCCCAAGAAAGGTCCTTGAGGTGCCTGCTCCGTACTCACTCAATGCCCTTCCTTAGGAGCTTCCCTTTTGGCAGTCTGTTTAGGAGGCAAGTTTGGGGCAACACTCCGACATCATGTCTTTGTGACATTTACTTTTTTTACAATTTTATGTTTTGAAATAAAATATTGATTCGAGGGAAGTATCTAATTTCGTAATAGAAAAATATTTAAATTTTACCAAGTTTGTCCTGACATTACTTTTCATCTACTATACTTTGATTCCTACAAATGTGATTTTCATATTTTAACTTAAAATTATGACAGAAAATGCAACAGTTTTTTTAATTGGCTAATTTGTAAAGTCCATACACTAGTAAAAAAAAAGTATGTGATGGACATTTAAAAATTTGGTGCAAGCATTCATCATGATGATGGAGAGTAACATCAACAAATGGATTTGTCATATTTTTTTAAAGTGCTAATACAGATGTGTTTATTTGTAGTTGATAAGTGAGGAAAATAAACACATATGCATTGCACCTTAAAATAATAATGACACAAATAACATTTAATGAAATACAGGAAATGCACTAGACAAGGGGAAATGTTAAATTGAAAAATATATTAATTGATTAAAGTTTGGGACTAACATTGATTTTACAGTTATTATTTTTTTAAAACGTTTCACCTTGTCAAGTGCAATTTCTACCTATTTCATTTCAATTATCCCAATAATGTGTAATGCATATATTTATGATTTTATAGTTTAGGAAAAGTAAGTTAATACACCTGTACAACTTGCACCATATTTAAAAATACAATAAAATTATACAGGTGTGCTTCTTAAACTTTCTTAAACAACAACATTACACACATATGCATTACACATTGGTATGGTATTGCTTGTAAGAGATATTTCAGCATGCATGAGTCCAGATCAAATGTAAGCAGAAAAGTCAAAAGGTAACAAGTTATAATAGAAGCTTACCTTTGATTCCAGTGACGACGGTGTTGATTTCCTTTGTGGTCAAGTAGCAGCAGTAAATGCAGGACCTGAACGATGGGCTCCATGATGGAAAAGGAAGTTTGAAACAGAAAGAAGGTAAAGTTTCGGCCTTATATCCATTTTAATCCGCCAGCTCAGGAATGGAGGTTTTCCCACCACAGTATAGCAGGAAGGCACATCGTGATTGGCCCGGCAGACAAACTGGGTGAACTCCATCCAACAGCCGCTTTTGCCTATGGCACCGTCAACATGGGTGGACAAATCTGGCATAAACTGTGGCACTCTGACAGTCTTTCGTCTATCAACTCGCCAGGATCTAAATAGAGTGGGTGGACCGCCTAGTAGGTGGGTGGGGAATCTGATGGAAAGACAACAGCTGTACCCATTCTACCAAGATCTAAATCAGGCCCTTAGTCCCCTGTCCTAAGCTTTCAAAAAAACACTATAAAGGGACAGGGTAGGGATATTCAGTCTCCTAGGCCTAGTGGGAAGGCCCAGAGGGCAAAATAAAATTTAAAAAAGTCAGATTTTGCCACGAGCCAGCAGGACTCTTACAGGATCATGGCAAAAACAAAAAACATCTGCCTCCATTTTTTTTAACTATATGGGAAGGGAGACATAGGTAGGGTCTCCCTCCCTTTGACCATTTTTGGCCACACAGCCCCTCCCCAAGCCAATTTTGGCCCCAGATCCATCTTCCAGGACCCAATTCAATTGTTTGGAGGAGGAGGGCACGCAGCCCACCTCTCCAAGCAGTATTTGGCCCTGGGGACCCAATTCCCTGCGGCCTAATGTACTTTTTATGGGGAAAGGGGGCTGAGAGGCTCCCTTCCCCTATAAAATGCAACAGGCTTTCTGTAGATTACATCACTGATGACAACATCCAGTGGCTGTGAGTGTTTTAAAAAAGTTTATGAGTGTTAAATATATATACCAAGGTGTATTGGTGAATCAGCGGGGGTATGCCCTACGCCAAATCAAAAGGGCTGGAATGCGCTGTATTAATGAAATACAGTGCATTCCTGTCCCTTCTGCCTGCATCAGCGTACACATTGGTGTAAGGGTGTCTGTGTTGTTGGCATGATTATTTTTGTGCAGGAAGGGGCACCTTCCTGCACAAAAACAATTGTTAAGCCTCCCTTGAGGAGACACACGGTTTTGATGCATCCCCAGATCTATGCTGTGTGGTGAATCTGGGAATGTGTCAAATGCCATGAGCATTGACTGGGAACACCCACCGCAACGCCCATGGCACGTCTCCCCGACGCAGTGTGAGGCAACACAGTGACTTGCGCTGCGTTGCCTTACACCCTGTCTACGAGGCTATGAAAAGCCACACAAGGTGGATTTTTGTGGCCTCGTAGATTTGGCTCTGCACTCTGCACCACCAATAAACCCCATAGTGAGGAGTCTGCAACTAATTTAAGCTAATGCGATTGTAGAAATTCAACTGGTCTTGCCTAACGGTTACAGCAGCTCGCGTCATGTAGAACGATTGATATTGTCACATGGGGGCCAGTGCACAGCATGTGGGGGCCAGCACACCACAATCAGCGTGTGAGCGTGACTGGCTTGAGACACTCTTTGCATTGAGGCAGCAAAGGTGCGGACACATCGCCTTTAGAAACAAAGGCAAGCCCATGCACATCACGCTCACCGAAAAAGCCAAACTCCCTGTGGAAAATTTCATTATACAATGCTTTGGGGGCCATCTTAGAAGGTTGGGCAGTCCTCCAAAGACTTACATGGTAAATAAGGCATACCAGTGAATACCAGTGAACATTTCAAAACACAATTGCAGAGGCAATAAACCCAGCGGCGACATTCAATGACAGCATTGTACATACAGTTCATAAAGAAAACTCAACATCGTGACGGGCACATCTTTGAAGTGAGTGCCTACTGCGGTGATGGGCATACCTTTGGAGCAAGTGTTTGATTAAAACCATGCAGTAAGTTGTATGAGTATGCACGGTTGAAGACACACATAGAGATAGACTGCTTTATACTGTGATAGGCACACCCTGAGACTCAGTGCCTTTAAGGCAGTGCCTGATATTATTTATCAGACATTTTCATCACAGTGATAGGCACACCTCCTTGAGACTTAGTGCTTTTACTTAATATATATATTCATAAGTGGTGATAGGCACACTATCAGACACTTCATATTGGCTAGATTTTGTACTGTGAGTCTTGTGATACCAAGTCACAATGGAAGCAGCAATTATACCTCTGACGTTATTCCTCTCAGAACATGGAGCTCCATCAATTGAGTGGGAGGAGTTGGTAAAGATATTCGAAACTTAAATTGAGGCTTTAGATAGGAGAGCGCTTAGAGCATCAAGTAAAAACCTTATTGTTAAGTACATTATGCAAGGAAGGCCAGCATGTCTTCAAGTACTTACCAATAGCTGTACGAAACGATGGACAACCTATTGCCAATGTATATTTAGAAGACAAGGCAAGATTAGAGAAGCGATTTGCAAAAGAAACAAACAAACACAGTTATGTGTAGGCATAGGTTTTACACCCAACCACAGAAACAGTAGATCAATTTGTTGTAAGATTGCGTGAACTATCAGTAAAAGCCACTTTGGAGCCATAAGGGATGAAATGATATCAGATCAATTAATTGTACAGTGCAGGAATAGGAGAGGTTGCGGGTGGCAAAAACCCATCATTAGGATGCTATTGAAATAGCAAAGGTGGTAGAATAGTCTGACCAGTGTATGAAAGAGATGGAAAAAAGACAGTAACATGAGTGTATCATATATTGAGCAGGAAGATGTATCGGAACTCAACGCTGGCAAAGGGAATTCTAAACTAACTTAGGAGGTGTTTGATAAGGAAAACACAAGCAATAGTGTAAGTACTTTTAAACGGGTTGAGACTCATAAGCAACCTGGGGAAAATGTGTACTAGGTGTAGAAGTAGTCTGCATAATTCTGACTTCAAGAATTGCTTTGCCATTGGGAAAGAGTGTAGGCAATGTGGCAGTAAGGCACACTTTGCCTGTATGTGTAGGATGTATAACAAATACAAAATAGCAGCAGGACAAGAGAGCAGAGAGGATGCTGACATTGAAGAAAACAGGATTTTATCTGTATCTGATGGTAAGGTTGGCATGGGAAGGCGGTGTAGACCTAAGCTACGTTCACTATTAAGGGTACATTCTGGATCTCTTTATACAATAATTCCAAGAGAGATGTTTATGCAACAATGGCCAAAGGTGTGATAAAGCGGGATTCTTATCTTATCTCACCATCACTAAGAATCCTCAGGTCGCCAGAATCTTTTTACCTGCTGAATAGTGTGTAGGGAAGAAAATCCATTTCGGTTATGCAACAATTTAGAATCCAGTTTACCTTAAAAGACCACTGACTCCAAATTCAATTTTGTGGGTTTATTACAGCCAAGAATAACTGCACATGCAAGCATCTCAACACGAGGTTAAAGAAATAGATGGGCACTAATACAAACATCATCCTACCCAGGAGTCTCATCCGACTCAGGATAAGAAGAATCGTTAGCTCCAAAAGTATTAAACAAACAATAACTGCTCCAATCTCTATATTATTCTTCATTTACCTAAATAAGCATAAACCATTAAACTGTCCCTACTCTACCACTAAGGTGACATCCCTACTTAACGAATTTCCCCAGGCAAGAGTAAAAGAAAAGGTGTCAGCTGTGAAGACTTCCTAAGAAGTGCACTCACTAAGCATTTCGAGCTCGTTCTAAGATGCTCCTTCCTAATAGATCTCTCTCTCTCTGCCCTTCTCTCAGGTCTCCTCTACCTCCTCTCTCTCCCCTCCCTCGGGGCACTGTCCCTAATACAAAATCCACATACAATTGAACACGCCCTTGTCACGCCTCTTCGGCCAGGTCTTCCTTCTCGTACTTTTCCATCGAAACTCTTACTTCATCCAGGACGGTTACAGCGACCTTGAGTCCCAGGCACCTTCTCTGCTGAAAGTATCATCCCTACATTCCAGTATACTCCCATCCCAATAGCTCCCACCACTCTAACTCCTAAAACAAAGAGCCAGTCTTTCGCTAACGAGGCATGTGTCCTTGCACCTGCAACAGAAGATACATTTCAACAGACTTTCCCTCTGTACAAATCTACCAACTGTGCCCAGAGAGCCTTTCCAAGAGAACACCTTCTCTCTGCCTACAAAATAAGCTAACATAAAAAACGAACAGGCCTTCCCTTGACGTATATGCAGTCAGGCCTTTACACATTTTAAACACACAATTCTTTATTACTTCTTCAAACATAGGCTCATACATTTCATATGCAAAAATAACTACACTTGCAACTTAATATCAAACACGTAACTACTACATTTTTAACTACACATGAAATAAGTCATCTATGCATAATTTTAAACGCATTTCAATGATGCACTACATTTGCATAATTATAATGGCACAACTACTCTCCTATTCACTCTAATAATGCGATTCAAATTACATTTTACTAGGCACTCATTAATATATGTCTAGGTATATGCGGGTGCGGACTAACGGTGATTATGATGCACCCTTACAAATTTCACGAGAATATGGCGCTCTATCAGTTCCCCCCTTTGATGACTTCTGTCATCACATCTTTACAACTCCCTTGGAGAAAGAACCGGCCTAAACAGAACTTGTTGCCATTTTCCCCTGTCGGAATCTCTCCAAACTCTTAATATTTCGATAGTGACTGTCCTGCAGTCTAGCCATTCTCGTCTCATTTTCTCTCAAAGCCCTCTCAGCTCTTCCTGCTCGATACCACTTGTATGCTCTGATCAAACCCCACAGACAAACCACACAAACCACCACAATAATGAGAGGTCTCAGAACATAGCCAAGGAATCCCTTTCCCAAATTTGCAAACCAGCTTCCCACTTGACCAAATCCTTTGCCAACTTTCTCCCAAACTCCCTCTTCAGTCAAATCCGCTATTTTCGTATGGATCGTAGTGATGTTACTTATATATTTCTCCAGATCCTTGCTGTGGTCTGGTATATAAGTGCAGCACTCTTGAACCTTCAACATTTTACAGACTCCGCCCTCTTTTGCCAATAGGACATCCAAAGCAAGACGATTCTGCAAAACCATTGTCCTTATCGACAACATCTTTCCATCCACAAGTATCAACGACTTTGCTATATTCATTGATAATTCATCAACCACAGTCGCCAATCTCCGGACCTTCACATCATTCAAGATCACTCCCAAACTTGGTATCATTGAACCAAAGATATCCCCTACTACAGCTCCTGCACTCGTACCTCTCTTCACTCTTGAATGCTTTCCACCTTCCAAAAGCTCCAAATCATCTGCATGGTAGATCTTTGGAAATATTATTCCCAAGTAACATGTACCATACCAGTTTGCTGGCAACCTCACATAAGCATTCATTCCACACACAAAATACACCGTAGGTATCACTTGTACAGGACCTTGCAGAAAATTCTTTGCTGAATCCTCCATAGTGAAAACATGATCACACTCGCTCTGTCCCACAGAGACCTTATCATTTTAGATCTGCACACGTCTCACACACAACTTTCCCTTTTGGCCCATATCCAATGCTATAGGACCATAACTTCCTTTTGTTCGGTGCAATCTCTCCTCGTCTGTCCAATCTACAGGACTATCTCCAGTGTGTCGTGTTTGTGTTAACATTCTATATCTATCTTCTACCTGATCTACAAACTTCTTCTCTACTTCTGTTAATGCACATGTTAAATTATGTCTATGGGCATAAACTGTATCTAAAGTCGAAGTCGGTATGAAGTACTTTCCAAGTCTATCTTCCGCCTTGTAATAATCATACTTGTTCAAATGTTTATGGGCAGGAACCTCTGAAAGCACGGCGTCATAGTTGGAAAAGAAGTACTCATAGTGACCTCTCCCATAAAACACGCTCAATAACAAACTACACGAAATTTCATAAGTCAGTGGAAGATGGTGATATCTAATACCCTCATCCACTGAAGCTGGCAACTGCATACACACATAACAATCTTTCGCATCCATCACATCTACATACTCATATAGCAGCTTGGCATACGCATTAAGCTTAAAATCACTTCTAGACAAATCTACATGCAACCTACGACTCTCTTCTATTAGCAAAGCTCTGTCAGCTCCTATGTTTCCCTCCTTTTTGCTAGGTGTAGTGGGTGTTGGAGTCCCTGGCACCCCCTTCACTGCTAGCTCGTGTGGAACCACATATGAAACTACAACTACTATGATTATAGAAACTATCACACCCCCTATAAATGTGCCTACAATCAATTTGGATCTACGATGTGGATCTCCAGCCTCCATGATCTTGAAAGTTCTCAAAGTTCTGGATTTCAGCAACGAACACTCAAAAAGTCTCTGTCTCCTCCACACCTGACTTGCTTAACCCGTTCGAGCAACACTCCGAAACCTCTGGAAATCCCCCTTTCGACTACAGTTTCTTATTTACATAGTCCAGAAAAAGACTTCCCTAAGCTCTCGTTCCTCTTCGGTGGAAAGTCCCTAAGTTTATTCTTCTTCCACTCGGACCTAGGTTATCTTCTTCTTTAGGCTTTTATTTACAACAGTTTGTACTCAATCCACAATAAGATCAGCTGCAAGCGCTTCTAGAACATGATACAAAAGTTCAAGACGAAGAATTATCATTTCATGTGAAGGCGGCTCAAATCCAAATGACGGAAATTCGAGTCGATGCAGAACCAATTCTCAGACTTTACTCAGAAGCGGGGGATTCGGAACCGTGAGGGTCAGTATTCCTTCGACTTCGAGCCCTGGCACTAACAGCACCACCTTCAACACCATGTTCGGGCTCTTGCTGACCACCTGCACGGACCTCAGCCTCCCCGAACTCACTACCCCCAGCATTAGTCACTGTGTAAGTCCACTCCGGGGTAGCGTATCTCTGGCAAGGTACTCTCGTTCTTTTCGACCTCCTCCAACCCTCTTGAGTCTGCTCTCCGTCACTCACTTCCGTTTCAGACGTTTCAGACACTGGAGCAAGATCTCTTTCGGGTGCCAACCTCAGGTTCAGTTGTCTCTGTCTCTCTGGCCAAGCCTCCTCAGTTCTGGTCGTTCTTCCGCTTTCCCCCTCTATACCCTGTGCACCACTTCCTTCTTCTGCTGAATTTGACTCTACTCCACCCACAACAACACCTCTGTCATCCGAGTCAGAGTCGAGGTTCTGGTTGTCGGGACCCTCTTCAGCTTGCTCTGGTGCACAACCAGCTGCATCAGCGGCCCTCACAGCTTGACTTGTCCTCTCATGTGGCCCTGCCACATCAGCTGGATTTTCATTCACGAGAGGAGCTGTTTCTTCCGAGGGTGCTGAAACTCTGCGGGTATGGGAAGCATGCACCCAGTGCGGCAATCCTACACACTTCACTGCTGTGTTCGTTACCAGTATTACCTGGTACGGGCCTCGCCACCGAACGTCCAGACAGCTCTTCCTCACGTGCTTTCGGACAAGCACCCAGTCCCCTGGACACAGGTCGTGGCACAGATCACTCGAGACCGGAACAGCTGCAGTTTGCACCTGCTGGGACACAGAACGGACCACATCAGATAGTCCTTTACAGTAATCGAGAATCAAGTCATCAGTGATGTTTATCAAAGCTGTAGCTGGTACTGCTGGCAACCGCATTGCCCTCCCCATCAAGATCTCATGGGGAGACAACCCAGTTCTCCTGTCGGAGACACTGCGAAACTCATAAGCACAAGCAGCAGGGCGTCAGGCCACTTCAGAGACGTTGACGAACACATTTTTGCCATTCTTGCCTTCAAGGTTCCATTAACCTGTTCCACTATCCCAGAAGCCTCTGGTCGATAACTGCAATGTAATCTTTGATCAACATTCAATACAGCACAAAGCAGCTTCATGATTTCACTGTGGAAGTGTGTTCCTCTATCCGATTCCAAAGAGGTCGGAAAACCAAACCTCGGGATGAGTTCCCTCAGCAATAACTTAGCCACTGTGAGGGTGTTACACCTGCGTGTTGGGTAAGCCTCCACCCACCGTGAGAATACACACACAACCACCAAAATGTACCTCAACCCATTGCACTTGGGCATCTCTACAAAGTCTAGCTGCATCCTATTGAAGGGTCCTCCTGACCTTCCAATGTGACTCAATGTGACCACAGTCTTCTTTCCAGCATTCATCTGTTGACACATAACACACCTCTGACAAACTGCTTCAGCAATCGCACGAAATCGTGGGTTATACCACGTCTGTCTAAACACACGCATCATTGCATCTCTACCAAGATGTATCGGTCCATGTATCAGTCTCGCCATCGGGCTCAGCAGATTCTCTGGCAATACCGCCCTCCCATCACTGGAAACCAAAACATCCACATCCCCTCTTTCACATCCCGTGCTGACCCATCCATTCCGTTCTTGGTCTGAAACTTCATCCTGCAGGCGCTTGAGTTCCTCCCAAGTGTCTGCCATGGCCAACATCATGTTGAGCTCGGTTCTTTCTTGGCTCTCTCCTGTGTAACCCTCTGTAAATATGCATCCTTGTTCTGCACAGAAACGGGCAACTTCCTCAGCATAGTTATTTCCCAAGGAAACAAAATCATCCCCCTTTCCATGCGCAGTGCACTTTACAACTGCGATTTCCTTCGGACATTGCAATGCATCTAGCAGTTGTCTTACATGTTCTCCATTCCTAATGGGTGAACCAGATGATGTCAAGAATGCCCTCTGTGACCATAACTGTCCGAAGTCATGAACCACACCGAACCCATACTGGCTGTCAGTGTAGATCGGGATTCGGATTTGATCAGCGGCCAAACAGGCACGAGTCAAGGCGATGATCTCAGCTACCTGCGCGGAGTGTACTCCTTCTAGGCAAGCGGCCTCAACCACTCCTGAAATGGGACATACAGCAAACACTGCTCTCAGTTGACCAACACTGTCTCTTAGGCATGAACCATCGACAAAGAAAATTTCATCTGGGTCAGTCAGTGGTTCATCGACAATGTCAGGTCTCGGTTTGGTGCACAGTTCAGTCACATCAAGACAATCATGGTCCGCACAATCTTCATCATCTGTATTCGGTATGGGCATTAATGTTGCAGGGTTTAAAATGGAGCACCTTTTCAGAGTCACATTCTTTGCGGCAAGTATGACTTGCTCATACCTCGTTAACCTGTTATTCGTTAGGTGCTGAGTCTTAGTTCTGGTCATTAACAATTCAACAGAGTGTGGCACATAAACTGTCAGAGGATGGCCCATTACAATGCTTTCACATCTTTCAATGCTGACAACTGTTGCAGCAACGGATCTTAGACATCCGGGCAACGCAGAAGCTACTGTATCTAGAGTAGCTGAAAAATAAGCAACTGGTCTACGGACACCTCCATGATTCTGAGCTAAGACTGCTAATGCACAACCTTCTCTCTCGCAACAGAAACAGTGAGAAGGCCTTGTTGTAATCGGGCATTCCCAAAGCTGGTGCACTGCACAAATCATCTCTCAGTCTTAGGAATGACACCAAGCACTCCTCGTCCCATGGTACCGGATCACTCACATCCTTGTGCGTGAGCCTCTGTAAAGGCTTTGCTCTCAAGGAAAATTTTGGAATCCACTGACGACAATAGCCGACCATTCCCAAAAACATCCTGACTTCCCTCTGAGTGGTGGGCACTGCCATGTTCATTATTGCCTCAATTCGATCTGGTGACACCTTCCTCTTGCCTTTTTCTAATCTGTGACCCAAGTACTGTACTTCGTTCAGACAGTACTGCAATTTGTTCGGAGACACTTTGTGTCCATTCTCTGCCAAATGATTCAGTAGGGCTATCGTGTCTATCCTGCAAGCATCTTCTGGTTCTGATGCCACGAGTAGGTCATCTAAGTACTGTACAAGAACTGAGTTCTGTGGCAATACGAGACTCTCAAGATTCTTCTTCAAGATCTGATTAAAGATCGATGGACTCTCTGTATACCCTTGAGGGATACGACACCACGTTAACACACGATTTTCCAGCCGGAAAGCAAAAAGAAATTGGCTTTCTTCGTGGAGCGGTATCGAGAAGAATGCTTGACACAAATCAATGACAGTAAACCACTCGGCTTCGCATGGGATCTGAAACAGTATCACTGATGAATTCGGTACCACTGGACAACATGGGACAACTATCGTGTTGACCTTTCGCAGGTCTTGCACGATCCTGGATTTCCCGCTCGGTTTCTGTAGTCCCATGATAGGTGAATTACATGGGCTACCTCTTATCTCCTTCAGGATGCCTTGCTTGACCATAGACTCGATTACAGGTCTAATCCATGCAATCGTCTCAGGTGACAGATAACTACACATGAACTAAGTCATCTATGCATCATTTTAAACGCATTTTAATGATGCACTACATTTGCATAATTATAATGGCACAACTACTCTCCTATTCACTCTAATAATGCGATTCAAATTACATTTTACTAGGCACTCATTAATATATGTCTAGGTATATGCGGGTGCGAACTAACGGTGATTATGATGCACCCCTACAAATTTCCCGAGAACATGGCGCTCTATCAGGTGTGTTTGCTTCCTAAAGACATAAACCCTGGAGGATACCATGGAGAGAAGATATATAGTATAGGGTATATGTTGACCAATATTGAATTTCATGAAAGATGTGAGAGAGGAAAAGTTATTAGGATGAGAGCACCAGTACCATCTCCATTTCATTATTATTAATCCACGGGCACCCAATCGGATAATGGTGGTTGATGAAGTCACAGTAGAGGAGATTGTGGAGGGGCAAACAAAGTATTTTCAAATTAAATTGGTGAACTAAAGAACTATGTCCATAAAATAATAGTCAAACCCAATGCTTTACCAGTTTAACATGGGGTGCGTAAAGTATCTATTGTTGCAAGACAGGAAGTCAAACGGATACTGGAGGAGATAGTGAGCAGAGAATTATCAACCCAATAGAAACATTTAGTTGGATATCACCAATCTGATGGCAGTTTTAGGTTCTGTGTAGACTTACGCACAGTGAATCAGAACATAACGGTGGAAAATTAACCCCTTCCCAACATCAATGAGCTAGTGCTATTACTAAAAGGGGGTAAGTTTTTCTCTAAACTTGATCTGAGAAATGCCTACCATCAGATTAAGCTGCACTGAGATGCGAACCACCTTACGGCATTTATCACAATGGGGGTGTTCCAGTTTATTACGATGCCATTTGGTCTTTTGTCTGCAGCTAGTGTTTTTTAAAGGATGAATAATTTATTTTAAAAAGTTTTCTGTAGCGCAAACATAACCACCGGGGGCATCAGAGCGCTTTACAGTTTATAAGTTAAGGAAGGATACAAGGGGTAAAAACAGAGCAACCAAACAAAAAACAATCTAAACAGTCTTAAAAAGCTGGGTGCCTTAGGGAGCATTGGAAGCAAGGAGTCCAGGCAAAAGTTTCTTCAACCCTATCGTTTTGCTTCCTTGAGAAAGGAAGTATAGGGATAAAGTCTATGTTGCGAACATGGTCACAGGGGGTATCATAGCACTTTACAGTATATCAGTTGCGAGCATAATTAAGTGGAGGTAATAGAGGACCAACAGATCTGCAAGAGAGTCTTCATATACTCCGACCAACAAAGGATGTCCTCTAGTGACTTGGAAGCTCCATTACAATAGTACAAGTTTCTTCATCAGTGTCAATTTAACTTCCTTTTTGAAAAGGGCAGTAGAGGGATTCAACCTGACTTCAGGGGGTAAGGCATTCCCTATCCTCGGGGCGATGCCCGAGAAGGCTCGATTGTAAGTTTTATTTTTGTTAAATTTTTGTGGTTTGAGCAGTAATGTGCTGGCACTTCTACAGGATCTAGATCCACCCGAGAACTTCAGCTTTTGAGCGAGCTACATTGGGGTATTGAAATGAATGGCTTTATGTGCCATACATGCAATTTTTTATTCTATCCTAGCTTCGTATGGGAGCCAATTTAGGGATATCAGCTCTGGCGTGATATGATTGGTTTTTTTCGAGCCCGTTATGAGCCTTGCAGCAGAATTGAGGGTAGCCCTGAGAGGGGCTGTCTTCGCTCTAGGAAGGCCACAAAGGGTTGCGCTTCCATAATCAAGCTTAGAGATCACTAGGGCTCGCACTGCAACCTTTAAGTCATGTGAATGGAGGAACGGTTTTATTTTCCTTAAGATGCTGAGTTGGAAGTTTGCTCCTTTGGTGAGTGTACTAATGTGCTTCTGCATGTTCAGACTCTTGTCTAGCATTATTCCCAATGAGCTTGTGGAATCAATGATGTGTGGCGTGAAATTAAGAGCTGTTAGTTGATTCATCCATTCTTTAATGACTGGAGACTGCTTAGGTGGTGCGATTAGGAGGAATTCAGCTTTAAGAGCGTTGAGCTTCAGGTGATTCCGTGTTAACCAGCTTTGTGTTTTCAATAAGACTGAGTTGAGGGACCTGATGTCCTCAGGGGAGGCGACCTTCATGTACAGTTGGGTATCATCGGTGTACATGTGATAGTGAATGCTGGATGATTTCAGGATTTCTGTTAAAGGCTCCATGAACAGGTTGAAGAGAGTGGGTGAGAATGCGGATCCCTGTGGAAACCCCAGAGTGACCAGTGAAGGATGAGACAGGGACTGGTTCACCTTGAAGCTTTGGGTTCTATTGTGGAGAAATGAGGAGAACCAGTTTAGTACAGGCCCAGAAAGCACCATCCTGTGTTCCAAGAGGTCAATTAGGTTGTCGTGTTGTCGTGTAGTTCCTATAGAACCTATATAGGATCTGCGCTTTTAGACAACTTACACTGTAGGATTGGTGCCAGGCTGATTCTAGACACCCCTACCGGGTATATTACCCTGAATACCAGCTAGCTCACAGTGCCACTAGAAACCCCTCTTTACCAAGGAGAGAATAGTTCTTGGCAACTATCGAACATGACAACCCTGATCTCTCAGGACCGTGGAAACAGTGTAATACTTTTCGCTCAGTCACTCGTGCTCACTTTGTCTCAGAGAGATACACAGAATAAATGATATGGACGTTTTTCAATAAGCATTTATTGAACAGTCGTCATTCTAGTGTAAAATAGGTGTGCTGAAACAACCACTAGACAGAAACAGATATAAATGATTAGAAGCACTAGGAAAGTAAAAGGATGGTAGATTTCTACCATTATGCTAAAACCATAAATACAGGCAAGTATATAAAATACATAACAATAAAATGGGTACTTCTACGATGCAATTCTAACCAGATGTGTCTAAGTGTACCTAGCATGTATGTAGGTGTTAAGCCAAGAATCCCTCTAGGATAAATTCAACCCCATTACCTGAAGTGAGAGACTGTGGGACCCCGTCTTGGTCTCGAGTTGGACACCTTGCAAGGGATATTAGACCACTGTGAGCTGGAGTATCTGTATGCAGGAGCCTCAGCGTCTCGCGTCAGTGTGTCTGCATGGAAGTCCTAGTTCTCCTCTGCCTATCTCAGCAAGATGTGATGTTTATATACCCAAAGGTCTCCCTAGGGGTTCTACCTTGCTGTGCCATTGTCGGACTTAGGATGACGTCGGGAATGAACTTTATACATAGTTATTATGCAGGAGATGGTAGTCCTGCTGAGTTTCCAAGAATCCTCATACATAATGTATGAGGCTTTTACTAGGGAAAATCCTGTGTTCTGTGAGCAGTGTCGTATCTAAGTAAAAGGTCAGTCCCCAAGAACCGTTATATGTGTACTGTAGGGGAGAATATAGGTGAAAGGTTAGGCTGGGTCCAAACTGGGGAGGCGTAGTGGGCAAAAGAACGATGGATTTAACCCAGATCTTTTGACTGGGGGAGAATGTTTGCATTGTCAGCATTCCGTCCATCATTTGTTTGCTGTAACACTTTTCGCCCTAAGTGGGATGGGTATGCCCAGACGTGGGTCCCTTGCTCACTGTGCCACTGGATTCAAGCTAGCCTGGCTGAAGAAGGGTGACATACCCTGAAACCGGTCCCAGGATGCTTGTTTCCGGTCCAGGGAAGACCTGGCCTGGCACTTCGGTCTGGACTGTTCCCATGGGGCACAGGGTCAAGACTGATTTGCATATGGCTGTGTCCAAACTGGGGTGGCGTAGTGGGCAAAAGAACGATGGATTTAACACAGATCTTTTGACTGGGGGAGAATGTTTGCATTGTCAGCATTCTGTCCATCATTTGTTTGCTGTAACACTTTTCGCCCTAAGTGGGATGGGTATGCCCAGATGTGGGTCCCTTGCTCACTGTGCCACTGGATTCAAGCTAGCCTGGCTGAAGAAGGGTGACATACCCTGGAACCGGTCCCAGGATGCTTGTTTCCGGTCCAGGGAGGACCTGGCCTGGCAGTTCGGTCTGGACTGTTCCCATGGGGCACAGGGTCAAGACTGATTTGCATATGGCTGGGTCCAAACTGGGGTGGCGTAGTGGGCAAAAGAACGATGGATTTAACCCAGATCTTTTGACTGGGGGAGAATGTTTGCATTGTCAGCATTCCGTCCATCATTTGTTTGCTGTTACCTGAGCCTATATTGGGGTACCTATATGGAATATAACACCCACTCCTTATCCAACTGGACGACATAATTAAATTCTAACATACTACTAGGCTGTCTAGGCACTGGTACGCAAAAAATTACAGTAAAAGCAATAGTTTTGCTAAAAAATGTCAAAAACTCAAAAAATGCTAAAAATAAACAATTATTGTCACTCAAGCAATAGCTCTAATGTGTACATATATATAGTTCGAACAATTACAAGCATCGGAAAGCCATGCAGGTCATAAAAAGTGTCAATTGTTTTGAAGCTCTAATTTGAGTTGTTTTCTAAAAAGGCCGAATTTTTCCCAGCACACAACGAGCCAAATGTTTATTTGTCCTGACTGGTAGACACAACATTGCTGTTGCCTGCCTTCGCAGACGACGATCCCTGTAACACCTCGCAGATTATGTCAATTGAGCATAGGTGATCAACTGTACTGCCAGCAGCCAATGCTGGGGCAGCCTGTGCGCCATCCAAGGTCTGGGTGTTGGTGGAGGAGCCGGTATCCGTTCCAACAGAAGAAGAGACTTCCTGTGGTGGCTCTAAGAATGCCGCCATCAACATGGGAATACGCTGGGGACACTGCAGAACATGGGCCGTTATCGGGTCCAGTAAAGCATCAACGTCCGGTTGCGCAACTGATAGAAGTGTCAGACAGAGTTCCAACACGCATTCTTCTCCACAGAACAGGCATTGGAGAACAAGTAGGACACAGTCCATCCAGACTGGTCTAAATGACAGGAACCAAGAGGCGCTCAGTTCCCATAGGCGAGGTGTGCCCGATGTTGTACCATGCGATCACTGTATTTACGCTACAGGAGTGCTGTTTCAATCTCCTTGGTGACTGGGTCGTCCATTGCATAGTAGAAAAATAACAATCAGGATACCTGCTATTAGTAACAGGATCAGCGGAAGCCCTCCAAAAATGCTTCCGAATACGGAGTGTATAAAGTTTGGTATAGCTCCGAGGACCGTCTGAAAGGTGCTTAACAGTCCCGAACCTATGGTCTTAAATAGGTGGACTATACCCGTCGTATCAGACATGTTAAAGATATGATTTACCATTTCTGTGAAATGGAAGGGGCAGTTCGTACGTATGAGTGCCTGTATTTCAGCCGAGGACCTTGCGATCTGGAGATCAAAAGTCTCCCGGGCGGAGGTTAAGGGCACGGTTTTCTGTGGAAGCATGGCTTTCATTCTGCTCAAGGTATCAAACCGTATAAAGTAAACATTCAACGAAGGCCATAGCAGTGCCTCCCTGACTGTGTGTGTCGGTGGAAACAATACATGCATACAGCAAGTAACCCTGGAGCTCACGGTGACTAGATATGCGATGCCCGGAAGCATCCCATAACAACCTTGATCATTCAGCATCAAGTAATTCCCATTTGAAAGTATCTTGAATACCGGGGTATTCACGGCTGCTGGGGTACCTCTCAAGTGACAAGATAGGTTAACCACCGAACCATTACAGGCCCCATGTAGCATAATATCCTGGCATATGAGAGATCCACTTAAAGCGTTCTCGCAGTTTGTACCGCTTAGAAACACTTCCAGATCCCCACTCCTGCATCAAAATCTGTACCGTAATTCCCAAGATTCCTTGATGAATTCCCTACCCATTTCTTCAAATCTGCCTGCGTGTTGTTCTAGGCAATATTGAAACTGGAAAGTTGTGACCGGTAATGTTATATGGCCATGGATTAACCACTCTATGGATGGTGATTCTGCCACAGTAAAAGGTAGCTTGTCCAATTTTTCAATACGCAGCATTGTATACTTTGCTCCCCTTTGTGCCATAGTTATTTGCTTATGCGTCAGATTGTACGCAGAAAACAAGGACGTACTGTTTGCTAAAACGCCAAGGCATGTAACCAGCGCGCAATGATTGCAGCGTCCAGCTTAGTAACATAATAGAACGCAATTGTGATTGCCCGTGCTGTAATATGGACAAATCTTGCTCTAGTACATCAATAGCAGAAGATACAATGTTGCATAGTGAATAAATCCTGGATATTAACGTAGTCATACCATTGTCATCTATGACTAATGCCTTCTCTAGGTTAGTCCTATCTATTTCTCGAAGTCTCTCTGCTGCTTCTTGTTGCGAGATTTTCCATATTTCGTTATAGACAGCATATAAGAAACGTTTCTGACGTGGCTTTCTGGGACCTAATAAAAAATCCCGTAGGTCCACATCCTCTGTTAGTAAGGATAAGTGATGTTTCACCTGGGGTAGTGTTGAGGTTTTTAGCCAATCGAGGCATAACTTTCCAACACTCTATGATGTCACCACCCCTGGATGTTCTCTTTGTAGATAGCGTGGGTCTGGCCTATGGATACTAAACCCTTCGGTGGTACCCCTGAATCTTCCCTGACATCTATTTGTGTCTGTGGGCCAAACCAACCATCCCTTCCAATTGGGGTCTGATCTATTGTATTGTAAAATGTCATCTATTGTAGCCCCTTCTTGCGATGTAAAAATTTTCCTCGGTATGTGATGGTGTTGGAATCCGAGGTGTGTTCAAATCTTTGTTCTTGGCTATTCGAAGACAGGAAGTCAGTTGCACAGTATCATTCAGAAATATCATCTGCTGAGGAATGAGGCATGCTCTAAATAGTGCTTCTGTTCCCAGGACTTGCCAGTCTTTAGAACCCCAGACTGATTTTAAGTCTATAGTGTCCTTCCATAAGTCGAAACCCTGTTCAGACAGTTGGGTAATGAAGGCAGCAGAATAAATCTGTTTGGTGTTAGTCAGCTTATTCTTCTGTGCAGATGTAGGTGCAACCTTATAGTAATATGAGGTCGGGTCTGAAATGTTAAACCCTGAAAAATATGAACATTTCTGTACAAAGGTTTTTTAACTACTTTTCGGTGGTGTTGGGAAATGTTCCCATTGGTGATATTTGAAAACATTTCTAGGGGTACTGGATTTGTGTCGAAAATGATGACCATAATGTTGATAACAATACATGGTGTTAAAGTCTGATGTGTCTTCTAACATTTCATTGCTAGAAAATGCGGCAGATTGTTCTAAATCAGACAACATATTATTTACAGTTTCAAAATCCCAATCATCGGAAAATGTACTGGAGGTAATGATATCATTTAAGGAAATGTTTAATAAATGAGGTATTTTTAAAAGTTCTGTTGGGCCAAATATGTCATAATCAACCTTGTCCCATACTATACCATCAGGTTTAGGAACTGCTGAAATGTTCACATAAGACAAGTCTCTTTGTTCACGATGTGATGAAACATGAGGTTTCAGGATCAAGTTCACTTTTGATGCAGCAGATCTTTGGCGAAGATAAGTTCCATTAATAAGTAAGCAGAAAACAGTTACTAAGCCTATCCAGAAAAGAAAGAACAGTATACCGGTGATTATCCAAAGTTCTAGCCAATGTGACACCATGTATGTCTTTTTAAGGAAAATGAAGAAGTCTTTGATTTGTTGTTGACAAGATATTGGGGCTGGGGTTGTTTCGGGTTCACTTGGATCCAAGGAAAACGTATCAAAGTCGATGAAATAGCCAGATGCAGTTCGATCTATTTTTGGTAACTCAGCAGGTTTTGTTGAACTTGCAATTAGCTCTTCTTGTGGCATATTGATGTAGACATCAGTGTTAGGTCGAATTGAAATTTGTCTTTCATTTTGATTTCTAATTTATGTTTCAAGAGGAACGAGTTCCATTGCTTTGTTGCATAGTCCATCATTCCGTATAGGAGACTCTTTGAACGTGTTGAGCCCTTCTGTCTTAACTTCCTGTATGGTAGCGAGAGGAGGGCGTCGGCTACCCAGGAGCCCACGAGGCCTACTATTCAGTATCAGCCACATAGTGTGGTTTGATCAGATCAATGGAGACTAATCTCTTCTTTTTTTTTGGCAAGAGGCGGTATAAGTACAGTTCTTCCTTCAACGGTCAGGACAGGTACAGGCTTTCTGTTGGATAGCCCAAATTCTTTCTTGTCCACAATCTTTTCTCTGACCAGATCCCCGACTTTAGGAATCCAGACAGGTCTTGCCGTGACTGATTTGACTTCCCCAGTGGCGGTCCTCTCACCTGCATGTTACTTTGAAGTGCTCTGGATTCATTGAGATCCTGTAAAACAGCCAAACGTTTATTGATGCCAAAAGGTTTTTCATTCGCCACTGTGCCTTCACAATCGAGATCAGGTACCCACATTCTCATCTTAAATAGGACCTCGTAAGGAGTGACACCCCCTAGTGAACTTCTTGGCATGTTGTTAATGGCTCATTGTACTCAATACTAATGATTGACCCAACTGCCACCCGCCCTTAGTACTCTTGCAGTTAAAGATTGCTTTAAATCCTGGTTTTTCCTGTACACAACCGAATTTCCCTTGGGATGGTACGGAGAGGAGTACCGCAATGTAACACCCAAACTTCCCATGGCTTCCTTGTAAGCCTTAGAGCTGAACGCGGGGCCACGGTCAGAATGTAATGTGCCAACTGCGTATGTCCCTATAAAGACTCGCAAATCTTTGATAACAGTTCGAGCATCAGCCGAGCACTGAGGCCATACCATAGGAACCTGGAGCAGGAATCCACTGCAACCATAATGTACTTGTAAGCCCCATCAGATTGTAAGGGGCCGCAGTGGTCCAAATAGACACACTTGAGTGTTCTGTCTGATATTAATAATGGTGTCTGCACAGGACGAGCTACGGTGGAACCCTTCATCTGCTGGCAGATGTCGCACTTTAAGACAAAATCTTTGGTCTGCTTTGTTAACCCTGGCCACCAGTAGCGTTGTTTCAGTAAAGAAACCGTTGCAGTAACTCCTGTGTGTGCAGAACCCAGACCCTCATGTACAGCTAGTATTAACCCTAATCTTCGATCCATGTTTGGTATTACTCTATCCCCCAATCCTGGAATTTGAGCAAATGGAACGTTATTTACATCTAACTTGTAGGAGTACTTGAGTGGAAAACCTTTCGGCAATGCCTTATTGTCTTTGCGTGAAGCAACGACAGCTACCATTATCTATCCGTCTATTCTCGTTTTTGAAAGAGTGATTGCAGCTACGGAAGCAGTTCGTACTGCCCCCTTCGCGGCTTCCTCAGCCAATGAATTCCTTTCAACGTGAACGCCATCACATTGATGACTCGGGTGTGTATCACGTGAGCTCTTGGTAGTGCGTTTTTCAACTCAGCTACCTGTTCCCATAGCATTCTATGCTCAATTGTGCCACCTTTTGAGTCCTTGAACCCATTTTGTCCCCAATAGTGAAGATATTCATTGTATGACTGGACACAGTATAAAGAATCACACACAATTAGTGTGGGGAATTCTTGATCCGTATTTATCAGTGCCAGTAATAGAGGTTTCAATTCTGCCAGCTGTGCCGTGCAGTCTCCTAGAGACTGTGTTTTTGTACAGCTTGGATAGAACTTGCCGTCCTGCATACGACCTTTTACAATGGCACATGCAGCGCTGTATTGTTGTTTACTTCCAATGGCTGGCTGAGCAGATCCATCAGTTTAATTTATGTATTCTTACTGATCTAGAGGCATTATTTCATTTGGGAGAGGATATTCTTGTTCATATTGCAGGAATGCTTGTGTTTTCAGACTTGGGTCGTATCTGTATTCTACATCTGTTGCAGTGAGAGAATTAGCCCATTGTATCCATCTCGGATGTAAGGCTTTGGCATTTGGAACGCTTGCCTTTGTAGCAGCCTCTAGGGGCGGGACTGGAGTCACGACAATTATTCGTTTCCCCTGAGCCAGTGTTCTTTCTCTCACTACAGCAGTCTGTACTGTTGTTAGAATGTTTTCTGTGGATGCAAAACGCATCTCAGCATTTGTGTACAAATGTGATTTGTATCCTATGGGTACCGTTTCACCTTCATTGTATGTTAGGTAAGTGTACCCAGATTGACCCCCAACTATACGGATCACCAGGTTGCAGACATTTGCGCGTGTCTGTAAGTGTTTAGATGCTATCATGTCAGCTTGTAGAGGAACGAAGGATATTTGTGTGTTCCTGTGTCCATTGCCTAACTGAAAAATCAGGTCTTTTGAGGTCGTAGAAAGGTTTGACCCTCTCTGCATAATCCAAAATGTATGTTCTACCAAAAGTCAGGAATCCCAGTATGGTTTGTACATTTTTCAATGATTTTAGAGGTTGGAGCAGCGCACACTTTTCTAAAAAGTTAGCTGCTAAGCTCTTGCCTTCACTTGAAAGTTGATATCCCAAAAATAGGACATTGAGGTGGGCTATTTTTGATTTTTTAAAGTTGAATTTGTAGCCCTCAGAGGTGAATCCCAAAATTATGGTTCTCACCCTGGTCAAGTGTTCCTCTAGGTCATCATCCATCAGATAAATATCATCTACAGAGAACAATGCCTCCTCATCCAGATTCTGAAGTACCTCAGTTACACTAGCTGAGAACAACGCAGGATGTTTTTATACCCCTGGGGGAGTTGACAAAATTGACGCTGGGACCCCAGTGCTGAGAATGCTGTCAAATATCTGCACTCAGGTGCTATATTTTGGCAGAAAAATCCATTTGAGAAAGCTAGTGTTGTTTTGTATTTTTCCCACACAATGTTATTCATCAATGCGGCACTGTGTGCGTTCTGTACTGCAATTTTTTTGTGCAGGAGTTCAGATGTCTGTAGTCTAAAATTAGACGATATGTATTGTCAGGTTTCATTACGGGAAACAAAGGATTATTCATTGAAGAGATGCAAGTTTCAATCACCCCCTGGTATTCAAGTTGATCTAAGATCTCCCTGACCTGTTTTTTAGCTTCCTATTTTATTAGATACTGTCTCTGTGGAGTTGGAGTAGATTTTAATGGTATCACGTGGTGAGTTGACTCTTCATCCCACCCAACATGGTTGCGATATAGTGCAGGGGCAAGGGCTACTGCCCATTCCCGAACGTATGTGTGTTTTAAATGTATGGGAACGAGGTCGGAAAAGGCTAGATAAATTACTGTTTCTACCTTTGGGCAATCCATAATAATAGCAGGTGACCAATCTCTTTCAGCTAAAAGAATGTCATAGCCAAAAGTTAAGTTCTTCCAAAAAAGACCTTTGATTTTTCTGGGCTTGTCCCCCTCCATTTGTAGTGTTATTTCATGTAACCTATGTGGGACGCTCACCGTAGTATCAGGTGTTTCTTCTGCTGCACTGTCTAGCATCGTCAGAGCCCATTCCTCGTTCAGTAGTTGAGTCCTCAGAGTTCTGGGCATGTCTGATCTTAAGACCTGCTACTTACTTATTTTCAAATTGAGGTTTTGATTTTGTTTTTTCTTTGAAGTGTATTCAGGAGCGCGTTGCGTGTCTCTGGACTTTGTGCGCTCGTCTTGTCTGTGTTCTGACCGTCCTTCCCTCTGGAAGCTTTTCGATGAACCCTGAAAGGAACGAGAGGAACGTGTATCAGTGTCCTGATACCTGTTAGGTTTTCTAATGCTATCTCTATTCCTAAGGTTATACCTTCTTTTGGAGGGCTCCTGTTGAGGAGACCTACCTCAGGATTGAGATCTATTCTCTCTATTCTTTTGTTGTCTATTAACCCATTTCTTCTTTGAAGAAGGAGGTGTTTGCTTGGTGTTATCCTTTTCAGGACCATCCATTAGTAGAGGTTTTACTGCTCTAGCTCCCAAACTATCTCTACCTAATTCTGCATAAGCGGTTTCAATAATTTTGGATAATTTACGTTCATGTTGTAAAGAAGTGAAATCCCTCAGGCATTGGCGTATTGCCACCGCTGCTGCCTCCCCTTTAATGTTTGCTAATATTATAGCTGGTACCTGGGCAAAATTACCTAGTAATTTCATCCCTAAGTTAAGAGCAGGTTCTGCCCCATTCTCATTCTGTATTTGTCTTAATACATCTGGTATGACGTGATACCATGAGTCCTGGTATATATGGCAGCGAAGACTGTACCCCAGTGGTACAATCCTCTATCTGGGGAGTTATCCCCATGGGCAAGCAGATTGTTAACATTCTGTGTTTTTCTTGTGGGCTGGTGTGTGGAAATACTGCCTCTAGCTGTGTTATTTTTTAAGCTACCTAGAATGGCATTTGTTCATGTTTAGTGGGCATCTTACCCATGACTGCGTGTAACATTTGTGGTGCTATTTTAGTTGTGGATGTTTGAATTGGTCCTGTTGGTATGGCCGTGGCTGGCTGAAGTGTGTGTTCTCATCACAAACTGTGTCATGTTTCTGTAAAGTCTTATTAGTTCTTTATGAAGTGTACGTAAGTCTCCTACTGGCATTGTGTCAATGTCAGGATGTGGAGTATAGGCCGCTAGTGCTGGCCATGTTGCTCCGTCTCTTCCGAGCGGACCGAGTCTTACTTTATCTCTTGTATGGGGAAATGCGCCTTTAAACCAGTTTATTTGCTCGTGGTAGGTGAGCTGAACTTCAATGTCCTCATACGGACAATATTCGTTTGGTATGTCATCTCCCATGTAGTAATGAAAGGTGTTTGTTCGTGCATCTGCTTGTGGGAATTTAGCCCATGAATAGAACACCTCTGTTCTATATGATTCGTGTGCCTCAAACACGAAAGTTGCTGGCCCACCCCTGGCTGTTAACCCGTTTGCTGCGTGCATCGGCCAACGGCCGTCGCGAGCACTACCTTGGTAGTGCTGCGCACGTCCGTTGGCCGACGCAGCCCCGCCCGTTTAATCGAACGTTCCGCACTGGCGCGGAACGTTCGGAGCAGCAAACGGGTGAAACCATATGCTGCTAATTTTAGGGTGATGGCATTTCTAACATTTTCAGAAATTTGTATTGCATCTGCATCTTCTACATCTTGGACTGTGATATGTAGTGCACACACAACTTCTTCCTGCTCAGTCATTGTTTTTAGTAAGAAGAGTTTTTCAAGGGAACTGAGATTAGGTTTTATGCACAATAGGAACAATGTGTCCTTCAAGCTTGATTAACCAACAGCCAATACATAGGATTTGCCTACTCAGCTGTGGCGGATGTTTGTTCCCTCCCACTCCAGACGTTTCTGGGGAAATGCGAGTAGGGGTCTCTGAGAAAAACACAACTGAACTACTCAGATTTGACCGTTAAATAAGTACCCAACCAACGTTGGCTGCCCCATGTTGTGTAGTTCCTATAGAACCTATATAGGATCTGCGCTTTTCCACAACATACACTGTAGGATTGGTGCCAGACTGATTCTAGACACCACTACCGGGTATATTAGCCTGTATACCAGCTAGCTCACAGTGCCACTAGAAACCCCTCTTTACCAAGGAGAGAATAGTTCTTGGCAACTATCGAACATGACAACCCTGATCTCTCAGGACCGTGGAAACAGTGTAATACCTTTCGCTCAGTCACTCGTGCTCACTTTGTCTCAGAGAGATACACAGAATAAATGATATGTACGTTTTTCAATAAGCATTTATTGAACAGTCGTCATTCTAGTGTAAAATAGGTGTGCTGAAACAACCACTAGACAGAAACAGATATAAATGATTAGAAGCACTAGGAAAGTAAAAGGATGGTAGATTTCTACCATTATGCTAAAACCATGAATACAGGCAGGTATATAAAATACATGACAATAAAATGCATACTCCTACGATGCAATCCTAACTAGATGTACCTAAGTGTACCTAGCATGTATGTTGGTGTTAAGCCAAGAATTCCTCTAGGATAAATTCAACCCCATTACCTGAAGTGAGAGACTGTGGGACCCCGTCTTGGTCTTGAGTTGGACACCCCGCAAGGGATGTTAGACCACTGCGAGCTGGATTATCTGTATGCAGGAGGCTCAGCGTCTCGCATCAGTGTGTCTGCATGGAAGTCCTAGTTCTCCTCTGCCTATCTTAGCAAGATGTGATGTTTATATACCCAAAGGTATCCCCAGGGGTTCTACCTTGCTGTGCCATTGTCGGACTTAGGATGACGTCGGGAATGAACTTTATACATAGTTATTATGCAGGAGATGGTAGTCCTGCTGAGTTTCCAAGAATCCTCATGCATAATGTATGAGGCTTTTACTAGGGAAAATCCCGCGTTCTATGAACAGTGTCATATCTAGGTAAAAGGTCAGACCCCAAGATCTGTTATGTGTGTGATGTAGGGGAGAATATAGGTAAAAGGTTAGGATGTTACCTGAGCCCATATTGGGGTACCTATATGGAATATAACAGTGTTTAACAGTATCAAAAGCTGATGAGAGGTCGAGGAGGATCACTAGGCAAGATTCGCTTTGATCTAGCAATCTTAGCACATCATCTACAATGTGAGTGAGAGCGGATTCTGTGCTATGACCCTGGCAGAAACTGGATTGAAATTGGTTCAGGAGTCGGAATTGTTCAATGTGGTCGCAAAGCTGGACATACACACATTTCTCCAGGAGCTTTGCCAACGTGGGGATGTTAGAAATTGGGCGGAGTTGTGTAGGTCAGGATCTGCGGATGGTTTCTTTAAAATAGGGGTAACTTGCCCAGACTTTAGGCAGTCCGCAATAACACCTTGCAGAAGTGAAGCAGAGTGGGAGTAAGGAGGCTCTGATCTCAGAGAAGTGATGGCAAGGGGTCGTTGAAATGGTTAGATGGTTTCAGAGTAGCTAGAGTTTTACGTATAGTACTTTCATCCAAAGTTTCGAAAATGCTCTAAGAGGTATTGTTTTTGGGGGGGCAGAGCTGACCGGGCAGGATGTCATCCGACCAAGTAGAAAGGAGAGTGTTAGGAGGTGCGATCAAAAGGTGCTTCAAGGCTGACCGTAGTTCAACTTCGATCTTAATAGTCTTATCAGAGAAGAAGTCGGGTAATTCTTCGCTGTTAGGCTGCGGACCTAGACCCATTGAGGAAAGGTTAGGTTGACTGTTTGATTGAAGCTTGATGAGCTCGAACAGCTTTTTTGGACCGTTTTTTGCTTGCTCTAATTGGTTTCTGAAAAAGGTGGCTTTAGACCATCTGATGCATTTGTTATAGATATTTCTTACAGATCTCAGCTGGTTGAGATGGTCAAGAGAGGGAGAGGATCTCCACAGTCTTTCCGCTAGTCTCAGATTCCGTCTTTCAGTATTTAGACTATCATTGTACCAAGATTTTGAGACTTTGGAGAACAGTCTTTTTAGCTGTAGAGGCGCCATCGAGTCTAGAACACTTGTCATGGAACGGTTATAGTGGTCCGTAAGGTCATGAACATCAGACATATCCACTGGAGGGGGCAGGGTGTTATCACAGAGAGTAGTCAGATCACGCAAGTTGATGTTTTGTACACATCTTTTCCAGTGTCTAGGGTATTTATGCTGGACTCTGTTAACTCTCCCAGAATCTGAGATGAGGAAGGTGATGCAGTGGTGGTCAGTCCAGTCACACGGGACGATAGATTCAAGGTGAATGGAGTTGAGATTACCGATGACTAGATCTAAGGTAACTCCTTTAATGTGAGTAGGGCTGTCACAAATTTGAATTAGGTTAAGGTCTACCAGGAAGGATTTAAGGTTATTGACAGCCACATCACTCATGTCATTCCAGTGGAGGTTGAAATCTCCCAAGAAGATCTGAGTGCCATGAAGATCTGCGTTAGATGAGATGATATCCATGATCTGTCCTATGAAGGGAAGATTGTCACGTGGAGGGTGGTAGAACGTGTGCAATTTGCATGGATGATTGTTTCTACACGCAACCTCAATGCATAGGTATTCGCAAGACGGCAGGAGAGCCGATTGTGATTGTTTGACTGATAGACTGCTACGATGTATACAAGCGATGCCGCCACCTTGTCCGCTAGATCTATCTAACCTAATGATGTCATAGTTAGGAGGCACTAGTATGTCCAGGATAGGTGCAGATGAGTCATTTAGCCAGATTTCAGTCAACATTGCAAGATTAAGGTCATGTGCAAGGATGAAGGCCGCAATGTCAGCAGCGTGTCTTACTGCCGATCTGCAGTTGAGAAGAAGGCATTTAAGTTTTGGATTAGTGTCCAGTGTGGTAGAAAGAGTGGTGGTGACCCTCGTAAGGTTGGTCTCATTTAAGGCTCTGGTGTTTACCCTAGGTTCCCTGAAAGAGTCCGAAAGGATTGCTTCTATTTGGTGCAAGTTAGTAGTGGTGGCGGATGTGAAGGATCATATGAGAGTAGGAGGGAATGAATATCCTTGTCAGACAGTGTGTCTTTAAATCTAGAGGGCTGCGAGGGGTCATTAGGGTGGGGAGCGGCTTTCTAACTTTGGGGCGGGGTTGCCATGTTTGGTGATGACCTAGTTGGTGGGGGGGAGCAGGAAGCATGGTGCCCGAGTTAGATAGGGGCACATGGTTGAGGTGGTTATTCTTTGTGGACTCGCTTAGCTTCAGATTAACGGACAGCTCCGAGGTGATATGTAATAGACTTCGAACCTCTGCCTTAAGTTGTTGGAGGCAAAGTGTAATCTCATCTAGTCTAGCTTCCAATGAAGTGTGGGAGTGGGTTTTCGAGGCTTGGAGCAGGGGACCCTGTGGTGGGGAGGACTAGTGGAGAATGGGATCGAAAGGCCTGGAAGAGCCTGTGGCTGCAAGGTGGGGTGGGATTCAGAGCCTTGGGACTGGGGGCAAGGAGGGGAGGGTGAGTTAGGGGAAGAAGGGTTAGGTGGATATTGACCCAAAGGCACTTGCGGAAGCAGGGTAGGATTGTGGAATAAGTTGGAGGATGAGAGGTGCAGCCCATGGCCAAGAAGCAGTATTGGGGTCGTAGGAGACATGTTGTTAGCCCAGTTCAGACGAACAGACACCGGGGGTGTGACCGATTTTGATATATGGAGAGTTTTGGGTACACTCACAATATCTACCGTACTGGGCTTGGAGGTCAAGGGAATATCTGGGGTGATGGTGTGATTTATGGAGCTTGGCAAGTCAGAGCTAGCTGTTCTAGAGGAGAGGTGGACATGCATACTAGAATGGTGGATGCGCTGGAGGGGCTCATTCCCAACTGGAATAGCAGGAAAGTTGCTATTATATGTGGTGGTTCCTAAGAGGGAGCTATGAGGGGCCAAGGTAGGGTAAAAAGAGGAGTCGAGGATGAGAGATGATAAACTTTGAGGAGTCTGGGGGACCTCTGAGGAACTGGTGGCTCCTAGGAAGGGGGAGGATTTAATGCTAGACACTGTGTTCTTAATGTTGGGGAAAATATTGTCAAACATGGCTAGGTTGCGATCTGAGGCTTGGATAAGGATAATCCCATTTTTGTAAAGGGAGATGGTAGCATCTGTTCTATATACTGGAGAGGGAGCAACCGTCACTCTAAGACCATGTGGAGTCTTCATGGAAGTGGAGATCTGGAGCAGTGTCTGTAGGGCCTTCCTCCATTGAGCATGTCGTTTTGTATAAAATATGAGATCACTTATAATAGCACCTTTTTAATGGGGAAGAAGAGATCTGAAATAAGGGTTTCAGGGTGGGATTTAAGTAGTCTATGTTTAAAGCTTTTTTGATAGGTTAGGGGGATATTTGATTATGAAAGCGTTCTGGCTGGACAGCTCCAGATTAGGAGAGATGGAGCTAGAAGGTTTTGGGTCCATGCCAAAGCTAAACTCAGCTAGTGGCATAGGAAAAGTGAATAACTTGAGTTAAGGGTCCAGATAGTAATGGGAGGCGTAGCTTGCCGGCCAAGATGGCGGGCATGTTCTAATAAAGCTCCGTGCCTACGGCCCGATTATCCGCCGAAATCAAACATATGCCGGCGTCGGCTCATCACCCCGAAAGTGCATAACACAGCGGACAAGCAGACACGCTCAGTGAGCGGCCGCACACAGGGCATGGTGCGATCTGAACGGTGCAGACGTCCGATGCTGTGGACGCGAGAGAAGTAACCGCAGGCGGCCATCTTGAGGAGGTGGACGAACGCACTGGAGCACCCGGGCCTCCTACACTTTCTCCAACACGGCGCTGTGTCAGCCGTTGTAAATGCGAGACATCCTGGGAGGCGACAATGCGGAGAATCAGAAAAATCAGGAGGCAGGGTGCGAGGAAAGTAGAAAGCCTGCCCTCGATCTGCAGCAACGCCTGGGCCCTCCCTCTCCCACCTCTCTGCCCGTGGGCGTGAGGCGCATGGCAGGTGATGACCCCGGTGTGTGGTGAGGGCTGGGGTGAGGTGCCTGGTGGAGGATTCGAGCGGCAAGCGTAGGCGCCCCTACCTGATGCTGTACTGGCGAGGCCCGGGAGCTGTATCGAGCTTAGGCCCACCCGCCGGAGCCGTGGACTAGCGAACATGCAAAGGAGACAGGCACCGGGCCCCTCGGCTGGACGAAGAACACGGGGAGAGAAAGGGTGCAGTCCACAGCGCAACAACGTGGATGCGCCCCTCTACACAGCTGAGGAGGCCTGAAGGAGTGACTGTGGACAGGGTTGAGCGGTAAACTGTAGTGGGAGGGCGAACCACCCGATTTCGGCCTGGGCCCTCCTTGACCCCCCTCCCTTGCCATTGTAAAACACCAACAGCGGACCTTAGACGGGCAGCATGGGCTGAAGTGGACAACCCAGCAGCCAGCCGAACCAAGGGCGCGGACGCGGTGCCTGGGGTGACCTGGACGGGGCCCAGGGGCTGTGTGAAGCCTAGGCCCAGACCTGCTTGCTGACGACACCTCCTATGATGCTTGGAGATGTATGGAGGCGAGTCCTCTGAACGGGGGAGGAAGAAAGGGCCCCTCGGGGAGACCGCAAATGATCCGATGCGCGACTGGGCAGAGATAACTTCCGTGCTCTGGATGTGACCAGTGGGGGCCGAGAGCAACGCACATACTGGCAAACATCCCACTGAGGCCATACTGTAGAGGCTGAGAGACACTGTAAGAAACCCAAAAGCTGTGATCCTCTGTTAAGAGCTCGCCTACCTGGCGACACGTGTGGCCACGCGGAACCAAAGGCCTGGTGTAGCAAGACAAGGAAACCGCCCCAAGACTGGCACAAGGCAAGAGCCTGGGGGACCTGATCAGGCGCCACACAAACTGGTCAAACTTATTGGCACGCTCAATCCAGTGGGGCCTGGGTGCTGATCTGCGGGCCCTTGTGGCACCGAGCCGCTGCGCCGGATTCAGGCGCTGCAGGGAGGCAAAAAGGCATACAGATAGCGTGATGGGCAAGCAGCAGACCGGGGCGGGCACGACAATCATGCTGCCGAATGAAGCCGCCAAGCAAACTGGCCAGGAACAGGAGGGGACGGAGCCCGCTGGACCGCCCACCCTGGAGTCCAAACTTGATGCAGTGCTCAAAGCGGTTGAGCAGATTGGGACTTCACTGTCACAGACCCGTTCGTCCCTGGAGAGCCGCATCGACAAGGTGATATCTGATTTTACACTGCTGCCACAGATCACAGCAAGTTAGCGGGACGAGTAACCGAGGTGGAGGCAGAGATGCAGGAGACCCTCCCAGCCCTCAAAACAGTGTCTGCAGAGGTGCATGTACTCACTGAACAGCTGCGCTCTCAACCCACCCTCCGACCCATCCAACACCGACGATGCTGCCTGCAACCTCAGACGATGGATAGACGACTGTGCCAACACCCTCGCCCGCTGAAAAAACTCACCTACAGTGACACCACCAAAAGAGCCAGCTGGTTCACCCCGGAACTCCTAGCTTCCAAGCGTACCTGCCGGAAACTAGAGAAGAAATGGAAGAGTGAAAAGACACCGGACAGCCACGCAGCCCACAAAGACGCCATCCGTAACCACCACCACCTCATCAGGTCCGCCAAGAGAATCTCCTTCAAAGACCGCCTCGACAACAACGCACACAACAGCAAGGAGCTCTTCAACATCGTGAAGGAACTCTCCAACCCCAGCTCCAACACCAACGACATCCCGCAGTCGCAAGCCCTGTGCGATTCCCTCGCCACCTTCTTCCACCGCAAGATCGCCGACATCCACGACAGCTTCAACACCCAGACAGCCCCAACTGAGATCAATGAACCAGACCCGCCGCACACCATCGACCACGACCCCTTGCCAGCCTGGGCCAGCGTGAACATCGATGACACCATCAAGACCATGAGCACGATACACTCCGGCTCCCCGTCAGACCCTTTCCCGCACCACATCTTCAACAAAGCCAGCAGCTCCATCGCACCCCACCTTCGCAACATTATCAATCTCTCCTTCGAGACCGCGACCTTCCCAGAGAGCTGGAAACACGCAGAGATCAACGCCCTACTCAAAAAACCCAAGGCGGACCCGAGAGACCTCAAGAACTTCTGGCCCATCTCCCTGCTTCCGTTCCCAGCCAAGGTCATCGAGAAGATCGTCAACAGACAGCTAACCCGATACCTCGAAGAAAAAAGCATCCTGGACCCATCCCAGTCAGGGTTCCGCAGCAACCACAGCACTGAGACTGCCCTCATCGCCGCCACCGACGACATCAGGACCCTGCTGGACAACGGTGACACCGCAGCCCTCATCCTGCTTGACCTCTCCGCCACCTTCGACACTGTCTGCCACCGCACTCTACGCGCACGCCTCCACGACGCAGGGATCCGAGACAAGGCCCTGGAATGGACCACCTCCTTCCTCGCCGGCAGAACCCAGAGAGTCCGTCTCCCACCATTCCGATCCGAAACCTCCGAGATCATCTGCGGCGTACCCCAGGGATCATCCCTCAGCCCGACACTGTTCAACATCTACATGGCCCGGCTCGCACGCATCGCCAGACAGCACGATCTCAACATAATCTCCTACGCCGACGACACTCAGCTGATCCTCCCCCTCACCAAGGACCCCCTCGCCACCAAATCCAACCTCCATGAAGGAATGAAGGCCGTCGCCGATTGAATGAAGATCAGCCGACTAAAGCTGAACACGGACAAGACAGAGGTCCTCATCCTCGGCTCCAACCCCTCAGCCTGGGATGACTCCTGGTGGCCAACGACACTGGGAGCAGCCACGACACCCACCGACCACGCACGCAACCTGGGAGTCATCCTCGACTCAACGCTCTCCATGGCCAAGCAAGTCAACGCAGTCTCCTCCTCCTGCTTCAACACCCTCCGCATGCTTCGCAAGATCTACAGGTGGATCCCGACAGATACAAGAAGAACAGTCACCCAGGCCCTCGTCAGTAGCAGACTTGACTATGGGAACGCCCTCTATGCGGGAGCCCCGGCCAAGCTCATCAAGCGACTGCAACGCATACAAAATGCCTCCGCACGCCTGATCCTCGACGTGCCACGCCACAGCCACATCACCCCCCACCTGAGGAACCTGCACTGGCTCCCCGTCGACAGGAGAATCTCCTTCAAACTCCTCATCCACGCACACAAGGCACTCCACAAGACCGGCCCAGCCTACCTCAACAGACAACTCTTCTTCTACGTCCCCAACCGCCAGCTCCGCTCCTCCGACCTCTCCCTCGCCACCGTCCCTCGCATTCGAAGAACAACCACCGGCGGCAGATCCTTCTCCCACCTCGCCGCCAAGACCTGGAACACCCTTCCACTCAGCCTACGACAGACCCAAGACCTGCTGACCTTCAGGAGGCTACTCAAGACCTGGCTGTTCGACCAGTAGCGGCACCCCCCCCTTTTTTTTCCCAGCGCCTTGAGACCCTCGCGGGTAAGTAGTGCGCTCTACAAATTCTGTGATTGATTGATTGATTGATGGACGATTCCAAGGGCCGCTCCCGGCGCAACAATGTCTTTGTCATTGGCCTACCGGAAGACTCAGAAGGCCGAGACGCAGTCACATATAGCGAGCAATGGCTGAAAACCTTGATGCCGGCAGAAACATTGTTTCCTTTCTTTGCAGTAGAATGGGCCCACAGGGTACCCTAGAGTCGCCCACCACTAGGTGCTGGACCATGACCCTTCCTGTTCCGGCTGCTCAATTTCCAAAACCAGGATGCAGTACTGAGGGAAGTGCGCAAGATGGAGACAGTTAAAGTGGACAATGCATCAGTCCTTTTCTTCCCAGACTATGTGCTAGGGGTACAGAGGCAGCGGAGTACATTTCTCCTAGTGAAGATGCGAATGTGCGAGCTCGACATCGGATACTCCCTGCTTTTTCCTGCACGTTTGCGGGTAATTTCAGAGGGCTCCACTCATTCACTCATTTCTTCAACACCGCTGAAGATGCCTGGGATTGGCTGGAGGCAGCAGGGCATCCCACATCCCCGAGCAGGCGCAATGACACTCGCAGGATCACCCCGGGTACCCGGGGTAGCCAAAGACGGAGCCGCAGAAGGGCCAGAAAATCGCCTGCGCGCAGACACTCAGTTCCTGACCTGGAGCAAATTATACAGGAACGACGAGAGGAGCTGAGGACGGCAGCCACAATGTGGAATGTCAAGACCACTGGAGACTCAGATGCTTCCTCGGTGCGCTACCTGAGCGAAGGCAGCTTATCTGTGGTGTGGCCAGCTGGCGAGGGCTCGCAGAGACTTCAAATAGTGAATCCTCAAACTGCTGATGATTTGATGTAGAGCCCATCAGCGACTCTTACATAATGCTGGGCCTGGACACACACACACACATGCTGCTTACACCTGCATACGGCAAGCGCACAAGAAGTTGCTACCCACATCACCGTGGTTCTCAATATATACCTGCAGACTATGATTAAGTGCACATTTTATGTATTCCATTAAGCGAAGCTCGCCGCCGCGCAGTCCCACTCACACATAGAGATAGGGGCAACACACCGCAGGCCCTGCTATCCTTGACTGCTTAAGCTCACCCCCCCCCGAAAGTAAATGTGGCATACACAGCCGACATCCGCCAATCAGCGCAGTTCACAGTTTGGGCAGACTGCTCGGTTCCAGTTACGGAGCGAAATGCTTCTTTTTCCCCCGTTGGTTGAATCCCAGAGTGTTATTGTACTGCAACAGCCACTGGAGGTGTACCCTCTGCATGGAAAACATACATGTTGCTTGTCCACTGAACGCCTAGTTCCATACTGCCTGTATCCATTTCTACCCCTCATCAATGCTCTATGCTGCCTACCCCCATAGCTACCTGGAACGTTAGGGGGATGCATACGCCAGCACGCAGGTATGAAACATATGCTTACATAAAACGCCACGCCGCCCATATAGCGCTGCTACAAGAAACACATTTTGCACAACCAGAGATACATAAACTGCAGCACAGATGGAGAGGCCAGGTGTTGGCCATGGGCTATTCCTCACATGCTAGAGGTGACCTCATCTGGATTCGCCTGGGCACCCCCTACATATCCAAAGAAACTGAGACTGACATTTACGGGCGCTATGTACTCTCACGTGGTCACCTGGATGGGAGGCAGATAGTCATAGGATCCATCTATGCTCCAAACACTGATCAGGCAGCGTTCTGGCAGACACTTTCCAGCATACTGTCCCGTTGGTGCGATATACCTTGGTTGCTGGGAGGGGACTTTAACACAGTGCTGGACACAAGCCTAGACAGGTCCATTGAAGAGCACAACCGCTGCATCGCATGCTAGGGGCTTGGCGGAATGGCTACACCACTGGGGTCTCACTGACTTATGGAGGCCATTACACCCAGATGATCGTTTATACTCACACTACTCTCACCCACACGGACTGCATGTGCGCATTGCCCGGTTTGTAGGGAGTGAGATGCTACTCACCAGATGCACTAGTCCGGAATACCTGGACCGCACACATTCTGACCACAATCCACACATGATTCACCTGCTATTTGAGCAGGCTGAGCAGGTCCCCGTGTGTGGAGACTCCAGCCTGTGGCCCTGGAGGATCCCCCTTCAGGACTTCAGTTGCAACCACTATCGAAAATTACTATGACACTAATGCAGACTCGGTACCTGATGTGGGTATAGTATGGGAAGTATGTAAGGCTGTAGTGCGTGGTCAATGTATGGGGCTAAGCTGGTGCTTGCGTCGTCAGCTGGACCGAGAGGCCACACGCATTGAAAATGCCCTTATCCAGCTGGAGTCGGATGTGGCAAGACTGCCTGATGCCCAACGTGCCTTAGACAAGTTGAGGTGCGAGCACACACAGGTCATGGAGCGTTTACGATACATTAACTATGCTGCACATGCGGCGCGCACCCAAGCAACGACAGACAGAGCGGGTAAGCTTCTGGCGAGGCTGATCAGACAGGACCAGATGCACCCCCAGGCCCTCACATTGCGATGGGCGTCGTGCCATTTAATAACAGGCCAGCATAGTGTACAGAAGGAGTTCACAGCCCACTATACTAGAGCATATAAATCGGCCCTTCAGGTAGCGCTTCTGGAGCTCGACTTACATTTGGCCCCACTATTGCTGCCCGCGTTGTCGGTGGAGCAGCGCGGGGAACTAGAAGAGCCGATCACATTACAGGAGGTGCAGGTGGCTATACAGGCGCCTGCAACAGGAAAGGCCCGTGGCCCGGATGGCTTCCTCGCCGAATATAATAAAGTGTTCCAATCGGTTTTGTCCCCGCGCCTGCTCGCCATGTACCATGGCGCACAGGAATCATCTATTATGCCGGAGTCGCTCCGCGAATCACTGTTGGTCTCACTTCCCAAACCAGGCAGAGACTCAGACCTGTTGGGCTCCTACCGGCCCCATGCATTGTTAAACACGGATTACAAGGTGCAAAGTACTGGTGTGCAGGCTGGGTCCTCTGGTGCCGCGATTGGTGCACGCAGATCAGAACGGGTTTGTGCCTGCTATCTGCATGTCATTGAACATATGCCGCTTCTTCGGGTGGCGCATTACGCTGGTGAAAGGTGGACACATTCGGGTTGCCTGGTAGTCGATCTGGAGAAGGTGTTCGACACCCTCGAATGGGACTTTATATTTGCAGCCCTTGGCAGGTATGGACTGGGGGAAAACTTCCTGGGGCTAGTTAAATTACTATATACGCAGCCCACAGTCAAAATCAAAACAGGTCCGTACGTTTCGCGAGCAATCTCCATTGAGCGTGGCACCAGGCAGGGATGCCCGCTCTCCCCGCTGCTATTTGCGCTCGCCATGGAGCCACTGGCATGTCTCTCCACAAGACCTGTGCAGAGTTGGGTATCCCGCTGGGTGACGACACGTACGCAGTTTCGTTATATACAGATGATCTCCTGATTTATCTCTGTGATGTGCGTGGCCCATATTCAGCGATCGAACAGGCACTGTCAGAGTTCGCCTCGCTATCAGGGCTGTGCGTAAACTGGAAGAAGTTGTGCCTATACCCCTTCGTTGAAACATCCCTGGACCCGGGGCTGGTGCTGGAGGGGCGTGCCGGTGTTGTGGCAAAATTCAGCCTTTGGATATCTGGGAGTCCGGGTCTTCCGCCACCAGGAGGATCTACTAGAGGGTAACCTTCGGGCTACGACAGCGGTGAGGTCTCAGATGTCCTTCTGGCGCACTCTCCCTTTAGCCACCATGAAAATGGTGGTACTCCCCCAGCTGCTTTATCATTTTACGAATTTACCAGTTTACGTCAAACCCTCCTTCTTCCATACGCTAGAGCAAGACCTCAGATAATTAATATGGCATGGAACGCGCAACAGGGTAGCACTAGCGAAACTTTATTTGCCTGTCGATCACGGAGGATTGGCAGTCCCCAATATGGAGCACTATTATCTGGCATCACTGCTGCAGTGGGTGGCTCGCTGGATCAGTGGTCGGCAGTTAGTGGATACTAACATGCTGCAGCCTGGATACACGCAGCCCCAGATCATAGCCTTGTTCCACCCCGGTAGAAGGGGTGCAGCCCCAATGCAGCTACTGGTGTCGGTCGCCCACAGATGTTTCCGCAGGACCCTAAAGCTCACAAAGGAAGTTGTACCTTATGCCCCTTCTCTGCCCATATTGGGTACACTAGCCGCATAATTTCATCAGCAGAACTAGGCCCCTGGGAAGCGGCGGGTCTGCTGACTCTGGGCGACCTTTACTAGGGCCAGCAACTAGTGCCGTTCCACACACTGACTGCGGACAGTGCCCTGCCACAAGGCCAATTTCTCTTATACGACACGCTGACACAGGCGCTGAGATCTTTATGGGGTGACGTAGCCCAAGAAACTGGGACCCATCATACTATTCAATATATGCATGAACTGGGCACGGGTAGACACCTTACAAAATGGTTAGCTGAATCCCTCTGCACACACTAGACACGGCCACTCGGCCCTTAGGCAGCACTGGGACACAGACTTACAGAGACAATGCACTGATCGCAAGTGGTTGGCCATATGAGAGGGACCTACACATATCCCCAGAAATGCCCGATTCCACTTAATACAGTACTATATACTCCAGAGAGCGTACATGACACCAGCTTAGATTAATAGATCTTATAACCGTGTAGATGCTAAATGCCCAAGATGCAATACATTAGATGGAGACCTATTGCATATGCTGTGAGCATGCACAGCTCTCGCCTCTTTTTGGAGAGCAGTCACGACACGGTTGTGTGCTCTTGGGAGGTATGCCTGCTAGGCCTCTTCCATAGGACAAAAAAACACAAAGTCACATTCCGATTCATAGATCTCGGACTTATTGTAGCCAAACGCTTAATTACTAAGCGCTGAAAATTGCCAGACCCACCACACATCAAAGCCTGACTGCAGTCGCTGACATGCTGGACACAGACAGAGAGTGTGGCATTGCGACGAGAGGATACACTGGGCCTGCGAATGCTCCCGCTGGCGGGGGCATGGGATGCGATTTTCCTAGATATCCGAAATTTAGAACAGAATGATCCGGAGGCACCAGAGTCTCCCGCATGATACTTCCACACAGATAGACCAGGGGGATCACATAAAATGTACTGACTACCACCGATAATTCCGTGGGTCAGCGCCCCCCTGCTGGCACTGCGTCTCTCACGTTCATGTTCAGGACATGTTATTTAAACTCGCTACATAACGGCTCGAGCAAAGCAACCTAAACAGGTAGACAAGAAATGCATGTGGCAGCAAATCACAGCACAGAGGTAGATGGGAGGTACTAATCCGGGCGAGAGGGTCGACACATGCACTTTGCATCCCAGTTCATATATCCCCCTGTTTCCTTTTTAGATCCTCATGCTCAGACATATACTGTAGGGTGCGCAGACAATGCAAAGCACATACACTCTCCTTTATAAATATACTTGTTAATGTCAGTCTACTCATATATATATATGTGCATGGCTGTAACCTGTATAAGAATTGTCAAACAGTATTTAAATGTTAAAAAACCCAATAAAGAAATTTAAACAAAAAAAGGGGTCCAGATAGCAATAGGAGAGGAGTCTTATGAATACAATGTACCAGCTAGAGGAGCGCCTCTGAAGGGTGTGGCCAAGGTGGCGAGTATGGGTATGATATGATGGGGCATATCTTAAAGGGAATTGATGGAGTGGTCTATTTTCAAGATGACATCTTAGTTTTTTGGCGAGACAACTGAGAGTCACAGTATGGCGTTTAAAAGAGTTTTTGACAAGATTCCAGAGGCGGGACTAACACTTAAGAAAGAAAAGTGCAAGTTCTGTGTGGAGGAGTTGTATGATTGAGGCATGCATGGCTAAACCATGCATGCCTCTACAACGTTGCCCTAACCACGGATGTGTTTGAACAACGCACTCCGTCACCACGTATTCCTTTACCACTCATGCCTTTACCACACAATTTCGTGGTAAAGGCATGACTGGTATTGGGATATGTGTGACAAAGTTCACACCCAAGCCCTCCCCCCTGAGCCCTAAAAACTACCTAGACCCCCCTGAGCCTTAAAAACTACCCTGCCCCAAGACGTAAAAACTGACCCAAGCCCTAAAAGTACCCCAACCCCACAAGCCCTAAAAGCTACCTTTTCCCCCCTGAGCCCTAACAAAACCCCAAAACCCCGAGCCCAAAAAACTACCCTGACCCCCTGAGACCTAAAAACTAACCCGATCCCCCTGAGCCCTAAATCCTTTCCCGACACCCCACCCCTAAAGTGTTCCCCAACACCCCTAAGCCCTAAAAACTACCCAATCCGCCCTTAGTCCAAAAAAACTACCCTGATCCCTGAGTCCAAAAAACGTCTCTGACCCCACAGCCCTGAAAACAATCCCGATCCCAGCCCTAAAAACTACCCCAGCCCTTAAAAACTACCCCCCCAAAACCCGTCCCCAGCCCTACTTACCTCACCGTGTCTTCTGCTTAAGGCAAGCGTTGTTGCACTTGCGGGGAAATGGCACGCTTGGCTTAGCCTGGGTTGTAAAGGTTGTTTCCCGTGTGGAGGAGATCGAATGTTTGGGATACACACTGTCATCCTCAGGGGTCATACCAAAACAAGACCTGTTGGAGGCTATTAAAAAAGCACATATTCCAACAGACAAGGACAAATTGAGGTCCTTTCTTGGGCTCAGTGAATACTTTGAATACTATGCAAAATGTGTAAAACAATTTGCGGAAAAACGGAGCATATACAAAAATGATTAAGAAAAGGTTGCTTGTTTGTTAGGGCAGAAGATCAACACAGATCTTTTGATAACATAAAACGTGAGATCTGTTCTGCCAAGGTGTTGACCCTGTTTGACACTAGACTTATGTCCATATTAACAGTTGATGCTAGTGCCGTAGGCGTGGGTGCTGTATTGTCACAATTACACAAAGATGGTGAAAAAAACTGTAGCTTTTGCTTCCCGCTCTTTGACTGATTCTGAGAGGAACTATTCAGCCATAGAGAGGGAGGCATTGGCTGCTGTATGGGCAGCATAATACTTCAGAATGTATTTTTGGTGATTTTCCAGGATCCTACGTACAGATCATAAGCCGTTATTGAAGATTCTGTCACCTGGAGGAGCTGGCAAGGGGTCTGCGAGGCTAGTCCTGTTAGCAGTACACAAGATTATCAGTACAAAATGGAACACATATCGGGTTGAAAGAATGCCCAGGAAGATGGGTTGTCGAGATTGCCATTGCCTTGGCAAGAGGTGGACTAGGTGGAAGTTGAAACATTTGACAAGGAAGGGGCAGTGACAAGTGTCCATTACTTGGTGGAATGGAGCCAAGGAGCCATAGGGAAGAAATGGTGGTTCGAAAATATGGATAAAGATGAAGTGTTACAACAGGTGGTGGACATGATTTTGAAAGGGAATAGGCATGAGAGGGCTGTGCCACTAGCCATATGTTAAGATAGTAGATGAGTTGGCAGTGTGCGATGGTAAACTTATTTCAAGGGGTGATAAATGTGTAACCCCAAAGAGTTTAAGATTTGAACTTTTCAAAATGGTGCATCAGGGCCACCTGGGACAAACACTTACGAGAAAGAGAATGCAAGAAAATGGTTGGTGGCCAGGCATGGACCAGAAAGTTGAGATGTGGATGGTGCGGTGTGTGGATTGTAAGGATTTGGAGAAAAGGCTGAAAGTGGGCATACAGTCTGTTATGGGTGAGATTAGAGATCCAGGTCTGCCTTGGCATAAGGTATGCTTAGATATTATTGGATGAATGAGTGGTGTGGCTGCTGAACTGATATTTGCCCTTGTGATGGTAGACGTTTACTATATATTGCTTGTAGTGAAATTTATGCAGGGGATCACAATGAAGAATACCAGTAAGGTGTTGGAGGACGGGTTCAGGGAGAAGGTTATCCGATGAAAATTGATCACGGATAATGGGACCCAATTGACGTCAGAGGAAATGACTAAGTATTTAACCTTCTGTGGTATTTTACACTCTAGGATAGCATTATATAACCCTCAGGCCAATGGAGTGGTTGAGAGGGCTAACTGCATGCTAAAAGGTGTGATTCAGATGGCTCTAGAAAAGAGAAGTAATGTTAGGAGTATGGTATGTGATTTGGTTTGGGTATATCGCACCAGAGTGCATGGGGTAAAAAAAGAAATTTGGTTCAGTGTGATGAGGGGACGCAAAGCAAATACTAAAATGTCACCAGCATGGATGTGAATGCTGACAAACTGAAGTAGTGATGAAGGTGATTGTAAGTCTAATGAGAAGTGTGATGGGAGGATAAGGGTGGGTGATGTAGTAAAGGTGAAACCTGGAAGTGTTGAAGGTGGTCTAAGAAAGTTTTGTGGTCCATTTAGAGTGAGAGATGTACATGATTCGTTGGTGATTTTGGAGAATGGGGAGCAATGGAATTTAAGGAGAGTAGTGTTGCATGTACCGCCCAAGTACTTAAATTACTATATTTGCAATCCGTAGTCACATGGTATGTTCAGTGATTGACTTGTAAAAAGACAAAATATTTCATTTCGGTAAAGGGAGGGAGATGTGTTGTATTTGAATATGATCTTTTGTAAATGCACCTTTAAGCTTACCATGTTTCATGTACTAGTACTACTATGACTGAGTTGGGTTTTCTCTGGGGGCAATTGTATGCTGGCTGGAGAGGAAACACCAGCTGCGGGCATCTGTGTCCAAATAAAGTGCTTATTCCAACTATGACTTGAAGCAGTATCTCAAGATGGTACATAGGTTGGAGGTTGGAGAAAGCCTGCCAGCCAGCAATGTATATTGTAGGGCTCCTCCAAAGTGCTTCCCGGCTTGTGCTTAAGCACGGAGTAACCAGACGGGCTACAAAAAAATCAACCCTGATGCCCATGGAGGATATAAAATCTGTTTACCCTTTCTTTGACATTTCAATTTCTTTCACTCTCACGCTTTCATTTCCATTTCTTAGCTATACAACATTTCTTTATGTCTTTATTTGCTTGTTTTGGTGTAAAAACACAAGATTGCTGAGGCAATCAAGCAGTCTCCTTTCAGGTCTCCCTGTGCCTCAAGTTGCAATAGGCCATCACCTCCTTCTGATGCTCGGAGATGTGCATGAAGACAACCAAAATAAATGACTGGTCATCTAGCCATGCATAACGATAGGCTCAAGTGGTCAGAAGCATATGCACACACACACACACACAAGCGTCAGAGGGCCACAAGCATGACCAACTACTTCTGCGACTATGCACTAGAGTAAACATTTTATTGATTGATTAGGTCAGCAGTTATTATTTCAAGACAACAGCATGTTTAGAACTGGATCCCATGATATATAACTAGAAGGAAGGGAGTAACAGAAAACTTTTGTTTTCAAAGAAAGGTTAGTGAGCACATAGAAACACATCTGAGATAAAGTAGAAGAGACAAAGCAACATTACATGCAAATAATCCTTCAAATGTTGGTTTATCAAGTATCTGGAAATAAGGGACTTCTTATCAAAGATTGGCAGCGATCATTTGTTAGAGGGTAGTATACAACTTTTTTTTTTATATCTGTTTGAATTAATGCAGGATGACCAAGAAATTCAAGTAGCAAAATGGGAGACGAGACTTGGGGTCTGCAGTATAAATTTGCAGGAGTCGCTCGAGGGGGCCCAGGAAGCATTATTAACAGCAGGTTTGAGGAGCCAATACTACACATCCATATTCAATCTTATTTCACACCTACCAAAATGTTTAGCTGGGGGAAGAGATCCTGCTTCATTTGTTTACAGTGCGGCGGCGGGGGGCGAAACAGACATAGCACATATGTACTGTAAGTGCCCAGGGCAGAAGGCCTTAGAGGATGGAATTGGGGATTTTATAAGCACTGTTCTTAAAGTATAGGTTGAGCTCACACCCCAGTTGATATTATTTGGAATTGATGAGTGATCTGTGGAAACAAAGGGGAAGCTCTACTTCATATTTAGAGCAATGGCAGAGGCACGCATGTATATAGCTACAGCATGGCTGACCCCCGAGCCCCCAACATGTCATCAATGGCTGTCGAGACTGCTATCTATGTATAATTTTAAGAAATTTTTGTATAACTGTAAAGGCAGCAGGGTGAAACAATATGGAACCTTGTTCTGGGCACCCGTGTTGGGATGGTTGGGGAAAAAATATGGAGTAGTGCTTTGGTCCAGCCAGGATCGATGATGTGGTGAGTGGCTCAGCAATACATTTCTTATTACAGGATAATAGGAGCTCATGAAAAAGTAGTGCAATATGTTAACAACAGCCCTACATTAGTTATATGGGGATTAGTATTAATTATGTGATAATGATGTGAAACAAGATATATTAATGAATTGCACAAGGACAAGGACAATGGAAGATCAGTATGGTGAAGCAATTTGCTAAGGGTAACTAACTTTTGACATGTATTACATTTTTTTACTAATCCTGCAGTATAATTAGGCCTGGGTGGCGTTCACGGAGTTGTTCTACGTGGAACTCGGCATAGTCGCGAAAAAACTCTGTCACCCTACGCGGATTTCCACTAGTGGTTAGAGTTTGCCGGCGCACCCGTTCGCGTTGCACTGGAAATGCGGAGTGAGTCCTGGCAACCCAAATCGGTTGCGAATGGCACCACGGGGTTCTCAAGTACGTTCTCGCATTATAAATCTGGCACAAGCGGTACTACGCGGTCCGCATGGGCGCAGCAATCTTGTTTTTCTGCCCTCTGTTATGGTGCTGGGCCTAAATCTTAATCTCTCCTTAATCTCTGTAATCCTCCTCCTTTAAATCTTACCTATCCCTCATTTTTATTTTTTGTATTAGTGAGTGTCTTTGTGTATTTTACGTTTTAGGTAATTTTTTCATGTTTTTTATGACTTTTCATATTTTGTTTATTATTTCCCCTGACTTCCTTTTTTCTTCTTTCCTTTCCCTTCCTTTTCCTTCTTTTTTTCTACCCCACCCTGCGCCATGGCAGAGGGGCAGCTTCCTTGAGGGAGAAACCACCACCCAGGTGTGCAGCCCTGGGCGGTCTTTGGAGGGGAGGAGGTGGCACCACCCGTTTGTTTTGTGCAGCGCCACCTCCCATCCATACTGGCAGTAGTCGGCAGGCCCGGTAGTGGATACCCCCTGCGTGAGCATCAGCAGCACTGGGGGACGGTGCGCTGGTGCGTGCGGCACACCAGCCAGGTTTGGTGCACCGCCCAGCAGCTGACACACTGCTGAACAAGATCTGCTCTACCTGCTAGGTGTCGAAATTCCAGGGCTCGGTGAGTATTAATTAGTTGTTGTGCTTGTGTTCTACAATGTTAACATTTTCTTTCCAAATAGTATGCTGCTCACACTCAGAGGTAAGTTACATTTAGTTTAGGCTGGTATATAATATATTATTGTGTGATCCAGTTTCTAGTTTCTGCTAGGCAGGTGCTTGGTGCTACCTAATCGTACTCATCATTGGGCCTTACTTTGGCTGATTAATTAAGAAGCCATTGCAGACTGTTCTCCTGTCACTATAGTGAATCAGGGAGTAGCGCATTCTCTCTGTGATTTTGTTTATGTAGCTTGTACAGTTCCAAGTTATTTATTTCACAGCGACGTGTAGTATGCATCTTTGCTTTGCAAAAAAGGGAGACTGAGTTCCATCAAGGGGGTTGAGAAATGGGAATAGAGTCAAAGATCATTCACTACAATGCATTAGTTCCAAATGAAGTTTTTGTTAAGGAAATTTGGAATAGAGACTTCAGGATTAATATGGGTAACTTAACGATAGTCGATAGACTCGAGTCGAAACTAGTAGTACTATAGGAGATCTGTTTTAGAGAAGTGCAATGTGACTGCGTTTGCTTGTCATGAAATATTTTTTAACCCTGGGTGGAGTTCGCGGAGTTGTGGAACTCCGTGAAGTGGAAAAAAAACTCCACCGCGCTACGCGGAGCTCTGCAAGCGGCGGAGTGCGATAGAAAAATGCCGTTCATGGTGATTTGCGATGCCGGATGCTTGTCCGCACTGTGCAATCATCACGAACGGCACCATGCACAGCGCAAGCGGTCTCTGCTTTCCTTTCTGCCGCTCGAGTAGATTTTTACTCGAGCTGCAGCTTTCTCAATGCAAATGGACAGTTTCTCAATGCGAGCGGTCACGAGCATACGCGACCACTCGCAATGACAAATCTGACCCCCCCGCGTTGCGAAATCTCGCCGGGAGGTTGATTTTCCACACTCGGCAACTTGATGTTGACGATCGCAAACGAGGTAAAATCTCGCCGGGAGGTGGATTTTCCTGCTCGCGCTCGCCAACATGACATTGACGAACACGAACGAGGAAAAAAACTCCCCTCCGCAACGCAAAGCAGAGTTTTTTGGAACTCCGCGATCTCCGTATAACGCGGAGTGTGGGAAACTCTGCAAACTCCGCGAGCGGAGCAGAGTTCACGCCCAGGGTTAATATTTTTGTGAAGATTATTAACTGAATCACTAATCTTCTTCATTTCTTACATCAGCACACAAGGGCAAGAAAAGGGAATTTGTAGAGGGTCCAGGAGAAGCTGGTCAGCCGGCGCCGACCCCCAGCTCCACTGCCAAGGGCTCTGCTGACACCAGTAAGTCCTATTATTTATTATTATTACTTCACTAATGTTGGGTTTTATGATTATTGTGGACTTCTTCGGATAGAATCTTGGGGTATTGGAATGTTGGTGGCGTCTATCATAAAGATTCAGATTGCAGGCCCAAGTAAGCTAGTATTATAAGTAAAATTCACCATGTATGTTTGTTGAGAAGGCTTTCCTTTTCCTGCTCATGCGCTAACACAGTTGAGTTCGTGAGAGAGTGGCCATGATCATCAAGACCCACCCCCATCCCCCCAGTGTAGTGTGTGCTGTCACGTCCATTTATAGTTGCAGTATACCAGCAGTTTTCCATGACAGTGCAACATGTTTGGAAAAAAAGTATCTTGCCACCCAACACCATATGTCTTTCATTGCCCATTATTCCACCCCTGGCTTGTCTAAGTTTGTGAACCAATCAAATGCCCAGAGTGATATTTAGAAGATACTGCAGTGCTAACTGAACTGTAGTGCTGTATTGCAGTTGTATTTGGGGTTGCGTATCTGGCATTTAATATATGTATAATGTTTTATTCTAGCCACACAGAACATCGGTGATGCCGACTCCAGTGCGGTTGCTGGAGGAAACAGGTCAGTTGGAGGGGGAGAAGCAGTAGCAGGGACGGGCACTGGTAAGTCACATAATTCTTGCAATTACTATGCTCACTAGCTAGTGCCAGGGCGTCGTCATCAACATATGACCGTGAAGTGAACCCCCTCAGCTTTACCAGTCACAGCAGTGGATGAGTTATTATGGCCTCTTTTTTCTGCAACTCAGCAAAAGCTCACATAATGAGCGTTGATGGCTTGAGATAGACATGAAAGAACGGAAGGTTAAAAGAAAGGAAATGGTATATGAGTGAAAGGGTGGGTGGTTGAATGGGTGCATGGGTGGGTATAGGGATGGATGGTGAAAGGATGGTTTGAAGAAAGGGTGACTATTGAATGGATGGATAATGGATTAGAAATTCTGGTGAAAGACTGGATGAGAAAAAATAAAGCATAATCATGGTGGCTATGGGTGAATTAGAATGAAAGGATAAATGAATATTTGGATTGTTTGGATAAATAAGCAAGGCAGCCCTTCTCATGAGGAGCATGCTGCTCACCTACTTTGCATACTTGGTTTATCTAGGGTTACCATTCAAAGCTATGGTTCTAAGTGGGGGGGTATTTTTTATTCTTTGTTCTACTCCCTTGACTTGCTATATTTGTTAAGTGAGCCAGATGTATCCCACCCATCATTCACCATCCCCCTCCCCGCCCATGGCATTTTCGACACCTATGACTGAAGTGCAGTATGCGTCAATTCGTGACTGCGATGTTGACTGAGCATTGTGCGTCTGCTTCAGTTAATGCAGCATTTACAATGTTTTCAATGCATTGCAAACCGAACGCACAAGGTCTGTTTCCCTTTGCCTCTTCAGCTAACTCTTAGTACTTCACTCCTTTATTTTTTCCTAAATTCTTCTGTCCCAGCTTACCAAATTAGAAAATTCATTCTTGGCATATGCCACTTTTCATTTTATAACCCTGTGAACTTAAGTGAATCCTGTATATATTTCATGGTTTCCCATAACAGATATATTTTACACGTGTTCAGATTTTACCCTTTCGAATTGTACAGTGACTGAATAAGCCAAAGATGATGAATCGATGATCAGTGTAGTGGCCCCTCTATTCTATATCAAAAAAGCCCTACCCTACCTGTTTAATCCCTCTACCCTATCCCCTGCAGTAGAGTAAATCAAGTTTCCTTTCCTTGCTTACTGCCCACCGAATTAATTTGTTGGAAACGTGTGGTGGTGGGCGAGGCCACAGAGCAAAGTGGGAGTGCATGATTTGATGTCAACTTTGGCGTATGGGATGCACAGTGATGCATGTGCCAAATACAATCTACATAGCCCATTCCTTTTCCTGTTGGGCAGTCCATCAAATTCATTTTCCACAACCATACTTACGGCAGACAGAATAATCTTAATATCCGCATTTCATGCATGAGGTGTGTGATGTAGTATCTTATTTATTATTCATATGCCTCTTTGGAATCAGGGTAGTAGAAAGAGAAATGCATTTGGAGAAGAGCAGGGCCATTGGAATTAAAAATAGATAATTGTCAACTACAGCTGCACCAGCTGCAGAAGGTAGCAAACTACCCGACGGACTCGCTAGCAATGAGCATGGCTTCATCATTTTAGCAATACACACAACTTGTACTGCACATAGTGCATAATGCCGTACTCATTAATGGGAGGTAATTTGTTTTTCAACTCTAAGTGTCTGTTCATAGTTACTTGAAAAGCCTTTAGAAGAAACAAATTATCAAATCACAATTCTTTTAATCCGGTTATGTTATTCTGCCTTTTAATACTTTTCTGCCACACAGTCAGTGCTATTTTATGTAAGGAATGTGTGGGTAAAACATAAAATTGGCCTTGTGACTCTCCTAATCATAATCACATCAAATTCCAATGGCCCTAGGGAACCAGCAATGTACTGCTACTGTGCCAACCAGTAATTTAAAACAATTGTTTGCAAAGAGTATTATTTTCAATTTGTCTTTTTTGTTTTTGTCAATGTAGCCGGACCAGCCAACAGGCAGGAGACAGTGGCCCATTTGCGGCCGCAGAGTCTGGAGCATACCCAGCAAGAGTAGCGGTGGCTGATGGTCCTGGAAGAGGAGGAGGAGGAAACAAACTCTTCTCGGCCGGACCCAAGTGCACCCAGTCCCCCTCAGCCTCCAGCCTCCCGACCATCCTTTTACCGGTGCCTCCACCAGCCAACTGCTGCCACCCCCTACCACACTAACGACAGGCCATTGCTGCATCGCATCCTGCAGTGGCTGGACAACATCGAGGGCCGGCTTACCATGATGGAGTAGAGCCTGGACCAGTTCCAGACCGACATCCATAATGCCCTCTTCTAGCTCTCTTTTACATTTTTTGTTTTTGCAGGAGTAACTTGTTGTTTGTTGGGGCTGGGTGAAAAGGGTCGGAAGGGAGCTGGGACTGGAGTGACTTTTTCCTTGGACATTTTGAGTTTTGGGACTTTGGGGCTTGGGTCAGTTTTGTTTGGGGAGGGGGTGGGCCAGTTGTTTTGGTGGAGAGGGTGGGTTTCTTTGTATATAAATAAAGGGGGAAACTATTTCATTTAGCTTAAATTTATGCCTGTAGTAATTAATTTTACTTTTACTTTGCACTGCTGCCTTCAGCTAGTTTTATGCAGCCTGTTTATGTGCTTGCAACTTAAGAGAGAGTGTAACGCTTAGTTATAGAGTTCTCTTACTATCTTGACGATTAGGGGGAATGCTGCCATGATGACCTATATTGTCCCCAACAACCTAGATAAACAATAGTAGCAGTTAGTTCCTTACTTACTAAGTGAACTAGTTCAGTTTCATCCACACTAGTTTCATTACTTGAATAGAGATGAAGCAATAATAGGGAAGGCATCACAACTTCACAAGCAAAGTCTTACTTCCAGTTCCACCCATGTAAGCTCCAACTTTAGGATTAATCCGAATGATTGATTGTCCATCGTAGGCAACTAAATGGTAATAAAAAGACTGAGTTAGTGGGTTATATGTTATCAAAGCTTTACAAAGAATTGGCACATGAGTACTACATAATGACGCAGCAAGAATTCCTGATAGTGCTAAAGTACAAAAAAATAGCAATACTAGTATGTTTTGGCTAATGGGGAGCTAGTAGTATTAGTTGTGAAATCCTTGAGTTATAAAAAATGGGCTCAAAGTCTGGAGTGGACAAGCTTAAGTTAGGTGTTTATGGTTACGCAATACAAGGCCTGAATGATGATGCTGACAACTGATGTTTTTCATTCTATATCTAAAATATGGATACTTTTCATGTGTAGGTGGGTAAATGGGGCCAGTGTGGGCTATTGCTTAGAAGATCCTGCGTAAGTTGGTGTTGCTTTAACCACATCCGCCCCACCAAGTGTGTGATCCATTGATAGTGTAAATTAAGCCACACCTCAATAAATCACACTCCCCTGCGGGAAGAGGGCTAAGGGTTTGATGAATGGATGGGAAGGGGGATTTGAGGAAAGGTTTGACAAAGACAAACACTACACAAGGGCAACATTCATCTGGGTAATGAGCAGCAGCACATCATTCGCCATCAATCTGTTGTGGAAGGAAACAAAGGAATGAGTATGACAGAGTACAGATAAATGCATTGCAAACAGTCCTTCTGTTCCCGAGACCCAAGTTATCAGATATCTAAATGTTCTGTCTTCTAGGTTGTGGAGTGAAGCCACACACCCGTTCTCCAAATATGATTGTTTAAAGAAAAATGATAGTGTATTGCAAAATTAGGTGGTGCATCTTCATTCACCTCGGGAATGAGCACTCTGTGGTGCCTGTCAGGACTGGTCCAGTAGGTAAGCAGGAGTGTTGTTGAGCTCAGCTTTCGCCTTTTCATCCATGCACTAGACTAGAAGAAGGCCTGTGGATTGTAAAAGAGAATCTGTATTTTAGAGTCAAGGAGAAGGACAGAAGGAAGGTAAGCTTCATGAGGAGTGTATCAAGAAGATTCAGAGGCAGAGCAAAAAAAACAAGAGGGGGACTCAGGATTTCACTTTTGCCACAAGTCCAAGGCACACACACAACAGGATTTCACAAATGCACCTCTCTCCATTCCACATAGGTGAGTACCTGACCTCAGACTCTTGGTTTATCTTTGAACTGAAGTCGATAACGTCTTGCTTATAGCTGTTGATGAGGTAGTCCCACAGCTGCGCTCCTGACTCCTGACTCTGAGTACCTCCGTCCCAGACCAGTCATCATCATTATTCGAGCAAGATAAACGTGTAGGGCACTGCTGTTAAAGAACAAGTAGAGAAACAGAGTTGCAGTATTTTGCATAGGTTTTTGTTTGTTAACTAAAGTGACTGTTCTGGTCTCTGAGGAACTAGAAAAAAGGAGAGGACCCTGCAATTAAATCTGGCGCAGTGTGAAAGGGCCAATCACCTCCAGGGAAAAAAGTGATCGCCCATCACTCAGGCCCCAAACATTGCAAATCAATATTCACCTCAATTTCCCGTATTACAGTTCAACACACCCTCCCTCACTGTCAGCCTCCACATCAATCATCACTCACAGTCACTCGATAATCTGATCACTTATTGGTGCAATGATTACCTGTTCCAATCCAAACACGGTGGTAGATACACTATCTCCCCTTTAATGCACGCAACAGATTGGAATTTGGCAGTCTTGTAAATCAAGCAATTGTCTGGGGCAGCCATCCTAGATGATGAGAAAAACAGAAGGATCATAGGGGTGGACCATACAGGTTAATTAATTTTCGCTAACTATGGTTTTGAAGGCCGATCACCTCCAGGGAAAAAATGATTGCCCATCACTCAGGCCCCAAACATTGTAAATCAATCATCTCACACAAGTTCCCCCATTACAGTTCAACACCCTATCTGCTAACACATGAATCATCAATCATCATCATCACTTACACAATCAGTCACTCACCATTGCAATAGTTGTAATTACCTCTTCCAATACAAGCACGGGTAGTTTAGTTATCAAATATTCATCTTTGATGCAGGCAACACATTGGAATTTGGTATTAGCAGGCAGTCTTGTAGATCATAAATGATCTTCTGGGGCAGACTTTCTAGTGCTAAGTGATGCAAAAAGGAATAGGCAATAGGCATTTGAGGGGGGCAGACATTGCCCCCAATGTCATGAACGAATCGTGGAGGCTTCTTTAATGTACACTGGTCCAACTGCAATGCGGAAATATATGTGACTAAAAATAAGGTGAGGCAGTGTAAATCTGACACAAATATAATTGTGTTCCACTACCTATTTTTTTTTTTTTGAAGATAGGACTATGTTCAACGAGAAATAATTTAAAGTTCTCTAGGGGCACTGGCATACTTAGTCCAGAGTACTTCTTTATGTTCCAAGAGGAAATAGAGTATTTTTCTTAATTTTATGTTTTCTGAAAATTCCCATTTTCACAAAGGCATGTGAGAGTATGTAAAAGAGTGCTAAACAACAAAATATTACCTACTTGGTCAAAGTTACTTCGGGCCTGATTTAGTATTTGGAGGATGGGTATTTACTCCATCAGAGTGATGGAGTAAAGTACTCTGATCCCCTGAGGGAGTACCCACCTGCCAAATTTTGAAATGTCCGCTGGCCCAGCGGACATCCTTTGCATTTACAGGAACCTCCATCACAGCAGTTCCTATAAATACATTGATGGAGCCATGCAGCAAACTTTCAGTGTTTTTTTTATTTTCAAAAACAGAATCCCAAAGAGGGATTTTGAGTTTGAAAAATGCCCTCTTGTCATGGGGGCTTTCTCCCATGGGTGAGGATCCTTTTACAGTTTTCAGTGTCCAAGACGGACAGTGAATACTGGCCATTTGTTCGCCAACTCTAAGTAGGGCGGGCAGATAAATGGGCAAACCTCCTACAGCCCTTAATACATTGGGCCGTTGGAGTTGCATGTCAGCAGTGGAGATGTAGTAGTCTCTGTTGCTGACATACTGAAGATCTGCCTGTCTTTAAGTAACGTGGCCAGACCTTCAGTTTTGGCAGAGAGGGTACTCCGTCATGGTTGCGATGTAGTACCCTCTCCACCAAAGTATCAATAGGGCCCTTAATCATTTGCAGACAGATTAATTTGATGCAGTTAACTTCATTTTCTACAACTTAGTAGATACATCAAAATGTTTGTGTCATATTGCTTGATATATAGTTCCAATTTTAGTAGAAGAGAAATCTCCCAAATGCCCTTAAAACACACATCACACAGTGTCCTACAAACATCAAATTTCTGTTGGCTCGGGCTAATAATGCAAGTTGTGAGGTGGAAATAAGAAGTATACACTGTATCCATCCCTATACTAATAAAAGAGTTGATAATCGAAGATGACATTCGATCTATAAGAAGAGACTATGAAAGAGCAAATGGGGATATCTTCCGATGAAAGAAATGTATTTCCCCTACGTGAAAAACTTTGGTTCCATAGTCTAGGCAGAATTAATGCCTGCATCTTGAAGCAAGGTGTGAAACAGTAACTAAATCTGAAACTGTTAGAAAATACCTCTTTTTGCATGACCACACTCATTTTTTGGACTAAAGTTCTTGATTTTTTGGACACTGTACACTAGACCCCAGTGCATGTGCTCTGACCCCTAAAGACTTGTTGGATTACTTAAAACACCAGTTTGGTACATTTAACTTACCTATAAGTCGCTAGCATATGCTACCATGTGTCCCCAAGACATCTAAGTTAAATGACATGAGTGAACTGCAGAGCTTACTGTGCCACCACTAAAGTAACCATATAAAGCATGGCTCTCATAATTCAACCTCTCAAAATAATCCTTTGTCAGGCCTAAACCTTCCTTTCAAATAGTAGTAAGTTACCCCTAAAGTAGGCCTTACCAGTCCTAAGGCATGGTGCCCAGTCTTTAAAAGTAGGGCATATGTATTTAATGTTTGTACATGTTGTTACAGTGAAAAAGGCCCCTACACATTTTTCACTGCAGTAAGGATGACTGTGCCATAGAAAACACTGGGTTAATTTATTATACTTAATAAAGCTAACTTCAGATTGTCACTACCTAGGAAAATAGTTCAAACACTTCTTTTCATAGTTAAACAAAATCCAACTTAATGCTAACGTCAGATTTTGTCTTACTATTTCAGAACTAGTGACTTTAGAAAGTCACTCTTTTTCTGCGCTAGGCCTCTACTAGCTTTTTTCAGAGTAAATCCCCAACTGTCTCTTGACAGTCTACCGGCCCCCTTCAAGAGGTGTGAAGGGCTGCTTAGAAATGAGCGAAAGGGTGTTAGATGGGGGAAGGTATGGCCTGCTCCTGAGAGGATGACCTGGGGGATGTGCCCACAAACTCCACAAGTTTCAAAGAGGCATCCCCTGTCATAGACAGTTGTAACTCACACCTAGGCCTGTCCCTTCCATTGTCCAGGTATTCAGGATGGCACCTATCCCAGTGGGGGGAGAAATTGTTTCAGAACTGGGTTGCAAGGGGAATGTCTCATTTCCTTTGATACACCTCAAGGGGCATGCCCAGAACTCTTCCCAGCAGAATAAAGGTTCTGTCATGTTGGATGTTGCCAGAACATAGCACTCTGAGATTTTTTTAGGGTCAAATCCCAAATAAATTATGTAAAAGAGGGTAGGGTTGCCTTGGGAACCTTTTCCCTCTCGGTCAGGGAGTCTCCCCCACCCACAACCTTGTGCCAGGCATTAATGTGGCACCCTTGACTACCTTCTTTAGAACACATCTGTACCTGAGGAAGACATAAGGACTGTCCCTGCATTAGAACCTGTGGATTAGAGACATCAGGGGCCAGGCCTGTTTCCATTTATATAATGTAAAGAAAGAGGCCCCCTGCTAATAGGGTAGAAGTTCCTTAAGGCAGGGATCAATAAATCAATGTAAAGACTTAAGGCAACAAGAATATTATAATCAATCAACAATGAAACTTAAACAAAGAAGAAAGAACCAAAACCAATACTGTTTTTATCAAAAAGTACAAAACATGTTTTTATTAATAATATAGAACATAATAACATAGTTCATTCATACTATCTCAATCATATCCACAGCCATACCTCACCAGAAATAATGACTCAATTAAAAACATTGTCACAGTAGTGATAACAACAATAATTTGATATCATGTTTTACATTTATAATAGGGAAAACAATGTGGCACAGATTCAATTGACAGTTGTTATATTCTACGCGCGTTTCGGCACTGGAAGGTGCCTTCGTCAGGAAAGGCCACAGCTAAACCAACGATGGTCTCTGTAAATGAAAAATCCTTATGAAAGTGTTCTTTCTCAAAGACATGATATTGTCAAATGATAACGAAGATAAAAAGGAAACTTACACTTGTTTGTATTGACAAGAACAGATGAGCACGGGGCATGCATATGTTAGACTGTACATAATGAATTTAAAATAGAAAAGCATATAAATATGACATATATACAGTGTGTGAAGAACATTCTACAACCATTGTGTAAATATGGGAAATAGAAAAAGAGAGAGAAAAAGAAAAGCCACATCCAGAAGTTATCTAGGTTATAACCTCATTGTGACAATTACCCATGTGTAGAATTGATAAAAAGGATGAATTGAACATGGCTTTACCCTATATTTTTGATTGGTAATAAAAACCATGCAACGTCCAAGAATGGTGCACTTGGATCAGTACCTAGGGACACGATGTCTAAACTATAAGGAAAAATAACAGCTTGTTAATATGCAGACAGCTAGACCCTTCGTGTTAGGGTACTTTTGCATATCTAGGTTTATGTTGTTTTGTACCTTCGTTCAACACACCCCGCTGAGAAAATGATGTTCTTTGGCAGAAAAAAGCACTATAGTATTGATGCTAAGTGCTTAATTAAGTTCGTCCATATGGAGATACTAAAACAAGAGAAGAAATATCCATATATGTTAGCAAGTTAAATAGCGTGCTGTCATCTGAGAATGTATAAGCACAGAATCTGACATCACCCGATAGTACCTAGATGGATGCAATTACAGTCTGAATCCTGGGGTAATGACATCGACTCAGACATATGCTTAGGATAAATGAATGGGATTCAGTAGTTGACTTCAGCCACTGAACGAATATGAAATAGAATGTAAAAATTCTTCACTAGAGAATTATGAACAATACCTTGTAAGGTACAAATTTGACTTTGCAACTTCAAATATCGACTCAATCTGCTCGTGCATACAATCCAATCAATTGTTTGGAAAGGCACACTTAGCTGCGTGCTATTTGCTATGTATGCCAGCCGTCTTCATATAGGAAGATAACCTGATTTGCTAGTATACTTAAAATGAAGATTATTGATGCGTAATTATATAGTGTCACAGATTATTCGTGCGTAATTATATAATATCACAAGCTATTACATGATTTCCTACTCTGTCTAGAAAATATGCATGATACTTGCACCGCATTAGGCAAACTCGTTTTGGATGAAAATGGATTCTGTAAGATGAAAAACAGAAAAGCGGCGCATTTGTATACATCTAAAATACCTGCCATTTGTGTAGCATGATTTTAACTAAATTTTATCTATATAGTGAGGCACTGAAAGTGCGACCGTAGTAATACAAAACGAGTAAAAGCAGATGAGCAGCAGAAGATCAGCCCATTTGATAGATGAAAATATGCTAACCATTGACGTCTCGTGCGTAAATGCATCAATTATAACAGTCTTTACACAAAGAGATTAAACTGAATGGTGGCCGCAATAACGCTATGAGAGTCACACTGCTCTTTTGTCAATTTACAAAACGCTCATCACTCAAAATATTCCTTACAATGCATGGGGTACTAAAATACAACTATAGTGATGCAGAACGGTTAAAAACAGATGGGCAGCAGGAGCTCAGCTCATGTGATAAAGGGTCAGTTGGCTTACCTCCTGTTAAGCTACATGGCCACAAAAGATGCAAGGAGCCTACATTTTCCAAGAGCCCAGCTGACCATTCCCAACTGAATTTGTGTAGATGCTGCTGGTGGCTCCTGGGAGAGTGAGTTCTAATTACCAAGTAGTTCCCAAAAGGCCCTGATTCTTGGCTGGTGTTAAAGTGTCCTCCTTAAAGCTGCTCTAAAACCTGCAGAACAGGGCATTTAGAAACTTTTTCAGAACTTCTCCTTAAGAGAACCAGCGTTAGACCGGGACCAACTCCGAAGATGCAGCTGCCAATGTCGAATCGCTGGTTGGATTCAACTCTCCAGTTTCTCCAGCTGAAAGGATTTTCACATCTAGAAAAGTTTCTAAGTCAAAACATGGAAAGGCTTTACCGAGGCCGACGTCCAACAGCATCTGACTGCCAACGAGACCTTCATGGGTACGGATTTTAGACTACACCCGCTCGGAGCATCCTACCATTAACATGGACAAGGTGGAGCTGAGGCTACTGCTGAGGAACCGTGCTCCACCAGGCCACTGTTGTCGAACCCTCCTTAGGACACAACCTGCACCCCGACCCACTGATCGCCCATCAAGGAGGACTTTTCTACAAAAATTCTCCTAAGTCAGAAGATAAACTTTCCACCAGGACATACCGGATATCTGTACTCGACCGGCAAAAGCTTGCGGTTAGCCTTAACTTTTTTTAACCTGGTCTAGCATGGGGAGAGGATGTGGCCAAATGGCTAGAGCGGTCAACCTCAAAGCTGGGGAACCGGGTTCGCGTCTCAGCAGGGACCCTCAGCATCCTGTGATTCTGGGCAAATCACTTAATCTCCCCGTGCCTAACAAAATAAATGTGCCCATCTGTAATGCAACTGGTGCTCATATAAAGTGCTCTGATACCTTCTGGTCGAGTTCGCTCTATATAAAAACTCCCCAAAAAAACCAGATAACCATGAATAGCGCTTTACACTTTTAGGTGCTATTTTAACATAAAAGTTCTAAAAATCATATCTCCAGGTACCTACATCCAATTTTTTCCGTTTAGTAGTCTATTTGTTCATTACATTTTTATCTATTTTTATAAATTGGAGTGTCATTTTTATTGTTTTCTGTTTTCTGCTTTTCAACTGTTTTGATACTTTGGAATAATTGCTTTGCACATTAATTCTAAATTAAGCCAGCCTACTATGTACAAACCTTCCAAGGGATGAGCTCAGGTTGTAAATTATTGAGACCTAACTAGACCTGGTACAGAGCTGTGGCATTGTTAAGAACTCGCATCCTCCCCAACTAATAATCTACTTTCTAAAAGAAACCAATTTCCTTTAGAAGCCTTAACAATGATGTACTTTGATGTTACTTGTATATTAACCATTGTTCATTTGGTAAGATGTATCATATGGTTAGCTCAGACCCGTAATCAGAAACTTTGAATAGATATGTAGAAAGCTAGATTATGCTTCTCTAATTAGGAAAACAATACATAATGTGTATGTGCACGCAAATAAAACCTGTAGTGTTGGCATTAGGTAAATCATTACATGCATAAAATCAAAATGCCAGATAGTGTGCAATGGGCAGCCACACAATCTATTTTTATTTGTGATCATGTTTATTTTTGTTTAAAAAACAAAAAACTGACTAGTTCTTTCCTATCAGTAGCATTTCTGAATAATGAATTATAGTCAATAATCATTTTTCCGTGATATAAGCTCAGAAAAACATGGTAAGATGCATTCAGTGTTAAAAGATTTAAAAAATTGACTGATAACTGAGAGGTGAATATTGCTGAACCCACTCGCTTGTCATGCCAAGAAAATATAAAATCTTGAAATGATAAGGTAAACAAAGTACTTGTAATTTCAAAGCCATGAGGATTCAACATTGGGGCTCTGATACTGTGGAATAATAGATCACAAAAGTCTTTTCATGCTGTGAAAGTTAATACCCGCCTGCTGTGCAGTTGTCCCGAAAGCAATGAAGTACTTCTACAAATGGAAGAGCACCTCCCCTGGTGATCCACCACTAGCATGTTACACATCAAGCTTGATGAGGGCAAGATAACCTGAACCCAAACCCATACATTCAAATATCATTCTATGACCTTTCTGTGCATTTTATCAATATGGGCCGATCTTTTTGAGTATTCTTCATGGGAGATGAATTGATCAGCTCTTCTTTTCGACTCCAATGGGCAAAACACTAGTGTTTATCACAATTCTGATGCTTACATTTTAAGGAGTGATGGTCTTAGCCATGGTTGCGGACAGAGATAGACAGAACCAGTAATTTGATGCCATTTGTGTTATTACAGACAAAGTTCATAAAATGCTTGAGGTTCTGGAGTTGGTGGACGTATGGAGGACTAGGAGCCCAATGAGGCTTGAATACTTTGCCTACACCCAAGAACACAATTCATATGAATGCATTGACTACATCCTTATAGACAAATATACATTAGGCATGGTAAGGGGCTGATAACCCTATCTGACCATATGCCCGCATTGGCTACTTCCAAAGAATGTTAGTAAAACCCAAAGGTAGGTCCAGGGGTGAAAGGTTAACAAGCATCTGCTGAAAGAGCATGTGGTAGTGCGAATGGTCACAGATACAAGAAAGAATTATGTACAACATAGCTGGCATGATTATGTAGTAGTGATAATGTGGTGGGGTGTATTTAGGGGATGTCTCATAATAGAGGGGTCTCAATTGAAAAAGGAGAGGAAAGCACAGTTAGTCACTGCGAGGAATGACAGTTTGAACAGCCTGATAGCGATGGAAGAGGTGCTGACAGAAATCAAAGACCTTAAGATAGGGAAGAGCCCATGTCTAGACTAGTACAAGTCCAGCTTTTATAAAGCCTTTGAAAAGGTATTATGAGGACCACTGGTGGAGTTATTCAGCTACTTCAAAGATATAGCGCGAGTCATCTCAAGAATATATGAAACCATAGTTGCAGACTGTTGAAACTCTGAATGACTCAAGATGTTGTACAGCCTCCATACTGATCAATCCTCTTGAACTCAGTTTGTAAACTATGTACAGGAATTTGTATAATCCAATTGGAAAGGACCATGTGTGACTTTATCCACCCACACTAGCAAGGATTTATTAAAGGGGACAAGCGGATGACAACACTGCACCTAATAGGTATCACAGAGAAGCAGTACTAATAGCTGATGCTGCTCTCATTGCATGCGAAGAAAGCCTTTGAACGAGTGGACAAGATATTCATGAGTGAAATGCTGATGGAAATGGGTTTTAGAGAAAGAGTGCTTAATTTAATGCTAGCAGGATGGGAGTCTCCTAGTGCGTCATTAGAGTAAATGGATTTCTGACAAAATCCATCCAAAACCGTAGGGGAACGAATCAGGGATATCCACTTTCCCTGCTAATATTTGCAGTGCTTCATGAAGCACAAACCAAAAAACAGGGTTAACTGGGCTTTAGAAGAATTAAGCTGGAAAATGGCACATGTAAAGTGACACTTTTTATGGGAAGTAATCTCCTGATGTCTTAAACTGAGAATCTACTCCAGGGATTGGATCATCAATAACACCACAAAATCAGAGGTGCTCCTTGTGTCACTGTACAAAGAGATGACAGAGTCCTTGCAATGTATCACACATTTAAATGGTCCACATCATATATTAAATACCTGAGTATAGACACAGCATCCACTACAGGAAAGGCCATGAGGAGAAATTACATATTTTTATAGAGATCAACTAAAGATACACTCTGGAGTTCGAGTGTCATGGGTTGGCGGAATCGCAGGAGTTAAAATAGTGGAGTATCCTAGAATAGTATATGTGCTTTAGGCCCTATCACTATTTCTTTGAAATGTGTAGCTCTCCCAATTGCAGAACATATATAATAAATATTTATGGGCAAGAAGTAGGCCACAAATGAAGGGTAGACATTGTGCGATACAAAACCAAGGAAAGGCAGTCTCGGGCTCCCAAATAGTACTAGCCATTACCAGACTGAGAAAGCATAGTGCATGATAGATAACTCATTAACAGGCAGACACACATAGGAAATACCTTGTGTGTCTAATAATAAATGTAAAGGGATTTTTTAAAGATCTCCGGTCAAGTGAACAGTCATGGGGACATGGAGCATGTTGGAGAAGAGTGGAATGCCAATGTACCCACTACGCTTCACACGACTGTGGGGAAATTAAGACTTTACACTAGTCATACAGAAAGAGGTATTTGGAGCATTGAGGGAGGGAGATTGCATTAGAATGAATGAATGACCAATTTATAAAGTGCGAACAAATGCCTGAGGGCGTCAAGACGGTGAAGCAGTTACTCTGCCAGGGGGCGAGAGCATCATCCCTCTACCAGAAACAGTTATGAGGCAAAAAGCCAGGTCTTCAAGGCCTTATGGAAAGGAAGGTGTGCCTCCAAATAAGAAATGGATTTGGGGAGAGTAATCCAACAATTGGAGGCCGCCACAGCAAAGGTTCATCCTCCCCATCCTGCCCTCCTAAACCTAGGAATAACCAGCCGATTCTTCTCTGCAGATCGCAGCTGTCTAGTGGGAACATAGCGTTGGAAAAGCTGTTTAATTCCCTCCGGGCCCGACTTGTGAAGTGCCTTGTGAACAATGCGTAGGGCCTTAAACAGGATTCGTTTCTCAGCTGGGAGCCAGTGCAATTTCTGAATATCAGCAGAGATCGAATGATATTTCGGAAGAACCAAAACAAGTCTTGCTGCAGCATTCTGAACAAGCTGCAGCTTATCGACGGATGCCTTGTTAATGTCCAGGTAGAGTGTGTTGCAATAATCCATCCTGCGAGAAGACAGAGAGGGCCCCCTTGAAACCAAAGGAATGGGGTTCAAATCAACAATTGAAAAAACAAGGATTCCTTTGAATTATTGGTAAGTAAATACCACTTGGAAACAAACAATCATCCACTGATACTCACTTGCCATACACACTGGGGGATCTAGTTGCAGACCCAAGGCCAAAACACAAGAAAATAGAAAATATGTCTATTTATTATTATTTAAAAAAGGTGTAAAACAGTACAAAATCAATTGTTCATTAAAAACAGAATAAAAAGAGTTGCACATGAAAATCACAATAATTTCAAATTCATATATAGATTAATCAAGCTTATTCTACGTTGTACCTCAAAAAACAGCACCACTATATCTATAGACAACTCATTAGAAAAACAAATAATAAAAACAAGAAAAATACGCAGTGAAAAACAAACAGCACAATTTGTTATGGAGAGTACACAAAAAAAGACAGTACAATTTGTAATAAAAGAACACATAAAAGACAGTACAATTTGCAATAAAAGAACACAACCGTGTTAGAAACAAATAAAGACTGGAACCCGATACACTGTGCCTTATTCGATATCTGTAGTTCCAGCCATTACACGGATTATGTATTCGAGCATCAACACTTTTCGATGGTGAATTCCAATTAGACCATCTTTTTCAAGACTCAAATATGACTCCCACAACACATGAATATTGCCACAATTAGATCAAATACCTGTATTATGAAACACATGTATAAGTATACATTTATCATATTGTGTTCATATCAAATACCATCTGAAAACAGTAGTTTCTCCTTGTTTGCACATAATACTGAAACATCACATCTATATATGTGCATTTTTCCTAGCCACATTACAACACCTTAACATTAAAAAATAGATTCCATGAAATTAAAAACATCACTATTTAGTTGTGTTGGCCCACTATTCGAGCATGCATGCTTAGACTCCCCACTGCATAAAGAATCTGTACCCCAGTCATACACATGCTCCATGCATCCTGTTGCACCTTGTCTTTATAATAAAGACCATTATATCCAAATTACGCTTTCCTCTATCTTAAGAAAGCCCCAAATTCAAGTGGGCTAAATGTCCCCTAAGAAAAACACTTCTCACCTCTTATTCTGTATTTAGGGTATTCAACTGCTACTTGTGACCTTAAGACTAGTAAGGGCTAAATAGTCCCTTCAACTGTCTTGGTCATAGATAGTTTGCGATCCCGCTTCTTGAATGCACGACCAGCTTCGGCTCAACTGCTGAACTCACGGTTGCCTCGGGTGGGAATCGGAGTTGGACCCGGGCTGGTGCAGAAGCTGAGCTGCGACTCCGCTGCCTCTCGTGGGACCCCCTACCTTACGGGACATTGCTGGTGCTATTGCGGAACCCCGGCGCTGAGTCCCCCGCCCTCAAGAGTCGCCACTGGTGCAGATTCTAGGCTCCAGCGCTGCGGCCGACTGGTTGAACCCCCTCCCTCACGGGCCGTCGCTCCATGCTCCCGGTGCCAGTGCCGCTCTGCCCCGGACACATCCAAGTGGTGCCGACTGGTGGAACCCCCTCACGGGCCGTCGCTCCATACTCCTGGACCAGTACCGCTCTGCCCCGGACACTTCCAAGTGGTGCCCTCTCCTACTCTTGATCCCTGACGGTCTAGAGTGCCACGGACGGATCCTTGCTCCGGACTCGCGGTGTTTAAAGAGGATCTGAAGCGCTGCCATTTGGGGTGAGACTGACGGCGGTCCGAACGCTGGCGCGTTCAATGACCAGAGAATGTCGGTTTTTAAAGGGAGGCTGAGGTGCTGCCGTTAGGGGTGAGTGGGACGGCGCCACGCTGCTGGAGCGTCTCCTTACTTACTGTCGGGTCTCGGCTGAGTGCGGCGTGACACCCCGCTTCTTCCTGGTTGAGTCTGAATGGCTTTGCGCGATCTGTCTCGGGACAGTCAAAGTCTTAGTGGCCCTTCAGCGCATGGAGGTCGGTAGGCTTGGCACTACGCGATGGTGAAGCCCTGACGGGGACTGAGGGGGAGACACACACGGAATCCGCGAGATGCTTGGGCCCTCAGCGTTTCCCCTCCGCTGTTGCCTCCTCTACCCAGATCGAGGATTCTCCTGGTTCCTGACTTTTGGGTCCTAACTCTTGGCCCCATTTTTATTTTGTTTTTGTTTTTGTTATGGTTGTTTGGCCCACCATTTTGTTTCCCCTTCCTCAGGCCCAGAGACGACCACCCCCTACCCCTGGAACTGTGGCTTTAGCAGGGAAGGAAATAGAAAAAGGTCTTTCTCCTCCACACTCATAGGGCGGCCATCTTGGAATGGGGTCCTTTCTAAAGTCCAGGCCAATCGAACAGAACTGAGCATCTCCCTTGTAATTGAAATTTTGCAGGTATTGCTGCAGGTTATTACTATTCCTACGCTCCATAAGCCCTACCTCACGTCTATTCACTAATGCCTTGAACATTTCCCGCAATCTAGCCTAAACTGTGGCAGGGCAGTATTATTTTTAATCTAATGTTTGACTGTATTCTATAATTTGTAACTGTAATTCAGCCTGAGCAACTGCATGTCATATGTTATTGCTATCATATGTTATCCTATCCTATGTCCTATATGCACTTTTACTGAGCTACCTCATTTCGATGCTTATTGCACTAAATTGTGTCATGTACTGCACCCACACAGTTCTACCTCTTGTCGATTCGCTAATACTTTGATCAATTTCTGTAATCTAGCTTAAGCTGAGGCAGGACATCATTAGTATTATCTAATGTATGACTGTATCCTGTAATTGTAATTGTAATTTTGCCTGAGCAGCTCCATGTTATATTTTATTACTATTCCTATGTTCTATATGCACTCCTACTGATCTACCTCATCTAGATGCTTTTTGGCACTAAATTATCTCTTATTTTGCAGCCAGAGCAACTGCAGGATATAATTACTAACCACATATTTGAATGTTTATGGTAATTCAATGTTATACCCTATATACCCCCTAACAGTTTTGCCTCTTTTTAACTCTCTATGGTTCTGAATGTATCTTTACTTACGACTCGACAAACCAGTACAATACACTGTCGAATGCCTCCTTATCCCATCCCACCTCTCTTGTCCTGGCTTTTAACTGGTTCTTTCGCCCCCACATCCTCGCATACCGCTTAGTTCTTCTTGTCCGCTTACCAACAGTCTTGCTCTCCCCCTGCGAACGTCGCCCCCACCGCACACCCTCATAACTTGGCCCTCCCGGAGGCCTACTTGAGTCTCCCCCCTGTTTCCCCCTGGTTCACTCCCCCTCCTCCCTATGCCCCCTTTCTTTCCCCCTCTATTTTTCCCCCTGACCGTTCTTGAGGATTAACATGACTCCCCTCATTAACCCCCTTGTTTCTCCGGATTCACCCATAACTAGACATGGCCCCAATTCTTGGACCATCCGTTACCCCCCTAACCTCTCTAAAAATGCTAAGAAGAATTTTAAACACAAATTATTAATACGGCACCAAGAAACCTTATTCGTGGATAACTACCTCAGTCTCACTTCCAATATAAAAACCAACTACATCTTTTACTCCAAACGCCCCTCCAAATGGAAAAGTATCTTCCTCAACCACCTCCCCATCTCGAAATCATGCAAAATCCCATATGGCTTGAAACTGTCTACCACCCCTTCCCCTGCTTTTCAAGGCGAAATTGACATCTCTATTTTCAAATCCGGTAATATCCTCATTCAAGCCTCTGAAAAACATCTATCCACCTTTGAACACCACTACAGCACCTTATCCTTCCTTCTATCGAAATCTCCCTCCAACCCTCCAGCCTCCCAATCTCTGGCGAACCTCCCTCCCTCTCGCTCTCTTACTTCCTCCCTCCTCTCATCGACATTCCTACCACATTAGATATCTCTGAAGACCAGATGCACAATTTCCCTCCCACGTCAATCTCCGTCCCCCCTTCCGAGTCTCCTACAGCCCCCTCTGACACTCAAACTCTCCCATCTCCTCTTGATTCATTACCACCTTACTCTAACTCGCACATTTCTTCTTCTCCTTCCTCCCAACTCCTTAATCTCGATCTCCCTTCGGCCCAACTACCAACTCCAGTTTCTCCTGCTCCTAACAACCCTCTCCCCCATAACCTGGACGTCTTCCAGCCTCACTCTCCCCACGCACACTCACCTCCCCTGGACTCTCAACGAGCTTCAGGGAACCTCCTTTCTCTCCGACCTCCCCTCCCACCGTCCATCTTCCGGATCACCCCTCTCCACCCTCCACCTGGGCTCCCACCCCGCCCCCACCCCAGACCGCCCGCCCAGACTATCTCGGAACACGATCCTCTCCCCCCTGACTTCCCGGCCCCCGTCCCTATCTCTCTTATAACACAGACACTCTTTAACATCGAGCTCCATCTCGCCAACCTGTCGTTTCAACTCACATCACTCAGGAATGACGTCAACTCCCTCTCTGCTCTTAACCTTCCCAACCAATCTATTTCCAACCACCCCAACCAATCTATTTCCATGAGCCCTGTCCAAATAAACAACTTAGCCCAACAACAACGGAAAACTACCCCCCTCTGCAAGGATTTAGATAGTACATCCCCCGCCTCAAGCCATCTCCCCTCTCCTGATCTCTATGTCCCCAGTCTCTCTTCCCCCCATATCTCCCTGATTACGGACCCTCCTGTCCCCCTCACAACCATCCCTGTGATCCTTGGAACTAACAGAACGCCTTCCTCCCCAGCCTCTCCCAGGCTGCCTCCGCAACGTACCACTATCCATACTATCCCCCTTCCAAAACCAATCCTAAACCCCTTACCTGCATGCTGGTTAACTGCCGCTCTGCTGCGTGTCATGCGATCGAAATTTCGGAAACTATCCTTCGTGAAAACATTGACATCGCCTTCCAAACTGAAACTTGGCTCAATGACCACTCTTCTTCCATTCTTGACCTGCTCTCCCCCCCTGGCTACTCCATCCTCAGGAAAGATAGACCTGACAAAATCGGAGGTGGTCTTGCCATAATCTATAAAAATGAACTTCAACTCTCACTTGTGCAGAGCTCTGCTCATTCTACTTTTGAATACCTCGGAGCAGAACTTCGAGGCCATGGTACCCCACCAATTCGCCTTCACAACATCTACCACCCCCCACTGACTCGCTTCCCTTTGTAGAAGAATTGGCCGACCTTATCTCTCAATCCTCGCTTTCCAACTCTAAAAACCTCTTCCTCGGGGATTTTAACCTCCATTGGAACAAAAAGGATGATCCTATGATTAACCTCCTTACAGATCTACTTGATATTAATGACCTGAAATAACTCTGCCATGTGCCTACTCACTCAAAAGGAGCCACGCTGGACGCTATCATTATAAGCCCTGATTTAGCCTCCCTTTCCTCCATCGTTCCCATCGACTGGTCTGACCATCACCTCATCCTTTTCACGATCTCGAACACTATGCTACCCCCTCCCCCCAAAACCTTCAAACAGAAGAAATTGAATAGAAACTTCCATCTTATTCCCCCGGGCGAACTTGAGAATAAAGTCAAAGCACAACTCCGACTTCCTCCTCCTTCCCAAAATGCTAATGACCTCACTGAGCACTTCAATAAATCCATCACTGATGTCCTTGACCAAATTGCTCCAGCCAAACTTAAACTTCAGAAAAACACCTCCTCCAAATCCTGGTTTAATACAGATCTCAACAATGAGAGGCGCGCCCTTAGGTCGACGGAACGCATTTGGAGACAAAACCCTTCGCCCACAAATCTCGCCCTACTCAGATCCACCAGGTTCAATTACAAAAAGCATATCCTTAATACCAAGGCTGCCTTCTTCCGCTCACAACTAGACCAGGCCAAAAATAGACCCAGGGAACTATTCAGCATGATCAAAAACCAAACCTCCGCTGCCCCCCCAAGATGACGGTCACTATTGAGAGATGTGAAGAAATTGCTAACTTCTTCTCTGAAAAAATCTCCAAAATTGATCACTCCTTCGCCCTAACACCCCTTCCACATCGCCCTCAACCCCCCCAAGACTCTTCCTCCAGTCCTCCGGCCCTCTTAACACTGCCACTTGACCCCTCATCTCTGCCTCTAGTCGTCTCTCTTCCTGAATCCGACCTCACCAAACTTAAAAATAAAAATAATGCTTCCTGGCTTCACTTCCATCCAGTTACTGAGCTCGAAGTCCTCAACGTCATTGCCAGACTTAAACCTTCCTCTCACTCCAGAGACCCGCTCCCTGCCAACTTTGTCCAAGATTTAAAACACATCATTGCCCCGTTCTGGACCTCTATCATCAACTCCTCCTTTGCCACGGGTTGTGTCCCGGTCTCCCTACAACTCGGACAAATCACTCCCATCCTCAAAAATTCTGCTGCTGACCCTAATGACCTTAATAATCTTCGGCCAATCTCTAACCTTCCTCTTCTCTCTAAAGCCCTTGAAAAATGTGCCCTGCGCCAACTAGACTCACACATCGACACATTCAATCTGTTGGACTCTTTTCAATCAGGTTTCAGAAAGGGCAGTAGTACAGAAACGACCATGCTCAATATAATTGACGACATTCATCACTCCCTCGACAAGGGCGAGTCCTCCCTTCTCATTCTCCTTGATCTCTCTTCAGCTTTCGACACTGTGAATCACTCTACTCTACTCAACACTCTTAAAGATCGTTTTGGCCTCAACGGATCAGTTCTTAAATGGTTCTCCTCCTTCTTTCAACACAGAACCCAGCAAATCAAAATTCACGGTTGACTTTCTAAACCTGTGCCTATCTCACTGGGTGTCCCACAGGGCTCTATTCTCTCTCCCTCTCTTTTCAACCTCTTTGTGGAACCCCTCACCCTTATTCTTAAGCATTCGGGAATCAAGTTTCACCTCTACGCCGATGACACTCAACTTTATCATAAGATTCAATCCCGCGCTGACGTGCTACACCTCAATGACGCCTTGACTAAGATCCAATCCTGGTTCCACTACAACCACCTCAAACTCAACCCTAAAAAAACTGAAATCATTCTTTTCTCCCCTAAAAACTGCTCGCTCCCCATCCAAGCCTGGATCTCTGACCTTACAGCGCTCAACTGCTCTCTCACCTTATCCAACTCAGTTAAATCCCTCGGAATTAACATTGACCAGAACCTCTCTCTCATCTCCCACATAAAAAACTCGGCCAAAAGTGCTCTCTTCACTCTCTTTCACCTCAAGAAATTAAAACCCTTCATCCCGGCTGATGACTTTAGATCAGCTGTCCAATCACTAGTCCTGTCCAAAATCGACTATGGTAACGCCATTCTCTCTGGAACACCTAAAATCCACCTAACCCCAATCAAATCTGTTCTTAACCTTGCTGCTAGGCTCATTACAGACCCCAAACGGTTCGATCACATCTCCCCTACCCTTAAAGCCCTCAACTGGCTCCCTATTGAAGGCAGATCTACCTACAAGACCGCCTGCATTACACACAAAGCCCTGCATCAACACACCCCTCTGTACCTCGCAGACAAACTATTCAAAGCGGGCTGCTCTCGAACACTGAGGAGCTCAAACTCACTCGTTCTTGTCCCTCCTCTGTTAAACAAGAAATCTACTCAATCACGCTCCTTCTCTGGAAATGCGCCTACCATCTGGAATGCACTCCCTAAAGAACTTCGTTGCAACCCCTCCTACTTCAGCTTCAAAAAGACCTCAAACTTCACCATCTCGAAAAACTCTGGGGCCCCTAACCCCTTCCCTGGGCACATTCTCCAACCCGGCCGCCTACTGTTTTAGGATCCCCCTTCTGACCTCCCGACGCCCTCTCTCCAGCCCCTTTCCACCTCTCACTTTTCTTCACCCTCTATCTCACTAATTCCTTTCATAGGCCCTGCTTGATGTACTTGGTATTTCCCTACCCCCCTCACAGCCTCTCTCCCCTCTTACATCCTGCCCCCCGCTTCTCTATCCCCCTTGCTCCACGACTACCTCTCTTCTCTTGATTTGCTGCTGACCATCTGAATTTGCTGTAATTCTGATCTTTTAATTGAGTTGACATCTTTTGTTTTAATTGAACTTGAATGCTACCTCACTGTATTTTTTGTTATTTCCATATCTACTCATGCGACCCTTGTAAAGCGCTCTGATACCCTTGGGTCCAGCCAGCGCTATATAAAACCTTTAAAATAAATAAAATAAATAGCAAAATGCAGGACCTATCTGAAGACAAAAAATATATATGTGTATTACCTTAGGGTTTAATATTATACCTATAGTCGTATTTCATGATGGCTTGTTTACAAACCACACAACAGCTTTAAATAAATGCACATCTCTCACCTGTCATACATGCCGATAGCAGATGGCCCAATATAATATTGATACCTGGCCCTTAGCTTGTATTCTGAATGTGTTATGAAGGCTGCCACCCTCCTGTACACAACATTTTATAGTTTGAGAACTGCAATGATATAAAACAGACTTTAAGTATCTAGAACTTTACAATTTATTGGAAGTTCCAGATCTCACAAACCTAAGAACGGCCCACCTACCTGTTATCTATGGGCTTGTGGCATATATTGATAAGTGAGTTGCCCAGTCCTTCTTATTCTATAGCAGTACCCTTCATAAATTAGGTCTAAAAGGAAAAAAGAGAGGGGGCACTAATAAAAAATAAGACCGTCACAATATATATGTCTCCTATCTACTCACACGGAATTTCTGTTAAAACCATATGACTCCACTCAAAAGTGGAGATTGAGAAATTAAACATGCTGGTAACAAAAGGTGTTACTCTCCCCAACCCTTGATGCTTCTAAGCGCAAGCGCAAACGCCAACGCTGCTGTGCTCTTCTACATTTATCAATAATCAATGTTGTCGTCGTTTCCCCGATCGACGCATAGGGCTACATACCTGTATTTCTCAGACAAGACATATTTGAGTCTTGAAAAAGATGGTCTAATTGGAATTCACCATCGAAACACGTCGACTCTGGAATACATGATCCGTGTAATGGCTGGAACTACAGATTTCGAATAAGGCACAGTGTACCGGGTTCCAGTCCTTATTTGTTTCTAACACAGATGTGTTCTTTTATGACAAATTGTACTGTCTTTTTTTGTGTACTCTTCATAACAAATTGTGCTGTTTGTTTTTCACTGCATATTTTTCTTGTTTTTATTATTTGTTTTTCTAATGAGTTGTCTAAAGATATATTGGTGCTGTTTTTGAGGTACAACTGAGAATAAACTTGTTTAATCTATATATGAATTTGAAATTCTTGTGATTTTCAAGTGCAACTCTTTTTATTCTATTTTTAATGAACAATTGATTTTTTACTGTTTTACACCTGTTTTTAATAATAATAAATAGACATATTTTCTATTTTCTTGTGTTTTGGCCTTGGGTCTGCAACTAGATCCCCCAGTGTGTATGGAGAGTGGCATAGAACATTCAGAATACAAGCTATAGGCTAGGTATCAATATTATATTGGGCCATCTGCTATCGGCATGTATGACAGGTGAGAGATGTGCATTTATTTAATGGTCTTGTGTGGTTTGTAAACAAGCCATCATGAAATATAAATATAGGTATAATATTAGGTATAATATTAAACCCTAAGGTAATACACATATATATTTTTTGTCTTCAGATAGGTCCTGCATTTTACTATCTATGACCAAGACAGTTGAAGGGACTATTTAGCCCTTACTAGTCTTATGGTCACAAGTAGCAGTTGAATACCCTAAATACAGAATAAGAGGTGAGAAGGGTTTTTCTTCGGGGACATTTAGCTCACTTGAATTTGGGGCTTTCTTAAGATAGAGGAAAGCGTAATTTGGATAGAATGGTCTTTATTATAAAGACAAGGTGCAACAGTATGCATGGAGCATGTGTATGACTGGGGTAAAGAGTCGTTATGCAGTGGGGAAGTCTAAGCATGCATGCTCGAATAGTGGGCCAACACAACTAAATAGTGATGTTTTTAATTTCATGGAATCTGTTTTTTAATGTTAAGGTGTTTTAATGTGGCTAGGAAAAATGCACATATATAGATGTGATGTTTCAGTATTATGTGCAAACAAGGAGAAACTACTGTTTTCAGATGGTTTTTGCTATCAACACAATATGATAAATGTATACTTATACATGTGTTTCATAATACAGGTATTTGATCTAATTGTGGCAATATTCATGTGTTTTGGGAGTCATATTTGAGTCTTGAAAAAGATGGTCTAATTGGAATTCACCATCGAAACACGTCGACGCTCGAATACATAATCCGTGTAATGGCTGGAACTACAGATATCGAATAAGGCACAGTGTATCGGGTTCCAGTCTTTATTTGTTTCTAATACAGATGTCTTCTTTTATGACAAATTGTACTGTCTTTTTTGTGTACTCTCCATAACAAATTGTGCTGTTTGTTTTTCACTGCGTATTTTTCTTGTTTTTATGATTTGTTTTTCTAATGAGTAGTCTATAGATATATTGGTGCTGTTTTTTGAGGTACAACTTAGAATAACCTTGTTTAATCTATATATGAATTTGAAATTCTTGTGATTTTCATGTGCAACTCTTTTTATTCTGTTTTTAATGAACAATTGATTTTGTACTTCGTTTACACCTGTTTTTATTAATAATAAATAGAGATATTTTCTATTTTCTTGTGTTTTGGCCTTGGGTCTGCAACTAGATGCCCCAGTGTGTATGTCAAGTGAGTATCAGTGGATGATTGTTTGCTTCCAAGTGGTATTTACTATCCAATAATCCAAAGGAAGCCTTGTTTTTTCAATTAATAATCCATCCTGGACATAATTATTGCCACAGCTGCTTTTTTACGAGCGGGGAGAGAGAGAAGCGGAAATATCTTCCTAAGGGTCCTTTTAACCCAGAAGCAGGATGAGTCTGTCTTATTGACCATGAAGATTAAAAGACAGATTGTAATCAACTAAGACATTAAGATTCTTTGCCGAGTCAACGGGACAGGGACATTGTCCAAGCATTCCTGGCCACCATGAGTGGGTCCAGATAGATTGTTGACTACCAAAGACCAGAACCTCGGTTTTGTCCCCATTCAGTCGGAGGTAGTTATTTACCATCCAAGAGGCAACGGCCTGCAATTGTTGAAATTGGTGGCGGAGACCTCTGTATCCTTTGTGATGGACACAATTATTTGTGTGTCATCAGCATAGGATAAAGCCTGCAGCCTAAAGGATCTAATCAGCTTAGCCAACGGGGAAACATATATATTGAACAGGGTGGGGCTCAAAGATCAGCCCTGCGAAACTCCACAGAAAGTAGATAAGGGATCAGAGTAGAATTGGTCCACCATCACTGTCTGTGACCTATCCGTCAGGACGGAAGACAGAAGCTTCAAGGCTGAGTCTGTCACCCGAATTTCCTGTAGGCAGTTAATCATCCTTGTCGGGGAGATGGTATTGAAGGCCGCGGATAGGTCCAACAAAATCAGCACCGCAGTCTGACCAGCATCAACCATGATACGGACGTTATTGATTGCAGATATTAGTGCAGTCTCAGTCCCATGGTTACTCCTGAATCCATACTGAGAAGAGTCAAGCAGATGCGGTTGTTCCAAATAAGTCTTCAGCTAGTGTTTCTCCAAGATTTTAGCGGGAACAGGCAATAAGGAAACAGGCTGATAGTTTTTAAATTCAGATGGATCCAAGTTGGTTTTTTAAACAATGGCTTAACAGCCACCGTTTTCCAACTATGAGGGTAGCATCCAGAGGAAATGGCCAGATTGAGAGTTGATGTGAGGTGCGGAATATTAATGTCTCCTCCCAACTTCATCAGTTTCAGGGAGCAAGGTTCAAGTGGGGAGCCTGATTTGATCCCTCGTAGAAGCTGGTCGGTCTTTTTATAAAACAGAGGGAGAAAAGCAGGCAGACAGAGATCCCTCTTCTTAGTCTGTGGAGGACTAAAGACTGTGGAATTAATCTTTTGGGCAGAGATCGAGTGTTCGAAATTAAGACTATCCAAAGAAGAGTACATCTCAAAGATTTTGGAATGAAAATATTTGGCCCTACGGTCACAGAAGTCCTGCGAACTCTCCTTGTAGGATGGAGCAGATGGTATGGATAATAGATTGATCAGTTTAAATAGATCACTGGGGGGCTTAAGTTATACTGTCTTCTGATTACAGAATAATGATTTCTCTAGTTCAATGGCTGCTTTATATTCTGCCAACTTAGCCTTGTGATTAGTTCTTTCAATCGGATCATAGTATTTACGCCAGATACGTTCTTGGCGGCGACAGGATTCTCTAACTGGTCTAAGATTCTCTGAGAACCAAGGAGAAGTGGGCTTTTTTTCTACCTGCATAACATTCTTTGAGGAGAGCAAGAAAATCAATGGCAGACATGAGCCAATTCGAGTACTCATGATGAGAAATGAAGTCAAAAAACTCAGGGGCATATTCTCAAGAACGTGTGATAACTACCGCAAGTGTAGCTTAACGCAACCCTACACATCGCAGTCCATCGCGGGAAAACAACTCCGTGTCAATGTGGTATTCACAACACGGCGGTACCATGCGATAGTCACAGGACAACGCGTCAAATGAACGTGTTAGAAACAACGCGATGCCGCAAAAACGCGAAACGCAAAAATAGTAGCGATGACGCCAATCGCGATACAAAAATCTACGAAAACCAGCCACAGGCCTGCAATACCCACGCGTCATGCGGGAAAATAATCCATAAAAGTAGAAAAAAACATACCGACAAAAGCCAAACAACAGTGATGCACAATGGAGGCAGCCGGAGCAAGTACAGAGGACAACCAGAACCCCACAAGCCCCACGGAGGACCAGCCTGGGACCTCGGGGTCAGGGAAGGGCAAGGACAAGAAGAAGAGGAAGACGAAGTTCAGTCCGCAGGAAAACAGGATCCTGATAACGGAGGTGATAGAACACCATCAATCACTGTTCGTCACCTCCACTGTGTCACTGGCAACTAAAAATGGAATATGGCAGACCATCGTGGACAAGGTGACTGCAGTCGGAGTGCTGAGGAGGACAATGGACGAGGTCAAGAGGCGCTGGAATGATGTGAAGCGCAAAACCAAGCTGAAACTCGCAAACAACCGGAAGGCAGCAATGCAGACTGGAGGTGGGAGCCCTGCGCCACAGGAGGAGCTGGACGAGATGGAGGAAATGGTGTCCACAGTCATCAGTGGGGAGACGGTGGCAGGAGTCGGGGGACCGGACACTGCTCAACATGACCGGACACAACAGCAACAGGGTGAGTAACCACCAGGGACTGGGGGCACTGGGGGGACGGGGGAGATGGGCACAATGGCACACATGCACAATTAAGCATAGCACATCTGCGGACAAACTATGCCCCAGACCCAGAACTCCCACCAAGAGACCAATGCACACAGGTATGCAACATCTCAGCACTGGAGAAGCACAGAACCCAGAGGCACACCGCATGGAAGGGAGGAGGGCAACTAAATCAGAGCTGCAGGGGCGACTCCCCCAAAATGCGGCACACACACATAACATGTAGAGCACATCAACATTGACAACGAGGTGGTACAAACCGCAACACGTCCACAACAGAACAGAGGACACAACAGGTGCCACATGTGCGTAGAAACTGGCCAACCACATATGGCACTGCAGGGAAATGTGAGTAGACAATGTACAAGTACAAACTCACATCCGTGATGTAGTCGGAATGTCGACTGTCCCGCATCAAATAGGCAGCTCCCCCCAAACAGTCACAATGTACACTGTCATGCAGTCTGAATGCAGACATGTATAATGCGTCACCATACATGTGTACACGATGTCAAACTGCATCTCCCCTTCACATTGCAGGGGGAAATCCAACACCTCCTGCAGGGCAGTCCGAACCTCTCTTCTCTGATGACAAAGAGGACCACCACACCTTTGACACAGACGCCCTCGAACAGCTCGTGGAGAGCCTCCTCAGCCCACTTCCAGGATAAGGGCAACCCAGCTGCCACGAGGAGCCCCCCCTGCACAGTACGCACAGCAGGCAGCACCCACCACGATGGCTGCCTCCCAGGACCCCCACGACGAACACATGGCCTTCCAACGCCGTGTGTTGGGGTGCCAGGAGAAGCTGGCTGAGCAGGTGCAGGTGGGGTTTGACCGCATGGCAGCCAAACTAGACGCCATACGTGGGTGTCTGAGTCCCATCAAGGACCACTCACAGTCCCTAACGGACGCCCACAGTTCACTTCATGCTCTCCAATGGACCATGGCTGACATCGCCAGAGTCCTGACTCTGCGACAAGAACGACTGTTAGCCAGAGATCCTCCAGTGATCTCGCCCGGGAGTTGGGACACATGCTGAGAATCATGGAGAACATGGAGCGGACGCAGGCGGAAAGTGCGGCTGCCACGGCTGCACACCAGCGAGAGGTAGCTGGGTCCCTCAATGCCCTGAAGACCTTCCTCATGGTATCGCTGCCACAAGGCCTGGTGCTGATGCATGCTGCTGCTACCACCCCATCCACATCTCCGGCCCCTGATGTGTCTGGCCACACAGTGCTGGGGACAGTACACCACCACCCACATGTGAGGCACATGCAACAGCAGAGGACGAAGATGCGGATGAACCCACCCTCATGGTCAGGAGGACGCAGTAGCATTCATCTCCGCCATGTGGCCTGTTTCTCCTTGGTTCTGCCCTCTGCATCATCACCTTCCACTGTCCCCCGATGCACTCTGCGACACTCACCTCTGACCTCGACATGGACTGCCATATTCTGTTTGGTCCCCAATGACACAGCTATCAGACTGCGGACTGAAGTCCTCCTCTCCTGATGTACGTGTCATTCCCTGAAGGACTCTGGCTGGCCCTCCACGGGCCGACAATGTGAAGTGGGGTTGGCATGGCCCTGTACTGCTCCAGCTGCAACACTCCCTTGAATGTGTAATAAACATTCATATCCACACAGATTTGTCATGTCTATGATCTTTCAAGTGTGGAAGTATGGATGAATGTAGGTCAGTGATTCCCCCTTACGTCCATGTTGCCCATGCTGTGGGACTATTGTCACAGGGTGACAGATTGCCGATTCCGGTCCGGGTGGCGCCGACACTACAACAGAGACACATCAATTAGTCACTTCCTTGTCCAGCCCAGGACGGAACAACGCCCAGAGCCGTCATTGTTCACACCCTTACGCTGGACTGGCATACGCCAGGACAGCCCACTCCGATTACGCACACAGGGGGGTACGACAGTGCTACATGTCCTAGGTCTTCACTGTGGGGATCTGCAGCTCACAGGTCTAGTTGTCAGCATGCCACAGCCACTCCCTCACGGCTGGTGTACACCCACACCACACCCATCCAGCACTGGCGTCACAGGACATGTGACCCTGGCAATAAAAATGGCCTGGCGCACGTGCTGGATGCCATTTCCACTCTCTCTGACTGGGTGTCTCTGTGTAGTTCTCATGTGTGCATGAGGGCCTAGGGCCCTGCCACCTCACATTACCCAGTGCCAGGGGTGACATGATGGCGTACGCACAACGGGACTCAATCATTCAGGGTCCATGGCTAGGTGGGCACAGACTTGGTGGCACCGGATACACTGCGGCAGGCACAGGCACCCCGCCACGGGATGGTGTCTTGCGGTGCAGTGAGATAGGGGCACCTAAAGTGCTGAGCGGGTGTGCAGCCTGCGATGATGCGCCGTCCTGGCGGTCCAGACTGGCAAGGATTAGTGTGAGCCCTGCTGGGCCGCAGTGTAGGCCTGGGCCAGCGGGCAGTGCGGCCCTCCCGCCACATGGCGTTGCATCGCGCTTCACAGAGTTAGTGGCACCTCAAGCGCTCAGCGGGTGTGCAGCCTGCGATGATGCCGTGTGCACTGATGTGGTCTCTGCCATTGCGTAATCAAGAGTCAGGTGTGTGACCTGGTGGCCCGCGGTGCGGGGCTGCATGATGTGGAGGGTGCCATGGTCATGGGCACTGGACTTGGAGATCCCTCCGGAACGTGGTGGGCCCTCTTGGAGACACGCCGGTGGCAGAAGGTGAGCAGTGAGGCCTGGTTGCGCAGGGGCAGGCAATCACCGCTGGGCGGCGGGAGGGGCTGGGGTGCAGCAGCCTGTGTGCGCAGGGGCGGGCAAGCGATGATGGTGTGTGCAACTGTATGAACTCTGCCATTCATGTCTCTGGAAACTGTTTCAGATGAGGGACCTGGGGGACTGCTGTGAATACCGGCACGTGGTTGGAGACACACCGGTGGCAGCAGGTGAGCAGTGAGGCCTAGGTCAGCCGTGTCGGCACTCTCTCCCTCTCTCCCTCTCCCTCTCCCCCTCTCTCTCCCTCTCTCTTTCTCTCTCCCTCTCTCCCTCTCTCTTTCTCTCTCCCTCTCTCCCTTTCTCTTTCTCTCTCCCTCTCTCCCTTTCTCTTTCTCTCTCCCTCTCTCTTTCTCTCTCCCTCTCTCTTCCTCTCTTTCGCTATCACTATCTCTGTACTTTGATTGTAGTGTAGTTCCTATTTCCCTAATAGGCTCTGCGCATTGGAATAATATCACCTATAAGTTTGACATAGGACTGAGGTCGGTATGTCCCTATCGAGTGATATTAAACTTAATTACTTGTGCCAGCTATCTCAGAGGCCACTAGAAACTCCTTGAGAACAAGAAGGGAGTAGTTTCTGGCAACCAAAAAACATGACAACTTTGTTTCCCTTTAGAAGCGGAACACGTCTCAGAATCGTGGAAACAATAGATAACAGTTTCACTTAGTCAATCGTGCATGCTTAGGGGCAGATTTACGTTCCCTGGCGCATCCCTGCAAATCAGCAAGGATGCGCCAGGGAAGATGCGTGACGCAAGTTTACCCTTGCGCCACCACAGATGCGCCGCATTTACAATGCGGCGCATCATGGCGCAAGGATAAACAGATGCGTGACGCATCTGTCGGCGGAAGGGTGGCGCAGTACTGGAGTCGTGTCGCAAGTGCGACGAAACTCCAGTACTGCTCAGGGTTGCCCTATACCCAACATGCTGCGTCACTCCTTACGCCTGCTTGAAGCAGGCGTAAGGATTTGACGCAGCAGGGACGTAAAAGTGACTCCGTGAAATCTTGTAGATTTCACTGCGTCACTTTTACGGGGCTTCCTTGCGCAGGAACGCCCCCCCCTGCGCCGGCACGCCCACATGAAACCTGACGGAGGTTTCATGTGGCGCAGGGCTTTACAACGTGACGCATCTCCCTAGATGCGTCACTTTGTAAATCCCCCGCAGCATGGCGCATGATTTGCGCCGCCGCTGCGTCACAAAAGTGACGCAACAGCGGCGCAAAAGTGGCGTAAGGGGCTTGTAAATCTGCCCCTGAGTTTCTACAGAGTTACACAGAAAGGAAAGACGGGCGTTTCAATAAAAGGGTTTTATTGAACAGTCTTGTTTCTCGTGTAAGAGATATGTGCTGTTATGATCACAAGACAGTATGCAAGATAAATAATGTACAGCGTAAGCAGTAGAAAAAATAATACTGCGCTAGCATTATCTTTTAGCATATATTCATGTACATAAATAACATGAGCTAAAAATGCGAGTACTCATACGATGCGTCTCTAAGCTAGTTCTACCCCAATGTACCTAACCTAGTCTAGGTGTAGGGAAAGGTAGAAGTAGGTGGAGTATTCTCTAGTCTGGTATACTAAGAGTATGTTAAGTATAGTATGCCAAGTATAGTATGGTATGTATGGTATGCCAAGAGTCCCTCTAGGTTCTAGTCAGCTCCATACCTTGAGAATGAGAGAGGTGGGAATCTCTTGCCGGATCTGGAACTCTAACACCCCGCGAAGGGAGTCAGAACACTGGAAGCTGGATTCGTCTGCGTGCAGGAATGACAGCATCTTCTCAGTGCATCAGGCCGGGATACGGGCTCCTCTGAAGTCGAGGTCTCCTCTAACTTGCTTGGGCAAGGGAAGGTATATTTATACCTGGTAGGTGTCTTGGAATGTTAGCATTGACGTTAAGTCGGACAGAGGAAGACGTCAGGAATGAACCCTGAAGGTATAACGGTTCATACATAATAGATGAGTTCTTGGAGAAATCAATAGTCCTGTGCTAGGGGAACTCCCAAAGCTTAAGGGTCTGGTTTCTAAGAACTCGTTGTGACGTTAGGGTGGACGGATGTCGATGACCATGCCTGTATTTGGAGTGCACGGTTAATGCCTAAATAAGTCCAGGGATTCTATGCCTATATAAGGGCAATGCGAATTGTGCCTATATAAGGACATGATTCAGGAAAACCTATATACGGACACCTAAAGCGGAATACAACATGATGGGCGCATGGCATACCTTCTGATCCAGATTTCTGTTTTGCAGGCTGTGACTTACGGAATGTCCTGGGACGACCCGCCATGCCTCTTCAGATTTATATATTTTGGTTTGTTCTGTAATAAACGTATTGTTTGGATATTTTGATATGGGTGTATGATTTCCCTTTTTCTGGCCACACATGTATGTTGGGTGTTGTGATTGTGCGACTTCAGGCGATTTGTTTGGTTCATGATTTCGTGGAGTTGATGTGCAATATCTTTGTCCATGGGGGGGTGCCCAGGGTAGGACCCCGGTGGGGGGGGAGGGGTCCTGGGGGTGGTGGCGGTGGGTGTTGTTGACCTATTGGGGCTCAGGCCTGCATGATGGGTTGCTCCAGGGCATCTGTTGTTCTTCATGTGTGGCTTTGGGCTGTGCTCCCTTGTCTGGTGCCGGTTGTCATCCGACTTTACACCAGGTAAGAGCAGGTGGTAATTTCCTGCTGCTAACATGCCTTATCGCATGTTTTGTGGTCTTATCGCCAATCTGGCTGGTCGTTGAGAATGTTGTGGAGTGGTGTTGTCGCGGCTTTTTGCACGGGTACGCCTACTCTGCATATCATTAGCGTTAGTTGCCGGGTCATCTGTGGCGATGTTTTTTGCGACTGCTTTCGCAGGGAAACTGGTGTTATGGGCTGTTAGCACCAGCTTGTGAATGGGGCGATGAATTTAGCGCGACTTTGGATGCGTTAAAGTGCCGATAACTCTGCGATAGCTCCTTGAGAATATGCCCCTCAGTTTTATTTCTAATCATTGGTCTGGCACTGATTAAAAATCCAGGGAGGGTGTTCTCACCTGGGCCGCGGGGGAGAGAGGCATCCTGAGCTGTCGTCAAGCCTGGTTTAATGGAAAGTGGGCTGAAAATTACAGACAGGGCAGGCAGTGATGTTGTTGGTCGGGAGTACTTCCAAGCTTAGTGTCCCCGTAAGTTAAGAAGCTGATCTCGGGAGTAAGTGAGTATATTATGCTTTTCCGTGGTACAAGAACCAGGGGTCCTGGTGCACGGTGCAGTCTTGGCACAGACGGGAGCAGACGGGCTTGCCTTTGGCTCACCTTCGGCATGCCAGCGGCGCGCCTTCTGCGCATCCGCCCCAGCATGCCAAATTTATGGGCGTTCCTTGATACTATAGGCTGCTAACTCAGCCGGAAGTGCTGCTTCCCAAATTGAAATGCTCCATTTCCCTCCGCTCAATCAGCACGGAATGCCGCAGTGGACTAGAGAAGCATGTGAAGCAACTCATGTCAAGATGGAGGTAAAATTACCATGCAATCAGATAAAAATACAGAAAACTATTCCACATTAAAGCGGTGCAAGGATAAAAACAATAAAAAGTAGTGAGGGATGAAACACACACACAGCCTACCTTCAGGCTAGATGCTGCGCGTACGCCCCAGTATGCCAAATTTATGGGCGTTCCTTGATGCACTAGGCTGCTAACTCAGCCGGAAGTGCTGCTTCCCAAATTTAAATGGCTCCACTTCCCTCCGCTCAATCGGCATGGAATGCCGCGGCGGACTGTAGAAGCGTGTCATGCGTGTTGCGTTTCAAGATGGAGTTAAAATTACCATGCAATCAGATAAAAATACAGAAAACAATGCTACATTAAAGTGGCACGAGGATAAAAACAATAAAAGGTACTGAGGGATGAAACACACCTACCGTCGGGCCAGGAAATATATTTCACCAAGGTGAACTTTAAGGGTTTGAAAAACTAAAGCAAGAATATAAACAATTAGAAAGAGAAGGATTCAGATATGCTCAAGCCTGGCACTGGGATCTCAAACCAGAAGTGTGGCTTGGAGCGACTAAGGCTTTAACTGCTTTGAGAAAGTTTATTTTAGTCCCAGGCAATTTACCAAAATGTAGGTGGTCAGTTGGGAGGAACAGAAGACATGGTTCCAACTGGCATGGGAGAAAGAGCTGGATATACCATTGGATGTAGACCAATGGCAGGATGTCTTTGAAGCACAATTTTAATTTTGCTGGCCATGCACGAGGCAGGGAAATCGTTAAATAAGAGTATACAGGTTGCAGTTCACACCAGCTGGACTCCATGTGATATACATACAACAATAATATACATTCTGAAGGTGCTAAAGAAATAGGGCTCACATAAAACATATACTGTGGTCTTGCCTGTAGTTTGAACATTTTGGGACAGTAAACTGTCCCAAACTCAGCGCCAAGAAACTGTTGGTGAACGAGCGCTATAAAAGTTCCCATTAACATAACATAACAACAGTACCTTAAACACAGCTGAAGAGTCTGTTAAAGAAATTCACTTCAGTGAAATTGTTGTGGCCCCCTCGGGAGAAATCTATTGTCAACTCAAGCTCATTTCAAATATGCTTTCAGAAGCAAAGTAGGAAATACTGGCAGTAAAGTAGAAACACCACATTGGAGACTTGATGGGTAAGGATATGGATTTTGTTGGGGATTTAAAAGCTAGCACCTAGTAGGCGGGTGAAGGATAAGAACTATATGAAACATTGAGGTCTATTGGTGCACTATTTGGTCAGAGATGTCCGAGACCTCCATTGACCTAAAAGACTGCAAGTCCTGGGTGGCCTTCTAGACTAGGAACACCGTGGATGGGATAGAATCAGATGCCACTGGAACACAAGGAAAGACGAATCACAACTCAGTAGCATTCTAACAGCATGGGAAATGATCGGTGAGATGGGTGTGAAGGGGGACCTTGGGTTTGTTTGGGGTATGTTAGATATTTCTGATTCTACATGTGTAATATTACACTTGTTGGAGGGTGTTTATCTTAAAAATACAGTAAACATGAATGAAACCTAAAGTGTGATGTTGTTAGTGGGCGTTATGTTAGTACTTTGATTTGCATTTGATTTACTTGCTGTATGGTAATTCTGATTCCTAATATGCCATTTTTTGCTGATGGACCAAACATCTATGAAATTGCTGACATTGGGGTTTGGATGCAGACATTATAATAGAATTTGGTATTTGAGTGGGGGGTGGGATGGAGATAGCACAGTTTTAGGTTGCTTCTTATGGGGTGATATGTTGACGCTTTTTTACGAGTGTTGATTTTACACACACGTTCCATGCTCTGAATGGGATCTCACTTGTCAATGATGTTACTGTTCAATCTCTAGAAACTGTTCAGGAATACATTTCTGTCTTTGTTGTTTTCTACCAGTGGTCTGCCTCTAGACCTGGGTGTAAAATTCCACTCCACTCGCAGAGTTCGTGGTGTTTTGCCCATTCGTGCTCCACACAGAGCGCAGAGTTCCGAAAAACTCAGCGTAGTGGAGTTTTCCTCGCACGCTGCTCGCCAACATTAAGTTGCTGAGTGTGAGCTAGGAAAATCATATGCTAGACGACCTCCCAGCGAGATTTCTCAGGGTGGGCAGTCGTGTCAGGTCGCTACCCCTTGGGTTGAGAAACCTGCCTCTCGTGTTGAGGAAGCTGTCACTCGAGTAGAACATCTACTTGCATGGCAGAAAGAAGCAGCGCCCTCTTGCTCTGCGCGTAGTGCCTTTTGCACTGATTTTACAGCACTGGACAAATTTCCGGTGCTAAAAATCAGCACGAGCAATGCGTCTTACCTTACTCCACCGCTTGCGGAACTCTGCGGAGCGTGGAATAGTTTTTCCGGCACTTCGTGGAGTTCCGTGTAGCAGAACTCCGCGAACTCCGCCCAGGCCTACGGCTGTCTTCACACAACAGTAGACCTCTGCAGCCAGTTTTCTGTGGACTTAGATTATGATTTGGGAGCACAGGAGCGCACTGAGTGCCCCTACATAAAAGTGGTAATAGGTACATGTTTTTACTGATTTGGCATCTCTATATAATTATAAAAACGTAAATCTAACAATTTATTTTTCCGATTGCAAATTCCGATTTATTTGTGTAATGACCAAAAGATGAAAGCATTTTCTCATTCAGTTTGATATAGCCCATTAATACAAACTTTGTCATGCTTTTTGTAATTGGAAATAGATATTTTCTGGGGTGTTTAGTTTCAAATCCGAATTACTATAATTTCCATAATTTTCATCAAACGGGGATGTGAGCCTTCTGTGCCTCCCGCAAACGTAATTAAAAATAAATTGCAGCATATGAATCGCAATTAATATTAATGACATCTTTTACAAACAGACAGGATAATCTCATGCCCCTCATAATATTTGGAAGAGCATCAATCAACTTAATCAGCCTGTATAGCTCAGTGCACTACGCCAAATGAATTCCACGTGAAGTTTCAGCAAGCAGCTCTGCTACATAAAGTGGTTTTTTTAGCCGCTTAACCGCGGCGCGAATTCCGCCGCGGTGCGGCGGTTTTATTAGGTGGGCGGGGCCGCGTCGGCCAACGAAAGTGCGCAGCACTACGGAGGTAGTGCTCGCGACGGCCGTTGGCCGACTGAAGCATCGAAGGGGTTAAACCACTAGAAACAGGCCATGGCACGCTCGGAATAGCTGTTTACATGACACATGCCCCACGGGCATGCATCATCCGAGAAAAATGTTCTTGTCCAACACTTGGTTTTCATTTATGCAAAGGTTGCCTGTGCCTTTTTATGCCAATAATTCAAACGTGCACCTGGTTCCTGCTGTGCATTTATTGTTGACAGTCAGTTCGAAGAGCATCTTTTCTGCTGTTCTCCCTTTTCTACGATATTGACTGTCAATCAATGGTATATATGTGTGTATGTATGTTTGTATTATTGTTCTTCTTCTTATTATTATTATTATTAATTATACAATTATTATTACTATTACTCTTTAACATATTTATCTGAGCCTACTATCCTCTAATGTAGCCTGATTTTACAGACCACAACAGGCGGGACAGCAGGTACCAAATATTAGGAATTGATTTAACTGAACTGAGAGGGTACAACAAAACTCTGTGGGGGCCTAAAAGATAAGCAAACTAAGTAGATTTTCAAGTTTATTGCTGATGTGACTGTGGCTTAAAGTAAGCTAAAGGGTGAAGGAAAAGGGTGTTCCAAAGTTGTGGTTCAAGCACCCAGATGGCAATCCCTCCCAAACATCTAGCCCTTGAGAAGCAAGGGATATAAAGTAAGGCTTAGTGTTGGAAACTGGGCTTCTTTGCAGATGCCTGCCACTTTTAGTCCCTTTTTAGGCTGCTAGATACTGGTTTTTGACTCTGATAGTGCACTGGGGCCTGCTAATCAGGCCCCAGTGCCAATGCTCTTTCCCCTAAAAATGTTGTGAAATGGTGCACCCAATTGGCAAGGTAAGTTGCTCCCTTATAAGTGTCTAGTATATGGTACCAGTGGTACCCAGAGCAAGGGTGGTAAAGGGGTCACCAGGGCTGCAGCACTGTATTGTGCTACCCAGTGTGATCCAAGTAAAAGTATGTCTGCAGGTCTGCCATTGCAGCCCTGCATGATCAGCCTGTCTGCTCGAAAGTGACTCTGCATTCATCATGTGCTGCAGAGCCCCACCACTGCCTTAATGTAAGTAAGCCACTCTTAAGGTTATCCTCCAAAAGCCCAGGAGGTAGAGTGCATTATATTAAAGGTGTGGATATATCTTGAACCGGACTGATTCAAGCACCAAGCACTTTGTCCCCTATCCCTGCCCTGGAGTTCTGCATGGAGCACTTTGTGGTTGCTCCCTAGGTTCCTGTTGGTGAGGGGAGGGGCTCACACCACCACTAGTAACCGAGCGCAGGAGCGCTATTTACACTGCAGAGGAGTCCCACAGTGCGGGTCGTGCTCCATTATCTTGAACCGGACTGATTCAAGCACCAAGCACTTTCTCCCCTATCCCTGCCCTGGAGTTCTGCACGGAGCACTTTGTGGTTGCTCCCTTGGTCCCTGTCGGCGAGGGGAGGGGCTCACACCGGCACCAGTAACCGAGCGTAGGAGCGCTATTTAAACTGCAGAGGATTCACACAGTGCGGGACGCGCACGGGGCGTGCCCGAGCTCGGCCCGGGAGAAGACCGGGCCAAGACGGGCCTGTCTTAACCCGTCCTAGACCGAATGAGGCCGGGCTGGGCCATTACTCTTGGCTGCGGGGGACAAAAACAGCAACTTATAAGCTTTTTTGTGGGTGAGTACTCAAAGGGAGCACTCCCCTTAGTTCTTTACAGAAGCCTCCAAGGAGTTGTTACATTTCGTATGTGACTGGAACTAGATTACCGATCTGGGACCCTGAAGCTCGTGCCTTGGGAGACACGCTGCTTTTCTCCCCCTATATCAATACCCTGATAAGAGCACCTCAACTAGCGGAGAGAGCTGGTTTTGCACACCTCTAAAGCCTGAAGCATGGGGAAAAGAAAAGCGGAACTCAAAAAGATGCCTCCTGCAAAAACTGCATCTAAGTTGGGTTCTCGTTCATCTTTGTTAACCTACCTCACGGGGGCAATGGAGGTGATCGAAAAGCAGATATCAACTGTAGAAGAGACCCTAAATGCAGATACTTTAAACGTGGAAACCAGGGGAGAAACCCAGGAGTTGGGCATGAATTTAAGAGAGGGGTCCCTAATATCTGAAGGAACTGCAAGTCGAGTAGTAAAAAATGGTTGTGTGCAGAATGTTTCGGACAGATTATGGGTCAGTGATGAAGATTCCGATACCCAACCTCCCCCAAAGCGGCCCAGAAACCCGACTGAAGATAATAGGACAGTACAGGCTGGTCATATAAATACAAAATTAGTGTTCAAGAAGCCACGGAAAAGGGTAATAAAGTGAAAAAAAGTATTGAATGCACCAAGTGAGGGTACATGTGAGAAATCACTAACTATTATGGAGTCTTTTTGTCCACAAGATGACCTAAAGAAGTTAGCCAAACAGATAGAGGGCTTAGAGAGCACATTAAAGGAGGCCCTGGCAAATATGACGGAGAGACTAAAAATTATAGAGGCATCAATAGAGAAACATCTAAGAAATGAAACCCCTGATAGTTATAACAACATGCCCAAGAGCACGGACTGCTTAAGACCTAAGTCCGGTTGTGCTCTCCAGTTAAAAGCTCCAGAACCATTAAATAGGCAAATCACCCCATGTAGGAACTCATGGAGAGCAAAGCCAGGGAAACCAGGGGAATCAGAGGTACCATTCAGGAACATTTGGGTGTAAACCCCGCCCTGGATTGGAAGGCCAAAACTGTAAAGACAATAATAGTGATCGAAAGACTTATAAACTCTCCCAAAAGAAGGCCCAAAATGATATACCCTTCTCAAATAACCAACCTAATCCCGAACGCCCACATAATACTAGACCCCCCTGTCAAATTAATTCACAATCATTACAACTCCCCCCCAAAGCCACTCCTTATACTGTGGTTCTAACAAATGTCCCCCAACTTTTGGAGCACGAAGGGGAATCTTGGATCGGTCTGAGAAATAAATCCATACACTGGATAAGCACTCGGATAGGACTAACCGACGCCCTTTTTTGCGAGCTTAAAATGGTCAGAAGAATAGCCTGGGTGGGCAAGACTCATAACACATTGGGGGGAGATTGCGTGGTGTTAACTTTTGTATCTCCTCATCTGGTGCAAACAATTTTGGAAAGAGTAGGCAGTCGTACTATTAGAGCGCAGGAGATAAATATCATCCCACTGGGCTATTTCTACCAAGCAACAATGTCAGAGCATAATAGAAACATGAGTAGGTCTTATCAACCCGAAACCTATCCCACGTATAATGTCTCAATAACCAATCGTTTTGATAGTTTAAACAATCTGGAAGATATTGATTGACTGAATAAAACCACTGAACATCAAATTGAAAATAAAATGCAAGGAGTTATAAATCCATCTTATATAGTAAACAGCCTTAAGCACTGTCAGAAACTCATTGTCCCTAAAAATAACCATCGGACTCCACCTACAGGGGATCAGTTACCAATTGCGCCATACTTGGCTGATAGAGATCAGAATAAAAGCAATAGAAAATAGGAATCTACCGTTGTTATAGGATTAAGTCAGACACAAATACAACTTAGTACTCTTCCTGCCCCCGCCACAGATGAGCACCCCAAAAGAAAATGCCAAGATAGAGACGACTTTGAGTTAATCAACATAGCCTACTGGAACTTTGCAGGAATACGTACAAAATTAACAAACCCATTATGGTGCAATTTTATATCAAAACTACAAGTTATGGGTTTTCAAGGGAGTAAGGCAAGGCTGTGTGTTGGCCCCATTCCTTTTTAACCTCTATATAAATGGCTTAGGCCTAGTGTTGTCAAATACATGTCAAGACCTTCCCCAAATAGAAGGGCGGCCCATACCAGCATTATTGTATGTGGATGATGCAGTTTTAATGTCCCGTACTCAAGTGGGCCTACAAAGAATGCTAAATAGCTTTGCTGCATTTATGCACGATCTAGGGTTGAGGGTCAATACGACAAAAACTTTTGTTATGCGATGTGGTATTGGCAGTCATAAGTGTAAAGATATGTATATTGATAAACAAAAATTAGATTTTACAAACAGTTTTAGTTATCTGAAGATTTTATTTGACCATAAAGCCTCTTGGACTCGTGCGGTCCAATCGAGAAAACTAGCCTTCATGAAAACCACTGCCACCCTAGCAAATTTCTCTAAAAAACTAGGCAGGAGGCCTCGTATGAGTTATTACAAATATACAGGGCCAAGTGTATATCAACGGCCTTGTACGGAGTTTGGGGATATTTCGATACCAAAGCTCTGCAAGTTATTGAAAACATGTTTTTAAAATTCATACTGGTAGTCCCGGCCAGCACTTCCTCGTTTGTCTGCCACTCCGAAAGCCTTGAACTTAGTGGAAACTCTCAGGCTATCAAAAGAAATAATGAAACCAACAGTACGACATAACCAAACGATTTTAATTTCTTATAGCATGCAACCGTATCTTATACACGTTAACGGTCTGTATTATAGATTTTTACTGACAAGATTTAGACTCAGAACATTGCATAGAATAACCAGTTATCCTATCATGAACGATTGGACAAAAAAAATGCAACTATGTCCCTGTGATGGTCGCTCAGAGCAAACGAATATTCATGTAGTTTTATTTTGTAAATTTTATACTGTTCAAAGGAAAAAATGGATTTTACCTCTCTTAAAAAAGTTAGGCATCAGACAATGCCGCCCTGCTTTTTTAGCCTTACAATTATTGGAAAATGAATACGTAATTTGGATTTTATCAATGTTCTTAAAAAGTGTAGTTAAATGTAGGAAATCAATTTTAATGTGATAGTTTTTAAGCATTACACTAAGGATATTTTGTAAACAGGGAGGCATTGAATATCGCTTTTTAATCTTAGAATTGTAATTTGATCAAATGAATTGCTGTGCTTTTCTGATTTGCCTGATGGAAATCGATTAAAGCTGTGTTTGATATATATATATATTTTTATACATATATATCACTACAGTAATCATGTAACCAAGGTTTTACTGTAAGTGACCGGCAGTCCAGAGAGTAACATGGGCTGGCTACTGAGAAAACTCAAGATAGCCAGCTCCCTTATGGAAAGACCGAATTGTGTCATGTTTGGTGTCACACACCATACGTTTTCACCCCAAACACGATTCTGTGTTGAGGGTGAGCTGGCATGCACAAGGGTGCCACACCAAGTGATGTGTAAATCCTTGTCCCCAGCAAAACCAAAGGGGATGTTGGACGGAGTGTTGAACATTGCAAGCACTCACCCCCAGTCAACTGATCTGGGTTTAATCCATCATCATTCTTTAGCTCACTCCGCCACCCCAGTTCAGACATGGCCATATGCAAATCAGTCTGACCCTGTGCCTCATGGGAACAGTCCAGCCCGAACTGCCAAGCCATGTCTTCCCTGGACCGGAAACAAGCATCCTGGGACCGGTTTCTGGCTTACAGCCGTCATCAGCCAGGCTATCTTGAATCCAGTGGCAAAGTGAGCAAGGGACCCACGTCTGGGCATACCAACTTAGGGCGAACATAGCAAAACCAAAGGGGATGATGGATGGAGTGTTGAACATTGCAAGCACTCACCCCCAGTCAACTGATCTGGGTTTAATCCATCATCATTCTTTAGCTCACTCCGCCACCCCAGTTCAGACATGGCCATATGCAAATCAGTCTGACTCTGTGCCTCATGGGAACAGTCCAGCCCGAACTGCCAAGCCATGTCTTCCCTGGACTGGAAACAAGCATCCTGGGACCGGTTTCTGGCTTACAGCCGTCACCAGCCAGGCTATCTTGAATCCAGTGGCAAAGTGAGCAAGGGACCCACGTCTGGGCATACCCTGCCAACTTAGGGTGAACATAGCAAAACCAAAGGGGTTGATGGACGGAGTGTTGAACATTGCAAGCACTCACCCCCAGTCAACTGTTCTGGGTATAATCCATCATCATTCTTTAGCTCACTCCGCCACCCCAGTTCAGACCTGGCCATATGCAAATCAGTCTGACCCTGTGCCTCTTGGGAACAGTCCAGCCCGAACTGCCAAGCCATGTCTTCCCTGGACCGGAAACAAGCATCCTGGGACCGGTTTCTGGCTTACAGCCGTCATCAGCCAGGCTATCTTGAATCCAGTGGCAAAGTGAGCAAGGGACCCACGTCTAGGCATACCCTGCCAACTTAAGGGCGAACATAGCAAAACCAAAGGGGATGATGGACGGGGTGTGGAACATTGCAAGCACTCACCCCCAGTCAACTGATCTGGGTTTAATCCATCATCATTCTTTAGCTCACTCCGCCACCCCAGTTCAGACATGGCCATATGCAAATCAGTCTGACCCTGTGCCTCATGGGAACAGTCCAGCCCGAACTGCCAAGCCATGTCTTCCCTGGACCGGAAACAAGCATCCTGGGACCGGTTTCTGGCTTACAACCGTCATCAGCCAGGCTATCTTGAATCCAGTGGCAAAGTGAGCAAGGGACCCACGTCTGGGCATACCCTGCCAACTTAGGGCGAACATAGCAAAACCAAAGGGGATGATGGACGGAGTGTTGAACATTGCAAGCACTCACCCCCAGTCAACTGATCTGGGTTTAATCCATCATCATTCTTTAGCTCACTCCGCCACCCCAGTTCAGACATGGCCATATGCAAATCAGTCTGACCCTGTGCCTCATGGGAACAGTCCATGTCCCCTACTTGAGGTCAAAGCCCTTCCCACCCCGTCCAGCCCGCAGGCAGTAAAATTAGTTATTCAGGAGCAGTACACATCCAAAGGGCTAGCCACACCTTTAGGGTGGGCTAGGAGGTCTGTACAGCCAAGGAAGGGTTCTGTCATGTTGGAAGACCCTAAATTAGAGAACACTGGGTAGAAAGGTGATGTACACCCACATGATGCTGTCACCTCAGGGGCGGGTTAGCTGCAGGGACCAGTAGCCCATTGGCCACTGTCCCTCATGCCCTTAACACCCATAGGATTTATGCGACTCCACTGACACCAGAACCTCAGTTCTGACTTTGAATCCGAGAAGAGGCACAAAGAAGACACTGTCACCAAACCAACAACAGGACTTTGGCCTCTGCGTCCGTGCGGAGATAGGACACTTAAGTGGAATATGCCGCTGTTAGAGTTAGTGGCGCTTTTAGCGTCTGGTTGGCTCTGTTGTCCTTCCTTTAGCGCTAAGACACCTTAGGGTAATTGCACACTTTATAAAACTATTTCATTCATTCATTAAGTGCCCTGAAGAGACCATATACTGGAACCGTGTGTTCGACGTGTGTCCGTGGTGAAAGCTCATTGCTCCCAGAAAGAGGGACTCCAGTGGCTGCCAGAAACTGAAGCAAACTCCCTGGGATTGGTAAAATAGTATTCTGGAAGCTGCAGGAAAATTGACGTGCTGCATGACAAGAATTGCAACCCGCTGGGCCTGTCGAGAGTGAGTCCAAAGAGAAGTAGTGTCCTGCAAGCCAAGAGTAGTTGCTAAGTTATCACCAAGTTTAAAGCAGCTACTCCACTCTTGTTGACCTCCAACCGCCGAAGTATCCGTGGACCACATTTGCCGCAGCCAAGGCTTGGTAATTGCCAGTTGGGTGATCAACCCCTTGAATGACATCTCCAGCTCAAGAACAACTCACAGCGACAGCAACCAACATCAGCAATGACCCCGCTGCTGTGTTCCTGCATCCTGAAGTTGGAGTCGTCAAGTGTGTAGCAAAGCATTTTGGCATGACCTGCCCCGGTGATTGACAGCTGCCAGCTACCTCTGCACCCGGAGCCACAGAGCAATGTAGAAGAAATCCATCTGTTGAACCAAGGTCCTAAGACCCCAAAGGCTTCTACGCGCTGTGGGTAGAGTGCAACTCCATCTCCAAGTGTGGTTTTTGTCAAGTGCTGCAAGTTTGACAACTCCCGTGAATCCTGTTCAGTACTAAGGACAGTCAAGTCACCTCTGCACCTGGACTCCCTGGGCAAGATAATGAAGTAACGACTGTTGAAACTTGGTCTAGGGACCCGCATGACCTTATCCACAAGAGGGTTAGTTTGTATTCACTCTGCAAGTGACCGATCGTCACCTGTGTTTTCCCCCCATCGACTTCAACTTCACCAGTTTGACCGATTTACTGCATTTATTTTTGAACATTTTAAAAATCCACAACTCCGGTTGTATGTATAATACAATGTTCATTTTGGTGTCCATATTCATATAAAAATAAACTCTATTTTTATAAATTGGTGTTGGATTTTTTTCAAGCCATCTCAATTACTTATGCACCATAATTGTATTGTAAAATGCTTAACATGTTCCTCCGGTAACGCCAGACTGCGCTTTGTCACACTTCCAGGACTGATTACTGTTGTTAAATCCAAGGATCAGCTTTGTGTATTGAGAGAATATTGCATAATAAGGCCTCCCAGCCATACCACATAATATTCCACATTGCAACACTTAGGATCTGCACCACAGGGGTCTATCAGTGCCATTTGCCACTAGAAGGTCAGAAAAAATGGTGAGCCCAAGTTTGTAACAGACCCAATAAGTGAAATTGAGGGCACTAAAACTCGATCCGTCCTCTGATCATAATACAGTTCAGTGACTGCCTTGTCCCAAAGATGTGTCAATTCTTCAAAATGTTATATTTTGTAAGCCATTAAGTTCCAACCCCAACAGGTGAGAGCAAAATACTGTTAAAAAAACTTGGATTAGTAAAGCATTAAGATTTGGGGTCATTATTAAGTAGATTACAAAAGATTTAAAATATTTATACATGCACCAGATTTAGCACATTTGCAGAAGATTTTGCATATTAAAATTTGTGGCAATTTATTCTTGCTGGAAGACATCTATTTGAGATTAACACTATTATCTTATCGATGAAGATCAGCATGAAAGCCCACAACCACACTTTGCATGCACACAATACTCAAATCAAAGATTTCCTGGAAAAAATCCTTACCATTGTGATGCTCCAAGATGGGGAGGGTCAAAAGTTACTTCCAGGGAGCATCATCATTTTCATGTGAGGAATTTGCGGGGAAATACGTGGCAAGCCATTTTAGATATAATGGTGATACAATGCATGTCACTTTTATAAGTGAGTTTGGGGTTCTCAGCAAGGTATTAAAAAAAATGGTAACATATCATTTTACTTAATTAGTTAATTGTAAAATATTAATGCAGTTCTGAACGTGCCCAGTGTTAAGCGTGATTAGATAACCCAGTGTTGTTTTTTAGGTTGCATTACCCTGCTTTTCATTTGGTAAATGCAAAACTATAAGTACAAGAACGAAAAGTTTTTTTTTAAAAAGAGGACTGGATGATTTGCGCACACATTACGTGTGGCAATCCAGCAATCGGTTATTTCACTTCACTGGTAGGCAAACCAACAATCTTCTGGTAAGTGCACACCCAGCTTTACTTTCTTAAGCTAGACTTCCTGAAAGATATTACCCACCTGAAATCGCAGTACAACGGTGAAGCATAAAGATTGAAGGAACACATACAAATGTGACATCACACATTCCAAATGTCTTTCCAGAGTCACAATTCTGTAACATTTCTATCCTGTTAAGTAAGAGAAACAAGAGAAAACGTTGAGATGGCTTCAAAATCCACGCAGGAGTCAAATTAACACAGCAAACGAAACCACCAATGTATTTTAGTTATAGGACTGTGAACCAAATAATGCCTCCCATGCCCTGTCTTTTTGCATGTATATAAGCTTCTTTAATGTACAGAAGAGTAGTAAAAAAAAAGGCAAAGCGTAAGACCTGAATGTTTGCCCCAGCTTAAAACCAGTCTGTTCAGTGTGAAGAGCAGCCTGTGAGCATCCAAGTTCAAATCCTTTATTTTTCTTCCATTCACTGGTCATACTAGTTTCTGAAGGAGACACCAAAGTGAGCTGGATAGTGGACATCTGGGCTAATTTCTAGGGATGGGTGTAACTCGCGTAATTCCTTGTAGCGTAATCACATTAAATTACCTACAAATTCAGCAAGATTATGCAGAATTATGCGAGAAACGTAATTCTGAATTTGTGCTTTTTTGTTAGCGCAAAAATACCACCATGCAAGGATGCATTTTGTGCTAAGAAATAGCGAATGGCAGCACCAGCAGCCACTTGCACTCGCTAAATGTGCTCTTGGGGTAGAAATATCCCCCAGCTTCCTCCTAGCATTTAGCACTAGTTTCTTAGTGCTAAATGCACCCTCACACACAAAATAGAAGCGAGAATGCAATTTGTGTTAAGAAAATAGTGCAATACACAACAAAACACAACATCTGCACTAGTAGCCACTCGCGCTCTCAGAATATGCTCACGCAGTAGGATTTTATTCCCCATATTACTCTAGAACAAGCGAGAGGGAGTAATTGTGTTATTATTGGCAATAATAATGAAAGTAATGCGAAATTGTTGAAATTACTCTGATTACTCTTGCGTAATTAAAATTACTCCCAGGCATACTAATGTTCTGTGTGTGCAGGAGCCCGTAGCTGACATATAACATCAAATATGAAGGTTTCATAGAAGACAGGCAGATTTCTACGATGGTCCAGAAGTGACGCTGCCTGTTTCTAGGATGTTGTGGTCTCTGAAGAATGCAGAAACAGTTTTATTAATATGTTTCCTGGCTTTGTCTTTTTGTGGACGGAATTCGTCTGACCATTTCCATTTCTGCCTCTGGCAAATGTTAGAGTACACCAAGGCGGTGCGAGGGAAAAGTGCCATTAATTGGCCAAAGATATCCTTCATTGCAATTTCCAATTCTACCCTCGTAAGAGTGTCCAGGTCTTTGCCACCATAGTGCACAATTAGGAGGTCTGGATGTGGGAAATCTGCAGTGCTCTCAACCAAAAGCAGCAATTGCTGCCACTTTAACCCACTCTGGCGAATCCAAGTAATGTTCACATTAGGCAAACTCAAGACCCTGTCAATGCCACTCTTTCTAGCATACTCTCTGGACCAAAAACAGAGCTGTGACCCACAATTCACACTACAACCATTTTGAAGGAAGGAGTAGTAGCACACAGTAGAAGACTCGAGCTGAATGTGACAGTTGGTAGAATGAAAGGCAGTTAATATGGAGGGCAGGACGTGGTTCAGGAAAATGACATATTTGATTGGATGGTGTAAATGATTTGGTAGCTAAAAATAGATAGTGATTTAATAGGCAAAGTTAGTAGATCTGTAAATGGCTCTGGGTAAATTTAAGAGAATTTATGCTATTGTGGATATGCTTACATTTTCAAACAGTCAACCGCGCCTGCTACAGTTGAACTTGAATCTGATATGGTCCTGTTAGAAAGTGGTGTGAACTTTTGAATTACTGGTACATTAGAGTTAAAGCAGTGTGGGGGAAGGGTTCTGAATAAACTGTAGTTTGAAACTACAAAGCAGAGTAGCTTAGAGATAGTACATATTGTGAAATACAAATTTTCTAATTCAGTACCCTCATAGAATCTCAAATATAGATAAAAAATGATAGCAGTATTACTGTAAATGCTTTAATGGACTGCTGTATGGATTCGCAACAAGTTACATGGGGGCGAGCGCAGGGCGTCCCGATGGAGTTGCGAGTCCAGCCACAGACACTACCAGATTGGGCTTCTTATTGGGAGACTGATAAAGGGTTAAAAAAACTGACAGATGAAAACTGTAATAGTGACAGAAAAAAAGAAGGGAACGTTTTGATTTGCTTAGTATATCAGTATCACTGGAAAAAGAGAGGGAAAAATTGCCATTACTGGTTCTTTTTACAGAGAGTGGTACTTATCATTTTGCATGATAAGAAATTTGAAGTAAAAGTGTGTTAAAATTTGACGATCAACAACGCAAATTCACAGGCATGTTAATAATGGGGCACATTATATATATATATATATATATATGAAAAACCAAATGCCCTTAAGCAACGGGAGAGCACTCGACGGCGTTCTTCTCATTAAAAGCCTCGCTGCAGCTCGCCTCCCTGCTTCCTGTGATAATAGGATAAAGCTGACGCGTTTCGAGGCATTGCGCCTCTTTTTCTCAGGCTGACAGGAATACACCGTGGGCTCACCATTAACTCTCTTTTATTGGCAAATTGACATCATCGCACTTCGTAGGCGTGGCAACACTAGCCGAATGGCATGCTGGAACTTATAGTCCCCAATGGTGAGTATCATTATTTTCCTATAGTAGGTACAGTGTATTAAAGTCTCTTAACTCCTTATATATATCCAATTACCACTCAAAGGTGCATCCCGGCACCGGAAAGAGAGACGGACAACTGCTTCTTATGCTGATACTGCCAGCCACAGTAGCATATTTATTGTTCCATATAATAAGTGCAAAACTCGAACATGACGCGTTTCGGCCAACAAGGTGGCCTTGATCACATAAATGCGTCGCAAGAAAGTGACGTTTAAATAAAGCAATTGATTGACCATGTGACTTTGTGCCTATTGTCTGCATAGACTTAGAGGAAATACTATATATCGTTAACACTGCCTGCACCCGCTTAATTGCACCTAGACTAATGAATCATGCTGATTTACATTATATAAATATACAAATAAATATAAATATAAACATCATAATTACAAGTGAAATAAACACATATAAAAGAGAGATGTAATGATGATAAAAACGAAGTTCCGTTCTGTTTTAAACAAAGTCCAAAGAAAATACTGTTAATATTCTTAACCCAAACATGTATATCTGGTCCTTACTAGCACTGTAGAGATATTTAAGTAGTTAAAACATACTCCTCGTATATCATATTATAATGGCCTAACCTATATATTCATGAATGCACAAATGCACCAAGATCCTACGAGACAATTAACACAATGGACCAAATAAAGTTTGAATTATGGGATCATGATATAAAGGACTTGCTATCATTATATGTGAAATTCACTTACGTTATACACGTACTTTTAAATAAAAGCCCATGCCAAAATTCAATCAGTGAATCTAGATTATTCAATAGATATTAGCAAATCTAAGGTGCATTAAAAAAACATTTTTTATTCATATCCTCTTAAAATACTGCCCACAAAATTCAGTAGACTGTACACATGTGCAAAAAATCGCTTTGAAAGTGCAAAAAGTGCAATAAATAAAGTTAAAAAAAACTCTTGAGAGAAGGCTGCAAACTGATTCATTGTAGAGTCTAAATATATACACCTGACTATATGCAAAAGACTATAAACAAATTGGCGAATAAAAGGAAGAAACTGCTCTAATGGAGACTACGCTGTGTAGGATCTAACCTTCCAACCCTTAAACAGTACTGAAATGCACTGGACCCATAGAATCATCCCAACTAAAATCAAAATCAAAATCAAACTCAAACTAGATCCTAACTAACAAATGGGGAGATGGGAGACTACTGACTAGTGGCTGGATGTATATTACAGATAATAATGTAAATCTTCACAAATGTTCAATCCCCTAGGGGCCTTAGTGTCCAGCTCAACTATGTATTTGGTCTCTAACTGCCTCAGTTGTTTCTCGCGGTTGCCCCCTCATTTGTTCACAGGTACACTGTCTATGACATAGTATTGGAGCACATTTAGGTTGTTACCGTGTTCCAACTTTATATGTCGGGCGACAGGATATGAGGGGTCAGAATTAACTGTCGCACGTAGATGCTGCAGGATTCGCACATAAACCTGCAGCTTCGTACTACCTACGTAGCGAAGTCCACAGATGCACTGTAGAATGTATACAGCGTAATCTGTGCGGCAAGTGTAATGTCCCTTAAGATTAACAGGAACATCTGAAAAGGTGGTGGAATAGGTTTTCGTATTCACCCCAAATTTGCACGCACGACATGTGCTGCACTTGTAAAAACCCTTTTTGGGGGAAAGCCACCTACTTTTCGTGTCCAATTCAGGGCTAGTTTTTACTAGATCGCTGCGCATTGAATGTGCTTTGCGGTACGTAAAGTTAGGCTTATTGGGTAGTATCTGTAGGAGCGTCGCGTCAGTGAGAACTATAGACCACTGTGAATTAATAATACTTTTTATGGCATTGGCTTGCCTGCTATAAGTGGATATAAATCTACAGGTGTCATACACCGAATTGCCCTGGCTCTCCCTATCTTCTGAATTATCTAGAGACAAGATAGTATTGGCAGTTGTTCCTGATCTCGTTTGCAATAGTGACTGTCTGTCCTTATTGTTGGCCTTCTTAAGGGCTATATCGAGTTTCTTGGCATTATATCCTCTCTCCAGAAACCTAGTTCTGGCTGCTTCTTGAGCTGCTGCCAATGTCTCACTGGTGCTACATGCTCTGCGGATACGCAAAAATTCCCCATATGGAAGGCTGGAGATGGTGTGTTGGGGATGAAAGCTGGTGGCGTGTTTTAAGACATTACCAGCCGTCGGTTTTCTGTATAAACATGTCTCTATGGCTCCGTTTTGTATATAAATAGAGATGTCTAGAAAGTTAGCTGTTACAGGATCAATGTGTGCAGTAAATTGCAAGTTTAGATTGTTGCAATTAATTGCCTCTACAAACCCTTCCGCCTGAGAAGATGTTCCTTTCCAGATGATGAATACGTCATCAATATATCTCCACATTTGTATCACATGTTCTTCATATAATGCTTTGTGGTTCGCCCTGAGGACATGCTCCTCCCACCAGCCTACGTGCAAGCACGCATAGCTAGGGGAGAAGCATGCCCCCATGGCCACTCCCTGTTTCTGCCTATAGATTTTACCATCGAACATAAACATATTGTTGTGTAGACACCAGTGTATCATTTTCTATAGCATAATATTGTGTTTGTACATGGAAATGCATCGTCTCTTCAAGAAATAATTAACTGCATTTAAACCTTCACTGTGTCTTATGCTCGTGTATAGGGCAGTAATGTCAAGAGTCAAAAGCATATATTCACTGGACCACTGTAAAGCATTCAATTTTACCAAAAAATCTTTAGAGTCCCTTAAATACGAGGGTAAATTAACAACATGTTCTTGTAAAAAATGATCCACATATCTGGATGTGTTCTCAAAAATACTATCTTTGGCTGATATGATTGGACGTCCTGGTACGGGATCCATTTCTTTGTGGATTTTGGGAATTAGATAAAAAGTGGGCAGAATAGGAAATTCTTTGTATAAAAAACTAAGTTCATCTTTCGTAATAAGCCCTTCCCTTTTCCAGATGTTAAGATCATCTTTGTATTCCTTACTGATCTTTCTAACGTTTGCAGCATTGGAAAGTTCATAACAGTCCATGTCATTGATGTGTCTGAATGCTTCCATCTTGTATTTTGCCTTATCCCATAGGACAATATTGCCTCCCTTGTCGGAGTTATTAATCACGACTGAAGCATTGTTCTTTAGTTTGTCCATTAGTTGAAAATATTGCTGGGTACTTTTTTGCTTTGATTTAGGTTTCACATTTTTGGTTCTGCGGTATAGTGCTTTAAGTTCATCTGTGACGCATTCATGGAAAATATCCAGCGCATCCCGGGGCATGATGGGCACAAAAGAAGATGGTGCCTTGAATGGACTATTGCCAGGGGCCGAAATAATAATATCCTCGGCGTATATATATATATGCACAGCTCCCGATCCCACCATAACCGCTGAACTCCTAGGGCAGGTGCATCATGATAGAGGGTGGGTACTCCCTTCTAACATCGCAGCTCCATCCAAAAGGATACAGGGGACATATTTTAGCAGTTTAATCATTGAGAAAGGCATCACGCCGAAACATGTCTGAGACGACTGCGTTTAATAAATATTGGTTTCAACCCCGCGAGTGCATCGTATCCTTTTGGATGGAGCTGCGATATAAATATATATATTACCTACTGGCGGTCGCCAGTAGGTAGTTATAGTTAGGACCTTGTTTCTATTCAAAAAGTGTTTTTTCTTTTCCCAATAACTTTGGCGCCGGGTGACAAATGTTCGCGAAATTTTCAAAACTAGTGGGGCGCTCCAGTCAGCTCCTGTCCTGAAAGTTTCGGGGTGATTCGTCAAGCAGGGGCTGAGAAAAAATGGGGGTCCCAAAACGCATTTTTCCCATGTTAATTTCCGTAGGAAACTTTAGACAAAGCTACAGCCCGAACTGCTGAACGGAATTACACCAAATTTGGCAAAAAGGTAGCCCTTGGTTCAGAGAGAGACCTTTTTTTTAAATGGTCGAAATCCGTTCAGTAGTTCATGAGAAATTAGAAAAAGAAAAAGTTTCGATATCTGTGGGTGCGGTGGGTTCTCGAACCCTCCCGAGCACGAGCTTTATTCTCATTGGCTGCCAACACTCCAAACCAGGAACTGTTGGCAGCCATTTTGTGACTCGGTTACCAAGTCAGAAGAAATCTGTTCAAAAAAGGATGAAAAACAAGAAAAGGGGGCAGGGTAGGAACACCCTGACCCCCTAGGCCTGATCTGGGGGTCCCACAAGGACCCCCAGGGCCCCAATTTATTATTATTTTTTTTTTTAAATAGAAGTCGCGCAGGGTGCGCGACTCCGGGTGAGAAAATAAAAAACAAAACGGTGTGTGGGGTTATTAAATAAGGGGAGGGGCAGCTCGGGGGCTCCCCCAAGCCCCGGGGCACTAAAAATTAAAGTTCGGGGTTCCGATACGGACGCCCAAGCCGCGGGGACCACCACCTCCCCGGGGCTTTAGAAATGTTGGAAGGGGGGCTGCGCGGCCCCCCTCCAGGGGCCCATAGTGGCCCTGGGGACTGCCACCCCCCAGGGCCGGCTCCTGCAATGTCCTGGGGTGCTTACCCCCTGGACATTGCTGTTTGCTATGACAGGGCGGGAGCATGGCTCCCGCCCTGCCTAGCTAAGCGCTGCTGCTTGATTGAGGCGAGAGCAGGAAAACCTGCTCTCGCTTCAATGAAGCAAAGCAGGATTGCTTTGGGCAAGAGGAGCTGCATGTGAGCAGCTCCCTTGCTCAAAAGCAATGCCGGCTCCCGCAGGAGGCGGGGAGCCGGTGGGACCATGGGGGCATTGGGGTTCCCCCCATGGTCTCCAACTGTGAGGCCATGCCCCGGGGGATGGGGTCCCCATGGCCGAAAATGGCCCGGGAGGGGGGCCACATGGTCCCCCTCCCATTTAAAAAAATAAATAAAAATAGTTTGGGCATGCCCCGGGGGATGGGGTACCCGGGGCGAATATAAATTAATGGAAGTGGACGGTTTGTTTTTTCCGCCAAAGTTATGGACGCCCAAGCCCCGGGGACCACCACCTCCCTGGGGCTTTAGTAATGTTGGAAGGGGGCTGCGTGGCCCCCCTCCAGGAGCCCATAGTGGCCCTGGGGACCGCCACCCCCCCAGGGCCGGCTCCTGCAATGTCCCGGGGTGCTTACCCCCGGGACATTGGCTCCCGCCCTGCCATAGCAAACGCTGCTTTGCTTGATTGAAGCGAGAGCAGGAAAACCTGCTCTCGCTTCAATGAAGCAAAGCAGGATTGCTTTTGGGCAAGGGGAGCTGCATGTGAGCAGCTCCCCTTGCTCAAAAGCAATGCCAGCTCCCGCAGGAGGCGGGTAGCCGGTGGGACCATGGGGGCATTGGGGCTCCCCCCATGGTCTCCAACTGTGAGGCCATGCCCCGGGGGATGGGGTCCCCACGGCCAAAAATGGCCCGGGAGGGGGGCCACATGGTCCCCCTCCCTTTTTAAAAAAAGAAATAGATTTGGGCATGCCCCGGGGGATGGGGTCCCCGGGGCAAATATAAATTAATGGAAGTGGACGGTTTGTTTTTTCTGCCAAAGTTTGGAGTCGCGACCCTAGCGCGGCGCTCAGCGTGGCCCCCTAGTGTGAACGTGATGGAGGCGCGGCTCTCAGCACGGCTCCCTAGTGTGAACACGATGGGTGCGCGGCCCCTTAGTGTGATCGCGATGGGTGCGCGGCCCCCTAGTGTGAACGCGGGGGGTGCGTGGCGCTCAGCGCGGCCCCCTAGTGTGAGCACGATGGGTGCGCGGCCCCTAGTGTGAACTCAATGAGTGCGTGGCTCTTTTAGTCACGCTGGGTGCTGCGACTCCAAGCAAAAATAATTAGGATTTTTTATATAAACCTAGGTTATATGTTGGGTTATTGGGTGGCTCTAAAAAGAGCCCTTGTTTTCATTGGGAGATTGTTGTAGCTACATGTAAGTGCGGATGCAGAGCTTCAGGTTGTTGAGAAACACTCTGTTGCCTTGGTCAGTGAAGTGTACTCCATCACTTCTGTAGATGCCATCCATATGGAAACGTAGATTGTTGTTATAGATGGAGCCCATCCTATGGTCTCTGAGGTAAGCGGAAACAGCTTTATTGACATTTTTCTAGATTTCTCAATCTGAGGACAAAATTGATTGGACCACTTCCATTTCTGTCTTTGGCATATGTTAGAGTATACAAAGACAGTTTGGGGGAAAAGCAACATCAATTCTGCAAAGGTGTCCTTCATTAGCATTTCCAGACCTACCCAGTCAATGTGCCTAGGTCATTGCCACCACAGTGCACAATCATGAGGTCAGGGGGTTGGAGGTGCAAAAAGGTTTTAACCAAAGGCATTAGTTGATGCCACTTTAATCCTCTCTGTCCAATCCATTTAATGTCTAAATTTTGCAAAGCTAGGTCTTTGTCAATACCTCTGCGTTCAGCATACCTTTTGCACCAGAAAACATAGCTGTGCCCAACAATCCACACAGAAAGCATCTTGAAGTGATGTCTGGAAGTAATGAAGAGATGTCTGTAGCTGAGGTTGTCAGTTGGTAGAATGAGAGGTATCTAAAATGGTGGAGAAGATGCTGTTTCTAAGAAAGTAGAGAATTGATTGGCTGTTTAAGAACATTGTACATTTAAAAATAGGGTGTATTTTACTTTGTTTAAAAAGCATGTTTCTTATTGGTTAGTAAAAAATGTTTGAAAGGTACAGTAGAAAGGATAATGTCATGTTTTGCAAAGCCAACCACACCTGCTTTGCATTTGCAACATTGTGTGGGGAACTTGAAAATATGGTGAACTTGTGACCTGTCAGTTAAGTTGAATGTTCCATGAACTGTTACTATGGAAACTGGCATTAAGCAGAATGGGAGAAGAAGTCAGTTGCTAAGGGTTATTATGTGTAACCAATGGAAATGTGTTTTACAATTTGAAAAACTCTGGGAAGCAATGTTATTTGTTGCTTATGTGTATTTGTATGGAGAAAGAGAGGAAACCTTGCCATTACTGGTTTTACCTTGCTGAGTCTGGTGCATTATATTGATTGTGTGTAAAGAAAATCCTGTCAGAGTTTGGGAGATTTTTCATTCAACACATTTATTTGCAAGGTGAGTTATAAATTTGTGAGGTTTATTTAAAAAAAATTGACATTATTCTAAAACTGTGTTGTTTGAAATATATTATTAAATGTAGAGATGTATATTGGAGTTTGTTTCATTGTACTTAAATGTTGTTTAAAAAAGAGTCTGTGAGCACAACATAGGGCGTGCTGGAGGGAAGGAAGATGGCGGATGGTTTCCGCGTCTAAGGATGCCTCTCCCTGAAATCTCCCTGGAGTAACCGCTGACCCTGCCCCCTACTTACCTCTCACTCATGCGGAATTTGCTGGCAATTACAATTGGAATACTGAGCAGGCAGTAAATTTTGGATGTGCCGGTTTGAACGGCTACGGGAGCTGGTACTTGCCGGACGCGCTGCACGTTGGAAAGTGGCGTGGGTGCTTGTATTGGCCGCAGTGAGCCCCGCAACGCAGAACAACAGGAGAATCAATCAGGAGACTAACATGGCCCCGCAACGCACCGGTAGGGGACGGGGGCGAGTGGAGGTCGCTCATGCAGCTGATAATGGTGATGGCGGAGGAGACTGCAGTAGTGTCGTGGCTACATGTTCACCGCGGCTCACAGAGGCAGCACCCGGTACGGGTTTGGATTCAGGAACTCAAATTGGAAAACCAATTCTACGATTTCTGTGATCTGGAAGAGCTGTTGGTGTACTGCGATCCTGTGGCTCAGAGGAATCCACTCCTGGCTTTGTGATGGCAGAAATGCTGAATGCTGCAGTTGAGGTAGGCTGGGAAAATGAGGAAATAAATACTGAGTCAATATCATCTTTTTCTTTTGAACCGGGCACTACGCATATAGATACGATTGAGATTCATGAAGAAAGAGATACAGAGAATGGAATACAGGATAGTTTAATTAAGACTGCGACGAGCCAGACAGATACGGGCGAAGATATTTGCATAACTAAAGAGAACTACTGTGAATCTGATGCCGCTGAGGGACATGATGAAAGTGCCACACTGAGGCAAATGCAATATGAGCAAAGTGGCGCAGGTATAGAGGTTAACAACCAACTTGATGGTGGTGGCACCTCGGAAGCAGCTGAGCAATCAGGTTTTATGGAATACCAGACTAAAGAAACTACCATTTCTACTATAGCTCCTGGTGGAGCGTATGATATTGCAGACAAAGCGAGTTTGGAGGAATGTGAGATGGGTACTGTGGATCTACAGAATAATCAGCAGGGCGGAGATGTAATGCAGCAAAAGACTCAGAGTATTCAGCATGCCATGGTGGGGGACCCTGGCACCAACAGTCCTCTGAGGGGGGGTACAGGTTCAAAGGCGAAAGGTCCGAAACTGGCAAAAGTGGTTAAAGTATCAAAAGCAACTAAAGGAGGTAAGGGCCGGGGTGGTGGTGTAAAACCTCAAGTTGCCTCTACTGTGGGAAGGTTAAAGGACTCTGTGGCTCAGAGTGTAAAATCTGGTGTGGGGATTGGTATTAGCCCCATACGGAAGTGGGTGGCTTCCAAGGGCGATGTGAAAGCAATTATTTCGAGACTTTCGTATACTGGTAATATGGAGACTGCTGGAAAAGCTGGAGCGGTTGTTGAAGCTGAACAATCAAGCAACACATTAAATAATATGGGTTTTATGCCACAGAATGAGGGTATTGCCTGCTCTGGCAGCTTGGTTGAGGGCAGAGGTAGTATGAATGGGGATTTGCAAGACGTTCATCACTCTGTACCAGTATCTACATATACAGCTTTGACAGTAAGACCAGTAACAACCTCTGTAACTCTGGAACCCTCTCAAATTGCAACAGTGGTAGATCCAGTCTTAGAGGCTCCTACGCTATATGTTAAGCAAGCCAGCAGCCAAAGACCTGGATCCGTATCTATATCAGGGATGACAGTGAGTACTGAAAGGGTCTTTCAGTTGACTGATAGTGAGGAACCATCATTGTCTACAATTTTGCAGGCTTTAATCAATCAAAGAGTGGAGGCCCAAGAATTTTATCAACAAGCCAGGGCGGATAGTAGTGAGATAAAACAAGTACTGGGGGAGGTTACATCTAAGGTTGCTCAACTTTCAACAGACGTTGTGGAACTGCAAGAGCGCGTTGGAGCAGTGGAAGAGGTTAATACACATACTGTGAATATAACGAAGATACAGGAGTCTCAAATTTTGTTAATGCAGACTAAAATTGAAGATCTGGAAAATCGCCAACGGCGCCAGAACCTAAGGATTTTTGGTATACCAGAAGGATCCGAAGGGTCCGACCCCCGGGCCTTTGTTGTCAGTTTGTTTCAAAAGGCATTCCCTGAATTGGAGGACTGGGATATGGACACACAAGTACAGCGAGCACATAGATTGCCTTTGTCAATTAAGCCTGGGAAACAGACTGGGCCTAATTATTCAAGACCAATATTGGTGTTTTTGGGGAATTTTTTGCTGCGGCAGGCAATCTACCTAAAAGCACGCCCCGCAACTCCTGTTAAGCTGGACAATATGTCCATATTTGTACGCTCGGATTTGTCCAAACTTACAATGGATAAGCGTTGGGGCCTGCGGCAACTAATGGATCCCCTGAAAACAGTCTGTTCTCAGGTGTTTCTCCAAGAGCCGGCCCGTCTTAAGACTATTAGAAATGGTCAAGTACATTTTTTTACTGAAGCAGAGGCAAAAACTGCTTTAGCCAAATGGCAGTTGGATCCTAAAAAGTGATCGCTGACAGTTAATACAGTATGGCATAGGTAATAGAGGCAAAATGAATATTTGAATGAATATTAATGTTATTTGGTTATGTTTGCTCTGCCTGCTCTGTTACTTATATTTTCTTTTTGCATTAGTAAGGGACTTCTAAAACTAAACTAGCTTTCTTACAATATTTTATTTTATTGGGGTGGTGAGGGGGCTGGGATCGGGGGGTTCCGGGGAGGGAGAAGGGCGAGCGCCTTTTAAGCTGTCAGGGGGACAGCAGAGATAGGGGTGATTCCTTCTGGTAGGCACAGGGTGGAGTTAGGAAGGGTGGATGACAGGCAGAGGAGGGTACTGGGCCGTCATCGGCCGATGGGGTGGTGGGGTCAGAAGGGAGGGGGTGGTTGCTTAGGGAGGGGGGTTTAATAGCCATGTCTTAGTTTACTTAGCTAGAGTAATTTTGGGAAATAGAAAAGGGAAAGGATTACGAGAGAAAGGAGGAGGCAGCTACAGCGAAGATACACTTAAGAGTTAATGTTTGATTTCAAATATATGTGTTGGAACGTAGCTGGGTTGAATCAGGCTAGGAAACGACGATTAGTAATGGAGGAGCTTTGATCATTCAAACCCCATATATTGGGTCTGATAGAGACACATTTAGCGTTTAAGGATAGATCTCAGCTTAAACAGTTAGGATTTGATGTTGTAGTATGCACGTCACAGGCAGTTTCTATACGAGGGGTAGCCATATTAAAATCAAAAAATTCTAGAGTAACAGTTTTACGCACATTAGCTGATTCTAAAGGCAGATGGGCAATTGCCCAAGTGATGAATAGGGGCGCAAATATACAATATGTGTGGTATACGGCCCAAATACGGATTGTCCGGAGGTTATTCATTTTATATGCTCTGAATTGTTGGAATGGGATGGTGACTTGATATTAATGGGTGATTTTAACTGTATAATTGATAAAAAGATTGATACTACTAATACAACACAGCGTGCTAGAATGGGACGGACAAGGGCGGCAATCTTGGAACTCCTGCATTTGCATCAGCTGGAGGATGTTTGGAGGAGGTTAAACCCAAGAGATCCAGGGTTTACATTTTACTCGGCCCCGCACAAACATTATTCTCGGATAGATATGATTTTTACTGCTAGGTCAATATTGGATAAAGCAACTATGGTAGTGTGCCCAAAGATTACTTCGGATCATAACCCGGTGATGTTAATTGTTCAAAACAAGATAGATGATAGGATGCCACACAGAGAATTCACATTTCCTAGACATCTTTTAAGTAACCCTGAATACGGGAAATTTATGCAGGATACTTTACGGGAATACTTAGAAAATAACAGGGGCACTGCAGCTATCGCAGTAGTATGGGACTGTCTGAAGGCGTATGTTAGAGGGGCCACATTGCAGTTCATTTTAAAGCAGAACAAGCATGCTAACCGGGAGAAGGAACAGGTGTATAAGTTGTTAATAGAGCTGGAGCAACAACATGCTAGAGCCATAATAGCTAAAGACAAGGAGGAACAGCAAATATATTTATACTTGGTGGAAACTAGAGCTAAACTTAATCGCGGGCTGGCGGACAAAGTAGCTATCAAATATCATAAATACCAGGCTAAGCAGTATGAATATGGAGAAAGAATAGGACGTCTGCTAGCCTTACAAATTGCTGATCAGAGGGCTAGATCATATATTAAAACAATTAAAGGGGGGATGGCTTAATGTATATGAAATCAGAAGATATAGTCGAACAATTTCGACTTTTTTATGCTGAATTATACGAAGAGTCAGCGTCTACTAATATACAAATAACTATGGATTATATCCAAGAATCGGAGCTGCCGGTCTTGAATTCGATAGACTCTGAGGGGCTGCAATGTGATGTAGGGCTTGGGGAGGTTGATTTAGCATTAAGCTCCTTACCTAATGGTAAGGCGGTTGGCAAAGATACTATTCCGTTGGAGTTTTATAAGCGCTTTAAAGACATCTTGGCACCAGTTTTTATTACTCTGTTTAATAATATTATGAATGGGGAGGATGTTCCCTCGACCTGGAAGATTACTAATATCATAGTATTCTCTAAAAAAGGGAAACCAGTAGAGGAAATGGGTTCGTATCGTCCAATCTCACTGATTAATGCTGACGCGAAAATATTTTCTAAAATTTTGGCTTCCCGGTTGGCCCCAATAATACATCAGCTAGTATCAGGACAGCAGCATGGTTTTGTTCCGAGTAGAGATACAGCGGCACATATTAATACAGCAATTGCTGCATTTGATGTATCTGGCCAACTAAATCAGCAAATGGGGATAATGATGTTGGATGCGGAGAAGGCCTTCGACCGAGTTGCCTGGGAAGCACTATGGTCGATTATGTCATCATTTGGCCTAGGTCAAAGGTATATCTCTGCTGTTCAAAAATTATATAACACCCCGATAGCAGCACTGAAGTTGAACGGTTTGACGTCGGCTCGCTTTTTTATTAGAAGGGGCACGCGGCAGGGATGTCCGCTATCCCCGTTATTGTTCGCATTATATATTGAGCCCTATATAAGACATTTGCTGCATAATTCAAGGATAGATCCCGTTGTGTTGAATGGTATGGAACTCAAATTAACGGCGTATGCAGACGATATTGCCATTTTCACCTCCAATCCAGATGAGGCTATATTGGAAGTTATGCAAGAGGCACAACGTTTTGGCTCATTTTCAGGCTACAAACTAAACGTGAATAAAACTCAGACTATCTTAAACTATCAATCTGTTAGGACAACGCAAGAGTTAGGAATTACAACAACAGCAGTTTATTTGGGAATATGCTTAAGCAGCCGAGTGGAAGAAGTGGTTTTCTTAAATTATGAGCCGCTGCTTAAAACTATTACGGCTAAACTCCGCAAATGGCATCGACTTCCACTTAGCATCTACGGGAGGTGCAACATAGTAAAAATGAATATTTTGCCGAAATTTTTATATTTGTTTCGGACAATTCCCTTAAGAATTCCGTATATTTTTTTTAAGCGGTTAGAGAGCGTAGTAGGTAGTTTTATTTGGGGCTATAGACGTGCAAGAAGAGCACTTAGGTACATAAAATTATCTTACAAACAAGGGGTTTCAAGCTGCCAGATTTTAAACTGTATTTTTGGGCTGCCTTTGCTGGGCGTATTCGAAGCTTACTTGATGGGCCAGATACTAATTTAGTATGGCTTTCGTATCAACTGGCTTATGGACCTAATACTGGATTTCTTCTCTATAAAACGGCAGACCCGAACTACTACAAACGGGTCAAATTTAAGATAATAAGGGACATTGCTAGGATATGGCAGGATATCTGTAAGGAGTATTCGGTCCCAGATTTTCACCCCTATATGAAACTATGGGGTAACCCTATTATGCCTGGTATATTTCTTGATGCTATCGGCAAAAATTGGAAATGTAAGGGTGTTTTGCAACTTGGCCAACTTTATGATAAACAGGGGTTTCGATCTTTTGCAACTTTGAAAGAGGAGTTTGGTTTGCAACAGAGTACATTTTTTAAATATTTGCAAATAAGAGATTATTTCATACAGGGTCAGAGGCTTTTAGAGCTATCAAATACCTCAGAAGTAGTAGATATATTGTTTATGACTGAAGGCCGAGGAACTATTGGCAAGGTCTATAATAAGCTGATAGCAGCCGTTGAGGACGATGGGTTACATGCCTCAGAGAAACTCAGTTGGATTTTCAAATTGAGATAACTAAGGAGGAAGTAAAGGAGTCATTGGAGTGCATAGATGCTGAAGTAACATCAGTTAATTTGAAACTCCAACAACATCGGACAATATTTATGTTATACTACACTCCTGAGCGTATATCTAAATGGAATACTACTCAATCACTGGAGAAAGCTAAGTGTCCTAAATGTCAACTGTATGCTGCAGATTTAAAACACATGTTTGTGACCTGTCCAAGTTTGAACTTATTTTGGGCGGAGGTAACCTTAGCACTTACAATGTTGATAGGGCGGAATGTCCAGATCGGTGAGAGGAAATTGTATTAGGGGCTATAAGAGAAATGGGCAATTATTTGAGATCTTTCATTTCCATTTTTATAATTTGCGCACGACTATGTATTGCTAGAGTGTGGATTCAAAACAAGAGCCCAAGTATCAATGAATTTTGGGCTTTACTTAGGCAAATATATGAAATGGAATTAGCTGTTGCTAAAGCTAGAGGTCCACGATCATGGCTTAAATTTAAAAAAACATGGGCTAGCCTCAAATGGAACTGATTAATGAAATGCTATGCTGTCGGATATCCCGGCCTGTCTGATATCTTCCTTTTTATTTATATAAGCTTTCATTTATGATACTGTTTTCTTATTTTATTTGTAGTTTCTTCCTCTTAGGTTATATATGTCTAAATATGTGATATGAGATGTTTCCCCCTTTTTTTTATGTGTATTTTAAATTGTTATTACGAAGTAAATTACATGGCTAAAAAAAAAAAAAAATAATAATAAAAAAAAGAGTCTGTACACTAATATGTGTATTTTGTAAGATGATTACTGATGTTATTAATTAAGCTAGTTTTTTAAGTCTGTACAAAGGTATAGTTGAATGATGCCACATATTTTTAGATAGTGGGTTGAAGATGCAGTACAAATGTGTAGTTTGAAAGATGTTCATATAAGGTGTAGTTTATTAGGCTTCATTTTTTGTTGTCTCTACAAAGGTATAGTTGAATGATACTGCATAATTATAGATAGTTTGGTAAAGATGCAGCACAACTGTGCTGTTTGAAAGATGATCATATAAGGTGTTAATAATTAGGTTTCTTTTATTAGTTTGTACAAAATGTAAAGTTAAATGATGCCATATATTTTAATATAGAATGGTGAAATAAGGTGCTGTTAATTAGGCTTCTTTTTGTAGTCTGAACAAAGGTATAGTTGAATAATGCCACATAATTTTAGATGTAAAGGTCAAGATGTAGAATAAAAGTGTGGTTTTAAAAATGCTCATAAAAGGTGTTGTTAATTAGCCTTCTTTCTTGAGTCTGTTGAGAGGTATAGTTTAATGATGACGCATATTTGTAGATAGAATGGTCAAGATGTAGCTCAAAAGTAAACCACCACAATTACCCTTGCAGGCATGTTGTACTTATCTACTTAACTAGATAATATGTAATGACTCATCTATGTGTTCGGATTGTATTTATACAGTTATATGTATGCTTAGTGAACTATTGAGAGGTGCCTGACCGATTAGAGGAGTGCAAAGGTAGTGTCTAGGTGATTTTAAAACTACATGAGTAATGATTGAATGATTCCATATTCTGCAATTACCCAGTTAGTATCCAAGCACTCATGAAATCACTCCGCCACTACCCAAACAGTTATGAAATCACCCAGGCACTACCCATGCACTCTCCCAATCAGCCAAGCACTACCCTAGTACTCATGCAATAAACCAAGCACTTATAAATTCACCATGCACTCTCCTTGCAGTACTCTAATCATTCAGTCAGTACCCATAAACTCATGCAATGACCCAGGCACTAACACATGCAGTGCTACAATCCCCTATGCACTACCCATTCAGTCCTCTAACCACCTACACACTACTGATTCACGCTTTCAATTACCCAGGTAGTACCCATGTACTCCAGCAATATTCCTGTCACTCCCCATGCACTTCTCCAAACACCCAGCCAGTACCATGTACTAATCCAATCACTCCGCCAAAACCCAAGCACTTATAAATTCGCCATGCACTCTCCTTGCAGTACTCTAATCATCCAGTCAGTACCCATGTACTCATGCAATGACCCAGGCACTAACACATGCACTGCTACAATCCCCTGTGCACTACCCATGCAGTCCTCTAACCGCCTAGACACTGCTCATTCACACCTTCAATTACCCAGGTAGTACTCATGCAGTCCAGCAATCACCATGTCACTACCCATGCACTCCTACAAACACCCAGACAGGACCATGTACTTATCCAATCACTCCGCCAAAACCCAAGCACTTATAAATTCACCATGCACTCTCCTTGCAGTACTCTAATCATCCAGTCACTACCCATGTACTCATGCAATGACGCAGGCACTAACACATGCAGTGCTACAATCACCTGTGCACTACCCATGCAGTCCTCTAACCACCTAGACAGTACTCATTTGCACCTTCATTTACCCAGGTAGTACTCATGCAGTCCAACAATCACCCTGTCACAACCCATGCACTGCTCCAATCACCCAGCCAGCACCATGTTCTTATCCAATCACTTTGCCAATTCCCAAGCAGTTGTAAATTCACCATGCACTCTCTTTGCAGTACTCTAATCATCCAGTCACTACCCATGTACTCATGCAATGACCCAGGCACTAACACATGCACTGCTACAATCCCCTGAGCACTACTCATGCAGTCCTCTAACACCTACACACTACTCATTCGCTCCTTCAATTACCCAGGTAGTACCCATGCAGTCCAGCAATCACCCTGACACTTCCCATGCACTCCTCCAATCACCCATCCAGCACCATGTACTTATCCAATCACTCCGCCAATACCAAAGCACTTATAAATTCACCATGCACTCTCCTTGCAGTACTCTAATCATCCAGTCAGTACCCATGTACTCATGCAATGACCCAGGCACTAACACATGCACTGCTACAATCCCCTGAGCACTACCCATGCAGTCCTCTAACCACCTACACACTACTCATTTGCTCCTTCAATTACCCAGGTAGTACCCATGCAGTCCAGCAATCACCCTGTCTTTTCCCATGTACTCCTCCAATCACCCATTCAGCACCATGTACTTATCCAATCACTCCGCCAATACCCAAGCACTTATAAATTCACCATGCACTCTCCTTGCATTACTCTAATCATCCAGTCACTACCCATGTACTCATGCAATGACCCAGGCACTAACACATGCACTGCTACAATCCCCTGAGCACTACCCATGCAGTCCTCTAACCACCTACAAACTACTGATTCACTCCTTCAATTACCCAGGTAGTACCCATGCAGTCCAGCAATCCCCCTGTCACTCCCTGTGCACTCTTCCAATGACCCAGCCAGTACCATGTTCTAATCCAATCACTCTACCAATACCCAAGCACTTAAAAAATCACCATGCACTCTCCTTGCAGAACTCTAATCATCCAGTCAGTAACCATGTACTCATGGAACTACCCAGGCACTAACACATGCACTGCTACAATCCCCTGTGCACTACCCATGCAGTCCTCTAACCACCTACACACTACTCATTCGCTCCTTCAATTACTCAGGTAGTACCCATGCAGTCCAACAATCACCCTGTCACTTCCCATGCACTCCTCCAATCACCCATCCAGCACCATGTACTTATCCAATCACTCCGCCAATACCCAAGCACTTATAGATTCACCATGCACTCTCCTTGCAGTACTCTAATCATCCAGTCACTACCCATGTACTCATGCAATGGCCCAGGCACTAACACATGCACTGCTACAATACCCTGAGCACTACCCATGCAGTCCTCTAACCACCTACACACTACTGATTCACTCCTTCAATTACCCAGGTAGTACCCATGCAGTCCAGCAATCACCCTGTCACTACCCATGCACTGCTCCAAACACCCAGCCAGGACCATGTACTTATCCAATCACTCCGCCAAAACCCAAGCACTTATAAATTCACCATACACTCTTCTTGCAGTACTCTAATCATCCAGTCACTACCCATGTACTAATGCAATGACCCAGGCACTAACACATGCAGTGCTACAATCCCCTGAGCACTACCCATTTAGTTCTCTAACCACCTAGACACTACTCATTCGCTCCTTCAATTACCCAGGTAGTACCCATGCAGTCCAGCAATCCCCCTGTCACTCCCCGTGCACTCTTCCAATGACCCAGCCAGTACCATGTTCTAATCCAATCACTCTACCAATACCCAAGCACTTAAAAAATCACCATGCACTCTCCTTGCAGTACTCTAATCATTCAGTCAGTACCCATGTACTCATGCAATGACCCAGGCACTAACACATGCACTGCTACAATCACCTGTGCACTACCCATGCAGTCCTCTAACCACCTACACACTACTCATTTGCTCCTTCAATTTCCCAGGTAGTACCCATGCAGTCCAACAATCACCCTGTCACTCCCCATGCAGTCCTCCAATCACCCATCCAGCACCATGTACTTATCCAATTACTCCGCCAATACCCAAGCACTTATAAATTCACCATGCCCTCTCCTTTGCAGTACTCTAATCTTCCAGTCAGTACCCATGTACTCATGCAATGACCCAGGCACTAAAACATGCACTGCTACAATCCCCTGAGCACTACCCACGCAGTCCTCTAACCACCTAGACACTACTCATTTGCTCCTTCAATTACCCAGGTAGTACCCATGCAGTCCAGCAATCACCCTGTCACTACCCATGCACTCCTCCAATCATGCAGGCATTACCCTTTCACTCATACAAGCACCTATGTAGTACTGATGAAGTTATGCAATCACCCAGGCATTACCCATCCACTCGTCCAATCAGACAAAAGCTATCCATACACTCATACAAGCACATACGTACTACTGATGCACTCATGCAATCACCCTGAAACTACCTATGCAGTCTTCCAATCACTCAAACACTACCTATGTACTCATGCAATAACCCAGGCACTACTGATACACTCGTACAATCACCTAATCACTACTGATACAGTATTCCAATCACCCAAGCACCACTTATATACTAATGCAAACACCCAAGCATCACCCATGCACTTATTCAATAATCCAGGCATTACTCATCCACATGTCCTAATATACAGGCACTACTCATGCACTTATGCAACCACCCAGGTATTACCCATACACTCGTCCAGTCACGCAGACACTACCCATGCACTCATTCAATCACTCAGGCACTACCAAAGCACTCATGCAATCAGCCAGGCACTACCAATTCACTCATTCAATCACACAGGCACTAGTGATGCACTCATTGAATCACTTAGGCACTACCCGTGCCCTCTTTCAATCACTCAAGCTCTACATATGTACTCATGCAATCATCCAGGCATTACCATACACTTATTGCTCTTTTTTTAACAGAGTAGGTGGTTCTAAACAGAACCGGTTTTTTTCTTCTTTTTTCAATGTTATAATTTTTTTGTGTTTTTTTTAACTATTTTGTAATTATTTTGGGTGTTTTAAAAAAAAAAGGGAAAACAACAAAACAAACTGTACAACTTTGCCACTAAACTATCATTGCAAGAAAAAATGCAAAAAAAAAAAAAATTAACAAGAGTGGTTTCTTGCAGCAGAAACCACAGCATCAACCATAACAAACTACAGTCTTGCACTTGATGCAGCGCTGTTCTAAGTTTGCGAACTAGGGACGGATGTCGGATGTCGAGTTCGACATCCGTCGGATGTCCAGTCCACGGTTTGCTGCAGAGGTGCTCGGTCCAGCAGTTTGGTCATCATGCTGCTCTGCTTCCTGGGCGCGACGATGTTGCTCGCGGGCCAGATGACGAGGATGCAGTGTCTGCAGGTGCTTCATCATACTGGAAGTGCCGCAGGAATACTTCTTTTCACTTCGACGTGAAAGGACCCTGGAACATAGTGTGCAGCTAACTTTCCTTGCATTAACCTTCTTTTCCCCCTCAGGAATCGTAAAGAAGGTCCATACCACAGACTCCTTCCTCTTCTTCACTGGTTCCTCCAACTCTTCTTCTTCTGTTGCCAAATTGACAGTTTCAGAAGAAGAAGCCATTTTTGAGTTGTTCAAAAAACACCCAAAAAATGTACAACCTAGAAAAAAAACACAGCAGGTGTGTCTCCTAGGATGCAGTCAAAGGAATGAAAAAAAAGGGAGGGGGTCCTTCACATTCTAGAAACAAAGCCTTGTAAACCAATTAAATGCTTTCTTTTAAAATCACATGGGGATCGCGCACCCGGCGCGCACCCGGCGCGACTTAAGAAAAATGTATTTAACAATAATATAACTTTATTCCAAATAGAAATATATCAATTTTATAATTACTTTAGATAATCTCTTCCTTTAAAACACATACTAAAGTTATATACATATACTTTTAAAACATAAACATTTGACGGGAGTCGCGCACCCGGTGCGACCACATACGTACGTGACGTTACGCGGGGCCGGACACCGCGCACCCGTCACATACCACACGTGCATCCATCGCGAAGTTCGGGAAATATACTTAACACTAATATACCTTTAATAAAATTACTAATATATGCTTCTTCAAATTAGTTTATATAATCTCTTGGTTTAAAACACATATTAAAGTTATATACATATACTTTTAAATAAAAACATTTTACTGGAGTCGCGCACCCGGCGCGACCTCATACGTACGTGACGTTACGCGGGGACGGACACCGCGCACCCGTCGCATATCAAACGCGCATCCTCCACGACTTTACCAATATGGCGGCTGGAATCCGCGCACACATCGAGGTAGGTACATGATCGGTACGCGACTCCACTTTTTTGCACAAAAAAAATATATATATATTTTAGAAAAGAAAAACATTATATTATTTTTACAACGAATAAAAACTAATGTAAACATATTTTTAACATATAACAGTTACAAATCATCATTTAAAAAACCTTTGAGGGGGCGTGGTCTCGCTGCTAATGGAGTGAGATGCACGCCGCGGGAGCTCCGGCCGCTCGTTGCCTTCTAAAGCAATTATAGCAGAGCTGGGGCCTTATCGGTGCCGTTTTTCGGGGCGCATGTGTGGCAGAGTGTGAGGGGCCCCCCCCTGACGAGCGGACGATGACTTTGGCCCAACTGCTGCGGTGGTGCAGCCGCTATGCTTAGGCCTCCCGGCCCGGATCGCGGCGACCGCCATCTTGCAGCTTCCAGGCCTGAGCCCCCCTCGTGGCCGGTGGGCGCTGCCCTGCACCTTTCTTGACACCCCCAGTGCCGTGCTATTCTGCCAAGGGCTCCGGAGCATGCTGGAGGCGGACAGCGCGTCTGAAACGCTGACGATCGGAGAGGGGCCTTCCCCCACCGCACCGGCCGTCCACCATCTTGGGCCCCTGCACAGCTCCGAACAAACTAGGAGCGCCTAGAGCGGATGATCGGCGGTGCGACCCTCCTGACCCCTGCGCCCTTCTGCGGTGAGTGGTGCTATCGTATGGCTGGCGACGGACTGTAGTGGCGTGCAGAGGAGCCCCGGCCGAGGAGAGCCCGGCTCCGACCCTGCTGCGACGTGCCCGAGACCCAACACACAGTGAGTCTGGTGATAGAGGTGTGGGGGTCGGGATGCCTGACTGGTGCCCCTGGGAGAAAATCTTTGCTGCAGCCACATCCCGTTTGATCGCTGGGCCACCGTCTCGTGGCCCTCCTGCGCGGGGCCCGCCTGAAGCCCTCCCCAGCCTGGCGGGGACATTTAGGGACTAATCGGCCATTACAGACCACGCGGTTGAAGCCTCCTGGGAGCTGGCCTAACCTCTGCGTACTCACCACACAGGGGGGATCCATCCTAGCTTCGGACCTGCTGACCGTCTTGGTCCTCCCTGCCCCGCTGGCTGGGGGCCCTGTGGAGGCTGCCCTACACCGCTGCGGCCCTGGCAGGCTTTTGATCCCCTCCGGAGGGCCGGGGGACCCTATGCTATCCTGACCCTGGGGCGTGGGGCACAGCGCATTGCAGCACCCGGAGTCGACTGACCGGGCCCTGGGCGAGGAGCAGCCCCTTTGAACTCTGCCGATTATACAGGGCGAGTGGCGCTTAAGATACCGCCCTTGAGAGCCATAATGGGGGAGTATTATTGCTGAGGGCCGCCTCCGCCTTTTGAGCCACGGGCTGGTACACGAGGACGGATCTCCCTTGCATCTCCTGCGGTAAAGCTACTGGTGCCTGCGGCCTGGCCTCCTATCCTGGACACAGCAGCCCTGAGTTGGCCCTTGCCCCTGGGGCCTAGTTGGCTCGCCTGCTCCGCGCTGGACGCGTGGCCTGGGGTGGCCTTGGCTTGCGCGACCCAGTCATAGGGGCTTGACCGCTCTAACGGCAAGGATCTGGATAAAACTCTGCATTCTGCAACACCGCCTGTCCTCCCTCCGTTCATATTGACTGTGGGATTTCACCCGCTGCGCCCCGTGCCTTGCTGCCTGAGTTAGGTCGGGTGCAATCGGTCCCCTTATCTGCCCTCTCACGGCCCCTCGCCCACCCCTCAACGTCTCGCCTGGCATTGGTGAGTACTGGACCCTGACGGGAGATGACACGCACCAAGTCGGTGAAGGACGCAGTGGCACCCCCAAGGGACAACCCTGTTGCCGCGCTCTGGAGCAAATCGGGCACTGCTGCCTCTGAAGAGATGGCCTCGCAGACTGGGGGGGACTCACCGCCTGTCACCCAGTCTTTCATGGCCAGCTTCATGGCGGAGCTCAAAACTGAAATTGGCTCCTTCCGCGCAGAGGTCCACTCCTGTGTCCCGGAACTCAGAAAGGAGGTCACTGAAATCGGGGAAAGGGTGGATGGCCTTGAGAAGATTGTGGATGTACGAACAGAGGACCAAGAGCAACTTTGGCAGCGCCTGGCTATCCTCGAGGAGCAACATATTGACCTACAATTGAAGCAGGAGGACTTGATAAACCGGAGCCGCCGAAATAACCTCCGCATCCGGGGGGTTCCTATCGGGGCCGAGGGGACAGACATCATGACATATGTGGCGCAGCTCCTTCACGAGGTCTGGGGCGATGATGACGCTTCCCCACCGGCTCTGGACCGAGCACACTGAGTCTCTGGCCCTGCCAATCGTATGGGCCTCCTCCCCGATATTCTGACCCGGGTCCATTTTTTTACGGAAAAGGAGGCAATTCTCAAAGCGCCGCGCTCCAAACCGGACCTTACTTATAAAGGGGCCAACATACAGATCTTCCAGGACCTCGCGCCCACCACACTCCGGCGACGCCGAGAATTCAGGCCCATGACTGACAAGCTGAGAAGCTTGAATATCCAATACCAGTGGGGCCACCCCTTCGTGCTCATCTTCCAGTGGGAGTCCAAACGCCGGATGGTGAGGTCTTTCCGGGAAGCGGCGCAACTTCTCCATCTCTCTCTTACGCCACCATCTAGCCCTGCACGTCTGCCACCCACAACTCGGGCTCCTGCCAAACCCTCCTGGTCCAAAATACGCCACAATCGGCGCCCTTCACATCCCGGGGAGCAATCGTCTTCGCAAGCCAAGAATGACATTATTCAGCATATTCACTACATGGAGGGGGACCGCTCTGCAACTAACTCTCAACCTTCTACTCCCTGACTGGCCAGACCCCCATCTCTGCCGGTGGCGGAGTGCATTGAATTCTGTAATCGTCTCCTGTACCTGATGTGTTGGCGTCCTGCCCCGAGTCGACATCACCCCAGCTCCCTGAATGCAGTGCTGACGGTGCTGGACTGTCTACCCGGATGACACCTCCTACGGCTGGAGACCTGCCCCCTCCCTGTTCCTGGGAGAGTGACTTCTCCGGGATCACCTGTGCCTTTGGGCCTTGAATGTCCCTAGACTGGAACAGGACACTGTGGCCCTGTTGGCCATTGTTGGTTTTATATATTTTGATTGCTTATTTTTTCTCTCTCTCTCGCTCCATCTCTCACCTTCTTTCTACCCCTCTCTATGGCGGGCAAGGGTACCCCTCAAGGCGGTCTTTCCCTCTCAACGGGAGCGTCATCTCTCTGCCCTTCTCCCCTGCTACACCACCCCGCTCCCCACAATGGCGTGATGGATTGCTTCAGGCCCTGACACAACCATGGCCACTGCCCCTTGCTTGAAGATCCTGTCCCTCAATGTTAAGGGACTTAATTCCCCAAACAAGCGACACCAGATATGGCGCTACCTCTTGCAACAAAATCCAGACATCATCCTCCTCCAGGAGACCCACCTTACAAAGGCTGACGTCCCTCGTATGGCCCACCCACGATATCCTCTTCAATTTTGGGCTACAGCCCCCACTAAAACGGCTGGAGTGGCGATACTCTGTAGACCTGGAATCAGGCAGGGGGAATCTAGGGTATTTCGTAGCCAGGATGGCCGCTTTGTCAAGGTTGGGGTCAGGATTGGACACCGCCTCTTTACACTGTGTAATATCTATGCGCCTAATCAGGTGCAGGACTCATACCTCCGGGCGATCCTGTGGGAACATGTACCACAGGCAGACCCCTCACTAATCAAAGGGGGAGATTTTAACATGGTATGGGATGCGGAAATGGATCGCAGCGAGGCCTCATTTCACGGGACTGGGGCTATGTCCTTGGCTCTCAAGAGACAGTTGTCGTGCCTTGACCTACTAGACTCCTGGCACTACCACTCCCCTGACGTGCGCGAATACTCTTACTACTCACACGTGCACAGCACATACTCGCGCATCGACCACATTTTTATTTCCCATGCCTTGATCAGCGAATCGCTCTCAGCCTCCATGTCCGACATCTCTGTCTGAGATCATGCTCATCTCGAACTCCTCCTGAGAGAACCGTCTGCCTGTGCCCCTCGGATCCCGCGCTGGCGCTTGCCTCCGCACATTCTTCGGGACCCAGTTGATGTGGCAAGCCTGCGAACCGCCATTGAGTCTTACTTCGCAACTAATGACATCCCCGAAACCCCCTTCCCTGTAGTGTGGGATGCATTCAAGGCTACGATCCGAGGTCATATCACGTCTTTTGCAATTGCACGGGCGCGCAAAGCGCGCCTCCTGGAAAACAACCTCTCTAAGGACATCAAGGCCCTGCAGAGACAGGACCAGGAGCGCCCCTCACTTACACACAAATGACACCTAGCGAACCTCCGAGGCCAACTTCGCTCCCTTCGAACTAACAAGGCTGAGCAGGCTCTCCTAACGTTGAAGCAACGCTATTTTGAAGGGGGGGATAAAGTGGGTACGGTCCTGGCTAGACGCCTGCGAGTGCGTGCTGCCAAAGCACACATAGCCAATGTCCAGACTGATGATGGCACGCGGGCCACTACAGAGGCGGCTAAATGCGATGCTTTTCACGCATATTACTCGTCACTCTATGCTGCGGACGGGCCACCCCCAGGCCGGGTACAAGCCATTCTGGACAATTGCTCTTGGACTCCAATCAGTCCATATCACGCTCAACAGCTGGAGGAACCCCTTACTCAAGAAGAGCTTGCGAGTGCTCTGAAGGATCTGCCTCTTGGGAAATCAGCGGGCCCAGATGGCCTCCCCGTGTCCTTCTATCGCTTATTCTTGCCACAGCTCCAACCCCATCTACTACGACTTTTTAACTCTTTTACCGACACGAAGGGACCGTCCCCCTCTATGGGACTGGCGGAGATTTCCCTCATTCCCAAACCGGGCAAGGATCCCACCTTATGCTCTTCGTTTCGTCCTATAGCCCTCTTGAACACGGACCTTAAAATATTCACTAAATATTGGCCAAGCGACTTGACTCGCATTTGCCCGGACTTATAGAACCGGACCAGGTTGGCTTCATCCGGCATCGTCAGGGAGCGGACAATGTTCGTCGAATCGCTCACCTTGTAGGGAAGGCCCACCATTGGAACATACCGGCATGTTTATTATCGCTCGACGCGGAAAAGGCGTTCGATCGAGTGGACTGGACCTTCCTCCGAGCTGTACTGCACAAAATCGGGCTAGGCCCATCCATGATAGCCAGGATCATGGCCCCCTATCTCTCCCCACAGGCTCGGGTGCGAGTCAATGGTCAACTCACGAACCCCATCTCCATACATAGGGGCACGCGGCAGGGCTGTCCCCTTTTCCCCCTGTTGTTTGCCCTTGTGGTGGAACCTCTGGCCATGATGATCCGACAGGCTCCTGATGTCCACGGCATCCCCCTTGGAGGCCAACAACACAAAGTGTCTCTCTTTGCGAACGACCTTATTCTCACGCTAACCCGCCCGCACACCTCTCTCCCGGCACTCCTCTCTTTGTTGCAGTCCTTTGAATTGGCATCTGGCCTCAAAATTAACCACGAGAAGTCCTGGGCCCTGAACCTCACGATCCCCGGGGAGGAGATTCCTATACTACAATCCCTTGTCCCCTACCAGTGGGCGACTAGCTCCATTCACTACTTGGGACTTCAGCTGACCCTCTCACTTGCCACATGGTCCCAAACGAACTGGCGGGATTGCAGGAGGTCATTTTTGGAGGACCTGAGAGTTTGGAAACCTCTCACCCTCTCCTGGCTGGGCCGCCTTAACGCCGTCAAAATGTCGGTGCTCCCTAAAATTTTATATTTATTCCAATGTCTCCCCACCCCTATTCCGCAGCACCAGATCCAAAGTCTTCAACGTGACATCACTAACTTCATCTGGGGCGGGCATAGACCGCGATTTTCCAACAAAATTCTCATGCTCCCGCGGGATAGGGGTGGGCTTGCGTGTCCCAACCTACTAGAATACTACTGGGCCTCACACCTTCGCTTCATCTCTGAGTGGGTGGCGAGGGAGAGCGAAAAGGTCTGGTTCCATATGGACAGGGCAGTCACTGGACAAACCATTTGGGACCTTCCCTGGCTCCCCCGGACCGCACGCTCCCGTAGTGCCTACATTGCCCGACCTACCAAGACGGTGTTGGACATCTGGGACAAGGTAGCCGTCTCTAAGGGACTCACTACCTTTCCTTCCCCCCATACCCCCAATGCTGGAAATTCGCTATTCCCGCCGACTATTAACCCGCAGGTATTCTCTAGTTGGTTGGAGGGTGGCTGCAGAACGATCCGGGATCTGTTCATAGGAGACACACTCAAAACCTTTGCTCAATCCAAGGAGGAGTTCCGACTCCCGGAGGGAGCCAGGCTTCAGTACGTACAGCTTCGTCATTGGGTGTCCACATCTGCTACAATGCAGGCCGCCACCCAAGCATTCACCTCTTTTGAATGCTAAGTGCGTTCCTTTGACGACTCGAAGGGACTTATCTCTCGGATCTATCAGATCCTACAACATTCCCCGCCGGTAACCCCTAATCCATATCAACATCAATGGCAGTCGGCATCCTCCTCTACAATTGCACCCGCCCAGTGGAGCCGCCTGTGGCGGGATATACCGAAGGTCTATCGCAGTGTCGCTCAACGGGAAACCGCATACAAGATTATGACACAGTGGTACTACACACCCTCTCGACTGCACAAGATGTTTCCCGCTTCCTCTCCGCTGTGCTGGAGATGCTCGAGCTCCCCGGGCGATGTCATTCATATCTGGTGGGCCTGTCCGCTCCTGACTCTATTCTGGAAAGAGGTTCTAAGTCATATTAAAGTGGTGCTTGGCTTCCCCCTGCCTGAATCCCCAGTCACAATTCTCCTAGGCCTCAAACCTGACAATTTGCGCGCACTTACCCGTAGCGACTGGCATATCGCCCTCCACATGCTAGGGGCCGCCAAACAACTCATCGCGTTGTGTTGGAAAAAAGCAGAAACTCCCCCCATTAACATCTAGTTCATGTGCCTGTGGCACACAGTGACTATGGAACTCTTTACTGCACGCTTGCAGTCCAGCGACACTCGCTTCACTAAAATATGGCAGCCACTGGTCACCTACCTTTGTAAAATGGAACACGCGCGTCTTCTGCCCCCGAAGCTCCGGGCTCTATGCCTCTTCGAGGACGCCGTGATACCACCCGAACCTGACAGACTAACTGCATAATCACACTGACCCTGCCCCTCGTCCCCCATGGTGTGCCTCAGACGGTGATCCGACCATTGAACGCCTTTGCCCATTCCTCCCCCCCAGCCCGCCACCCTCCTCCTTTTCGACATTGCCTTGGACCTCCATTATTTGACTTCACGAGTAATGCGACTCCTCCCCCCTGCTTCACTCTATTTGTCTTTACCCCCCGTCTTAGCTTTCTCTCTTTCCCCTAGCTTTTCCGCCTTCTTACTATCCTCTACCCGTTAATCTTCCTCTGTCTCCTTCTACAGGCGTTTCACTTTCTCTTTTTCTTTTTCCTGTTTATTAAGTTGTTCATATTGAAAATGGGTCTCGAGGCTCCTCCACATTACAGTCTTACGCAGTGCCTCTTGCAATACGCGGCCGGCCCACCATGGGTTGTAGGCGACTTGCTGTGTAACACCTACATTGATAACCACTACCAACGTTTCACATGCCTCCCCTAAATAATGCGGCCGGCCCTACAAAGGGTTGTGGGCCATACGCTGTGTATGTATAGACCCTTTCTATGGTTCTCTTACGAAAATAAAAACAGACTTGAAGGAAAAAAAAACTTTGAAATTCACTGAAAAAACCAAAGGTTTCAGAGACGTTATAGTTAGAAATTTGCATTTTAAAAACCTTTGAAATTCACTGAAAAAACCATAGGTTTCAGGCACGTTATAGTTAGAAATTAGCATTTAAAAAACCTTAGAAATTCACTGAAAAATCCACAGGTTTCAGGCACGTTATAGTTAGTTGGACATTTCACTCGTACAAAACCAGAGAAATTCGCCCGTTATAGTTAGTTCAGCTAACTATAACTCGCGCCCCCGCAATGCACTGCTGATGACGTCACATATTACATCATTCATGACATGGTCAGTGACATCACTGATGACATCACTGATGACATCTCAAATGACATCACTGATGACATCATCCATGTGATAATCTGATGCACCTCCTCACACTTTAATATAACCTTTGATACACCCACTCTAAAAAACAGACTACCATTTTCAAAACCATAGACAGACCAACACCAGTTACTACATACTCACTCACTGATTCCTAGGTCTACACACACATCCACTCATTCACCCATACAGTCACTCATACATGCAGTCACTCATCAATACAGCACTATCATATGCACTCATACACCTATACAGTCACACACCACCACTCACCCATAGAGTTACTCACACACCTAGTCAGTCATGCAAAGAATCAATCACACTCCCATTTACTCACCTATACAGTTATACACACACCACCTCACCTATTCATACAGATACTAACACATACTTACTCTCTTATACAATCACTGACACAAGCGCACACACTCATCCATACAGCCACTCTCATAATCACTCACTCTCACATATAGTCATTTATATACTCCAACACTTACATCTACTGCCTCTCATATATGTAGTTACTTACACATATACCACTGAGACATCCATTCACTCACCAACACAGCCATACACACACTCACTCACCCATACAGCCCTTCACAGACACACTCTTGAACCCATACACCCAGTGAATCACCCACTCATACATCTATGCACAAAGTCACACACCCCCACCTACACAGACACTCAGGCACCCATACAGATACTCAAGCAACCAATCAATAACCAATATAGACACTCATATAGCTACTCACCAACCCATGCAGCAGCTTACACAACAACAGACAGACTGATAAAGACATTCACACAGTTTAGTCACTAACCCATGCATTCAGTAAGACACATTTAATCACTCACTTATACAGTCAGTCTCGCACCTACTAAATCCTCCATCCAGACACTTATACACCCACTCATTCTTCAATACACCTTGGCATATATATAAAATATATTTAACCTTTATAGAAACACACATTCACGTGGATGATGTCATCAGTGATGTCATCAGTGATGTCATTTGAGATGTCATCAGTGATGTCATCAGTTATGTCACTGACCATGTCATGAATGACGTAATATGTGACGTCATCAGCCTTGCATTGCGGGGGCGCGAGTTATAGTTAGCTGAACTAACTATAACGGCCGAATTTCTCTGGTTTTGTACGAGGGAAATGTACAACTAACTATAACGTCCCTGAAACCTGTGGTTTTTTCAGTGAATATATATATATATATACATACATATAATACTGAGTTATAAGTGTCTGGTAAATGTAATAAAGTTTGAATATTAATTACATGTCATGAAACATATCTAAAAAGGGACTGAAATAATCGATTGTATATGAATTGAAGTGCTTCTCGAAGTAGTCACCTATTTGAACAGTAACTGATATATGCATGTAAACACTCTGACATATAGGCATTTGGACAATGAAACAATCACTAACAAATATAGTCATGTACTGAGTCATGTAGTTGGAATTAGGTGACTAAAAACTTTATTAGTGGTTAAGTGAATAATTTTCTGTTCTAGATATAGTTTCATTACCTTAGCCACAATTTGTATAGTTAATTTATTTGTAAGGCTGTAGTTCCGTGCTGTAGCTGTGCTAGGATCTGTAAATTATGTACTAGTAGACGTATTGTACATCTTATTATGCAACATAGAGAAGAAGGATTCAAATATGTGGAAGGCATGCTACTCCAGAACCAGTGCCTCCAGTTTACACTGCTATGTTGAATTGACATTTACAATGGCTTGCAAAGTCTTAAACCTTCTTTTTATTAAATACAAATCACCCTTAAGGTCAGCTGTAGGCAGCTAATTGGGCAGGAAGGTATGTGTTCAAAAGGTAGTTTGAGTTTTTTGTGAGTTAGAAACATGCTTACAGACCAATATACCCATTTATACATCTTCTCATCTATCTATGCGCTCATTGAGATACCTATTTAGAAAACCATAGAGTCCTTTATTCACCCAGTCAGACAGTGACACATACATATTCACTCACCGACTGTCATAGTATTTATCTATCCAGCAGTAACAGAGCCAGTTGCACGCCCAGTAATACGCCCTGATAGTCACTAACAGAGCTAGTAAGGAATTCATACAGCTACTTACAAACACCTTTAGAAAGCCAAATAGTTTCTAAGCCAGGAATTCATATAGTGACACAGTTACTTACGCATCCAGTGACACACGTACACAGGAAATTATATACTCACTCAGATATGTACTCAAAAACTGGCACAAGCAAATGACCCATCCAGACAAGTTCCCATTGAAACATGTCTCAGGTCTGTTACTGTACAGCCTGTGTGTGCAGTTTTACTGCTAGATTGAATAAGTATTTAAAAGTCCTTGCCAAGCTGTAAATGCCTTCTACTAATTATAAGTCACCCCTAACTTAGGCTGTAAGTAGGCCGTTAAGACAGAGTGCTATTTGCTTAGAAGTTAAGACATGCACTTTGAAGTTTCATTGAGTCATATGAGCACTTCAAGACCCAGATATGTAATTAACACCCATACTGTAAGTTAGATGCTTATTTAGAAAATGATTGAGCCACTCATACACCCAGTGTCACAAAGACAGAGCCATTTACATACCCTTTCACTCACCCATACAGCACTTATGTACCGAGTGGTAACAGAGCTACTTGCACTTCTAGTTACACATCCCAAAAGTTACTAACAGAGCAAGTAAGCAATCCATACAGTCACAGGTTTCCTGCTCGGCCGACTTGACATTCAAAACACGTTGCCTAACCTTAAACTCCTCCTCTACTACATATATGTCACCCCTAAGGTAGGCTGTTGGTAGGCCGTAGGGCAGGGAACTATCAGGCACATGCATCAATGTTGGATTTTGCGATTTCTTAATTGCGATTTTTAAGGAATCGCAATTAAGGAATCGCAAAGCCTATGCATGTAGAAATCGCTTAAAAAATAACGATTTCTAAACATTCCTTAATTGCGACTCGCAAATTGCGAGTCGCAATTAAGGATACCTCCCCATTCATTCCTATGGGCCTAGAGGCCCATAGGAATGAATGGGAAGACATTCTCAATTTGCGATTCTCAATTAGAGAATCGCAAATTGAGAATGCAATTTCAAGGTGCCAGGGTGTCAAAAGGACACCCTGTTGCACCCCTGAAATCTGCATATGAGTACATCTTGCACACACACATGCCCCAAGGGCATGTGTGTGTGTAAAATGGAACTTTGAAAAATGCACTTTAGTGCATTTTTCAAAGTTTTGCAAATCACCATGAAGTTTAACTTCATGGTAATTTGCGCCCCCTATTAGCGAAATCGCTATTTTTTTTACTTTAATGCATTGCATTTAAGGAATCTCAATTTGCGATTCCTTAAATGCAATCGCAATTTGAGAACTCGCAATTAATTGCGAATTCTCAAATTGCGAGGGCCTTGACCCTTGATGCATCGCAAAAGCTAATTTTGCAATCGCAAACGGCCGATTTTTGCGAATCGCACCGTTTGCGATCGCAAAAAGCTTTGATGCATGTGCCTGATTGTGCTTAAAAGATAAGACATGTAATTTGAATTGTCTGTGACTCACATGTGCACTTGCAGACCCATATGCCGAGTTACACATTCAGTCTACCACCTATACTGGAATTAACATACCTATGTACAAAACGATGGAGCCAATAATACACCCAGTCAGACAGCAACAGAGGCACTCATACACACATACAGCTCTTGTGTTTCCAGGAGTAAGGGAGGCAGTCTCACACACTGTTAAATACTCCAATACTCTCTAACACAGCCAGTAAGCAATTCATGAAGCTCCCTACATGCACATTGAGAGACCCATAGAGTAACTAAGATAACTAGACATAAACCAACATACTTACTTACATATCCAAGGATACACCCACATAGGGACTGAGACACTCATTCAGATATGTACTGAAGCTTTGACTCTAACAAGTCACCCATCCAGACACATAGCCCTTTTCACATATCTTGGACCTGTTACGGTAGAGAATATTTATTCAGTTTTCCTACTATGCTACCTGACATTGAAAACACATTGTTAAGCCTTAAACTCTTCTTCTACTGCATATAAGTCACCCCTACGATAGGCTGTAGGTAGACCATTCAGCATGGAGTTATGTGCTTAAAAGATAAGACATGTTCTTTGAAGTTTCATTTAGTTACATGCACATTGACAGACCCATATGTCCAGTTATACATCCAGTCTCCCAAACATACTGGAACTCATATACCTATGTACAAAGGATTGAGCCACTAATACACCAGTCAGACAGTGACAGAGACACTTAAACATTGCCTCACACACACATACAGCTCTTATGTATCCAGTAATAACGGAGGGAGCAGCTACACAGTTAAAAACCCCAAAACAGCCAGCCAGTAAGCAATCCATAAAACTCTTTACATACACATTTAGAGACCCAAAAAGTAACTAAGAGAGCCAGACATATACCAGCATACTAACTTACATATCCAATGACACACCCACATAAGGACTGAGACACTCATTCAGATATGTACTGAATAACTAACACCAACACATCCATCCACACTAGCAGTACACTAGTAGTCCTTTAAACATGTCTCGGGCCTGCTACTGTAGAGCCTGTGTAAGCTGGTTTGCTGCAGGGCCGACTTGACATTCAAAACACATTGCTAAGTCTTAAACTCCTTTTCTCCTACATATAAGGCACCCATAAGGGGGTGTGTAAATATGCCATAGGGCAGAGAGTTCTGTGGTTAAAAGATAAGAAATGTTCTTTCAAGTTCAATTGAGTTAGATGCGCTCACAGACTGATGTGTTCAGTTCTACATCCAATCTGCCGCCCATACTGGAACACACATTCCTATTTATAAAAGGATAGCCTTATATATCCAACAATACCAGAGCTAGTTGCACACAGAATTACTTCCTCTAACACTAACTAACACAGCCAGTAACATATCCATACAGCCACTTGCATATAGATTTCCATACTCATAGAATTACTATAGCCAGTCTCCCACCCATTCTGGAACTCACATACCTATGTATAAAAGGATAGAGCCACCAATATACCAACATATCTAATGACACACCCACATAGGGAACGAGACACTCATTTTGATATGTACTGAAGGACTGACACTAACAAGTCACCCATCCAGACAAGTTGGTCTTTAACCATGTCTTGGGCTTGCTACAGTAGAGCCTGTGTATGCGATTTGCCTGCTAGACTGACTTGACATTCAAAACACATTGCTAAGCCTTAAAATCCTCTTCTACTACATATATGTCACCCCTGCGGTAGGCTGCAGGTAGGCCATAGGACAGGGAGCTATATTCTTAACCCCTTCTCTGCTAGGCCTTTCCCCCCCCCCGTGCTAAGCCTTTTTTTGGCTATTTGGGGTAGTGCGCGCTTAGGCCCCTGTAACTTTTTGACCACATAAGGTATCCACGCCAAATTTGCGTCCTTTTCTTCCAACATCATGGGGATTCTAAAGGTACCCAGGGTTTGTGGATTCCCCTGGAGGGGTCCCAGAAATTAGCCAAAATACAGCTAAATTTTGGTTTTTTGGGGAAAAATGGGAAAAAAGGGCTGCAAATGAAAGCGTCTGGGTTTTTCCCTGCAAATGGTATCAAAAAAGGGTTTGTGGGGCTGAAATCACCATTTTCCCAGCTTTTAGGGAATGACAGACTTTTGTCAGAAAACCAACATTTTTTACACAGTTTTGGCATTTTTCTGGGACATAGCCTATTTTTGCTATTTTTTATGCTTTCAACCTCCTTCCAGTTAATGGTAGAAATGGGTATGAAAGAAATAATTAATCTTGGAAAGCTATACATTTTTGAAAAGTAGACAACATTCTAAATTCAGCAAGGGGTCATTTGTGTAGATCCATCAAGGTTTCTTTATAGAAACGTACAGTTAAATAGAGGAAAAATTGAAAATTAGTTGAAAAAAACAGTCTTTTGTGTCAACGTTTTCACCTGTAACTTCTTCTAATTATGACAGCTCTTTGAAAGCAATATACCGTTACATCCACTGGACCTTACTGGTTGTGGGGATATATAGGACTTGTAGGTTCACCAAGAACCCGACGAACCCAGAGTAAAAAACTGAGCAGCAATTTGCAATGGCTTTTTATTATGTATCGGGTATATAGCAATTATTGTGGGAAAATGTATACATGGAAAAATCGGTATGAACGACACCTATGTATTTCTGAAATGGGAACAAGTTATAGAGTTTAGAAACAGTAGATATTTGCACATTTTTTTAAATTGGGAATACTCATACTAGCATGAGAATTATCGGTCATTTTTCAAAATGACTTCTTTTTTACACAATGTCTTTCATTTGGAAGGCAGAAATGCATCGAAAGTCAATAGGTAATAACAGTTGCTTTACAAATCTGAATTACCCAAGTCTCCCGATAAAAAGTTTACCTCACTTGTGTGGGTAGGCATAGTGCCCACGACAGGAAATGGCTCAAAACCCAACGTGAACACACCACATTTTCTCAATGAAAAATTACCCTTTTTTTGCAAAGTGCCTAGCTGTAGTTTTTGAACCCTAGCTCTCCCGGCACCTAGGGAAACCTAGCAAACCTATACATTTTTGAAAACTAGACACCCAGGGGAATCCAGGATGGGGTGACTTGACTGCCTCCCACCTGGTTCTGTTACCCAGAATCCCTTGCAAACCTAAACAATTGTCCAAAAAAACACATTTTCCCCACATTTCTGTGGTGGAAAGTTCTGGAATCTGCGTGGATCCACAAATTTCCACCCACCCCGCGTTCCCCAAAGTGTTCCGAGAAAAATGGTACCTCACTTGTGTGGGTCGGCCTAGTGCCCGTGGCAGGAAACGGCGCAAAACGCAATGTGGACATACCTCAATTTTGCAGTGAAAAATGACCCTTTTTTGGCAAAGTGTCTAGCTGTAGTTTTTGAACCCTAGCTCTGCCGGCACCTAGGGAAACCTAGCAAACCTATACATTTTTGAAAACTAGACACCCAGGGGAATTCAGGATGGGGTGACTTGACTGCCTCCCACCAGGTTCTGTTACCCAGAATCCCTTGCAAACCTAAAAATTGTCAAAAAAAACACATTTTCCCCACATTTCTGTGGTGGAAAGCTCTGGAATCTGTGTGGATCCACAAATTTCCACCCACCCCGCGTTCCCCAAAGTCTTCCGAGAAAAATGGTACCTCACTTGTGTGGGTCGGCCTAGTGCCCACGGCAGGAAACGGCACAAAACGCAACGTGGACACACCTCAATTTCGCAGTGAAAAATGACCCTTTTTTGGCAAAGTGCCTAGCTTTGGTTTTTGAACCATAGCTCTGCCGGCACCTAGGGAAACCTAGCAAACCTATACATTTTTTAATACTAGACTTCCAGAGGAATCCAGGATGGGATGACTTGACTGCCTCCCACCAGGTTCTGTTACCCAGAATCCCTTGCAAACCTAAAACATTGTCAAAAAAACCACTTTTTCCCCACATTTCTGTGCTGGAAAGCTCTGGAATCTGCGTGGAGCCACAAATTTCCACCCACCCCGCGTTCCCCAAAGTCTTCCGAGAAAAATGGTACCTCACTTGTGTGGGTTGGCCTAGTGCCCGCGACAGGAAATGGCGCAAAACGCAACGTGGACACACCTCAATTTCGCAGTGAAAAATGACCCTTTTTTGGCAAAGTGCCTAGCTGTAGTTTTTGAACCATAGCTCTGCCGGCACCTAGGGAAACCTAGCAAACCTATACATTTTTGAAAACTAGACATCCAGGGGAATCCAGGATGGGATGACTTGACTGCCTCCCACCAGGTTCTGTTACCCAGAATCCCTTGCAAACCTAAACAACTGTAAAAAAAAACACATTTTCCCCACATTTCTGTGCTGGAAAGTTCTGGAATCTGCGTGGAGCCACAAATTTCCACCCACCTCGCGTTCCCCAAAGTCTTCCGAGAAAAATGGTACCTCACTTGTGTGGGTTGGCCTAGTGGCCACGACAGGAAACGGTGCAAAACGCAACGTGGACACACCTCAATTTCGCAGTGAAAAATGACCCTTTTTTGGCAAAGTGCCTAGCTGTAGTTTTTGAACCCTAGCTCTGCTGGCACCTAGGGAAACCTAGCAAACCTATACATTTTTGAAAACTAGATAGTCAGGGGAATCCAGGATGGGGTGACTTGACTGCCTCCCACCAGGTTCTGTTACCCAGAATCCCTTGCAAACCTAAAAAAATGTCCAAAAAAACACATATTCCCCACATTTCTGTGGTGACAAGTTCTGGAATCTGCGTGGATCTACAAATCTCTACCCACCCTGCGTTCCCCAAAGTCTTCCGAGAAAAATGGTACCTCACTTGTGTGGGTCGGCTTAGTGCCCGCGACAGGAAATGGCGCAAAACGCAACGTGGACACACCTCAATTTCGCAGTGAAAAATGACCCTTTTTTGGCAAAGTGCCTAGCTGTAGTTTTTGAACCATAGCTCTGCCGGCACCTAGGGAAACCTAGCAACCCTATACATTTTTGAAAACTAGACACCCAGGGGAATCCAGGATGGGGTGACTTGACTGCCTCCCACCAGGTTCTGTTACCCAGAATCCCTTGCAAACCTAAAACATTGTCAAAAAAACCACATTTTCTCCACATTTCTGTGGTGGAAAGTTCTGGAATCTGCGTGGATCCACAAATTGTCACCCACCCCGCGTTCCCCAAAGTGTTCCGAGAAAAATGGTACCTCACTTGGTGGGTCGGCCTAGTGCCCGCGGCAGGAAACGGCGCAAAACGCAATGTGGACATACCTCAATTTCGCAGTGAAAAATGACCCTTTTTTGGCAAAGTGCCTAGCTGTAGTTTTTGAACCCTAGCTCTGCCGGCACCTAAAGAAACCTAGCAAACCTATACATTTTTGAAAACTAGACACCCAGGGGAATTCAGGATGGGGTGACTTGACTGCCTCCCACCAGGTTCTGTTACCCAGAATCCCTTGCAAACCTAAAAATTGTCAAAAAAACCACATTTTCCCCACATTTCTGTGGTGGAAAGCTCTGGAATCTGCGTGGATCCACAAATTTCCACCCACCCCGCGTTCCCCAAAGTCTTCCGAGAAAAATGGTACCTCACTTGTGTGGGTCGGCCTAGTGCCCGCGGCAGGAAACGGCACAAAACGCAACGTGGACACACCTCAATTTCGCAGTGAAAAATGACCCTTTTTCGGCAAAGTGCCTAGCTTTGGTTTTTGAACCATAGCTCTGCCGGCACCTAGGGAAACCTAGCAAACCTATACATTTTTGAATACTAGACATCCAGAGGAATCCAGGATGGGATGACTTGACTGCCTCCCACCAGGTTCTGTTACCCAGAATCCCTTGCAAACCTAAAACATTGTCAAAAAAAACACTTTTTCCCCACATTTCTGTGCTGGAAAGCTCTGGAATCTGCGTGGAGCCACAAATTTCCACCCACCCCGCGTTCCCCAAAGTCTTCCGAGAAAAGTGGTACCTCACTTGTGTGGGTTGGCCTAGTGCCCGCGACAGGAAACGGTGCAAAACGCAACGTGGACACAACTCAATTTCGCAGTGAAAAATGACCCTTTTTTGGCAAAGAGCCTAGCTGTAGTTTTTGAACCATAGCTCTGCCGGCACCTAGGGAAACCTAGCAAACCTATACATTTTTGAAAACTAGACATCCAGGGGAATCCAGGATGGGATGACTTGACTGCCTCCCACCAGGTTCTGTTACCCAGAATCCCTTGCAAACCTAACCAACTGTCAAAAAAACCACATTTTCCACACATTTCTGTGCTGGAAAGTTCTGGAATCTGCGTGGAGCCACAAATTTCCACCCACCTCGCGTTCCCCAAAGTCTTCCGAGAAAAATGGTACCTCACTTGTGTGGGTTGGTCTAGTGGCCGCGACAGGAAACGGTGCAAAACGCAACGTGGACACACCTCAATTTGGCAGTGAAAAATGACCCTTTTTTGGCAAAGTGCCTAGCTGTAGTTTTTGAACCCTAGCTCTGCCGGCACCTAGGGAAACCTAGCACACCTATACATTTTTGAAAACTAGACACCCAGGGGAATCCAGGATGGGGTGACTTGACTGCCTCCCACCAGGTTCTGTTACCCAGAATCCCTTGCAAACCTAAAAGATTGTCAAAAAAAACACATTTTCCCCACATTTCTGTGGTGGAAAGTTCTGGAATCTGCGTGGATCCACAAATTTCCACCCACCCCGCGTTCCCCCAGGTCTCCCGATAAAAATGGTACCTCACTTGCGTGGGTTGGCCTAGTGCCCGCGACAAGAAACGGCGCAAAACGCAATGTGGACATACCTCAATTTCGCAGTGAAAAATGACCCTTTTTTGGCAAAGTGCCTAGCTGTAGTTTTTTAACCCTAGCTCTGCCGGCACCTAGGGAAACCTAGCACACCTATACATTTTTGAAAACTAGACACCCAGGGGAATCCAGGATGGGGTGACTTGACTGCCTCCCACCAGGTTCTGTTACCCAGAATCCCTTGCAAACCTAAAAAACTGTCAAAAAAACCACATTTTCCCCACATTTCTATGGTGGAAAGTTCTGGAATCTGCGTGGATCCACAAATTTCCACCCACCCCACGTTCCCCCAGGTCTCCCGATAAAAATGGTACCTCACTTGCGTGGGTTGGCCTAGTGCCCGCGACAGGAAACGGCACAAAACGCAATGTGGACATACCTCAATTTCGCAGTGAAAAATGACCCTTTTTTGGCAAAGTGCCTAGCTGTAGTTTTTTAACCTTAGCTCTGCCGGCACCTAGGGAAACCTAGAAAACCTATACATTTTTGAAAACTAGACACCCAGGGGAATCCAGGATGGGGTGACTTGACTGCCTCCCACCAGGTTCTGTTACCCAGAATCCCTTGCAAACCTAAACAATTGTCAAAAAACCACATTTTCCCCACATTTCTGTGGTGGAAAGTTCTGGAATCTGCGTGGATCCACAAATTTCCACCCACCCCGCGTTCCCCAGGTCTCCCGATAAAATGGTGCCTCACTTGCGTGGGTTGGCCTAGTGCCCGCGACAGGAAACGGCGCAAAACGCAATGTGGACATACCTCAATTTCGCAGTGAAAAATGACCCTTTTTTGGCAAAGTGCCTAGCTGTAGTTTTTAACCCTAGCTCTGCCGGCACCTAGGGAAACCTAGCAAACCTATAAATTTTTGAAAACTAGACACCCAGGGGAATCCAGGATGGGGTGACTTGACTGCCTCCCACCAGGTTCTGTTACCCAGAATCCCTTGCAAACCTAAACAATTGTCAAAAACCACATTTTCCTCACATTTCTGTGGTGGAAAGTTCTGGAATCTGCGTGGATCCACAAATTTCCACCCACCCCGCGTTCCCCCAGGTCTCCCGATAAAAATGGTACCTCACTTGCGTGGGTGGGTCAAAGACCGGCGACAGGCAAGGGCCCAAAAGCTATTGAGGTGACATCAAAATTACATATCACTAAACCAGCCTGGTTTTGCATGGGGGTCCCACTGAGTTTTGGTCCGGGCTCGGCGGCCATCTGGGGAAACCTACCTAACCCATACATTTCTGGAAACTAGACACCCGGGGGAGTCCAGCGAGGTATGGCTTGCGTGGGTCCCCCATCATTCTCCTACCCAGAATACCCTGCAAACCTCAAATTTTGCTGAAAAATGTACTTTTCGTCAAATTTCTGTGTGGAAAGTTCTGGAATCTGCGTGGATCCACAAATTTCTCCCACCCAGCGTTCTCAGGTCTCCCGATAAAATGGTACTCACTTGTGTGGGTAGGCATAGTGGCTACAACAGGAAATGGCCCAAATCGTACTGTGGAGACTTCAAAATTACCTATAGCAAAAACTACCTGGTATTGGAGGGCACCTGAGTTTAGCTCGGGTCGGCCATCTTGGGAAAGTACCAAACCCAAACATTTCTGAAAACCAGACACTCGGGAGTCCAATGAGGTATGGCCTGCGTGGATCCCCAACGTTTCCTACCCAGAATGCCATGCAAACCTCAAATTTAGCTGAAAATAACACATTTCCCACATATTTGTGTGTGGATTCACCGTGCTGGCACAAATGTCCTACCACTCAGCGTTCTCTTGCTCTCCTGAGTAAAATGATACCTCACTTGTGTGGGTGGGCCAAAGGCCTGTGGCTAGGAAGAGCCCAAAACATAGAGATTTAGAGTATAGCACCGAGAATTCTAAGCGCTACATTTTTAAAAAAATACGTTTTTAGCCAATTCTGCTTTGGACACCCACACAAGTGAGGTTTAATTTTACTCAGGAGAACAAGGAGAACGCTGGGTGGTAGGACATTTGTGCCGGCACGGTGATTCCACACAAAAATATGTGGAAAATTTGTTTTTTTCATCTAAATTTGAGGTTTGCATGGCATTCTGGGTAGGAAAACGTTGGGGGATCCACGCAAGCCATACCTCATTGGACTCCCCCGGGTGTCTAGTTTTCAGAAATGTTTGGGTTTGGTACTTTCCCAAGATGGCCGCCGAGCCCGGGGCCAAAATCTCAGGTGCCCCCCCCAAAACCAGGTAGTTTTGCTATAGGTAATTTTGAAGTCTCCACAGTACGATTTGGGCCATTTCCTGTTGCAGCCACTATGCCTACCCACACAAGTGAGGTACCATTTTTATCGGGAGACCTGGGGAACGCTGGGTGGGAGGAAATTTGTGGATCCACGCAGATTCCAGAACTTTCCCACACAGAAATTTGACAAAAAAGTGAATTTTTCAGCGAAATTTGAGGTTTGCAGGGGATTCTGGGTAGGAGAATGATGGGGGACCCACGCAAGCCATACCTCGCTGGACTCCCCCGGGTGTCTAGTTTCCAGAAATGTATGGGTTAGGTAGGTTTCCCTACATGGATGCTGAGCCCCGGGCCAAAAACTCATGGGACCCCCCATGCAAAACCAGGTTGGTTTGTGATATGTAATTTTGATGGCGCCTCAATAGCTTTTGGGGCCTTGCCTGTCGTGGGTCCTTCACCCACCCACGCATGTGAGGTACCATTTTTATTGGGAGACCTGGGGGAATGCTGGGTGGGAGGAAATTTGTGGATCCACGCAGATTCCAGAAATTTCCCACACAGAAATGTGAGAAAAAAGTGGATTTTTCAGCGAAATTTGAGGTTTGCAGGGGATTATGGGTAGGAGAATGATGGGGGACCCACGCAAGCCATACCTCGCTGGACTCCCCCGGGTGTCTAGTTTCCAGAAATGTATGGGTTAGGTAGGTTTCCCTACATGGATGCCGAGCACCGGGCCAAAAACTCATGGGACCCCCCATGCAAAACCAGGTTGGTTTGTGATAGGTAATTTTGATGTCACATCAATAGGTTTTGGGCCATCCCCTGCCGCAGGTACTTGGCCCACCCATACAAGTGAGGTACCATTTCTATTGGGATACTTGGAGAAATGCTGGGGGTTGGAAATTTGTTGTTACTTTCTGCAGTGTGAAAATTTGGGCACAAAATGCAAGGAAAATGTCAGTCACATTTTGAGGTTTGGAGGACATTGTGGGTAAGATAACTTGTTGGGATCCACAAGAGAGACATCACCATGCACTCCCATGGGTGTTTAGTTTACGACAAAAACTACAGTTGTTAGGCTATTCTTAAATGAAATGTACAGCTTGGCAGAGAGACAAAACAGACAAAGATTACTGGACCGCCATCTATTCCTCAAACATACACACATACTGGTTGGATTTGGCACGAGGGCGAGTGATGGTTCAGTATATAAAATTGTATTAACAAGAGATTTCACAAAAATGAAATGCACTGTCAATAATTGAATGGACAAAAAACTGAACCAGTGACTCGCAGCTCGTGAGCTGTAAAGCCACTTCAAGGCACCAACCGCTTTACAGGCCATTCACACACCTTTCATACATGATACACACAAGACCATTCACACCACCAGGCACAAAACCAACACATTACAACATTCACAAAAAAGGACAAGGTACACCCTGCTTGACAAAAACAGAAAAGACACATTTTTATGCACAACCACCTATTCCTCAAGCACACATACATACTGGTTGGATTTGGCACGAGGGTGAGTGATGGTTCAGTATATACAGTTGTATTAACCAGAGATTTCACAAAAATGAAATGCACTGTTACTTGAAAGGACAAGAAACTGAACCATTGACTCACAGCTCGTGAGCTGTAAAGCCACGACAAGGCACCAACCTCTTTACAGGCCATTCATACACCTTTCATACGTGTGACACATACAAAACCATTCACGCCAGCCGCGGGCCCAGCACATTACAACACTCACACCAGCAGACAGCGCCATTCAAGGGCCCATCACTTTCACACGCCCACATTCCTGACACAGCAACCACACCAGCTCACGGATTGCGTTGAGTGGCGTTTGGCTAGCAGTGTGTGTAGTGACCAGCAGCTAGTCACTACTCGCACACGTACAACGCCAGCCGAGCGCCAGTCCACGCACACCGCCAGCCAAGCGCCAGTCCACACACACCGCCAGCCACGCGCCAGTCCACGCACACCACCAGCCAAACGCCAGTCCACGCACACTGCCAGCCAAGCGCCCGTCCACGTACACCGCCAGCCAAGCGCCAATCAAAACACACCGCCAGCCAAGCACCAATCAAAACGCACTGCCACTCCACGCACACCGCCAGCCAAGCGCCAGTGCAAACACACCGCCAGACAAGCGCCAGTACAAACACACCGCCAGCCAAGCGCCAGTCCACGCACACCGCCAGCTAAGCGCCAGTCCATGCAAACCGCCAGCCAAGCGCCAGCCCAAACACACCGCCAGCCAAGCGCCAGTACAAACACACCGCCAGCCAAGCGCCAGTCCACGCACACCACCAGCCAAGCGCCAATCCAAACACACCGCCAGCCAAACGCCAGACCACGCACACCGCCACACAAGCGCCACTCCACGCACACCGCCATCACATTTAGAATTTTTTTTAATAAAAATAAGAAAACACAAACAAATTGCAGATAGATACAAATCTACTAACACAACATCTGAAACTCAATACACTACACAAATGCCAACCTTGAAACTGAACCAAAAATATTAAACAATAGAGGCCAGGCAGTTCACTTTACCACTCATGGATGCTCCCAAAAATTGTTTTGCGTCTGGTACATTCTAAAACAAGCAGACACACACAGCCCAGGCTTAGAAGGACCCTCGGGGCAGTAAATGCGAGTCTCCTTCCGCATACCTCTTCGCCAACAGACTCTACATCTCCTACTGGGAAAGTCTTTTGAGGGTGGGGGAGGAATGTGATCAGGAAAGTGGCGATCTTTCAATCTAGCAACATCCTCCACCACTCCAACTCTAGGAACACTTGCCTGTTCCACTAAAACAAGGCTGCCTATTACAGACTCTTGAAACTTAGCAAAAGTCATCTTTGACTCAGGACAAGAATCCTGGAACACAACAAAAGCATTAAAGGTTGCCAAGTGGAAAAGATGGATAGCCAACTTCTTGTACCAAATGTAAGCCTTACGAAGAGCAGCGTAAGGTTCCAACCTCTGATCTACTCTGTCAACACCACCCATGTGCTTATTATAGTCTAAAATGCACACAGGTTTGCGCGCTTCAGCAACCTGACCCCAAACAGTCACAGGTGCAGTGCTTTCATCATGGATGGTAGACAGTATGTAGACATCTCTCCTGTCTGAAAACTTCACAGCTAGAAGCTCCTCGCAACGCAACGCACTGCACTGTCCCCGCACAAGCTTTTTACAAACAAGTTCTTTTGGGAAACCTTTACGGTTAGAGCGGATTGTGCCACAAGCAACAGTGTCCACTTTGGCCAATTCCCTGAACAACCGCACACCAGTGTAGAAGTTATCTACATATAAATGGTGGCCTTTGTTAAAAAATCCTCTTCCAAGTTCCCACACAATTTTCTCAGTCACTCCAAAAGTGGACGGACAACCAGGGGGTTAATCCTGGATTCCTTACCGGTGTACACTCTGAAATTAGAGACATATCCAGTCCTACTGTCACACAGCATATACAGCTTAATTCCATAGCGTGCCCTCTTACTAGGAATGTATTGCCTAAAAACCAAGCGGCCCTTGAACAACACCAAAGACTCATCCACTGCAATTTCTTTCTCTGGAGCATAGATCTCAGAAAATCGATCAACAAAGTGATCAATGACAGGCCGAATCTTAAAAAGACGGTCACATTCAGGGTGATCTCGTGGCAACGCTAAACCATTATCGACAAAATGCATCATCCGAAGCAGAAGCAAATACCTATCACGACTCATGACTGCCGGAAAAATAGCAGTTGCCATCAAGGGACTAGTAGACCAATATGCTTCCTTAGCAAGCCCATCAAAAAAGTTAAACCCAAGAACTTCTTCATCTCTTCCAGATTTGTGGGAGTCCACCGGGTAGCTCTAGAGTGGGGCTTAAGACTGGCACTGTTGTCTCTCAAAAACTGTTCGGCATACAAATTAGTCTGCTCAACAATCTCTGCCAAAAACACATCGTCCATAAACAACTGAAAAAAATGTATCGGCAAAAAGTTTTCAGTATTCACTCTACACCCTGGAACACCAGTAAAGTCTGGCAATGCCGGCTGCACCATGCCTGGGGCAACCCAGAGGTCAGCACTTTCAACGGGAAGCCTTGCAGCCCCATGCTGCAGCCCAGGTGCCTCTTGCCGCACTATACCAACGGGAAGCCTTGCTGCCCCAGATGCCTCTTGCCGCACTATATTAACGGGAAGCCTTGCAGCCGCAGGCTGCAGCCCAGATGCCTCTTGCCGCACTACACCAACGGAAAGCCTTGCAGCCCCAGGCTGCAGCCCAGATGCCTCTTGCCGCACTATACCAATGGGAAGCCTTGCTGCCCCAGATGCCTCTTGCCGCACTATATCAACGGGAAGCCTTGCAGCCGCAGGCTGCAGCCCAGATGCCTCTTGCCGCACTACACCAACGGAAAGCCTTGCAGCCCCAGGCTGCAGCCCAGATGCCTCTTGCCGCACTATCGGCACATCAATCTCCTCCTCTAACACAGGCACTTCATCCGCACTAAGAGTATCTTCAGTATCCGATGATTCCATGTGGAGAGAAAACTCACTGCCTCAATCGTCCCCTGCCTCCTCTGACTCAGATGCAGAGTCAGTCTCTGGAACCATGGTCAGAGGAAGACTCAAAAAGCATACCAACAACCTGCTGAGCAGTAATCCTGTGGCTAGCCATTATCCTTACTAAGAAAGGAGACTGCACAAACAAGTCAACAACAACCAACACTGTGCAAAACAAGTAAAATAATGTGTGCCTTTATCACAAAGATCTATATACTCAAAAACTATACAATTCACTTACAAGAGACAGCTACACTCACCAGCACCTACTCTGCAGAGACACAGCAAAAACGATATCCCAATAGAAAGAAAAAAAACAAAACCAATTACTCACAAGACAACAAAATACACATCGAGTACAAATGCAAAATGTTTTTGACACTCAAAAAACAGAAGCCAAACATACTGCTATTATTACACCATTTGCAAAAACAAATTCATGCAGAGAAATGAAACTCATTTACATTGTACAAAAAAACTCTCTTACCAAACACGTGCAACTACACAAACAGCAGAACCACCAGTAATGAAACCGCAACCTGGAACAGTCTAAAGAGCAAAAGCCTTCAACTAGAACAAAAAAGGAGAAATAAAGCATTACAATTGCAATTCACAAAAAATAAAACAATTAACATTATAACACGCTATGTTACTACCCAAATGGTCAATCGGCCTGATGGGCCTTCAAATAGGGCTGAGAAAAATAGGGGGTGATCTTGCCCAAGGGATCGGGTGAGGTTGTCTGCCAGGCCAATCTGCCCCCCAGGTGGGGCAGAAAACAGCAGACAGAAATTTGCCCCTTGCAAAAGTAATAAATCCCTAGTGCCTAGTAGGGTTTTCTGCCTCCCCCCTCCCGCCTAGGGCAGAAAAGCCAAAAAAAGGGGCAGATCTGTCCCCAGGAAGCAACCATGTCGCTTCCATTACTCGCAAAACAAAATCCCTGGTGCCTAGTGGGGTTTTCTGCCCCCCCCCCCGGGGGCAGAAAGGGCAAAAAACTAGGCTGATCTGCCCCCAGGGGGGGCAGAATACACATATAAAAATATCTGCCCCCTGGAAGCGACCCTTGCCCAAGGGGTCACTTCCATTTTTATTTAAACTACTTCCCTGGTGTCTAGTGGGGTTTCTGCCCCCCTGGGGGCAGAAAGGCAAAAAACAGGCCGATCTGCCCCCAGGGGGGCAGAATTCCCATTACAAAATAAAATGGCTCCCTGGAAGTGACCCTTGCCCAAGGGGTCACTCCCATCACAATTAAAATAAACGCCCTGGTGTCTAGTCTAGGCCAAAAAAACGGGGCGATCTGCCCCAGGGGGGTGGCAGAATGTCCAAACAAAGAAAAATGCCCCCCTGGAAGCGACCCTTGCCCAAGGGGTCGCTTCCATTTCATTATAATAATGAATCCCTGGATCTAGTGGGCTTTTCTGCCCCCCCTGGATCCAAAAACGGCAGAAAAAACGGTCGATCTGTCCCCAGGAGGGGCAGAAAAGTCTTCAATGTAAATTGCCTCTCTAGGAAGCGACCCTTGCCCAAGGGGTCGCTTCCTTTATCGAAAAAAACATCCCTGGTGCCTAGTGGGGCATTCCTGCTCCACGATCGCGACGCTGTGCGCGATCGTGAAGCAGGAATGCCCTGCATTGAGACATCAGGGGAGAGGAAATACTCTTTCCTCTCCTCCGATGCCTCAAGGCATCCTGTTTCGGCCCCCCGCCCCACCGGAGACGAAAAACCTACCTCCTTCCTGGACGCGCTGGAAATAAATGATTTCCAGCGCGTCCGGCGCTTCCTGGTGACGTCAGCGCGCGCTGTGCACGCTGACGTCATGGGGAAGCGTGGGGGGGTCGGGGTGGCAGCGGAAAGTCTTCCGCTGCCACCCCCCTCTGTGGGGGCAAGATCAATGCCCCAGAGGGGGAGCGCCAGCACTTCCCCCAGGGGCTGTGCTCATGACGGAGCGGTTCCGTCATAAGCACAGCCCAACTGATGCTCATGACGGAACCGCTCCGTCATGAGCATCGAAGGGGTTAAACGATAAGACGTGTTCTATGAAGTTTCATTGAGATACATGCACACTTACAGACCCATATGTCCAGTTATACATCCAGTCTCCCACCCATACTGGAACTCACATAATTATGCATAAAGGATAGAGCCACTTATGCACCCAGTCAGACAGTGACAGAGGCACTTAAACATTCACTCATACACACATACTGCTCTTATGTATCCAGTAATAATGGAGGGTGTTGCACACACAGTTATATACCCCAAAACCCACTAACACAGCCAGTAAGCAATTCATGAAGCCCCTTACATACACATTTAGAGACCCATGGAGTTACTAAGAGAGCCATTCTTATACTGATATTCTTACTTATACCAACACTCAGACACCCATACAGGGACTGATGCAGTCACTCAGATATATATTAAAGTACTGGCACAACCAAGTCACTCATCCAGACAAGTAGCCGTTTACAAGTGTCTCTGACCTGCTACTGCAGAGCCTGTGTGTGCAGTTTTACTGCCATGTCGACTGGGATTCAAAAGCCTTAGTCAGGCCTTACACTACTCTTCTACTACATATAAGTCACCCATAAAGTAGGCTGTAGGTAGGCATAGGACAAGGTGCTTGGCATTTAAAACATCTTGTTGGGCCTTTAACTCTTCTTTTAGCAGATATGTCACCCCCAGGGTATGCCGTCAGTAGCCCATAGGGGAGGATGGTATGTGCTTAAAATGTAAAATGTGTTTTGAAGTCTTACTGATTTATATGCGCACTTACAGATTCATATGCTGAGTTAAACATCCAATCTCACACTCATGTTGCAACTTTACACCCCCAGTGAAACAGTGAGAGAAGCATTTATAGATTTAGTAAGACACCCATTGAGCACATATGTATCTAGCAGTAACTGAGCTAGTTGCACACAGACTTAACTACCTAACAGCCTGTATCACAGCCAGTAACCAATACATACAGCCATTTAGATACAGATTTCGAGATCTATACAGGTTTTAACATACCAGTTTTATAGTGCCATACTCACTCAGATATCCAGTGAGACATGTACTTAAACCTTAAACCTTCTTCTCATACCCTGGACCCTCTTCCCGCTAACCTTGTTCAAGACTTAAAACATATCATCGCACCCTACTGGACTAACATCATCAACTCCTCCTTTATCACAGGATGTGTCCCGGTCTCCCTCCAGCTTGGCCAAGTCACTCCCACCCTCAAAAATCCCACCCTCCGACCCCGCTGACCTTAACAATCTGCGCCCCATTTCTAATCTTCCTCTGCTATCCAAAGCCCTCGAAAAATGCGCCTTGCTCCAACTAGACAATCACATTGCCTCCTTCAAGCTTTTGGATACATTGCAGTCAGGCTTTAGAAAAGGCTGCAGTACCGAAACTGCTATGCTTAACATTGTTGATGACATACATCACTCCCTCGACAAAGGTGAGGCCTCCCTTCTCATCCTTCTTGACCTCTCCGCGGCTTTCGATACTGTCAACCACTCTACCCTACTCAACACCCTCAAAGATCGGTTTGGCCTCAATGGTCCTGTCCTCGAATGGTTCACCTCCTTCTTCCATCACAGAACACAACAAGTCAAGATCAAACATTGCCTCTCCAAACCCATGCCGGTCTCCCTCGGTGTTCCCCAGGGGTCCATTCTCTCTCCCTCACTATTTAAACTCTTCATGGAGTCCCTCACCCTCATTCTTAAGCAAGCAGGAATCAACTACCACCTGTATGCTGACGACACCCAGCTTTACTATAAGATCAAATCCCATGCCGACATTCTGCACCTTAATGACTCCCTGACTAAGATTCAACAATGGTTCCATCACAACCATCTTAAACTCAACCCTAAAAAAACGGAAATCATTCTTTTCGCTCCCAAAAACAACTGGCTCCCTATTCAACACTGGATCTCTGACCTTAAAGCCCTCAACTGCTCTTTGTCCACCTCTAACTCAGTTAAATCCCTGGAAGCATTGACCAGAACCTCAGCCCTTCTCCCCACATAAAAAACGCGGCCAAAAGTGCTCTCTTCTCTCTACTTCACCTCAAGAAAATTAAACCTTTCATCCCTGCTGATGACTTCAAACTAGTGGTTCAATCACTAGTACTCTCTAGATTGGATTATGGTAACACTATTCTTTCTGGAACGCCAAAAGCCCACTTAGTCCCAATCAAATCAGTCCTCAACCTCGCTGCCAGGCTTATCTCTGATTGTAAGCGGTTTGACCACATCTCCCCCATCCTCAAAGAGCTCAAATGGCTTCCCATTGAAGGCCGATCCACCTACAAGAACGCTTGCATTACGCATAAAGCCATCCATCTTCAGACTCTTGCTTATCTCTCTGACAAACTCCTGCATACAATCTCCTCTCCCGCCACCCCCTATGGGCCCCCCTACCTCTATACTTTCCCCCCATCCCTGACAACCCTTGCTAGCCCCTCTACCCAATTCTAGATATGTTCTAAAATATTCCCTTTATTTTTTGAACCCTTTATTTTCTGTACTTTACATACTGTTATGATTATCTTGCACTTCTTTTTGTACAAATGTTATACTGCAATTGATACCTCCCTCAACCTTTGTAAAGCGCTCAGATACCTTCGGGTCTTGCCAGCGCTATATAAAACTGTTTAAATTAAAATTAAATTAAAATTTAAAATTAAAATCCAGTGAGACATGTACAGATAAATTGTCACAGTCTTGCAGGTATGTAGTCCAATACTAATATACCCAAGTGAGCCATGCAGACATGTTGGCCTTAAAATATGTCTCAGGCCGCTACAGCAGAAGCTGTGTGGGTAGTTTTAATGATTGCATTTAAAATTCCTTTGCCAGGCCTTAAACTGTTTTTCTACTACAAATAAGGCAGGTCATAAGTCAGTGTACTATATGCTTAAAAGGTATACATATATCTTTAATATACACTGAGTTACACATACACTTACAGACCCATGTGCCCAGTTTACATCCAGTCTCCCACCCATACTGTAACTTATAAACATTTTTACAAAAGCATACACACAGTTACATACCCAGTCACAGAAATACAGAGGCACTTATATATCTATTCACTCATCCATAGAGCAGGTATGTATCTAGCACTAACAGAGCCACTTGTACACACAGTTATATACCTCAACACTAACTTACAATAAGCTATCCATACAGACACTTCCATACAGATTTTCAGATCTATGTAGTTACTAACAGAGCTACTCATATACTGATATATTTACTTACACACTGAAAGAGGTAGTGATACACTCACTCAGGTACGTACTCAAGTACTGACACAAAAAAGGGTTGACGGCGTACACGCATCGGGATTGCTACGAAAGACACGTACTGGACCGGTAATACACGTGGATACTGTCCTGCACTAGGGACAAAGGGCATACCTCTAAATTTAAGGACACCCCGTTTCTGCTCATCACATACTTTTAGTCTTATGGGACAACTGTTCCAGTACACATGTTGTTGACTCCCCATTTTGGGGTCGCATCTTTATCACACTATTATATGGGGCACTCCTTTCCCAGGAATAGCATAAGGACACAATAAAACTAGATCTGGATTACTACTACTTTCGGGACAGAAATACAACCGACAGGAAGGTATTACAAAAAGAAGATATAGCCCTGAAGAAGTCATGGGTTATTGTGCCCATGTTATGACGAAACACGTGTTGGCTAAGGAACCTAACAACTGAATAAAAGACAAAATAAAAGAAGATAAATAAGAAAACAAAAGATTGTCTACATTGATATTACATATTTTGTATTGATTGCATTTGCGTGTGCTGGGGGATTTTGCTAAATTTGTTTTGTTGGTTTTACCACATAGCAGAGAGAAGGGTGGTTCTCTCTACCTCTGCAGCACCGTTTTCTGACTTGATCATTTGACATATTATATTGTGAACTTCTCTGTGAGGTGCCATTTCCCCACAAAACTTACTGCCCGTTCCCCTTTTACTGCACAAAAAAAGTCATCCTTTCAGACACGTAGCTGTTTAAATGTGTCTCAAGCTGCTACTGCAGAGCCTGTGTGTATAGTTTTATTATATGTAATCAAAAAGGACTAGACCTATTTAGTGACTGATACAGGACTCAGGACTGTATGGAGAAAGGGTAAACTGTTCAGTTTCTTTGTAAAGCCCTCACCCACCAACCTAGTTGGTGGCATGCTTCATCATCGGGCCCACCCAGTGACACCGAATGTGTCCCGGGTGTGCTACAACGCCTGTGTTACAGCGGAGCTGGTATTTTACTGAGTGTGCAGTGTTGGTGACGTGAATGTGAAATAGTTAAAAGCTATACAATGGTCCCAGTACCCACGGGGGTTAACTTTTAATGTCTGGGCCTCTGTTAGCATTAAAAACAAGGCTATGGATGTGGGTGGAGTGAGTGTTAAGAACTCCTACATCCGGTGTGTGGTCTACATGTTTCAGCCAGGCCTTTCTTTAAAACTGGCTTTCCTCAGGACTGAAAGGTATGTGTGCGTTCTACACTTGTAGTGTGTGGTTTAAAATGTGTTGCACGCGCTAAGGTGCCCTATATGTGGAGGGGGATTCCCTCTCCAAGCAATGCTATACGTACAACATATAAGACAGACAAACATACAGTGGAGAGTGTTAGCATGGTAGCATGAGTCACAAAAGTACATATTTGCCGGTAGTGGTGTACAAGACTAGCGGAAAAAATTGCGGCAAAAGTGAAACCGTACTGGTGGTGCGGTTTAGGTGAATTATCGAATTATCGAATTATGCGCTGATACGTGTAGTGGGCTAAAACGGGCGTAAGCACACACACGTGTGAAAAGTGGACACGCTCAAGGGGTATCCTTACGCTAGCGCTTTGCAGCATATGCCCCTGTAGAGATATCCGGCAGAGGTTCTGACCCTGTAATGAGAAGGGGGGTGGCCCGAGGGCCGTTAGGAACCTGTGGAAGAGAAAGAGAAGCTTACCCGGTCATGGTTGAATAAAGCGCTCTACTCACGACTTTGTGGATCAGGACTCTTTAGAAACCTGTTGCGCTGTCGCGGATCTCTGAAGGAAAAGGTCCAGGTGGCGCTGGAGTATAAGAAGCCTTGTCGGCGTGCTCAGGTGTAGCTCGTTTCTCCCGCACTGCGAGTAGCGTCCCTAGAGAAAGGACATAGAAGACAGGCTACGCGCGCGTGGCGGAGGTTGTCATGGATACAGGGCTCAGAGAAGTACGAGTCAAATGGAAATAGAAAAAAGAAATAGAAAAAGAAAAATGGAAATAGAAAAAGTGGGGTCCACAGCACGACGTGCTGAGAGCGTTAAGGGACTCATAGCCAAAGGGATCCAATGGAAGGGGTCAAGTACCCCAAACGATGAAATAAAACAGAGACGCTTAAATAACGAATGATTATGTGTGAGCGGGCCATGGAAAAGCCTCGCTTAGTGGTGTGGGATCAGAGAGATGTATTAGCTTCTTAGAGAACACCAAAGGATGGTGTCATGAAATCAGAAATTAACAGAGGCGCTTAAATAAAGAATCATTATGTACGCGCGGGCCATGGGAAGCGAGGGGTCAGAGGGATGTATTAGCTTCTCATAGAGCACCAGGGGATAGAATCATTCAATCCCTGATGTTGTGTGGACAGACGATAAATCCAACGTTGTTCTTTGGTCAGTAGGAGTTTTTCATTGTTGCATCGACTGTGATCAAATTGCTCGATCACGGTCCAAGTCATGTCGTTGGGGGTGTGGCCATGTTGTAAATAATGGTCAGTAAGCCTGCTAATGTTCTTTTTGCATCTTATTGTGCTTCGGTGCTCGACTATTCTGGTTTTCACCTTCCGCGTCGTCATCCCTACGCAGCGGAGGCCACATGGGCATGTCATGAGATAAACAACGTTGGTTGAATTACAATTTGTGTGATGGGACTGTGTCCAGATTTTGCCTGGTTCTAAGTCGAGTGTCTTAGAGGTTCGAGTGAGGTGACACACACTACAGTCATTGCACGGGTAGTGTCCTGTGATTTTTGGGAGACCCCAAGTGTTCAGAATAGTGTTAGTGGCTGGTTTCAGCGATATAGTTTTATTGTCAGGCTAACTTCCCATTTAAAACTCCTTCCAAACCTTAGAATCCCCTTTTCTACATAAATGTCATCCCTAAGGTAGGCCGTAGGTAGGGTATAGGGGAGAGAGGTATGTACTTCTGATGCATAGTGACACAGCCACACATACACTGATGCATACACTGACACACCCATTGTAAAGGTTGTTTCCCTGATCCATATGGTGATACACCCAGGCACACTCTAATGCATACAGTGATACACCCAGTCACACACTGATGCATATACTGACATAGGTGAGGTACACACTTATTTAAACATGAACAGTAACAGACTTAGAGTGGCTAAAGCATAGTGAGTAAGCTGTTTATAAAGTGAATACATGCTCAAAATATGTAATTTAATTGTATAGTGTGAAAAGGTAAATGTATTGGTTTGTTTTTTCTTTCCAGACATCTACTTCTACTTACAAACAGAGACTTACAATGCTGAAAAAAACAGAAGCAAGAAAAAAACATTAGGAAGGATACTATTTCCTCTCAACAGAGAAACAAAAGTGGCAGAATGCAAACAATGTGGTGAAAGCTATTGGTAAGAAAACTAAGACGTTTCTTAAAATAGTTTTTAGAAAACTGGAAAGTGAGCAAAACCAAGTTAATAAAATGGGGAGTCTGAAATCAGCTAGCAAAGGAAAAAAAGGAAGTGAAAGCAAAAGTAATAAACTGTATAACAAAGGAGATACTTTAACACTGGAGACAGAGACTCTTTAAATAAATTAGAGTCTTGGGGCCAGATGTACGACCCTTTTTTGCAGTCGCAAACGGGAGATCGGCCCGTTTGCGACCGCAAAAAAGGGCCCAGGCATGTACAAACCCTATTTTGCGAGTCACTGACTCGCAAAATAGAGTTTGCGACTCTTGCTATTAGGAAGGGGCGTCCCTTCCTAATAGCGAGTCTCAATGCCATGTACTATTGTTTTGCAACCGCATTTGAGGTCGCAACACACTCACAGTTTACCACCTACTTCCCTTCCCGTTTGTGAGTGAGTGCGAAAATATTTTTTAAGAGCAGGCAGTGGTCCCAGGGACCAGTGCCTGCCCTTAAAATATAAAACTGAAAAGTTTAATTTTTCTTTTTCAAATGCAGCCCATTTTTCTTTAAGGAAAACGGGCTGCATTTAAAAAAAAACTGCTTTATTTAGAAAGTAGTCACAGACATGGTGGTCTGCTGGCCCCAGCAGGCCACCATCCCTGGGAGTGCTAGCCATTCCCAATGGGGTTGCAAATTGAGCTTGCCTCATGAATATTGATGAGGCATGCAATTTGCGACCCCATTGGGAATCGCAAACAGTGTCTGAGACACTGTTGTACATTCACTTTAGCGAGTCACAAATTGCGAGTGGCTATTCGGCGCAGTTTGCGACTCGCTAATGTGAGTGGTCGTACATCTGGCCCAGAATGTTTCGTAGTAAGGTAACTCAGAATCTCATACAAACTATGAAACAGTATAAAAGGAGAAGGGAAATAGTCAAACAAAAGGAATGTGTTGAGGCTGTAGTTGATAAGGTGTTTGCCCTGAGGAGGAAGCTATTTGTTTTGATTCTGAGCAGAATGAGAACACTGGGTAAAACAGTGTTGTCTATGAGGAGAAGATTTCAATTTGGATTCCCATAACCTGTGATTTTTAAAGGAAGAGTGAACAGCTTTTGTCTGCAGTCAGACATCCACTGACACGGAAATCAATGAAAGACACATTCAATCTGAGAAGAACAGAGGCTTCCAAGAATATTAATAACCTCAACCTTGTGATTTTCAAGATGTGAAATGCAAATATCGATCTACAATTTGCGTTACAATATGCGTTATAGAATTCCAATAGAAGCCCAGGTTAGATGTGCAGGACATCTAACCTGGGCTTCTATTGGAATTCCATAACGCATATTAGCAAGCCCATTATCGCCGTTTTAGCGGCAGTTTCCTGCCGCTAAAACGGCGATAAATTTAACATGGGGCTTGCTAATATGCCCCCCTGTTTTCTGTTTTTACGGATTTTTACAGATGAATACAGACAGGAAACAATGTGTTTTCTGTCTGCATTTATTTTTAAAAGTGGATAAATACAGAAAATTGTGCTTCTTTTAAGTGACTCTCCGTGCTATCTTTCATGAATTATAGGTCAGCAGCTGAGTAGATGGACCGCATGGTTTAAATAACGGCATATGTCAACATACATTTATGGTATAATGCTAGTATTTACCAGTGGATGTATTGTTATGTAATATTTGGCATCTTAAATAGCTAAAGCACAACAAACATCAAAGTATGAGTGCACGTCTATCAGTTAAATAGATATGGAAATGTACAGTTTTACAACTTCATTTATCCGCAAAACATCCTAAATATGGATAAATACAGATAAAATGGCTAGGTCTGGGCGGAGAACTCAGCTCCACTCGTGGAGTTTGCGGATTTTTCCGCACTCTGTGTTATGCGGAGCTCATGGAGTTTCGAAAAACTCCGCTTCGCGAAGCAGAGCGTAGTTTTTTTACTCCCTAGCGTTCGTCAACGGCAAGTTGATGAGCGCAAGCAAGAAAAATCCACCTCCCGGCGAGATTTTTCCTCGTTCGTGATCCTCAACATCAAGTTGGCGATCGCGAGCGTGGAAAATCAACCTCCCGGCGAGATTTTTCAACGCGGGCGGTCAGATTTCTCATTGCAAGTGGTCGCGTAAGGTCGCGACCGCTCGTGTTGAGAAACTGTCCGTTCGCATTGAGAAAGCTGCTGCTCGAGTAAAAATCTACTCGAGCAGCAGAAAGAAAGCAGCGCCCGCTTGCGTTGTGCATGGTGCCATTCACGATGATTGCACAGTGCGGACAAGCATCTGGCACTGAAAATCATCGCAAACAGCATTTATCTAATGCACTCCGCCGCTTGCGGAGCTTCACGTATGCAGGGGAGGGTTTTTTTGCACTTCGCGGAGTTCCACGTAGCAGAACTCCGCAAACTCCGCCCAGGCATAAAAATGGCCAAAAAATAAATATGGATAAATACAGACGGAAATGGCCAAAAAATAAATACCATAAAACCCGGAGCCCTAGTTATAAGGTAAGAAAAAAACAAAAGATCAAAACAAGGAACGTTACTAAAAAGATGTAGTAGACAAGTAGAGGTCAAACCACACAAGGCGAGTGCGTCCGTGCAGCGTGTGTTGGGGGGACTAAAGCACCAAAAGAAAAACCACAATTGTGAAAGAGAATACAGAGGAGTGAAAAAACATACATACTCCAAAAAAGATGGAGAAAAGGGGTGGGACCTTCCTGTATTAATGATAGAAAGGTGTTTAACCTTTCAAATCCTTTTGTTTCTGTGTCACATGAGATTCGCGACGTCGTCACGCTTACATCACAGCGACTTCACGACTCCACAAAATGTATTAAAACAACCTTTAAAATGTATTTCCTCTATAACTCTTATTACTCTTCTGAGACCTGGCACCATTGGGGTGGGTCTCCCCTCCTTTTTTTGCTTTTGCCTCCTGTGTTTTTGCTGTGTGTTGGACTCCATTTTGCTGGTCTAGATGCTTTGGGCACTTTGCCACTGCTGTTCAGTGCCAAAATGCAAGTGCTCCCTTTGTAAATTGTTGTTATGGATTAGTGATCCCATGATTGGCTTATTTGATTTGCCAGTCAGACCCTAGTACAGTGCACTGTGTGTGCCTAGAGCCTGTAAATCGAATGCTGCTAGTGGGCTGCAGCACTGATTGTGCCACCCACAGGAGCAGCCTGTAAAATGTAACTCTGGCCTGCCATTGCAGAGCCTGTGTGCAGTCTGGTACTGCCATGTCGACTTGGCAAGTGCACCCAATTGCCAGGCCCTAACCTTCCCTATTCTTACATATCAGTCACCCCTAAGGTAGGCCCAAGGTACCCCTGTGGCAGGGTGCAGTGTATGTGAAAGGTAGGACATGCCCTGGTGTGTGTGGCATGTCCTGATAGTGAATTACTGCCAATTTCATTTTTCACTATTGCAAGGCTACCTGTTCCCAAAGGACAGAATGGTAAGTTTCCTTATAACATCTTATAAACATAACTGCCCCTGGGAACCAGGTAGAAAACTAAAGTTTAGTATGCCTGAACTCAGAATGTTAAAATGCATCTTTTAGTGAGGGTGATTTTTACATTCTGTGTTTGAACATACCACTTTTAGAAAGTAGGCATTTTCTTGCTTAACCATCCAGTGTGCCTCTGTGTCAAGGTGCAGAGCGATCCTACCTGAAACTTGCACAGGAACAGAAGTTGCTTATCTCCCAAATCCCTCTCAGAGATACTCCAGAGGCCGATAATTCACCAAACCTCCAGAAGACCCCCAAGGGGCAATGGGGAGTGGATAAAATAACAAATAACAGAAGAGGCCGTCCAGGACTTCTGGCTTCCTGATTCTCCCTTAAGTACTGGTTTGTTCAGTTTGTGTTCTGATGGAGACAACCTGAGGAAACTAAGGACACAACAATTACTGCGATCCCTATTCTAGCTCTATTCAATTACTAATTATTACTTTCCTAATAAATGTACAACCTACCCAATTTTCCTGAATGCTGAGCTTCTCTTCTGATACAGTTTAATTTTTATTCTTTCTACTGTTGTTAGGTTCTCCCTCAAGTACTGGTTTGTTTTAGAGTAATATTCAATCTGAGGAAACTAAGCACACAGCAATTATTTCAATTTCAGTCCTATCTCTATTCTATGCTAATTATTATTTTCTTAATATAAGTACAACATACCTAGTCTTCCTTTTTACTTTGCCTTATTTCTGGTATGATATTTTTCTATTTTTTCTATTGTTATATGAACCTTTTTTCTTGTGGAAGAATAGAAATTAAATGAATGTCCATAATAACTTGTATCTTTTCATTTCTCTAGAAAACAACTCAAGACTTCACAACTGGGACTGGGACATAACTGTATTTACATTATTTAACCTGTTAATTCTTTTCCTTAAGCAATAAAGTTATTTTGTTACTAGACTTCTTTTGTCGCTTTTTTAACTGTCAAGGTTATATCACTTAGCTGAAGGAATGGTTCTGTTACTCCAAGGACTGTTGAAGACTGCCGTAAGATTCTTCTGTTTGATTTCTCCTTCCGTGTACTCGGAATATGTTGCCAGAGAAGGAGCGTTCGCCTCCTGGTAAAGCCTACAATAACTCTTCGTACCAGCCGGAGTGCGCAAACTTGAACACGGAACACTAGGGAACTTCCTAATTCCCGATGGGCATCAGGAAACGAGCAGGGATTCCCGGACGCTAGCTAACCGCCGCGTATAGGGGAAAAGCCTCAAGACTCGTGGAGCGACTCCTCACAGGTACAACTTGGGAATTACCTCAGTGAAGTGCGCAGTCTTCAGGTAACTCGCGCTTCACAAAGGTTCTAAATCGCTTGTGGGGAAAACAACAAGACCGCGATTTAGGTTGAGGGATTGGCAGCCATCTTTGAATTCCTTTCATGCCACAGTTTGTTCCAGGGGCGACTCTTAGTTCGTATCACCCCTCGCCTTGTTGAACTTCCTGACTTGCAATGTGCAGATTGGTTTGGCTGAGTGGTCTGGAGGCCTGACACTCTGCTAGCTTTGTGTATTGCATGTCTGGCTTTTGGATGACAGGGGCTGGAGAGGGGCAGTGGCTCCAGAGAGCCTGATGAGTCAGGGCTGGGCTGAATAGACCTGGGCTGTATTTAGAGTAGGGGGGAGATTTCCTTTCACCTGAATGGGCCTGGTCTGCCTTCACCAATGCTGTCTCCACCTCCTGCCAGGAAGCGGCACCAGTGAGGACAGAACTGGTTTTGGCTGGGTACAGACACTCCATGCCTTCAAAGAACAAAGGATTTTTGTGGATAAAAAGAGGGGCCCAGACCCCAGACTTTTAGATCACTTCTGGGAATCAAGAGGAACCTTTTCCAAGAAGAGCCGGAGAAGCTGAGGAGGAATACTGCCCCTGTGCTGTTTGCTGTCTGGGGTTGGCCTGCAGTGGCTACTTGCTGCCAAGGAAAGGAGAAAATGACTTTGCTGTTTGCTGTTTGCTTTGTCACCTACTTGGGGAAAAGATATCCAAGGGCTTGAAATTGAGCTTGCCTCCTGTTCTGAAGTCTCAGGGACACAAAGATGTCATTTCTTCTGTCTCTCTGCATCTGGAACTGCTGTTTCAGCTGCCACAAAAGGAAATTGCAACACCGACGCCGGCGAGCGATGCCATAACCTGCACCGAAGCCGTGGGCACTGCTCGTTAAGAGCACGACGCACTGCCCCGACTTGCACCGTAGGCCCAGCGCCTACTTATGCCATACCGCATCGACCCCGAAGCCGTCTCCGAGGCCGCTGCCTGCACCGGTCCATAATGCATCGTCCCGACTTGCACCGCAGCCCCGACTTCACTGATGCCTGTGCTTCATCAACACGGAGCCGATACTCTATGTGGGTGACTCCTGAATCCATCGACACCACACCATCGTATGAAACCACCGCCTCGCCGTCACCTTGACGTCACCTCCCCGACACAGTAAGGAACCGACGTCTCACCTCCCCTGCACCACAGTAAGGAACCGAGGCTTCACCTCCCCTGGGGTCGTAAGGAACCGACGCCGCCCAGCGCCAACGAAGCATCACCTCCCCGACTTTGTGCACAGTCTTTGCTTTTATGAATTCCAAGGTCCTGTTCTTTGGGGGTCTGCTTGACTCCGCGCCCCATGCCGCACACTTCGCGATCGGCGCCGTTCTTTGGGATGTTAAACTGTCACGACGTCGTAATAACTCCAAGTGGAGTTATTTGTTGCTACAAACTTTAATTGAGTGAATAACCTATTTTTGAGGATGTCTTGGTAACTGTATTATGGATTTTTGTCGTTTGGTCTTGTTTTGGTTTAGATAAAGATTACTTATTTTTCTAAACTGGTGTGGTGTCCCTTTGTAGTGTTTTCACTGTATTACTGTATGTGTTCAGAAATGCTTTACACACTGCCTCTGAGATAGATAAGCCTGCCTGCTCGTGCCAAGCTACCAAGGGGGTGAGCAGGGGTTATTTTGGAAGTGTATCCCCCTTACCCTGACTAGAAGCAAGGGTCCCTATTTGGACAAAGGTACCTGCCTCTGCCAACTAGAGACCCCCATTTCTAACATTGGTGGCCAGCAGTGAGGATCTGGACTTGCATTTGTGTCTTACATACAGTGATTGGTGTACACTACTAGTATAGTGCAGATCATTACGTGACCACATACTGTTTTTTCTGTTTTCTGGTGTCCTCCTGGAAGTATTTTTGATACTAGGACTCTGGTTAGCTGTTGCAAAATGGAACTTGACTTCTGGCACATGTTCATCTACACAATGAAGGAGCAACATGTGTTCTGCAAGGAAAGAGGGCTGCCTGTGAAGAGAAGGTCCAGGGAGGATCTAGATGCATCCCTATTTCGTTATGAGTTACCCCGCTGGGGGCCAACACTACCAGTGGAGTCTGAGGAGGAGGGCTACCCTGAAAGTGAGGGAGAAACAGAAAAAGATGGCTGGCTTCTAGCTTCTGAGCAGAGTCTGAGAGAGCTTGATGAGGAGCTCGAGAGGGCTGAGGCCAAGAGGGCCTTAACCAAAGAAGAAGAAATGTGTGTAGCTCAGGAAGTGAGCTTGGCTGGGCTGGAGGTGTAGTCCAGCTCAGATGGTGGCAGCAAAATGGTGTTATCTAGTGCTGAAGGAGCAGTACACACACCCAGAGATGTGGCGCCTGACTTGAAAGAGGGAGTTAACATACACCAGGGGGTTTAAGGATATGAGGTAGCTCCAGTGGTGCGCAGTGTCCCTGAGGTGGATTGGGGAAATGGTTCTGGGGTTCATAGTCCTAATGGTGGGAGGGACACTCTACTGACTATAGATGAGAAATGCAGGGAGAGGGGTTCCACCATGGTAGAAGTCCTGGTGTGTGAGTGTGGAGACTGCCCAGAAGAGTGTGGGTTGAGTGACAGATACAGTCAGACACTGTCTTGCCAATCTCAGGAGAGTGGTGTGGGGTACGTGTGCGAGGCAATGGATGGTAAGGCAAAGGATTGCTTGGTTAACACCTGTGTGGGGGGGTGTGATTCAATTGGTGGAGGACATATTTTAAGTCCCTGTTTTCCAGAGCTATGCCAACGCCTGGTGGAGTGTGAGTTCTCTGACCCCAGGGTGCTCACACTGGAGGCAGACCTTTTGGTGGATTCCAGAGGGTCTGAAGAGGCATCTGGGGGTGATCCTGATGGAAGTGGCTCAGGTATTTCCCAACCGAGGGTGGTGGGAAAGGTTCTTAGTAGCCCAGATAGGCCCCAGTGTAGTGGGAGGGGTGTAGGGACTCATGTCCTGTCTCCGCGTAGAAGGAGTGATAATAGGATGCGTCCCAAGGTGCCTGAAATCCAGTCCCAGGGCCTGGAGGGTTCCCTAAGGGAACACCAGGTGGGGAGCCTAGGCTGTACTGGGAGGCCATCCCCTGAGGGGGATCCCAATGTGTCAGTAGAGCTGGGGGAGACTGCTGTTACTAGCCTTCCATCAGCTCTGGTGTCTGGCAGCATCTCTCCAGTAGGTAGAGGGCATAAGTCCAGAGAGAGGGGGATGCAGTCTCCAGTGGAAGGACAAGTGGGTCAGGGGCTGCCAGCTCTGAGGTCAGAGCACCCCAGGACTGACCCTGGTGAGGCTACTTCTGGCCTGGAGGGTCTTCATGCTCTGTCAGGTGGACGGGAGGCTGGAGACCTGTGCCAGGCAGACTCTTACACAACTCCAGAGGGGTGTGTTTCCCTTGGGCGGGTTGGGGTACTCCCCCAGAAATCCAGGGTTGCCAGGCACAGAGACCAGCCTTAGGGTACAGACCCTGGGTTGGAGGGCCAGGTTCAGGGTGTCCCCCCTGACCTGGAGGTAGGGGCGACTGCTAACAGTACCCCTACCGGGTTGTCTTCTGGGGGGCACCGCTCCAGGTGGGAGGGTGCAGGGCCCCAATAAGGGGTGCGGGGAGAGGGCAGCCTTACCCCTGACCTCTTCCCAGTCTAAGGGTACAGACCCTAGGCTGGGATCCCAGTTGCAGGATAGAACCCCTGAACTGGTGGGAGAATTGTGCAGGACACCTGCCACAGGTGCCCTGACATTTCTGGAAGGGGGTACCGCTCCAGGTGGAAGGGTGCAGAGCCCCAAGGAGGAGGACCGGGTGTGGGATAGCCCACCCCAGTCTCCTGTCCAGCCACCGGGTACAGGCCTGGGGCTGGTGGGTCAGTGTCAGGATGTCATACCTGACCTGGCAGGAGGGAGAGTGGACAAAGGGTGTCAGGCACCTGGGGCTACTGCCCCCAGCTCTTTGATGCCACAGAGGATTGAGAGCCCTGAGAGGCATAAGACCTTGGACTCAGCACTGACAACTGTCAGTGGCCACTGTGGCTTGCTGTCCTGGTGGACAGAGTGGCCCCTGGGGGGACAGGAGTCACACCCCGGGGGTGGACTGGGCCACACCACTGTGTTGGCCATGTGGGTACTGTCCGTCTGTTGGGACACACCTGTGAGCAAGCTAAGGTTAGGTGCTGCACAGATGGTGTCCACAGGTGAGGAAAAGGGTTCCCCATGGGTTAGCTTAGTGGGCCCTGAGAGTATGGACAGAGGGATCCAACTGGGTTCAAAAAGGCGTAGAACCAGAACGTGCCCCCGCTGTTGTTGGCCAGGTCTAGGTTCTATCGCCTCAACCAGGTAAGCCCATTAAGGGATTGATTAGTCTACCCTGGCTTTAGGCTGGAAGGGGGTGGTGTTAGAACTGGCACCATTGGCGTGGGTCTCCCCTGCTTTTTTTGCTTTTGCCTCCTGTGTCTTTGCTGTGTGTTGGACTCCGTTTTGCTGGTCTAGATGCTTTGGGCACTTTGCCACTGCTGTTCAGTGCCAAAGTGCAAGTGCTTCCTTTGTAAATTGTTGTTATGGATTAGTTATCCCATGATTGGCATATTTGATTTACCAGTCAGACCCTAGTACAGTGCACTGTGTGTGCCCAGGGCCTGTAAATCGAATGCTGCTAGTGGGCTGCAGCACTGATTGTGCCGCCCACAGGAGCAGCCTGTAAAATGTAACTCTAGCCTGCCATTGCAGAGCCTGTATGCAGTCTGGTACTACCATGTCGCCTTAGCAAGTGCACTAACTTGCCAGGCCCTAACCTTTCCTTTTCTTACATATCAGTCTCCTCTAAGGTAGCCCCAAGGTCCCCCTTGGGCAGGGTGCAGTGTATGTGAAAGGAAGGACATGCCCTGGTGTGTGTGGCATGTCCTGATAGTGAATTACTGCCAAGTTCGTTTTACACTATTGCAAGGCTACCTGTTCCCATAGGACAGAATGGGGAGTTTGCTTATAACATCTTATAAACATAACTGCCCCTGGGAACCAGGTGGGAAAATAAAGTTTAGTATGCCTGAACTCAGAATGTTAAAATGCATCTTTTAGTGAGGGTGATTTTTACATTCTGTGTTGAAAATGCCACTTTTAGAAAGTAGGTATTTTCTTGCTTAACTATCCTGTGTGCCTCTGCTAGGTTTGTGTATTGCATGTCTGGCTTTTTGGATGACAGAGTCTGGAGAGGGGCAGTGGCTCCAGAGAGTCTGATGAGTCAAGGCTGGGCTGAATAGACCTGGGCTGCATTTAGAGTAGATGGAGCGGATTTCCTTTCCCCTGAATGGACCTGGTCTGCCTTCAACAATGCTGTCCCCATCTCCTGCCAGGAAGCTGCACCAGTGAGGACAGAACTGGTTTTGGCTGGGTACAGACACTCTCTGCCTTCAGAGAACAAAGGATTTTTGTGGTTAAAAAGAGGGGCCCAGACCCCAGACTTTTAGATCACTTCTGGGAATCAAGAGGAACTTTTGCCAAGGAGAAGAGCCGGAGAAGCTGAGGAGGAATACTGCCCCAGTGCTGTTTGCTGTCTGGGGTTGGCCTGTAGTGGCTACTTGCTGCCAAGGAAAGGAGAAAAGTACTTTGCTGTTTGCTTTGTCACCTGCTTGACGAAAAGATCTTCAAGGGCTTAAAATTGATCTTGCCTCCTGTTCTGAAGTCCCAGGGACACAAAGACTTAATTTCTTCTGTCTCTCTGCATCTGGAACTGCTGTTTTAGCTGCCACAGAAGGAAATTGCAACACCGATGCCGGCGAGCGACTCCGTAACCTGCACCGAAGCCGTGGGCACCGCTCGTGAAGAGCACGACGCACTGCCCCGACTTGCACCGTAGGCCCGACGCCTGCTGACGCCGTACTGCATCAACTCCAAAGCCGTCACCGAGGCCGCTGCCTGCACCGGAGCAGAGTACACTGCTCATGACGTCCACGACGCATCGTCCAGACTCGCACAGCAGCCCTCACTTCACCGTCGCCGGTGCTTCATCAACGCGGAGCCGATACTCGACGTGGGTGACTCCTGAATCCATCGACAGCACACCGTCATAAGGAACCGATGCTTCGCCGCCACCATGACGTCACCTCCCCGACACAGTAAGGAACCGACGTCTCACCTCCCCTGCACCGCAGTAAGGAACCGAGGCTTCACCTCCTCTGGGGTCGTAAGGAACCGACGACGCCCGGTGCCAACGAAGCATCACCTCCCCAATGTCGTGCACGATCTTTGCTATCATCAATTCCAAGGTACTGTTCTTTGGGGGTCTGCTTGACTCAGCGCCCAACGCCGTGCACTTCGCGGTCGGCGCCGTTCTTTGGGATTTTTAACTGTCACTACGTCGTAATAACTCCAAGTGGAGTTATTTGTTGCTACAAACTTTAATTGAGTGAATAACCTATTTTTGAGCATATCTTGATAACTGTATTGTGGATTTTTGTCGTTTGGTCTTGTGTTAGTTTAGATAAAGATTACTTATTTTTCTAAGCTGGTGTGGTGTCCCTTTGCAGTGTTTTCACTGTATTACAGTATGTGTTAACAAATGCTTTACACACTGCCTCTGAGATAAGCCTGCCTGCTTGTGCCAAGCTACCAAGGGGGTGAACAGGGTTTATTTTAGAGGTGTATCCCTCGTACCCTGACTAGAAGCAAGGGTCCCTATTTGGACAAAGGTATCTACCTCTGCCAACTAGAGACCCTCATTTCTAACAACTCTATTAGTAAACCTTTTACCTTAAACAAAACGTTTAAAGTGTCTATAGATGTGTTTTACGACTGCCAAAAGTACTCTGGAGTAGCGACCTTCCGTGACTGCGGAAATACGCGGCGACACATTTCGCTACGGCGTCGTGACTCCTCAAAAATTAAAATGACCTTTAAAATGTTTTCCCTCTATAAATATACTACATTTATTACTTTATTAGTAAACCACTTACCTTAAACAAAACCATTAAAGTGTCTATGGGCCTCATTACAATGGCGGTTGGATGAGAGTCTGACCTTAATTGTTTTGGGCCCTACACTGTCTGACAAGGAGTCATCAGTCCTGACAGCCCAATTACGATGCGACCACCATGCATGCAGTCATAAACAGCCCTTTTTCCATTGCGGCTTGCACTGGTGCCTGGAAAAGGGCCACAGCAAAAGTAGCAATGGAAAAAGGGATGTCTTTAAACATCAATGCACTGTGTGCCAGGCACGAAGTGGTGCCAGGCACATGGTACATGGATGTTTGGGGGCACCACATGTCCTAAGGGGGATGGGGCCCGGCTAGGGGCCCCCAAAGTCCTTTTTCAACAGGCTTTCCATGGTGGTGGGACCGCCATAAAAAGGCTGTCAGAAAGGGAAATCATAATTCCTATGGCAGTGCCTGCACAGGTACCGCCCCCCTTGTATGGATTACGCTCCTCGAGCCTGTCGGAGGCATCAGTCTGTCCCTCCAACCACTGCACTCTGACCAACTGCCTTGTAATGCGGCAGTTGGACCTCTATCCTGACTGTCAGGCAGACCACCACTGACGGCCTGTCGGTGGGGGTCCGTCCGACATCCTAATCAGGCCCTATACATATGTTTCAATTCTGCAAAAACCATGTTGGAGTCGCGACTCCACTGTGACAATCCGCGACGGGTCAGAGACTCCCAAAATTAAAAAAATTATAATAATATTAATATAAGCAACATATTACTGTACACATATCACAACAACATCACAACATCAAGTAACAAAAAGTTACAGGGATGTTATAGTTAGGAAATGAAAAAAAAATTAAACGATGAAAGTTAGGAATTTTTTTTTTTAAACCTTCGAAGTTCAGTAAAAAAACAAAAGGTTACAGGGACATTATACTTAGGAAAGATAATTTTCATTTAAAAAAATAGTTTACAAAATATTATGAAAACAACTTTACAAATTGACTCAAAGAACCAGCAAGTGTGTTTTCTTGGCAATTCCACATTAAAATACAATCTGAAATGCTTCATAGAGTTAAATGCATTGTTGATCTATTAGAGCACAATCTGTAGTGACTGTGATAAGTACCTTCTTTCTTGTCCTTAACTAGAGAGAGCAGAGTCCATGCTTTTCCCTTTAAATGACTATAGGTATATAAATGTTGAAAATCACCCCCCCATCCAATGGAGGGTTACTAAAAGACACTCTGAGTGCATCTGCAACTGTGTTTATCCCACAACTCTTTCTTTCTTGTAGGCATGCTGTGCCCTTTTCAGGAGGTGTTTAGCTCCTGTAGTACTGGGTCACATATTTGAAGGGGTTCTATACCCATTTTAAATCATTGTATGTGTTCACTTTTGCACTTTTCTTTTAGTTACTTTTAATTTCGCCAGTACCTTATCATCCTATGGGGAGCCTGCTGGTCTGTAAGTGGGGTTGCTGGACCCTGGTTTGCGCTATTGTTTCCCCAACTGTTTGGCCACTCACTTCAACAGCGTTGAACCATTTTACAGGCCCCCGGTCACGCCCCCCTCCGATGGAGGGTTACTTAAAGACACTCTCAGCTCGGTTGCGTGCAGCGGGCGCCCCACTGGTGCATCAAAGGTGCACCACAGGCAAGCCCGTCTACACCCATAGCGCCAGTCCACGCCCAGACCATGCCTAGCGACATACCCCCGGCCGTTTGCAAATCAACCCCCATAGGAGACATTATTCAAGGGAAGCTTTGCTATCCCTTAATACTGAAGGCAGAAATATCTTCTGTACGACAATCAACCCAGCCCTCATAGCAACCACTCTTATCCCTACCTAACAGGGCTGTCTCAACGTATTGAGGAACTTACAGGCTGGTACAGGAGTCCGGTCTAAGGACCAAGTCTTCCGCCCACAACATATGTTATGTTACCGTGGGTGTCTTGGCGCTTTCAGGAACATGAACATACTATGCTGAGGTATAGCTAATTTCTGAACAGCCAGGTCTTGAGTTCCTTTCTAAATGCAAGAAGGGTGGGTATAGTCCTAAGATATAACGGAAGAGAGTTCCACAGCCTGGCTGTACTGCTAATGAAACTCCTTCCTCCCCAGCTCGCTTTTCTGACTCTTACGGGGGTAACCAATCTAGCCTTGGCAGATCGAAGAGTTCTACTAGGAGTGTACCAACTAAAAGCCTTCCAAAGAAATCCTGGTCCTTCTCTGTGCAGGGTCTTATGAGCAACACAGAGCGCCTTAAATTTAATTCGCTGTTGCACCGGGAGCCAATGAAGATCCTGAATGCCTGCTGATATCGGCTGATATTTTGAAACATCCAGGATCAATCTGGCTCCTGCATTCTGTACCGCCTGAAGCTTCCCAAGTAATCTGACCTGGAGGTTCATGTATAAGTCATTACAATAATCCAGCTTGGACTTGATTAGTGAGGTCTCCATCCATGGTAGGTGTAAGAGCACCCTTCTAAATGCAAGGTCGCTCGTCAAACACAATACTGAAATCGCATTGCTTTGAACATTGTAATCTAGATATAGTATTAATTTCTAAAAACTGGCTGGACGCTTCATCAGGCCCAGACTTAGTGTCAGCAGTGCCGGCCGGCTATTCCATTTTTAGAGCTGACAGGCCACTTAAGAGAGGTGGGGGTATCGCAATAGTTTATCGCGAACATTTCACTTCCAATTATCAAATTATGCCATCAAATGTCTGTGAAGCTCTTTCTTTCAATTTTGAGCTGTCTAAAACACAGTCTTGGAACAGTATGATATTATACAGACTCCCTGGACCCAGACCCCCTTTATTCATGAGATTACCTCCCTACCAGAAACCAGTCTATTTTCACCTGATTTTATCATGCAAGGGAACTTTAACTTTCATCTTTAGGCATGCACTGATAGGGACACTGAGGAATTGCTGGATTCAATATCATGCCTTGATCTTGTATAGCTGGTAGAGGGACCCACTCATTGTGCAGGCCACATGCTCAATGGTATTTTTTCCAGCAGTCCCCTGCTGTTTCTGATGGACATTTTTCCATTGTGTTGGTTAGACCGCTATATTGTCCTATTTAACATACAAATCAGCCGGGTCAATACGGGGCCTTCCCGATGCCACTCCTCTCACACTTATCAGGCTTGGTACAAAATTGAACCTGACAAATTTAGTCAGGCTTTAAAAGACTCCCAGCACAACAGATCCAATGACCTAGAGCTCCTCACCCGTAACTATGATAACTGGATCTGATCCACAGCTCAGGCATTAGCTCCTGTCTTGATAACCAACCGTGGCAGGTGTAAACCCTATGCCCCATGGTTCCCAGCTAGATTTAGAAATCAAAAACAGACCTGCAGGAAACAAGAAAGAACATGGAGAAAACTATAGCCAGGCAGAAAAAAGATAACTATAAACGATGTACTGCAGTCTACAAAACCATGCTAAGGGATAACAAATAAACAGCTTTTTACTCAGGAAATAGAATCATCTAAAAACTTCATGAAAGAACTGTTTTTAACAGTAAAGAAGCTCTCTAATGTCCCATCCAATGACATACAGGAAAGCAGTACTTCTTTTTGTAACTCTCTGGCTACATTCTTCCAAACAAAAGTAGAACTTATTTTTAATAAGTTAACTGTATCTTCCACTTCTTTAGGGGAGGAAGATAGGCAGACCATTCAAACTATTGCAATAGCCACCCTCACAGACTTCACCCCTCTAAACAACCACCAGGTGATGTAATTGATTAAAACCCCGAAATCCGGTTCACCCTATGATCCGTGCCCTGTGACTATCATGCAATTAGCCCCAGCAGTCATTGCCAGTAACCTTACTTTCATTTTTAACTAAATGATTACCACTGGGCAATTTCCTAAATGCTGGAAAAAAGCGTCTATATTGCCACTATTAAAGAAGCAGAGCTTGGATCCCAGGGATCCAAACAGCTATCACCCTATTTCTAGGCTTCCCCTTCCTGCGAAAATTATCGAAAATGCCTTGAATAGCCAACAGGCCAGTTTCATCCAACAGCATGAGCTCCTAGACCATTCTCAGTTTGGTTTCAGGAGCCGTCATAGCACTAAAACCATGCTGATAATGGCTACTGAGGAGATCAGATGCATTCTGGATAACAGAGGGTGTGCTGCTTCCATACTCCTAGATTTATCCACGGCATTTGATACGTCAATCATGCTCTCCTGATTGACTGTCTGGATCATATTGGAGTCAGATAATTAGCCTTGTCCCTTTTGAGGTCTTTTTTGAGTGAGCGTGAACAGACAGTGTCCTTAAAGGTGTTTGAATCCAAGTACTTTTCACCAGCTTGCGGAGTGCCGCAGGGGTCCACAATGAGCCTGACACTCTTTAATGTCTACGTTACGCCCCTCGCTGCTCTGATTAGATCATTTGGCTTCTCTCTAGTGTGATATGCCGATGATACCCTGATTGTGGTTTCCTATGACTCTTCTGACAGCACAGCTCATAGATTTCACAACTGTATGCTTGACATAGACAATTGGATGGATAAAAATTGTCTTAAACTAAATTCCAACAAGACGGAGGTCCTCCTTTTTAGTAAAGATACCCCTTTCTGGACATACTCCTGCTGGCCACAGAAACTAGGACCGTTACCTTCACCAGTCAAGAAGGTTAAGAACCTTGGGCTTCTCATGCACAACAAACTTGTCTTTGGGGACCAGGTCAACGCTACTATCTCTGCTACCTTCTACACACTTAAGTTAGTGAAAAAGATTCTCCCCTACATCCCTCCATCTATGCAGAAAACAGTAGTGACAGCATTGGTGCTGTCAAAGCTGGATTACTGCAACGGGCACTATCATAACATGCAAGCACGGTTTGCCAACAAGCTGCAGTACCTTCAGAATTTGGCCACTAGCCTTCTGCTGGGATGGAAGCTTCATTGGCTACCAGTCAAACAAAGAGTCAACTTCAAAGCCCTGTGTATCACCTTCCGGGCTCTGCATAACCTCTGCCCAAATTTTCTTAAAGGCATGTTTAAGTGGTATCTCTGTTCAAGTGCGGCCAAACACATTGTAATTCCAAAGTTCAAGCGTGCCCGTGCGCCAACCCTCCTTTATTATTAAAACGCCCCCGGGACCTGGCCCACGGGGGGTAATTAAAAACAAAGCGCAGGAGCCCGTGCTTCATTTTTATTTCCTGGAGGGAGCAGCGGATCCAGCACAGCTCCTGTGCAACTCCAGCTGAAATCTTTAGAAAAAAAATGCTTTTGTGGCCTTGCGGGGTCCCTGTAGGAACCCCCGCCCACCAAGAGAAGAGGCCTAGGAGGTCAGGTTTAGTTCTACCCTGCCCTCTTTTTGTTTTTTTAATGTTTTTCTGTGACTCGGTTCAAGGCGAGTCACAAGATGGCTGCCAACACTTCCTGGTTTGAAGTGTTGGCAGGCAATCAGATCTCAGCATGAGAGCGGAAGGGGTCGAGGATCCTCTGTGCCCCTATATATACAAATTTAGATTTTCCTTAATGTTTAAAAAACTGCTTTACAGATTTACACCAACTTACAACAGGATCGCTTTATGGACCAACAGCTACCTTACTGCCAAATTTGGTGTAAATCCGTTCAGCAGTTCAGGCTGTAGCCGTTTCTAAAGTTCCTATGGAAATTAACATGGGGAAAACATGTTTTTGGAAGCCCCCACTTTACGGATCACCTTGAAACTTTCAAGAGAGCAGCTGAAGTGAGAGTCATACTAGTTTTGAAAATTTCACGAAGATTCATCAAACAATGCCATAGTTTTTGGCAAATGGAAAAAATGCTATTCCTATGGAAACTAGGTCCTAACTACCTAACTATAACTATGTATATGTGTGTGTGTGTGTGTATATATATATATATATTACACCTTCCGTGATCGTTTATAATGGAAACAAACACGCCAAAGCCCTTCGTTTTAATCCAACGTGATTTATTTTTCTGGCAGCAACACCCTACGCGTTTCGGAGCGTTCGCTCCTTGCTCACGAGTGGCACGTTTTAAGTTGGGGGATTAAGTCCCCTTGAATCCTGAGGGTCCCTGGGCTCCAACTAGCCCACCATGTACCTCCAGTAAGCGCCACAGAGCTGCGTTGCAGAGTGGTGTAAAAAGGGGCGTGGCCTCAGACCACCTCTCTGCAACGCAGCTCCCTAGCTCATACTGGAGGTTTCTGGTGGGCTAGTTGGCCCCCAGGGACCCTCAGTATTCAAGGGGAATTAATTCCCAAACTTACAACGCGCCAGGGGGTGCGTTTGCAGAGTGCTGCAGGGAGGGGGCGGGGCCTCCGGCGCGATGCCAGCTTTTTTTTTTTTTTCAGAAGGGGGGCTGTGTGGCCCCCCTTTTTTTCCCATTTTTTGGGCCCTGGGGACCCCATCCCCCAAGGCCTGACCCTATTTAAAAAAAAAAATGGGAAGAGGGCCACGTGGCCCCCCCTCCCGAGGCCAATTTCTGCCCCGGGGACCCCATCCCCCGGGGCATGGCCAGACTTTATTTATTTATTTTTTAAATAAAATTATTTGGAGGGGGGCTGCGTGGCCCCCCTCCTCAGGCCATTTATGGCCCCGGGGACCCCATCTCCCGGGGCCGGCCTTTCCTTTTTTAATTTATTTATTTTTACGGGGGAGGGGGGCTGCGTGGCCCCCCTCCTGGGCCACTTCTAGCCCCGGGGACCCTATCCCCCGGGGCCTGGCCTCTGTGAATGGGACCGTGGGGGGAGCCCCAATGCCCCCACGGTCCCACCAGCTCCCCGCCTCCTGCGGGAGCCGGCATTGCTTTTCCACAAGGGGAGCTGCTGACATGCAGCTCCCCTTGTGGAAAAGCAATCTGGTTTGGATTTTGAAAGCGAGAGCAGAGAGCAGGTTTCCCTGCTCTCGCTTTCAAAATCCAAACCACAGTTTGCTATGGCAGGGCGGGAGCCGCACGGCTCCCGCCCTGCCATAGCAAACAGCAGTGTCCCGGGGGTGGGCACCCCCGGACACTGCAGGAGCCGGCCCTGGGGGGTGGCGGTCCCAAGGGCCATCACGAGCTCCAGGAGGGGGCTGCGCGGCCCCCTCCCAACCATTGCAAAGCCCCGGGGGAGGTGGTGGTCCCCGGGGCTCGGGGTCCATAACGGACCCCCGCATTTACATTTTTAGTGCCCCGTGGAGGTGGTGGTCCCCGGGCATGTGGGGGGCTCGAGCCCCCACACAGGTTTTTTAAATTAAAAATAGAGCCCCGGGAGGTGGCGGTCCCCGGGCATGTGGGGGCTCGAGCCCACCCCACAGGTTCTTTTAGTATAAATAGAGCCCCGGGAGGTGGCGGTCTCGGGCGTGTGGGGGGCTTGAGCCCCCCCACACAGGTTATTTTTTTTTAAAAAGAAAGCCCCAGGGAGGTGGCAGTCCCCGGGGCTGCGGGGGCCCCCGCGGGCCCCCGCTATTATTTTATTAGGAATGCCCCCGGGACCTAGCCCACCCGGGGCCTCATTTAAATGAAGCGGGGAGCCGCGCTTCATTTTTTTAAAATGTTGGCGGGATTCGCGACCCCAACACGAATTCCGCTGAAATTTAAAAAAAAAATGTTTTTTGAGACCCCCTGAGCAGGCCTAGGGGGTCAGGGGGTTTCTACCCTGCCCCTTTTCTTGTTTTTCATGCTTGTTTCACTGTTTTCTTGTGACTCGGTTCTACCGAGTCACAAGATGGCTGCCAACACTTCCTGGTTTGGAGTGTTTGCAGCCAATCACAGTGAAGCTCGTGGTCGGGAGGGTTCGCGAATCCACTGCGTCCCTAGATATCGAAACTTTTATTTTTTGAATTTCTCAGCAACTACTGAACGGATTTACACCATTTGAAAAAAAGGTCGCTTTCTGAACCAAGTACTACTTTTTTGCCAAATTTGGTGTAATTCCGTTCAGCAGTTCGGGCTGTAGCCGTGTCTAAAGTTTCCTATGGGAAATTGATTTTCCGACCTCTATTTTTTTAATTTCTCAGGAACTACTGAACGGATTTACACCATTTAACAAAAAGGACTCTTTCTGAACCAAGGGCTACCTTTTTGCCAAATGTGGTATAATTCCGTTCAGCAGTTCGGGTTGTAGCCGTGTCTAAAGTTTCCTATGAAAAATAACATGGGGAAAACACGTTTTGGGACCCCCCTTTTTTCTCGGCCCCCGCTTCGCAAATCACCCCAAAACTTTGAAGACAGGAGCTGACCGGAGCGCCCCACTAGTTTTGAAAATTCCGCAAAGATTCGTAAAACGGCGCCAAAGTTATTAGGAAAACAAAAAATGCCTTTCCTATGGTCCTAACTATAACTACCTACTGGCGACCGCTCATTGTGAGCCTTGGAACTTAGCTACTGTTCCTGTTACTGTTATATATATATATATATATATATATATATATATATATATATATATATATATATATATAACAGTAACAGGAACAGTAGCGAAGTTCCAAGGCTCACAATGAGCCGCAGTCTGAGTTGAGCTCTGGTAGCCCTGAACAGCAATGATTAATCCTCTGAATCCCAAGGAATGCTCAGACACACTGGGATTCAGAGGACTTATCGTTGATATAAAAAAAATATATATATTTCATTTAAAAAAACAAAGGTTAAAGCTAGGTTATAGTCATGAAAATTATATTTATTCTTTCTATAGAAAACCAACTCAACCTACACAAATCTTAGAAATTCTAAAGCTATACTTATAACTAACAGTTATAACTTGTGCCCCGTCCGAAACATCCTATAGTTTATGCATCTCCACACACAGTGTTGTGAACCCACTAGCCACACAATACTAAATATAACTCAGCACTCTCCCATGCATAGTGTTCTCATGAAAGATTTGTTTCATGTCATAAGTCTTGTTAGGAATGCTATAATTTAACATGCTATAAGTGATGTAATATGAAAGGGTATAACCAGTGCATGGAGAAGACGTGAGTTACAGTTAAAGTTGATTGCGGAGTGCCGTAGAGTTGAGTGCCATGTCGTAGAGTATAGTGTAGTGGCATAGAATGTAGCGGAGTGTAGTATTTTGGAGTATTGTAGAGTGGAGTGTAGAGTGAAGTGTTGTACAGTGAAGTATCATCAACCGGAGTGTCGTGTAGTGGAATGTTGTGGAGTGAAGCGTTGTTGAGTGCAGTCTCGTAGAGTGGCATAAAGTGGAGTAGAGGATAATAGAGTGGAGTTGCATAGAGTGGAGTACAGTGGATTAGAGTGTGGTAGAGTGAAGTGTTGTCGAGTGGAGTGCCGAAAAGTACAGTGTAGGAGAGTGTTGTACAGTGTTGTAGAGTAGAGTATCATAGAGTGGTGTGTCATACAATGGAGTGTGCTAGAGGGTCGTAAAGTGGAGTACGGTGGAGTACAGTGGCGTAGAGTAGAGTCTTCTACAGCCAAGTGCGTAGAGTAAAGTGACTTGTCATATAGTACAGTGAAGTATCACACTGTGGAGTGGAGTGTCTTAGAGTGGAGTAGAGTGCCGTAGAGTGGAGGGGAATACAATGGAGTAGAGTCTTGCACAGTAGAGTGGCTTAAAGTAAAGTGGCGTGCTGCAGATTACAGTGGAATGTTATACAGTGGAGTGGGGTGTAGTAGAATGGAGTGTTGTAGAGTGGAGTGTCATAGAGTGGAGTGTCATTCAGTAGAGTGTTGTTGAGTAAAGTGTCGGTGAGAGGAATTCCATTGAGTAGAGTGTCGTAGAGGTGGCATAGAGTGGAGTACAGTGTGGTAGAGTGGAGTGGCATAGAGTGGAGTAGAGTGTCATAGAGCATCATAGAGTGTCTCAGCGTGGAGTGTCTTTGAGTGGAGTGTCATACAGCAAAGTGGAGAAGAGTGCCGTACAGTGGAGTGCCATCTCATACAGTGGAGTGACGTGTCATAGAGAAGAGTTGAGTGACATGTCATAGATTGTCATACAGTGTAGTAGAATGGCATAGAGTGGAGGGGCATAGAGAGGAGTAGAGTGTTGTATACTGGTATACAGTGTATAAAAGTGTTGTACAGTGGAGTTGCACAGAGTGGAGTAGAGTAGAGCGACGCATAGTGGAGTAAAGTGTTATAGAGTGGAGTGGTGTGGCATAGAATAGAAAGGTGTGCAGTGGAGTAGAGTGGAGTGGCGTAGCATAGAGTTGTGTTAAGTTTCATAAGTTGGCGTGGCATGTCATACAGTGGAGTGGAATAGCATGTCGTAGAGTGTTGGGGAGTGTCATAGAGTGGAATGGAGTGGAGTGGCATATAGTGGAGCAGAGTCCTGTAGAGTGTACAGTTTCTGTTTGAAAAGGCTCCCTTGAGCTACTGAGATCACGAGCTTATGTTGATGCACCTGCCCGAGTGAGTGGTACAAAGACCTGAATCGAATTTGAGCAGTATTTCCAGCATCCCAAAATGACTTGTTGCTCTCTACTGATGAAGGAAAGAATCCAGAAACACGTGTCTAAAGTTGTGCAGTGCAAGCTGCACCAACAAGGGTGAAAAATTAAAGACTACTACTAAAGTAAGTGTTATTATGCACTGCATTTACCATAATGCATTGGGGCAAATTGAGTGCTATGATGTGCGGTAGTGTGCTCCCACCATTCTTATATTTGAAAAGGTTCTCTTGAGCTACTGAGCTGACAAGCTTGTGTTGATGCACCTGTGCCCAGTGAGTGGTACCGAGACCTGAGAAGACTTTGGGCAGCATTACCAGCAGCCCCAAAATTACTTGTTTTTCTCTACTGATGAAGGAATTAATCCCAAAATATGTGTCTAGAGTTATACAGCACAGACTGCACCAACAAGGGTGAAACATTAAAGACTACTACTGAAGTGTTATCATGCACTGCATTTACCATGACTATTGGGGCAAATTGAGTGCTGAGGTGTGAGGCAGTGTGCTCCCACCCCCTTCTGATTGTTGAGCTAATGAGCTTGTGTTGATGCACATGCACCCAGTGAGTGGTACAGAGATCTGAGAAAACTTTGAGTGGCATTTTTGGCATCCGCAAACCAATGTGTTGCATTCTACTGATGAAGGAATGAATCCAGAAACACATCTAGAGTTGGCAGCACAGCCTGCACCAATGAGAGTGAAAAAAGAAATACTACTGCCGAAGTAAGTGTTATCATGCACTGCATTCACCATGATACATTTGGGCAAATTGAGTGCTGGGATGTGAGGCAGTGTGCTCTCACCCTCCTTCTGTGTGAAAAGGCTCATTTGGGCTACTGAGCTGGTGTTGATGCTGGAATGTGAGGCAGTGTGCATAGAGTGGTGTAGAGTGGAGTAGGGTGGTGTAGAGTGGAGTTGTGTGTCACAGAGTCAAGTGAAGTAAAGTGGATGGGGTGGCATAGAGGGAGTTGCGTAGAGTGTCGCACAGTGGAGTAGTGTTGTAGCGTGAAATAGAATGAAGTAGAGTGTCATAGAGTGAGGTTGCATAGAGCGGGCTAGAGTGTTGTACAGTGGCATAGAGTGGAGTAGAGTGGAGTACAGTGGAAGAGATTGTAGTAGAGTGTTGCAGAGTGGAGTTGCATAGAGGGGAGTGCAGTGTCGTATAGTTGTGCGGCATAAGTGGAATAAAGTGTCATAACGTGGAGTGGAGTAGCATGTCATACAGTAGAGTGGTGTGGAGTAGAGTGAAGGGGCATAGTATAGAGTTTAGTAAAGTGCCATAGAGTAAAGTTGCATCTTATACAGTGGAGTCGAGGGGCGTGCCATGGAGTGTCGGAAGGTGGAGTAGAGTAGAGTGGAGTGGCATAGAGTGGAGTGGCATAAAGTACAGTAGAGTGTGGTAGGGTGGAGTGGCATAGAGTGGCATAGAGGTGAGTAGCATAGAGTGTCATTGAGTGGAGTGGCGCAGAGTGGAGTAGTGGAGTAGAGTGGAGTAGTGTGTCAGAGAATAGAGTGAAGTAAAATGAGATGAAGTGGCATAGAGGGAGTTGTGTAGAGTATTGTAGGGTGGAGTGCAGTGTCGTAAAAGAGTGGCATAGAGTGGAGTAGAGAGATGTACAGTGGCACAGAGTGGAGTAGGCTGTTGAGTAGGGTGTGGTAGAGAGGAGGGATGTAGAGTGTTATACAGTGGAGTACAGTGGAGTGGCATAGAGTGGAGTAGGGTAGAGTGGAGTGTCATACAGTGTTGTGCCGTACAGTCTTGTATCGTAGAGTATTGTGGCATAGAGTGGCATACGGTGTAGTGGCATAGAGTGTCATGGTGTAAAGTGGAGTGGTGTAAAGTGGAGTGGTGTAGAGTGGAGTGGCCTAATCTGGAGTGGCTTACAGTGGAGTCGCATAGAGTGGACTGGCATAGAGTGGAATAGTGTAAAGTGGAGTGACAGAGAGTGGTGTACAGTGGAGTGCGTGTTGTAGAGTAGAGTAGAGTGGAGTGACATAGAGTGGAGTGGGGTGTCATAGAGTAGAGTGAAGTGTGATGTTATAGACTGGTGTGTCGTAAAGTGTCCTATAGTGGAGGGGAAAAAAGTGGAGTGTCATAGAGGGCAGTGATATAGAGTGGAGTAGGGTAGAGTGGAGTGGCACAGAGTGGCATAGCATAGAGTGAAGTGGCATTGAGCCTTGTGTCGTAGAGTGTGGCATACAGTGTGATAGTGTAGAGAGGCGTAGATTGGAGTGGCATAGAGTTGAGTGGGGTAAAGTAGAATGTCATAGAGTGGCATAGAGTGAAGTAGAGTGCCCCAAAGTGTCATACAGAGGAGTAGAGTGTGGTAAAGTGGTGTAGAGTGGAGTGACGTAGAGTGGAATGGCATATCATAGAGTGGAGAGCCATGTAGTAGAGTGGAGTGGTGTGTCATAAAGTGGAGTGGCATGTCATAGAGTCTAGTGCCATGTATTGTCGTGGAGTGGAGTGGCATAGAGTGGAGTGGTGTGCCATAGAGTGGAGTGGAGTGGCGTGTCATAGAGTGGCGTACAGTGGAGGAACATAGAGTGGAGTAGAATGTTGTGGAGTGACGTACAGTGTGGTGGCATGTCTTACAGTAGAGTAGACTCGCCTGTCATAGAGTGGCATTTCATCCAGTGTCTTAGAGTGGAGGGAAATAGATTGATATGGTGTAGAGCGAAGTGTGATGTCTTAGAGTGGAGTGACATAGACTGGAGTGGCATGTCATAGTGTGGCGTGGTCTTTGATAGAGTGGAGTGGTGTGTGGTAGAGTGGAATGGCATAGAGTGTCATAGAGTGGAGGGGCATGTCATTCAGTACAGTGAAATGGCATGTCACAAAGTGGCATGTGGTGCAGTGTCTTACAGTGGAGAGGCGTAGAGTGGAGTGGCGTAGAGTGAACTGGTATGTTGTGGAGTGGAGTGGCATAGAGAGAAGTGGCATGCCGTAAAGAGGAGTGGCATGTGGTAGAGTGGAGCGGCATGTCATATAGTAGAGTAACTTGTCATAGAGTTGAGTGGCATTGGGTAAAGTGGAGTGACATGTCGTCGAGTGAAGTGGTGTGTGGTAGAGTGGAATGGCATGTCACAGAGTGTAGTTGTAAATCATAGAGTGGAGTAACTTGGAATGTCATAGAGTAGAGTAGACTGTCATAGAGTGGAGTGTCATGTCATATTGTAGAGTGAGGTGGCATGAAGGGGAGTGGTGTGTCATAGCTAAGGGTGGGCGAAGTTGGCGGAGTACCACTACGCGGGAGTGTAACTCCGTTCCATCTCATCCCAATTAATAAAACAGAAACCTCACATACCTTTGGTAAAACAAGTAATTCTATCTCTACATGCTAAAGTGCAAAGTCATCTCACAAAAGTGAAAATGAAAATATAGCAAGCAGTGAGAGAGGTGATGATTTTGGGGTCCTCCCTAACCTAGGGGGAGAACCAAGCAGATGCCTTGAACACAAAGAGCACATCATGCTGAACGATTCGGTGGTGGTCCCATCCTCCACGACCACCCCAAGCACAGTTATTGGCAAAAATACAATGCCAACCAAAGGCCCAGCAAAGCATTATGGGACGAGATTCTAGAGTGCAGTGAATATTATAGTATCCAATATCAAAACATTCCTCAAGCGGCAGCGGCTCTCCCGGCTCAGCTGAGAGCTAATACTATAATATTCACTGCACTCTAGAATCTCGCCCCATAATGCTTTGCTGGGCCTTTGGTTGGCATTGTATTTTTGCCCATAACTTTGATTAGGGTGGTCCTAGGAGGATGGGACCACCACCGAATCGTTCAGCATGATATGCTCTTTGTGTTCAAGGCATCTGCTTGGTCCTCCCCTTAGGTTAGGGGGGACCCCAAAATCATCACCTCTCTCATTGCCTGATATTTTTCAAAGCTCACTTATGTGAATTGGTTAAATGCTTTTTAGCATGTAAAGGTAAAGTTGTTTTATCAAACGTTTATGGGTGCAGTAGCTAACTCTGCTACGTAGTCGGAGTTTTTGCATGAATTCCGTATTTTCAATGTAATGCGTAGTTAGCAAATCTCCGCAACCTCCGCAGGCGGAGTGGAGTTTATTGCCCATGGTTAGTCATAGCGTAGAATGTTGTTTAATCAGACACAGTGGACAAATGGTTGAATGGATTTAGATGAAATTTGTCAGAAATATAGATTATGAGATGGAAAGGGTCCTTTTTGGTAGTAGGTCTCTATTGTTTCAGTATTGCTAAAGATATAAGGCACGGAAACTTAGTGATATATTGGGTCATGGTGTAAAAAACAAATTTCATGGTATACCACTGTATATTGCAATGACAAAACAGTATGTGATTAGTTAATGAAAGCCCTTACAAAATTAAAAGCCAGCCACTTTGTTTAGACCACACTTCGTCTGTGTACTGGAGTTTAAGGGGAAATATAGTGTAGTACTGCTTTAGAAGTGCATTGAAAGGAATGAGGCAGTTTAGTGAAGTCTGTGAAGGTAAGGATTTTTTTTTTAGTACTTTATTTATTTTTTAAAAAGTTTACGGAGTACCGCGGTAGTACCTATAAAGTACCCTGGTACTTATAGTAATACTGAATATATGCAACACATCAATAATGTAGATACCCACTATCCTGTGGCCTGTCATTTTGCCAAATTTTAGTGACCACAACATGTTCCAGTACTATGAAGTAGACAGAAAGACCCTGACATACAGGAAGGTAATAGTGTCCTGCAATTAAGTAGGAAAGAGGATAATTTGTAGAAATGGAGTCAAAGTCCCCAAGGGGCCTAAACATGGAGGAAAAAGTAAATGAACACTAGGGAGATTAATCTGTTGAGATATGTAAGCTTTTGCTGTCATGATTCAAGAATGGGTGTTTTGATTTGTGGTTGATATAGCTTTAACTTTTCAATTTATTATCTCATTTTACGAGACAAGAAAGGGACCCTCTGTGGAAAGGTGGTTGGCATCCCCCTACACTTGTCTTTGTGGAGGCCAAGTGACTTTCCCTTCCAAAGAAAAGTTCTCCACTTAAGTAACATTTTGTTTTCATTATAGTTTTTGTTGCATTGTAGGAGAATGTAATATATTATTATTGCTGAATACAATTTGCCCACTCGGGCAGTATTCTGATGTTATTACGTGTATGTAATACACTGAGAATGGTGACTGGATCGACAGCTGGATGATATATGGATTTGTCCTATGTATGATCACATTGCTATTTATAGAAAGTGGAGTACAGCTTCTTTATTTGGCACTTTGGCGGTTCTTCATGTGCTCAATGCACTATTAGGGTTATAGGATATGAGTCAGCCTTTGAATAACTTCATGATTTTAAGAGACTACTTGTGTAATTGACAAACCGAGAAGTTGATAAGCTGTCATGGAAATAATAGTGACACTGACATTGAAAATTATCCATGTTTTGTGATACTTTAGATTTGTTGACAATTTTTCTTTAACTCGCATTTTGTGTTTCATATGCCTTTTTATTTTGAGTTTCACTGTTTGATGAGTAATATTTTACATTTATTTTCTACATTGATTAATTTATGTTTTATACTTAAGTATTATGAGGTAACTATTCTCCCTTCTAAGATGGCGCTGATATTCTACGACCTACCCTAGTCCTATTTCAACATTTATGCACTATATATATCTTGTCAATCTTCAATGTGATCAGGGCATTTCAAGCCAAAATGCGTAATGAAGACACAGCAATAAACTATTTGGCACCACTCTTTACCTAAGTGAGCATCATTCCTGGATTTACTGCATGGTAGTTTTACACATTGTTTACTGACAAGCTGCTACCATTCATCATGTCACTACACTGCTGTAGAGTTTGGCAGTTTGGTAATTGTGCGGCATTAGTCTGTATATATACATATATATCTTATTTAAAAAATCAATTTGATTTGCATAGGTGTGGTTAGAACTACCCAAGGTATGGGCTCTAGTCCTAACCAAATAAGTGTATATCCACCATTCTGACAACTTTCTGTCTACTGTTGTGATTGTAGAACCTGTGACAATAATCTAAATTATGCAGTAAAAAAATCTAGTTATGTGTCACATTCTCTGTCTGTATTATTTTTCTTGAAACAACACTTTTCTTTAAATCTGCACATTTTGCAAATTATGTGACAAACGCAGTAAATCCATAATTAAGCGGTAAATACTATAGCCACAGAATCACTTCAACCTACTGTCCTTCACCATTGGCCATTGTTTTTATTAACAATTTATTCAAGAATGGTAAATAAAGCCTAATTGTAATCATTCAATTCAGTGCCAATTGTTAGCTGCACTTTGAAAAAACTGTTTTTCAAGATAACTGTCCCATGTATAAAATTGTCATCTTTTGCCATCTTAAGGTTCTGGTGACATTTACATAATACTCAGCCTTTAGACTCATGATTTACTATGTTACCTGAACCCCTTTATGGCAACATTGGACCTTACGCTCAAACTATTCACTAGTCCAGGAATTCAAAACAAAAAGCGTTCTGATTAGAGCATGGAATGTGAATCCAAGGCAAGTTTCACAACATGAAGCTAGAAAAGAGTTTGTGAATCCAAATAGACTTCGTAAATCTGAACCCAAGCCCTGCTCCCAGAGGCCAGTGACAGTGGGAGTTGGCCACCTGGGGAGGGTGGAGCCTAAGGTCTGGCTGCAAGCTGAATCCTGCAGCCAACCCTGGCTATGTAGGATCAAAGGCCGTGTCTAGATGGGGTTGGAATATAAGTACATCATTAAACAAGCATTTGCAATAGGTCTCGCATTTGTAACGCTATGGCACGGCTGGTGTTATAATGACTACTGAAACTAGGCAAGCACTATCGGGCAACCATCAGTGGTCTACCATGTTGCAAATGCAGTCCGCAAATATTTCCCCGTTGCCAGGAAAGACAGAGCACTAAAAATGCTAAATTTAATTTTGCTTGGGGCTTTTAAAAAGGAGGCACCAGGCATGTCTGCAAGATCTGAGAGAGCCTCAAAGGTATATTTGTGACTATACCTTGGTAGAAAGTAGATTTTGGTGTCTCTGTGCCCCCTTTTCCGTCTTGTACTTCCAGACTGCTCCTTAATGTCTCCATCCATCCCACATCGCCGTTTCAGAAGGCAGGGAAAGAGGGAGAGGAAGGGTGGAGAATAGAGTGAGGAAGTGTGGAGAATAGAGGCACAGGGAGAGGAGAAAGAAGGGGGTGTCGCTATGCACACGCGTTCCTTGAAACATGGTCATATACCACAGTGCCATTGCATAAGGCAGGGAAAGAGAGAGAGGAAGGATGGAGAATAGAGTGAAGAAAGGTGGAGAATAGAGGGCCAGGGAGAGGAGAAAGAAGGGGGTGTCGCTGTCGCAAATGTGTTCCTTGGAACGTGGTTATATATCTAGCAACTATTTTTATTTAGAGTGCTGTGATTGGCTGATGCGACTTCCACATTTTTAGGTCGAGTGTAAGCGTACGATCACTTGTATACTTTTAGGTCGAGCGTAAGCGTCCGACCTCTTGTACACTTTAGTATACATATATCTCTGTGGGCCAAATGCCATTCCTTGCTTCTCATTTGTTTGCTTCAATGTTCTTTAAAAATCCTTGTTACTAGTGGCCAGTCCTGCCTCTTTGTCTCTCCTTTTTCATCCAAGGAGCAGGGATTTAGTACAATATCATTACGCTTTGTTTTGTTGATCTGCTTGTGGGGGGACTATTTTATTATGTTTTCAACCTCGTGTTACACTGTGGGTGCTCAGACGTAGCTGCTTACATTTTATTGCAGCATTCACCCTCCCAGTTCCTTCCATGTGACTGCCATTCTTTTGTATTCTTCTCAAAGGCAGCTCCCAGGCTGGCTTAGAATGCAAGCAATTAATTTTTGTGGTTTTAAGTTGGCCTCCTTTAATTTCCTCCAAAAACACTGTGACAGCAGCTCTGGGCCCCACAAGGCTATAACTGGCATTGATTGCCTCTTTAACAGGTCCCTTGAAACCGCCCTGGCTCTCTTGTCTTGTCCTTCCTGTCCGAAGCCAGCAGCAGCCAGCCATGCCTTCTAGCTACTGCAGCTCTAAAGTATGTAAAAAGTTAAACCACTACTTAAACACAGCGCATTGTTTCAGTTCCATTAAATCAATGCTTCAAATGATACTTTAATATGCATGCTGCTTGTGTTCTATCCTCCCCTCCATGACCTGTGCTTGGCTGCTGGCTGAGGAGTTCGAAGTCTCTCCTGGTCAGTTTAGCGCTGAGGTCAAAAGGTTTCCTTCTGGAAATATGTCCCCTGTAAAATGTGCATTTGAATGTACTACATTAAATAAATGCAGTACAAGAACGCAGGGCTAGCACAAGGGCAGTGTGATCGCACTGGACACTGACTTCGGAGGGGCAGTGTTTCCAAGTTTATTTTGCTTTTTAAAGCACTGACTGAACTTTCCTGGCCTCCAGCAATTTCCAGACAATAAGAATGTCAAGATAACACCGGCGATTAATGTTCTTGCTGGAGAGATCGGAGTTGTCTAGTGGAAAAAGTTTTAACTCATCGCAAGGTAGCGCAGGGGGTTAATATGCCGGCTGCAAAGAAAGTGTACCATAACCATGCAGATCACAAAGTGCATAAAATATAAATAGGTCAGTGGGTTACTGCTTTTCTATTACTTGCAGCTTATAAGTTAAAATCATAACATAGAATAGTGAATTTATAACTGTCATCAAAGAACTGCATGTACTACAAAGTATAGATTAGAGCAAATATTAATGTTGCAAAAAGGGTTCATTTGGGAAGAAATCTATTCTTATTATTCAAGAGAACCCCCAACTATGGTGTTCTGTTTTCAATTCTGAGTTGGTGCTTCTGGGGCACAAGCACTCTTTAGCAATGCTGCCTACCAATATGCATGACTTGAGACTCCTACACCCTGTAGTACTCTGTCATATGTAACATTTCCTTTACGCTAATTTATACACATATGATTAATTGCCTCTGTGTAATTTGTGTGTGATGCAAAGTGCTCTGACACCCTACACTGGTGTGAGTGGCACTTTATAACTAATTAAATGCATCTGAACATTAGTGGTTATGGAGCCTAAAGGGACATTGTTTAAGGGTGGTGGTGGTGAGGTAATCCGCATCACTCAGCCTTACCTCAACATCACCTCAGCACCACCTCAGCATCAGCACAGCACCACCTCCTCATCAGTGCACCACCACCAGTGCAGCACCAACTCAGCATCAGTGCAGCACCACATCAGCACCAGCGCAGCACCACCTTAACATCAGCACTGCACAGCACTATCTCAGCATCAGTGAACCACCACCAACGCAGCCCCACCTCAGCAGCAACTCAGCACCAATAAGGCACCACTTCAGCATCAATGCACCAGCACCTCAGCACAGCACCAACTCAACATCACTCAGTACCACCTGAGCACAAGCTCAGCACCACCTCAGAACCAGTGCAGTACCACCACCTCAGCATCACTAAGCACCACCTCAGCGTCATTCAGCACCATCTCAGCATCACCTCTTCATCAGTTCACCACCAACTCAGCATCAGCGCAGCAGCACCTCAGCACCAGCGCAGCACAACAAAAACATCAGCACAGCATAATTTCTGCATCAGTGCAACACCACCAACACAGCCCCACCTCAGCAGCAACTCAGCACCCATGCAGCACCACCTCAGTATCAGCAGAGCATCACCTCAACACAGCACCAGCGCAGCACCACCACCTCAGCATGTCTCAGCGTCACTCAGCACCACTTCAGCATCACTCAGCACCACTTCAGCATCACTCAGCACTACCTCAGCATCACTCAGCACCACCTCAGTAACACTCAGACTCACCTCCACATCAGCACACCACTACCCCAGCATCACTCAGCACCACCTGATTATCATTCAGCATCACCAGAGCATCACAACTGCACCAGCACACCACCACCTCAGCACCACTTCAGCATTACTTAGCACCACCCAGTGTGCCCTCGGAATCTGGCATCTGTTGATTATCTCCTAGTGTCTGTCCGCTGCTTGTGTTGTAATTCAGGTACTATTTCTCAATCTCCACCCTCCTATTGTTTATGTCCCTCCTTTCATAACAAAAAAAGCTATCACAAACAAGCATTACAACAGGCAGGAAGAGGTTGCCAGCATTGCAAGGACAAAAAAACGAGAAGACATTTTTTGTTAATTCTTTCTTTAAAAGCGTCATTCAATTGTACATAATGTCTTCTTTAAACTCCACTCCGTAACACTCCATAACCCAAATACGATTCCACATACTTACACTCCATTACACACAGCCCCACTCCACATAGTTCCAATACACTCAAAAACACATAATTACTATCCACATAATACAACTGCACGCCATAACACATAATTCCACTACACAAATTGACAACACATAGTTTCCCACCACACAATACCAAAACTAACAAGTCCAATCCAACCCACATGATTGGTACACACCACATACATCCACTCCAATCCATAACACATAGGTAAGAGACATTTACATTTACAATGCCAATAGCTCAAACTGTTTCCCTTTTTTTAAACACACAGATCTGAAGCTTAGCTCCTACCTATTTGTTCTTTTCCATCACCAAAAACACAAGGCTATACACACAGTTCCATGCCACACAATTCAGCTCTACACATTTCCAATCCACACCACATAATTTAACACCAAACCGCATAATTCAACTCAACAAAACAATTAACCACACCCACATACATCTCATACACACCACACAATTCCACATTGTGCTGCAAAATTCAACAGCACAACACATAATTAAACTGTACTACTTACCATTCCACAACACACAATCCCACTCCACATAATGCCACTCCACTGAATGCCACATAATTGCTAACCATATATTTCCACAGCACACCATGCCACATAATGCCACTACACAAATGCACTCCACACCACACAATTACACACCACACAATTACACAACTAACTAATCCAATCCAACCCACATAGTTTCACTACACACCACATACATACCCTCCATAACACATAAGTAAAATACATTGCCATTTACAATGCTAATAGCTCCAACTCAAACAAATGCAAGACCAATTGCATTTACAATTCATGTTCACTGATGTGACGTAAATACTTAACGTTTTACTGCATTTTGAGCCAGAAAGGTGGTGTTAGGGAGTGTGGAGAAAGAGCACGGAGAGTGCAGCGATTGTTAACAGATCTTAACTAACCTATTCATGCCCCAAATCTTAAGATCCCCGTTGAATGGGAAGCTTTCTATTTAATGAGATCCCCTGAAAGTAGATACCCTGAAAGTAGAACGTGCGTCTTAAAGGCAAAGAATAATCAAATTCCCACAGGAGCACTGATGTGAAAACGAGCAGGAAATTGTAGAAGAACCCTGCTGCATGCCTATGAAGTTGCTGGGGAGGAAGACAGGCACATTTTGGACTGCAATTGTAAGTAAAAAATGAGGCTTTTGTTGCTTGAAAGAAGTATTAGACAGTTGACTAACCACAGCGTGTTTTTTGAAGTCCGAGGATGAAACAACTTGTAGGTTATGGCTTGTTATTTAAGTTGTAACGTGTTCTTTATAAAAATAAAATTAATGACTAGTTAACACCTCGCACTACATCGCTTCTGTGAAACAGCAAATCTGATGCAAAATCCCTACTTCAAGGCTGATAACCAATCTGGTTTCTGCCTGGCGGGCATAATTGCACCTCGGGTCACTAAAAAGAAGGCAGACTGGTGGGGGCATGGGCATAACTGCTTATTTTTTATTTTAATTTTAAAAGTTTTATATAGCGCTAGCTAGACCCGTGGGTATCAGAGCGCTTTACATACACACTGTACAAAACCAAAGGAAATTGCATTACTTAGTAGGAAGGCAGTAGGGAAGCAACAACAGAGATAAAAAATACAACATGAAAAATAGATAAACAGTGCAGCGGAGGGAGAGAAAACAAATGAAGGTGGTTAACACAGACCGGTCACCACTATCCTTGAATGTCAAGAGAGAGAGGAGTTAATTCGGATATTGAAGTCTAGGTTAGTTGATGTTGGTCAGGAAAGTATTTGTTAAGGAGATGGAGTTTCAGGTCCCTTTTGAAACAGGAGAAGGAGGGGTTGCATCTGAGGACTCTAGGGAGAGCGTTCCATATCCTGGGAGCGTTGCCAGAAAACGATCGGTATTGGTTGGTTTTCTTTTTTCAGTTTCGGAGGGATAAGAAGGAGTGAGTTAGAACTTCTCAGTGTTCTGGATTGACCTGCTCTTACCAGTTTGTTGTTCAGGTAGTTGGGGGCCGGAGAGTGAAGGGTTTTGTGTGTGATGCAGGCCAGCTTGTAAATACACCTCCCTTCCATAGGAAGCCAGTTGAGGGAGTTGAGAGCTGGAGTGATGTGTTCAAATCTTTTCACTCCAGATATGAGTCGAGCGGCCATGTTCAGCACTGCCCTTAGTGGGGCTAGGTGAGCTTTTGGAGTCCCTGTTAGGATGGCGTTCCCGTAGTCGATTTTAGAGAGAACTAGGGATTGAACTACTGTCTTGAGGTCATCCTGGGGAAGAAAAGGTTTCAGTTTCTTGAGGTGTTTTAGTGAGAAAAGAGCACCTTTTGCAGCGTTTTTGATGTGGGCCTCCATTGATAAGTTCTTGTCAAGGGTGATGCCTAGCGACTTCACTGAGTCGGATAGGACGAGGGGCAGTTTAGGGCAACCAGATTCTTGAGCCACTCTTGGATTGGTCGATGGTTGCTTTTTGGAGAGAATAGGATTAGTTCCGTTTTATCTGGGTTGAGCTTTAAGTGGTTAGTGTTGAACCAAGTTTGGATCTCGGTTAGAGTGACATTGAGGTGTCGGATGTCGTTGGGAGACTTGATTTTGAAATAGATTTGGGTGTCGTCAGCGTAGAGGTGGTAGTTCACTCCTGCTTTTTCAAGATGATTGTGAGGGGCTCCATGAAGAGATTGAAGAGGGACGGGGAGAGGATCGAGCCTTGCGGGACCCCAAGTGTGACTTTTGTTGGCTTTGAGAGACAGAGGTTGATTTTAATTTGTTGCGAGCGGTGTCGAAGGAAGGAGGTGAACCATTTTAGTACTGTGCCATTAATGCCGGAGCGTTTCGACAAGGTCTCCAGAAGAGCTGGATGATTTACAGTGTCGAATGCCGCAGATAGGTCAATAAGGATGAGAAGGCAGGCATCACCTTCATCTAAAGCCTTGTGAATATCGTCAGAGATGTTGAGCATAGCAGTTTCAGTGCTACAGCCTTTCCTGAATCCTGATTGAAAGGTGTCGAGGAGGTTGAACTCATCAATGTGTTTGTTGAGTTGGTGGAGAACGCATTTCTCCAATGTTTTCGCAAGGAACGGGAGGTTGGAGATAGGTCTGAGGTTGTTAAGATCATTAGGGTCGGCCCCTGGTTTATTGAGAATGGGTGTGATTTGTCCTAGTTGAAGGGAGTCTGGGACACAGCCTGAGATGAGAGAGGCATTGATGATTTTTGTCCAGAAAGGGGAAATGGTGTGGTTGAGTTCTTTTATAATTGTGGATGGGAGGGGGTCCATAGTGTGGGAGGAAGGTTTTAGGGTAGAGATTATACTGAAGACCTCGTTTTCCGACATTAGCTCAAAGTCGGACCAATGTGCATTGTTTTTTAGCTGGAGGCAGACCTGATTGTCCTTGGTAAGAACTCTTTCTGATTGGTCAAGGGTGGTTAAAGGGGGCAGGTTAAGAGGGAAGGAGGGTTTGCGGTTTGGAGGAAGGATTGATCAATTTTTGAGACTTTATTAGAGAAGAAGGTGGCAATTTCTTCACATCGCTCTTTGGTGGCTATGATTTCGTTAGAGGGAGTGCAGTTTGTTTGGCTTTTGACAATGTTGAAGAGTTCTCTCGGTCTGTTTTTCACCAGATCTAGTTGGTTGCGGAAGAAAGACGCCTTTTCACTGAAAATGTGTTTTTTGTATGCCTGCCGAGCAGATCTAAGTTGCGCTAGGTGCAAGGTCGAGGGGTTTAGTCTCCAACACCTTTCCGTTTGTCTGAGTTGACGCCTTTCGTTATTCAGATCCATATTGAACCAGGGTTTAGATTTGGTTCGCCTCATTTGTTTGAGTTTGAGTGGAGCTACTTGGTCTAAGACCTCTGTCATTTTAGAGTTAAAGTGTGTAGTGAGGTCATCGGCCGTCCATGATGAGGGTTGGGGTTGTAGATGTATTTGTTTGCAACCATCTACCCGAAAGAGTTCGTCACTTGGATTTGAAAACAAGCAGTGACTGGCCAAAAGACGACTGCTGCAATGGCTGTGTGCGCTCGGAGGGTGGGGGGAGGGCTTATAAAGTGAAGGGGATTCAAAATGGCGACGGGCCAAAATAAAACTGCTGCAGGGGCAATGTATGCTCGGAGGGTGGGGGTAGGGCTTATAACGCATAGGGGAATCAAAACTGGGAAAGTAGCGATGCTAAAAGAAGACTGCTGCAGGGGCTGTGTATGCTCGAAGGGTGGGTGGAGGGCTTATAACGCAAAGGGGATTCAAAACTGGGAAAGCAGCGACGGCAAAAGCATCAATAAAGATAATAGAGAAGTTCTTACACACAAGAGATAACAACAGGGAGCGTAAGTACACTGTACTTTACCCGTGCTCCTGAGCCCTCGAAGGAAATGAGCTATCAGCTCATGGAATGAGACAGGAGGCAGCAAAGAAGAGGGACGCTGAAATGAACCAATAGTAAGCAGGAGGTTGGAATAGAGTGGTTTTATAGATTACAGCAGGTCTTGCAGACAGCGCATGCGCTGTCAAGGCTCGACCTAAAAACAGTGAATTCACTGGCAAATCATAGTTAAAAACTGAGTTCTGGTTCTGGTTCAAAAGCATAAAACTAATGAAATTCTCCAGCTATGTTTATCAACGCATACAACACATACCGTAACTCATGCCTCACGCCATGCTCAAAACACCAATTTGTCATCAAGAAAATATAAACAAAGAGATGAAAAAAACAACATAGTTAATGGCATGAGTTATGGCACGTGTTGTTTGCATTGATAACCAAAATCGATGTCATAACAACTGTGTTGTTTATTCATAGACAATAGATATAGTCAAGATACGTAGAACTGCCATTAAAATATGGTATGCATACCTTCACCATGTTTTAGTAATCATTATTATGGCTGTGGTATTTTTTTACCACAATATTTTGACATGCGACCATTCGGGCTCCATAGATGTTGAAATGATCTACAGAAGTTGAAGTCTAGCCCTACCTAATCTATTTTTTCATGTTTAATGTTTCCAATGATGACACAAGCATTGGCATCTGTGGATCACAAATTAAAAAAGACCATGTCCAATTTTAATTACTGAACGAAAATCTAGCGGCTATTATTATTTTTTTTTTATTTAAACTTTTTATTAAATTAAAGCACAATATCATTATTACAGTACAGTTGTGGGGTACATTACTGAAGCAGCACATTAGATTGGTTTCAAACATATCACACATTAAGGCATTATGGATTCGTAATTCTGGTCTGTCTCATTGCCATCTCTTCTGTGGGAGAAGTACATATTTCCCCCCTAAAAGTGTTCCAACCTCCCCATTTTTTATCCCACTTCTTAGGGCAGCCCCTTCTTTTGTAAACCTCCTTCTCTGCAATCATGCATTTGTCCATTTCTGCTACCCAACCTATCGTGAGTGGTGGTGTGCTGGAGCCCCAGGACATTGCCACGGCTCGTTTTACCAATAAGTATCCCAACGCCACCCATTGCTGCTCGATTTCCGTTAGGTCGGTAGGCTCCCATATATTTAGGATCCCCATTTTTGGCGACAGTTGAATGTATTTGCCCAGAGTATCTGTCATCTTTGTGGTGGTTTTTATCCAAAACGGGCAAATAAGGGGACATTCCCAGAGGATGTGATAAAAGGAGCCGTCTTGTCCGCATCCCCTCAGGCATAACGCCTCACTCCTGTTACCTATTTTCGCCAGGAGGATGCCAGAGAGATATGTCCTATGGAGTATTTTTAATTGTTTGAGGCGGAAGCGGTGGTTCACGGCTGTTTCTCTGGGGGACATTAAGGCAGTCTGCCAATCGTCATCGTCCAATTCCCCTAAGTTTGCCTGCCAGCGACTTCTCAGAACTTGAAAGGTGTCAGGTAAGTTGTTGCAGAGTTTGCGATAGGTGCAAGAGATGGCTTTGGTCAGAAGTGGTTCGGTAAGTAATCGGTCCTCTAAAGGGGAGGCGTCTGGTAGGGAAGAGAGGTCGGGGATATTGGTAAGAATGGTGTGTCGGATTTGTAAGTATCGGAAGATCTCTCCTCGTGCGAGTGTGTATTTGGTTTGCAATTCTTTAAATGTGAGGAGTTTCCCTTTGGCAACCAGGTCCCCCAAATTGGTGATGCCGATGGTATACCACCTATCGAACCCTTTGTGAAAGCAGAGCGACCCCAATCGTTGCGAGGACCACAACGGAGTAGCCTTGGTGAATTTGTCCGCCCAACCCAGGCGTTTGTTAGCCTTATGCCAAACTGCTACCGTATGTGACATGGGTCCTAAGTAGCAGCTATTGCGGACTTTGCTATAGAGAGCTCCCAGATACCCTTCTCGGCCTGTTTGGTATTTCTCTAAATGAAAGGCTGGGTTTTTTGTGGGTCCATGGATCCATTGGTTAACGGGTACCAGTTGGGAGGCCCAGTAGTAAAGGCGGAGATCTGGAAGGGCTATTCCTCCGTCATACCATCCCTTGGTGAGTTTCTGGAGGGCGATCCGTGGGGTTTTCCCGTCCCATAGTAGGGTACGGAGCTCTCTCTCTATGGCGGTGAAATAATTATTTGTTATGGGGAATGGGCAGTTCTGAAGGACATATAAGGGAAGGGAAGGGAAAGCATTTTAAATAGAGCCGCCCTGCCAAGGAGGGACAGGGGCAGCAATCGCCAGTTTCGCACGTCTTCTTGAAGCCGCTTTAGGGGACCCAGGAGATTGTGTTCATAGAACAATTTGGGATCGGACGTTATGAAGATGCCCAGGTATTTAAAGCCTGTCGATGTGCACTGGATTGAATATCCACAAGGTAGACGAGGTGGAGGGCCATGGAGCACATATAATACTGATTTTGACCAGTTGATAGAGTAGCCTGCGTATTTGCCGAAATTTGTGATAATATTAAATAAGCTGTTAAGGGAAGTTCGGGGGGATGCTAGATATATAAGGATGTCATCTGCATATAGTGATATTCTGTCTTCTATGTTTGGTTTGCAAACGCATCTGCTACCTCTTGGGGGTCTGTCACCCGCCTCCCATCTTCTAGTATGATTTCTGGGACCCATTGCGACTCTTGATCCCGTTTTTCTAACCAGGCCAGCATTTTCCCAGCCCTTTCCCCGAGCTCATAAACCCTATGTCTAGTGTGGAGCAGCCTGGCTTGGGCTTTTCCTCTTTCTAGCTTTTTGTACTCTAATTGTTTATTGCGGAGTTTGCGGGCTGTTTCGTCAGTAGGAGAGGTATTATGTTCTGTTTCCAGGAGGAGCAAATCACTCTCTAGACGGGTTAGCTGTTCGTTTTGGTTTCGGAGGTATCCTAGTTTTAAACCCAATGCGCGACCCTTGATGACCGCCTTATAAGCCTCCCATATGGTATTCGCCGAGTCCACCGAGCCGAGATTCTCAGTGAAGTAGTGATCTGTGTGTTCAGCTAGGTCGTCTTTAATGTCAGGAATAGTGAGTAGCCATGGATTGATAATTATAGGGACACGGGCCATGTGTCGATGGAAGGTGAGTTCCACCCTGAGGGGAGAGTGGTCGGATATCCCCCTAGGGAGTCCCTGAGGATGTTGGAAGTTCCCTACGTCTGAGATGAGGGTAAAAAAGTAGTCAATGCGGGACATACTGTTGTGTGCATTAGAGTAGTGCGTGAAGTGAGTTCGATCTGGGTTCAATGAGCGCCATAAGTCTGTAAGTCCCATGGCGTGGGCAAAGTTTGCTTGGGGTGTGGGGCGCCCGGGAGAGATTTTGTGGGGGCATCTGTCGACCGTATCGTCCATAGTCATGTTGAAATCTCCACCTCGAACTAGCGTGCCCGGAGGAAGAGCTATGAGTACATTGCCCAGTTCTTGTAGTGCCAATTTGCCCAGGGCTGGTGGGAGATAGGCTGAAATTATGTTTAGTTGTTTTCCCTCCCAGGTGGCCTCTAGTACTGCGAATCTGCCCTGCGGGTCGGCCCAAACACGGGTGGGAGTGAGGGCTAAGTTCTTACGTATGAGGATGCCAGTGCCTCTAGAACCAGATGTAAAGCCTGCGTGGGCCACAAGTTTGTAACCCCATCGGTGGAGTGCTTTGCAGCTATTGCCCACTAGGTGGGTTTCCTGCAGTAATACCAGGTCTGGTGAATGTCGTTTAAGATATTGTAGGACTATCCCCCTCTTAACCTTGCTACCCAGTCCATTAACGTTCCACGTCAGTATGGATAGTTTCCTATCTGTAGAGTGAGCCATGTCTAGTAGTCCGGGGCGGTGAGTATGGAGCCGCTAGCCAAGAGTTGTGGCTTTGACCGCGGACTCGGTGGTGAGGAGCTGCATGTGACCGAGTTGTACTTGGGCATCCCTCCATTTTACAGCTTTTAATTGTCAACAGATGTTGTCGTGTGCTATGGTGAGTCAAAAATACCCCACTGCTTTGTGTGTATTGTGCAACAAAAACCAAACTTTCAAAACCCCAGCTAATCCCCCTCCCCCCCCTTTGTGCCCCCCACCCCGCCCGCCTGCCAGTGGATTCTGAACTATCCACTCCCCAACAAGGCAGAGTGCCTGTCGCCCTCCCACCCATTCGTGAGGTGCCTGGCTAACCGTTTCCAGCCCTCGCCGTCCCTCATGATATTAGTGTTAAGCTATTAAACGACTTGCAATACAGTCCAATCCAATAGTAGCTTTTGCCGATATTGTCAAAGCAGTAGAAATTCGTTTGGTTTCGTAAGTCCCTCAGCTGTTACTTAGTTTGATGTAGTCCCACGGGGTCTTTATTAGAGTTTAAGAGTTCTCATTTCAGGAGGTGGAGATCTATCTGCAGAGTGAGGGCCATGGGCCCGTGCAGATTGAGTCAGTGTGTGTCTTTCGGGTCTCCTTCCGACTGTTTCTCCCCCGCTGCAGGAAGTATCCGTCGGCCACCAGCGGTGCCTCCATTATTCCGTCCATCTGGGTGTTTGCCCGCTCTGCGCCAGCCTTCTATCCAATCCCAGGCCTCTTCTGGGGACAAGAAGAACCAAGTCTTGCCTTCGGACTCCACTCGGAGTTTGGCCGGGAATAGCATGGAGTATTTGATATTTTTATCACGGAGGGCGTTCTTTCCTGCTGTGAAGCTACGTCTTTGTGCTTGCACCTTGACCGTGTAGTCCCGAAAGAATGTGATGTTGGCATTATCTATTTTCAGTGGAGGTCCGGTTCTGGCGGTTTGTAGGATCACATCTCTATCCCGAAAGTTGAATACTTTAGCAATCAGCGGACGCGGAGGAGCTCCGGGTTTAGGGCGCCCGCCGGGAACCCTATGGGCTCGCTCGATGGAGAAATAATTTGAGAGACGTTTGGGTTGGAGTTTATTGAGGATGAGGTCCTCAACGAAGAGGTCAGTTGCTGGTCCCTCCATTCGTTCGGGTACTCCGAGGATGCGGATGTTATTCCGTCTGGCCCTCCCTTCATAATCGTCGAGGAGCTCCTCCATCCTTTTCTGTTGATGTTGTAGTTGCGTGACCTGATCTTGAAGGACGGAGGTATCCGTCACCAGAGTTGCAGTGGTGGTCTCAACTTCTCGAACTCGAGAGTCCATCTTCCTTAAATCTGCTCTCAGAAGTGTCACCTCTATGTTCACGGAATCTATGCGCGATTCCAGGGATGTTCGCACCCCTGCTATGGCTTCCATGACATCCTCTAGGGTAAGAGATTTAGCCTGGGAGCGAGGTTGGGATGTTTTAGGGTCATCTCCAGGAGCCATGTTGGTTTCCTCACCTTTCTTCATCCAGGCAAACTTGTCCAGTTGTTTTTGAACCTGTGTTTTGGGGCGGGGCTATTATTTTTGAATTAATATGTTTGTTGCAAACAATTACGACCATCATTATTTTACCCCAGGCAGTGCCTGGAGGTACAGCATACTTCGATATGATCACATCTCCTTCTAAATGCTGTTTTTCTGTCTTTTTGAACACCACATTAGATTGCTTTAATCCAGAATCCTTTTAATGCAGATGGAAATGTCTGCTGTGTTTACTTCTACGTTAATTCTTAATTTTCTAAAATCAGCTTGCATCAAGTTAATTTCCATTTCCATTTGTGACATCTGAGTGCCTAATGAGTTATTACATTGTGACATGGCTGCCAGAAGCTCTGACTTAATCCTCAATCTGCTTGTAAAGAGTTCCCATTTTCACCAGCAATACTTCCATCTGCTCCTCTTTACAGGCCTACTATAATCAGTAGCCTGCCATAACAGGGAGAGAGGCTCATTCGAAAATGGTACTTTATTGATTTAAATGAGATCCTCCCCTCTCTGTCCTTTGAAATAAAGTCTACTGCCCAGCCGCGGCATGCAAAGAGAGAATAACAAAAAATACTTTTATTTCACCAGTGTTATATGTGAAGTGAATGTATGCATTGCGAAATGAAAACGTAAACTATATATGCGTATTCAATACAATTAATCACCTCCTGCCGTCCTACACATATTTTTTAAAGCCTGGCACTACAGCAATTGCAGCTGTCTCAAGAAGCTCGTGTAATCAAACAAAAAATAAACACAACATCCATAGAGGAGAGTTGAGTAGCTCTCTTCATTCATTGGTCATTTACATGATTCTTCTACCCAGTACATTATATAGTATGGAGCGTTGAGTCACCCACCTAAGTCATTGGCTCTTTTGCACTGTCAGTGACATTATTTCGCATGACCATATCTGCTAAAAAGAAGGGCACTTCAGTGCCAAAGCTAGTGGGACATTGTTTTCCCAATTCTGTCCATTCTTTCTCGCTTTTTATAGTAACCCGTTTGTGTTTAAACTCTGTGGTCTATTCTTAAAGAGAAATCTACCTGCAGAGGTCTCAGCATATGTAGATGTTTCCATATGCCATGGCAGAAATCTCCGCCCGGAAACGGTGAATACCGAGCAGTAAAAATTATGAGCCTCTACCCCTTATGCGAGGGGTGCCATTGAAATTCTGACATTGTAGTGAATTTGCAGTTGGATTTTTTCTGTATGCCTTTATGGGGAGTTCCCTCCAAAGGGAGTAGACAGAAAATTAAAATGCTCCCCACTTTGAACCAAAACTCCAATGACACCGAATGAGAGAAACAGTAAGCCCGACACTTCCTGGATTAGCTCTCTTCACCTGTACATTCTCAAATCTATCCATTCATCCTCCCACCCTTCCATACATCCATTTTTTTAACCTTCACCCCATCCTTTCATTATTTCTTCCTTCCTTTCATCCTTCCTTGCACTTGTCAATCCATCATTTCAACAATCTATCCATCCATTCATCCTTTCATCATTCCATCCATTCAATGATCATTCTCTTCACACATCGATTCTCCATCCCTTCACTCTTCCATCCATTTAAGCTAACAGCCTTTCATTCAACCTTCCATCTACCCATTCATTCTTTCACCCTTCCTTCCAAATTTTTGTTAATTGATCTTTTCACCCATCTATCCAAACTTTCATCCTTCCAACCATTTAATCATCCTTGCACCCTTCCATGTTGTTTTCACCCTTCCTTCCTTTCACTTCTCCATTCCTTCTTTTCTTTCATATTTACTTCCTTGTTTCCTTCCTTTTACCATTATTTTCACCTTTCATGCTTTTTTCTTTACCAGTTTCTAGCTACCACAATTTTTTCTTTTCTCAAAAACTATTTTTCCAATCTTATCTCTCTCCCCTTCCCCACGTCCCCACACTCACTTTAGTTTCCTTGTCATTTCTTTCTAGTTGAAATAACATTTTCATAATTTCTTTTTCTCTCTCATTTCCCTAATTTGGCTCTTTTAGCAGATCTTTGCCTGCACTTGTCAGCTCTGCTTTGCTCTTCCACAGATCGTTATATGAACCTTTGTCTGCAGGCCTGAAGAGATAAGAGGCCAGATAAAAAACAAATCAATATTTAGTGTGACCCAGATTGCAAGGCCATCCAGTTCAGTGGCCACTCCTACTTAAGCAGCTAAAGCGAGGGGTGTGGGGGTGAGGGGGTTCCCTACGCCACTGTTCCCTCCATCTCCGTGGCAGAAATGTCTGCAACTAGCCTGGAGAACTCTGAATGGAACGGAGTAGGGAAACACCATAGTACACAATATCAAAACCACAAACGCCAGACACACAATAACACACCAAACATATAAATTAAGTACACACCCTACTCTCTGCCCACTCAACTTGGACTGTATACCTGACAGGATATCACACAGCACCTAAAAATTCCAATATGTTGGCAGATCCACTCTAGAGGAACAGGAACATCACTGAGGAGACAGAACTTGTTGATCTTGACTAACCCCATGCGAAGCTCTCATATTGGTTGAGTGGGGAGCAGCACAGACTACAGAGGCATTTTTGTGTGAAAAAGGCCACTTTATTTAAACAGGTGCACATTACGTAAACAACCATTGGCCTTTGCCTTATAAAACTAAAACATCGCTATATAAACATGTCACCTACCACCACTAACCCTCACCACAAGTGTCCCACACCCCACATATCAATCCTACACATATCTAAGTCCTACCCTGCTGCATTTTGTAAAATGACCTTGAAATCCCCTTAACGCTGAATCTGCCTTTAATCACATCTAACTACCTTAACTGTCTACAACATAGCTTTCATTTCCTGCCTTATCCATGTGTGTCCTTAGTGATACCCTTATTCATCCTGATTCACTAAATGACAACAACTTTTCAAAACCAAGGTAAATTATTTGCCGACTGCATGGCACCTGTCTCAGCGACAACAAATAACAGAAACCCCTCCCTTTTGCACCTGTACCAACAAACCAACCCCAGACTGGGAAAAGAAACCCTAGGAACCCAACTAAAATTAGGGAGGGAAAAACCTTTACTCCTGCGCCACCAACCACTGTGTCACCCGCTCCTAAACGGGTGAGGGAAACTAAAATGGCGGCAATATATACCTTTGGCTACCATATATGTGGTAGCCCAAAAATAGCCCAACAGTTGTCTTGGCTGTTCCAACTCCCCCAATATCCCGGGGAGACACCTCCCAAGGTCAACTGCCCCCCATCCAAAAACCCAATTTCATTAGCGTAAATTACAGGAAATAAACAGAAAATGATGTAAGACTAGGTGCTATTACATGTAATGTGGTTTCAGCACCTTGAGCATAAAAATTACAAGGAAGATCCACACTAAAACCTGCCTTCAATAGACTACGTATAAGATCATGCAGACAGGCAGTTAAGGCTTGCTTTGACGGAGAGGACATCCGGCTGGCCTGCTGTCTATTTCGCTTCATGGATGTGGTGGGAAAAAAACTAAAGGCGGCGGAGAAGCAATACAACATCATTACAAAGGACAGTAATCTATAACCTTTTGAGAACTTTTAAAGGACCATAGTAACCTCACTAATAATGCACTGCTCTACAAAAAAACTATTAGAAGGATACACACATTTTAATAGCGTTTTTTAACTGGAAAAGTATTAACTGATTGTTTTAGCATTTTTTAAACTGATGGTCACAAGTGCACATTCCTCTTCCCCACAATAATTTTGACTCGAAACAATCTATGTTCAAGGGAAGAATAATGCTACCAGAGCCTGTGCCCACAGGTACACAGAACTGCTATAAGACCCCTGAACTGCTATAAGACCCCTGATCTGATAGGCCTGGAGAGAAGAAAATTAATAGATGACCTCAGTTTCTTATGTGAATGAGATAATAACGTGACAACATTGTCTGTTTTAACTAGTTATATATATTTTTTTTCTTTTATCTTCAATGATTGTTCTTTTATGCAATGGTTTTTATTAACTAAGCATATAATAAACTTCCTATTACTATTACTATTACAAGGGGGCACATTTTGCACTCAAAAAAATAGCCAAAGCAGCATGACCATGAGATACATGCAAACAGAAACTTTGATATGGGTAAGGCAAATGCGGGAGAATAATGGAAATAGGGCGCACAGAAAACACGGTCTCCAAGTCTGTTCAATTACAGAATTAGTCAAAGCAGTGCTCAAAGAGTGGGGATGTCAGCCTGCATCCCTAGTTTAAACAATAATGAAACAATAGCTCTGAGCACATGCAGATATTCAAAGAAATTCATCCGACAGTCGTCAATGTGTTTGTCTGTTCTTTAATCAGTCAGCAATTCTTACACCAGCCAACACATGTTTCGTCTTTGGGTACAATCACCCACGACTTCCTCAGGGCTTCACGGTCGGTAAAAATACTCCAATCTGTGTAAAATTACATATCACTGCAAATAGGCCATACAAGTGTTGATGTGTGCATTCACTGCAAAATAACGCCTCTCGAGTGTGAGCCGACGGCTTCCTATCTTAAGTCCAGCCTGTAGGTAAAGCTTGTGTAAGAAGTGCTGACCGATTAAAGAAAAGACAAGCACATTGACGACTGCCGGATGAATTTCTTTGAACATGTGCATGTGCTCAGAGCTATTGTTTCATTTTTGATATGGGTAAGGCACTCCAGACAGCAGTCTGCTCCTGCCTGCATGTACCCTAGAGTTTTTCTGCCTATCCCAGACCAGACTGCCCTATCCTCCCACGGGTCCTGCTTCATTTTCACTATTTATCTACTCTCCCTGTGTTTTTATTTTTATTTTTCCCTGCCTATCTGCATTTTGTTTTTGATCATCCCCACACCCTGCACCCTCAGTCATGCCAAAGGCAAGCGGTGGGTCCTCAGACACCCGGTTCTAATGTCTCCAGTAGGGCATGACCTTGTGGAATGTTTGTTTCAGAGGAGGAGGTGGCAGCAAGGCCTTCAATTTCCTGTTGCCAACGTCAGGTCATGTGTCGCAGGCCTGACGTCTTGGATCACAAACAGGACCTGTTCAGCACTGATTTGGCAGCACTAACTAGTACGTGATTTTTATTTTTTTTATTTTATGCTTAGCACTTCCCTGGAGGCATTACATCACATGTAATCACTCAATCAATCAATCAGGGGTTTTCTATAGCACAAGTACTCACATGTGACGGTCTCAAGGTGCTGGGGGGAGGGGTGGCAGGGGGACTGCTTATCCTTCTGGGTTCAGTCGGAGAGCCGGGTCTTGATATACTTCTTAAATTGGGTCATTGACAGGGATTCCCTGAAGTGGAGGGGAAGGATGTTCCAGGTCTTGGCGGCGAGGTAGGATCCAGTTCTTGTCTTGTGGATCTGAGGGCGGTGTCTGGCGGGAACGTGGAATGCGAGGCGGTGGTTCAGGTATGCTAGTCCAGCGCCACAGAGGGCTTTGTAGGCGTGAGTGAGGAGCTTGAAGGTGATTCTTTTGTTGACTGGGAGCCAGCGAAGTTCACAAAGGTGTTCCGTAGTAATATGGCTTTGGCAGGGGATGTTGAGGACCAGTCTTGCTATGGCGTTTTGAATGTTCTGTAGTTTCCTATAAGTTTAAGTGATGTAAATAAATAGTATGTATAAACACAATTATTTATACATTAAATAAGGTCTAGCACTGTTGAAAATACAGATATTCTTTTTACAGTGCTAAACCTTACTTAATGTCTTAATTATGTTAACATGCAAATGCCCCTTTTATCTGTACATACATTAGTTTATTTAAATTCAGACATATTACACATTAGGATTTCTTTAGACTTTAGGATGAAGAGAGCCTGTTGTCCAGAAAGGCTAGTGGGGCATTGCAGGTAGACTGTCAGGAAGACTGAAAAGTGGCCGTCAAGTCATATTGCCCAGTATTGAGATTTTTAAAAATCTGTTCAACGATAAGTGGATGTTGTAGCGTAATGTTATGTTGATTTGTAGAGCACAGTAATCACCCATGAGTGTAACACCAAGTGTGTCAGCAGTAGGGATTGTGGTGGCCAAATATGCTTAGGCTTCACTTGATGAGCAGAAAGTGAACAGGACAGAAGGAAGATCTCATTCTGAGGGTTAGAAGTGCTCCTCTATGGCTCTTCTGTTCCTACACAGTCTGTTTCTCTGTGAGGAGCAGTGCAAGCTTTGCGACTTAGCAGATACCTTTTGTATGACAATAACAAAAATGTATGGAAGTAGTGAAGGAGCAAAATCATTTGTAAGCATAATTATTAGTAACTATTTTTAAAATGGCATTTAAAGGAGGGAATACGACTGATAGCTGAGGCATGAAACTTGTTTGCCTGGAAATTATTAGATGTTATCTATTACTAATAGATAGTAACTCTAACCAGTGCCTTCTTTTTTTTTCCTCCTTTTAGGACCACCAAAGAAGAGGAGAACCAGGAATAATAAGTCCTCTTCCAGAGCTGAACCAGGAATAATAAGTCCTCCTCCAGAGCTGAGGGGATTCCACCACTACCACCACACTGGAAGGCATTCCCCCGGTGCTGGTAAATCATGTTTATTTATTCACTCTTCTTTGATTTACCTATTAACTCAAAAAGCAGCACAACCTTCTGTAGTTTCCTTTATTGTTTATTTCCCAACTTTTTCCTACCTTCCCGTTTTTCTATTTTTGTGACCCTGCATGCTTCCTTGTTTTTCCTTTTACATTTCCTTTTATTTTCCTGTCTACTTTGTTATTCCCTTTCAACCCCCTTTCTTCTTACTGTGGCAGAAGCCTTTCCCATACACCTCTAACTTTCTCCTCACCATTCCCTTTATCTTTCTTCGAAAATTGTTTTCCTGAGCCATTTCCCTATCATTAAAAGTGTATAGCATTTCATTTTTGACATTTGATTTTTAAAATGTAAAAGTAAACATTTTAAAGTATAAATTTGGCTAACAATAATTTCAGATTACTTGGGTGGTCTTTATTTACTTGTGCAAAAACTACTGTTGGATATTAATATAATTGAATAAGTGCCTTTTGTTTTTTTTCCTTCTGGCTGCCAGTGCTGATGCAGACACGAAAGAGGAGGAGGGCCCGGACCAAGAGCAACATCATCCTGAGGAGAGGGAGGGACAGGAGGTGCAAGTGACTACTGGGATGCTTTGTAAGTCAAGTTCCTTTCTCAACGACAACTCCTGAATTTATTAACTCACTGATGATGTTTGCACACAATTGGGTGTTTGTTTTTCATATGGGCCAATTGGCCTTAGGCTCCGTAATGTCCTGATGTTATTGTGATGGAGTTTGGTGGTTGTGGTTGCTTTTCCCTAGCAAAGTCAATGACTACAGAATGGATGGTGGTTGGTGAGGGTTTGGTATTTGTAAAAGATGGTGGTTATATAGGAACAGGGGTTGTATGTCGTTACAACGCATTCCGTTGCAACGCATGCCTTTACCACGCATGCGTTACAACGGAATGCTATTTCCACGCATTACCTTTACCACGAATATTCCTTTACCACGCATACCTTTACAACGATTTTCGTTGTAAATTTATGCATGGTAAGGGCATACTCTTGGTAAAGGTTATACCTCCCCTGTACCCTTACGTGACCCCCCAGCCCCCAATCCTTCTTATAATTACCCCTGCCCTGAACCCTCAATCCTTATATATATTTTTTTTTAAACTAAAATTCCCCTTACCTCTTCACGTCGTCTCCTCTCCTTCATCTTCCTCGGTGACGTCGTACGTCATAAAGAGGAAGCGGAAGTTTCTTTCCGTTTCCTCTCAAACTACGCTGATTGCCTCCACTTCGCGACGTGACATCAGGTTTGTTTTTTTGGGGGGGGGAGACCCCCCCAAGCCCCCTTTTTTTTCCCACGCTTTATTTTTTATTTTTGGGGGGAGACCCCCCAAGCCCCCTTTTTCTAATTTTAAGCCTTTACCACACATGCCTTTACTACGTATCTCGTAGTAACGGTATGCGTGGTAAAGGCTTTCGTGGTAACCACGCATGCGTTGTAATGCATGTGTGGTTAAGGTTTGCGTGGAAACAGTCGCGTTGTAGTGGCCGTTTCCAGGAACAGGTAGAATAGAAGTGATCAGCACTTCTTCTGTGCCACTCTCAACACAAATAATCACTGGTTCATCTTACTCACTGCCAGGTAGACTTTCTGGAACCTTCCATTCCCCTTGTCTCCCACGGCGGGACTCAGGGATTCACCCCATGTCACCTTCCTCTAAAGGGAGCTTGAAAGACACTGGAGTCAGCCTTCTTTTTCTTGCAAGAGAAGACGGTCAATGTATATGGTGGAAGAACATTCACAGCATCCTGCTGTGCACATGCTCAACTTCATGCTCTGCTCCTACTTCTGGAAGAACAGTTATAACAGACTCTTGTTGCAGTTGAATTTTCCACAAACTTTTCACAAAACTTCCCTTTTTTGGTTTAGCTGCTGTGTTTTGGGGTGATCCGTCAAGTAAGGGCCAAAAAAAAGGGGGGTCCCAAAACGCGTTTTCCCCTTGTTATGTCTATGGGGATTTTTCATTTTTTGACCACGACTACAGCCCGAACTGCTGAACGGAATTACACCCAATTTGGTAGAAAGCTAGCTGTTGGTCCAGAAAGTGTGCTTTTTGTGATTTGGTGTAAATCCGTTCAGTAGTTATAGAGATATCTAACTTAAAAAAATATATATATCTGGGGACGCGAGTCCTTGCAGTGGGCTTGCGGATCCTACAAAAATTTGATTGACTGCCAACACTTCAACCAGGAAGTGTTTGAAGCCATCTTGGGACTCGACTTAAAGCCGAGTCCCACAAACAAAGTAAAAAATAAAGAAAAGGGGTGGATTTGCGAATCTGCGGCAAAATAAAAAAGAAAATACATGGACCAAATCCCGGGGGCATGAAGGAGGGGGGGCTCATGGGGCCCCCTTCTTGGGCTTATGCAAAGCCCCGGGGACCGCCACCACCCTGGGGCAGTACAATAAAAATACAGGGGGCCCGCCCAGACCGCCCGCAGCCCCAGCGGCTATCTCAGGGGCACACTGTGTTTTTTAATGACATGCGGGAGAGGCCCTATGGCCTCACCCGCTGCCCTGGGGACTGCTACCTCCTTGGGGCACTCAATAGGAATTCGGGGGGCCCGCCCAGCTCCCTTCAGTCCCAGGGACCGCCACTTCCCCAGGGTTCAAACAAAAAATGAAGGGGTGCCGCCTGGGACCACCGCCTCCCAACGGCTAAAGTTAACATTGGAGGGGGGCCATGCGGCCCTCCTCCTGGAGCTATACATGGCCCTGGAGACTGCCACCTCCCAGGGCCAGCTCCAACAATGTCCCGGGTAGTCCATTTTGCTATGGCACGCTCCCGCCAAGCCATAGCCAACCTGCTCCGCTTTCAGCAAGCGAGAGCAAAAAATGTTCTTGCTTGCTGGAAGCAGGGCAGGGAAACAGACATTGCTTTGAGATCCAGGGAGTTGCATGTTAGCAGCTCCCTGGGTCTCAAATCAATGCCGGCTCCCACAGGAGACGGGGAGTCAATAGGGACAGTGGCTGCCTTCATGGTCACACTGCAGTCCCCAATGAAGTGGCCAGGCCCCGGGGGATGGGGTCCCCAGGCTGAAATCGGCCTTGGGAGGGGTGAGCGCATGGCCCCTCCTCTTTTAAAAAAAAGTATAAATGCCGGCCCCTGAGGGATGGGGTTCCCGGGGCCAAAAATGGCCCGGGAAGGGGGCTCTCGGCTGCCCTCCCTTTAAAGAAAACCTTTTTTTTTTTTTTTAAAGAAGAGGCTGGGCCCAAAAAGATGGGGTCCCAGGGGCCAAAAATGGCCCAGAGAAGGAGGGCCACATAGCCCTTCCTTCCTTTATTTAAAAAAAAGAAAATAATAAAAGAAAGAAAGGCCGGGCCCCAGGGAATGGGATCCCCGGGGCTGAAATCTGCCCTGGAGGCGGGCCGTGCAGCCCCCTCCCTATTTTTTTATAAAACAATAATTTAAAAAAGTTGAAGGCGCTGGGGATGGAGCCTCAGGGGCTGAAATCGGCCCGGAAGGAGGGACGTGCGGCTCCCTCCCTTTCTTTTTTTATAAAAAATTATTTTAAAAAGTGAAAGGCCCCGGGGGGATGGGGACCCTGGGGCCCAAAACAGTCTAGGGAAGGGGGGCCACGAGGCCCCCCTTCCTAAAAAATAGAAAGAACAAAAAAAAAACGGCAACTCGGCAGAGGCCCCTCCCCCTTTCTCTACCACTCTGCAAACGTGCCTCCTGGCACGCTGCTGGTTGGGGGATGAGGTCCACTTGGCTGCTGAGGGCCCTTAGGGTCCAACAAGGCCTCTTGTTATGGCATTTGAAATGTCATGAGTGATGTCACTGACCATGTCATGAGTGATGTAATATGTGAGGTCATAAGCAGTGTATTGCGGGGCGCAAGTTATAGTTAGCTCAGCTAACTATAACTGCTGAATTTCACTGGTTTTGTACTAGTGAAACCTGAGCCTAACTATAATGTCCCTGTAACCTTTGTTTTTTGTGAATATATGTATTTATGTGTGTGTATATATATATATATATATATATATATATATATATGTGTGTGTGTGTGTGTGTGTGTGTGTATATATATATATTCACTAAGAAACAAAAGGTTAAAGTGACGTCATAGTGAGGTGAAAATGGATTGTGAATTAATTGGTCTGGGGATGTGACAGATTTTGTGAAATAAAATTGACCTGATGCACATGTGATAATGCGACGCTGACAGAAGATCAAAGTATTAAGAGAAAAATATATATTTTCACGGTCAGTATATTTATCATCCTACATGCAAACGTGACAGAGACCAAAAAAGTAAATTAATTTAGGAATCCAAGGCGTAGGCCAAGGGGATCAAAATAACTTAATAGCTACTGTATATCTGGGGACCGTACATATCGAGAGAATGCAGACAAATGACTGGTTCGGGCAATCGAATTATATGTGTTTCTTTTGTTTTATTTCAATCAAAACAAACAAAACATGCCAGAAGTATGCTTTAATATTATGTTGTACAAAAGTCATAGCTCGAACCTCAGCCCTCTGAATTTGACATTGCCCCATACCTGCTCTTTATACTGAAATAGTTTACTTGCCTCTTCTATTTTCCTCTCCTCTTTCCCATGGCCAAGAACACATTTATATACAAATAACTGTACAAATACCACTGCCCTGTGATTATGCCATTCCAAATTTGAATCACGAAGGATTAATTTACCAGTCACAATGCAAATGCACAGAACTGAGACACTGTAATTTAAGGTTGTGCTCCATCAAACGGGCACAATCGACTGTTGATGGATGACCGGCATAGCAGAAAAAATATAATTTGCATTTCTTTTGCATAACCTATATTTCCAAGATGAAAACCTGAAGGTTCTCTTTGACGTGTGGTGGTATGTGCACATCATGCATAAAGTGCAGGGCTGTTATTCACACACTCTGCGCCTGGTTCCAATCAGAGTTTATGGTGCCGCGCATCAGCATGCGGTTGCAATGCAGGCCTCTCGATGGAACGTACAGTTTAATGAGAAATCAATTCCATTATGGAATATCGCCTTACTGGCTTTTCATCTCCAAAAGCACAAATGGGCAAAATCTGCAAATGATTACATTTAACTGCTGCGGTCAGATACAGAAGTAGTCTTATAGCGACGCAATAAATGTCTAGGAAAAAAATAAGTACAAGTAAGCAGCATGTCACGTTCCAGCAGCAATTTACAGCAGGTTGGGCGTCTGGCTCGCAGGGATAGACATTTAATTGCTAATTTCACATTTTCAGGGGCCTTGCAGTAGATATTGAATGTCTATATGGAAAACAAAAGAACTGATGAAAATGTGCTTATGCCGTTCTACACCCATGATGATGGGGTGGTTTTATGGACAATAGCACGATGCTGCTGATGAGACTAGTCAGAGGACACTGAACGGTTTCTGTTTGCACGTGGAATGAGCCATTCCTGTGTGGTGTATGGACTTTGGGGCCTAGACATACATAGCGTACACATAGAGACACTGTCTAGTAGTCACCAGAGGAAAGACATACATCTGGCTATGATAAAAGATGACATGTATGCTATATATTTATTTTCGCTGCAATTAGGACAGGTAACTTCTGATGATTAATCCCGTCTGGAGGTTGATAATTTGAAGCGCGTTTGGTCTGATGCTCGTGATGTCGGCCCCATGTGCTTGAGATATGTTGTGCTGCCCCGCAGGAGCACAGCCGAGGCTCTGTTGAGGGCCTTTCTTTAAAGTGCATTGCTGGGCCATGTGGCACTGCTTACATTAACTGTAATACAAAGCTCAGTTCCACCGTCTCCACAGGTAAACACTCCTTGACATGAAATAAAACATGTCAGATTTGAGGCTGCAGGACAATGTCGGTCAGTTTACACAGCGATGAATTTCAATGACGCTTTGGGTAAGACGGGAAGTGTGATGGTCATTTCTTATGCAAAATGTTGCTTTTCAATTTAATAATCGTACCAAACAGCGAGCACATGATTAAAGGAGCATAGGGAACATGGTTTTGAGAAGGGAAAATTAGTATAGCCTGCATTTAATCCCACAACACTTACAAAGGTAACATTAGACATTTGAGTAAAATAAAAAGTGGGCATGCAGCCTCAGATAACATGGTTCTTTCAGCCTACAACGAATTTCAAATGTCCAGATCACCCACCGGTAATCTCCTTATTAGTATTCTGTGGTAGGCAGCTGCTCCGCCCTGACAGCCTCTCCCATAGTACAAGAACTGCATATTTTTATATCCCTCCCGACACAGCCTAAAATGGGCCACCTTTCCCATAATTCCTCCTGCTTATCATGCCCAAGCCGCAAGTCAAGCTCTAGGCCAGAAGGATAGAGGGCGGGAATGAAAGGATTGAGACGAGAAAGAAGGAATCGGAGTAAATGGCTTTACTGGTAAGTAATCTGGACATTACCTCCTCATCCTTCTTCCTCGTCCTGTAATTATGAGGACACACCAAAGGCTTTACCATCAGCTTCAAAACTGCACAAGTTCAATAAAGGAGATCAATACATCATAATAGGATGCAACACCCAGCACTCTTTAATCTCAGTATTTTATGTTGAATCCAATTTAGAGCAATAATGATAAGCACTTATGTGAAGTGAAAATTCATTCCATGACCCTAAATTCAAACAATAATGATTTACAAAACTGAAAGGAAAACGCAAGGTGCCTGCTACACAAATGTCATTGATAAGATTACAAGTGTCATTGATAGAGACACCATGCACTTGTGCAGTTGAAGCCACTATTCCTCTATTGAATTGTCCTTGGGTAGGCTCAGGTAGATCACCAACAGTGCTATCTTAAGCCAAGGAGATAGGGGACTTGATCCAGGACTGAAAGATCCAGCAGAAGGATGTAACCCTTGACTTTCTTGTAATGCCTCTTCCTCCAGAGATTCAAAGTTCGGATAAAAGACTGGAAATACCAATCCTTAATCTCTGTGGAAGTGTTAGAGCCACCTTAGGAACAAATGCAGCCCCTGCTTCAAAGTGATATAATAATGAAGGATTTTTAGATAAGGACCTCAATCACTCAGAAACTCAGTTCCCCAGGATGTTTAACCATCGTAATTCCTTCTTGGAAAAGGTTTGAAAGACAAACTTTTCAAGGGAATTTCCAGCAAAAGCTCAAATGGAGCAGATTGCAATAGAGAAAGCGAAACAGACAAATACCAAAGAGGAGCACCCTTTCTATTAGGTGGACAAGCAAACAAGAATCATTTAAGAAATATGGCCCACCAGAGACTCAGTAGGCTGCAAGCCACACAAAGGTTTTATAAAACCGGCTGCAGTCCACTGAACCCTATGAGTAGCATAAGACAATCACAACTCAAACCCATTTTTAGTAATTGTATGATCAACACTGGAAGAGATTCTCACAGAACAGATTTGTCAGAACACCATTTATGAAAGTAGGTGTGCTGATGGTCATAGTCCTTCCTGTTAGAAAATAATCTAGAAGATAGAAAATAAACACCAAGTTCGTCTAAAATCCCAAGTCTTGTGAGATCCCTGTTCTTAACCATCAAGCTGCAAGGTACATTCTCTGGAGGAGAACAACAGCAGTGGGGAGCAGAAAGAAGATGGGGACATTGGAAGAATCCATTCTGGTTCGGTCAACATTTAGTGAAGAACTAACCATGGCTTTGGAGGTCAAGAACGAACCACCAATACCATTATTTGACTCTGTTTGATCAGCTGGGAAAACAGTCTGAGAACATTCTTGGAGCAATACCTCAAAAGGAGAGTGTTGTGAGCATCTGTAAACAGATCTCTTACAGGGCTGCCAAACCAGACACACACTTGAAGAAATATATTCTGAAAGCAACACAGATTCTGAGATGAGACACTTGATGGGATAAATCTGCATGAATGTTGCCTCTTCACCATATTTGAACTGCTCTCAGGGATAGGACATTTTCTTTTGTCCAAAATCCTATCTGGAAGGCACTACTGCTAGATCACTACTACTGGTACCTCCCTGACAATTTACATACACGCTTGTCATAGTGTTGTCTGTCATCAAAAAAATCTACTTTGGCCATGACAGAAGTTTTGTTAGACTGAAGGGCTTGGAGGACAGCAGTCAATTCCTTCCCGTAGGAGAACTGCTCCATGTTCTTGTTCTCTCACCTTGTATTGACAGAGCCCTTTTCTTTGTTCTGGACCCTATAATTTTACCTAACTCAAAGTATCTTTGGTCAACACCACTGGAGTAGGTGACAGGAGGGGAGCCCCTTTTGCAGGTGGGATGGAGTCAGCCACTAATGCAACCCCCGAGAAATGTCTTTCAGATGTGGAAATTGCCCTTGTATAGCCATGAGGAAGGATCCCATCAACTGAGAATGCATCTGGATACTGGATTCAGATGCAATCGTGCCCAACGAATGAGAAACACTGTGGATGCCTATTATACAGAAAGACTAGAACAACAGAGCTTAGGTACCCTCCCAAGAACCCCCAAATTTTTCCTTGCTCCAGGGAAAAGCTTTTTTTCACAATATCTCCTTCTATCTGCATCCATTTCATAGCTGAGGCCATCTGCCTGGACTGAAAAGATGAAATGAGCATGGATGAGACAGGCATGATCCACAGATAGTGATACCAGACCCGCATCTGGCTGAAATCAGTCTCCAATGAACTGAAGATCCTATACAGGGGAGAATGGGGAATAGGCTCTGTTGACCAGGATTCCTAAAGAAATCAAAAGCTGTCAAATTGTTTGATCAAGATTCACTGTTTCCAGTCTGGTTTTCACATTGATCAGCCAGTCATTCAGAAAAGGGTAGAGACTGTTAATCTTGTTATGAATTACTGCTGCGAACATTGGAAGACCATCAGGCAGATTTCAGAATGAAGGAGAGAATCTAAAACTGGAAATGAGCTGACATTACTGCAAACCATAGAAACATTTAATGAGCTGTTTCGATTAGGATATGGAGCTATTTATGTTCTGGATTCCAAAACTCACCTTGCTGGATCAATGCGAGAATGTTCTGCAACATGACCATTTGGAAATAAACTGCCTTTATGTCATGATTTACACCATTCAGGTACATAATGAGTCTGAATCCACCCAAAAAATTTGAAAGCAGGAAGACATGTGAGTAAATTTGGAACCAAGAAGAAATAGAGTAAACGTCTAAAACTTGATCCTCCTGGGGAACTGGTGCAGTGGCTTTCTTGTCCAGTAATGAATGAAACCCTTTCTGAAAGCAAATTGTTTGTCCTTAGAACAAGACCACAGAGTCCTTAAGACACCGGAATTTGGTAGAAGAGAGGAGAATTCAATACTGTAATCCTCTTGGACATTCCTTAAAAACTAAGGAGTCTGAAATTAACCGCTTCCGTGCGTCGGACGGCCCCCGGCCGTCTGACTTCACGGTGGGCGTGTGCGGAGGATGGCCGGGGGCCATCCGAACCACGCACGCGTGGAATTCTTCAGCACAGCAGGAGAATTCTGGCCGCAGCGAAGCGGTTAAATCTTGGCATTGCTGAAGGAACCTTTGGATTTTTTGTCCTTGTGGGACAGAATCATGAAAGATGAAATAGCCAGTAATAAGGAACAAGTGTAGCTGCTGGATTGTAAGCAGCTTTAGATGGTTGACCCAAGTTCTTCCCATGATACCAGTTAGCTCCAACATGGGAAAGTATAGCAGCAGAACATTGGCAATGTCAATACTGAACTCTTTTAGATGTTCTTTTAACTTCTGTAATGAGTAACACATGTTTACAGTTTTTGAAGGATTTGCGTACCATGTCATCCAACTGAGAACGAAGGAAATTACAACCTAAAAAGGATAAATGAAGCACTGATAATTTTTGTAGACCTTCTAACGTCCAGTTTCAGGTGTAAAAGGATGCATCCAGCGGGAAAAGAGCTTTCAACTCCTTCTTTGCAATGAGATCAAAAAAATCGTCCCCTGCTATAATTGCCTTACACAAAGACTAAAAATCATGCACTGAACTCTCGGATGCATGAGAGGAATATGTAGATGCCCTCATGGCCAGATTAGGACCAGAGTGTAGTTTACAAAGGGAATCATCCACCTTCTTGTCCACTGAATCTGACTGTGAAGTATCACCTGAAAGCATTGTGAAACAAACTGCTAGATTAGCAAGCATGAAGTTGATAAAAACATAACTGGAAGGTCTGGATCATCTACAGTATATATTCTGGAATGGAAGTTTGGAAAGGTTGTCTTCTCCATATCCTTCCATTCATTCAGAATAGTTACTTTTACCAATGGGATAACTGGAACAGTTTTCCAAAATTGAGGCAAGAGGATGGAAGTAGATTAAGGCTATACTAATTCTCCCACTGGCATTTCCAGGTTCCTTTTAATATGGTTCAGAATCAGCAACAGTTGTTCTTCAATCACCAACTGTCCTCTGAGATCAGGAAGAACATGTATTACTGTCACTCCCACAGTTGAAAATGACCATCCTGTGAATGGTATTCCCTCCGGATATTTGCCTTATTTTATTTAAGCTATTTTTATTACCAAATAGGACTGCTAATCTGTGGTGAAGTGCTTGTGCTTTCTTATTTTAAACATGGCATACACCTCATTGGAAAATGTAATTTACTTATAAGTCTCTAGTATATGGTATTTCCTGTACTGAGGACCTGCAAATTGAATGTTTCTAGTGGGCTGCAGTACTCATTGTGCAAGCCTCTAAAGTAGAACTGTAAAGCATGTCTCTATGCTGGCCAATGCAGCCTAACTGTGCAGTTTTAAACTACCATTTTGACATGACAAAAAACAACTTTTGTCTGGCCTAAAACTTCCTTTTTATTACTTATAACTCACCCTTCAATTAGGCCTTCAAAGCCCACAGGGCAAAATGCATGTTATTTAAAAGTAGGAAATGCATATTTAATGGTTCAGATGTTCTGGCAGTGAAAAACCTCCAAAGTTGTTTTTCACTGTGGCAAGGCTGGCTCCCCCACTGGTTTACACTATTACATTTATTGATTGCTAATTTCAGTTTCGGAATAGCTACAGAAATAGTTCAAGGACTCATTTTAATAGTCATTTAAAATCCAACTTAATGATCAAGTTGGATAGCATATTAGTATTTTGGATATCATACTTTTCGAAAGTGCGCAAAGGCCTCTGGGTGTGGGGAGAGGGCCACCTCTCTCGATAGGATGGCCAGGAGGATTGCCCAGCCCCTTCCTGTGCTTCAAAGGACGTCAACCTTGTCATTGGCAGATTCACCTCACACCTAGGCCTGTCTCCCTTTGTCTCTTAAGTCAGGCTGGCTCCAAATCCAGTGCGAAGGGAGTAACTGACCAGATCTGGATTGGGGGTGGACAAAGGATTGACCTCCACTCACAGGCTGGCGCTGGGCATAAATGATTACCCCACAGACCTAACCTCAGAAAACTCCTGGACCTGTGAGGAATCAAAAGAAGGGCTGCCCTGCTGTCTGAAGAGCATTAGAAGGTAGACTGGACTTGCTTGCCTTAAACATAGGACCCTAGAAGTCAGCCAACTGACTCAAAGGGGCAAGTGGCTGAACTCCTGTTTGAGAAACAGAAACACATCAAGCTTCCAGAGGCTGCCCTCCCAGCAACTGACCAGCTGATAAGTTCCAACTGGACCAGCCTTGGATCCTGCTGCTGGCCTCTGTTTGAGTGATCCCTAACCTCCAAGTGGTGCCCCCCAGGTCCATGACCCTTGGGCTAGAGTGTTCTCCTCATGTCCCCAAACTGCAAGAAGCGGGACTAAATATCTGTATGCCAACATTCTGCCTTGAGAACCTATGGACTGAGGTTGCTGTCAAAGATGCAGCCGTCAACGTTGAATCACCGGTCGGCCTTCAATTGCTGGTTTGCCCTGCTGATGAAGATCTGACTTCCAGAAAAGTTTCTAAGTCTGAATGTAGAGGGCTTCATCGGGGCCAGTACGAGCAGTATCCGGTAGATGTTGAGGCCTTGTGGGGCACGAACCACAGAATTTGCCTGCTTAGAACTTTCCCACCCAGGTCCTCGACCACACTGGGACCCACTGTGGATCCAGCTTGCAGCTTGCTCCGCCAACAACTCTTCGATGACCCTGTTTTCTCCATAAAAGTTTCTAAGTCAGAAGGTAAACTTTCCATTAGGATGAACATGGTCCTTGTATCCCCCATGCGATCCATTGCGGTCAGCCTTAACTTTTGACTTTGACAAGTTCCAGGGTGACCACATACCAGTGGCTAGCACTTTGTGCTTTTTGTCACTATTTTTAATTGAAACTTTAAAATATCATATCTCTTGTTCTACTTATTGAATTTCTGCCATTTTTGTGTCATTTTAGTAATTGAAATATTCTACATTTTCCTACATTGGTTTGGGAGTTTTCTTGAGTTGTATTTTCACTTTGTAACTGTTTGAGTGCTCCATAAATTTAGACATTGCCTCTAAGTTAAGCCTGACTGCTGTGTCAAGCTACCAAAGGACCAAGCACAGGTTTATTTAGTCACTTCAGTGGTTCACCCTGACAAGGATTGTGAATGCTATTTGAAATGGGTTCTCACCTCCCTCTAACTAATACTCCAATCTCTTACACTTATTAACTGGAAATCCACATAAAGAGGGCGATGAAATAGGTGAAGCCAACAAATCTTCCCCCCCTTTCTCTTTTGCTAAGAACCTTATGGTGACCTTCAGACAGCCCCAAATTCATCTGAATAGAAGTATCTTCAGGCAAAGGAGTCTGAACTGCAAGAGAAGTCTCACTGTTTAGTTTAAGAGAATGTGTTCCATCCATCAAAATGTTTAGGCCAGACAGTGAGAATGAAACATACCAAACAACACACCCCAGAGACTAGCGACTTATATGAGTGCAGGTCAGTTTATAAGTGAGCCCACGCTCCCTGATTGCATCCATGATCTAGTGTTACCCAGAAGAACATTTTCACTCCCAGGGAACGTTACTCTTCAGCCACCATTCAACTTGCCAGTACTCCTCCCAGTAGAGAATTGGGAAAAATCAATTTTCCTTCTACTCCGCCTTCAGCCGCCCATCCTGCCAGGAACCAGAGACAGACTGCAGGAAAGTGCCAGTGAATCTCTCGACCACATTCTGCCCTGCTACCAGAGCCATGGAATCAAGAAATTAAACAGTAAGAAAATGCACTGTGTAGGTCTTCACAAGCAGACAGAACAAAATGTAAGGAAAATCATGTGCAGGGTGGTTCCTTATGGGCTCTGGCAGGAAGATTGAATAAATGTGTAGGTTTTGTACTATGGAATTGACTGTCAGTGAGGTGGGCCTCCTCATAATTAAAGGACGTGAGTCAGGGCAATTGGATGAGGTGGAATCAATCAAGCAATCAATCAATCAATCAATAATCTTTATTCGATCACTTGCAAAGTAGATCATAAAAAAGACAAAATAATCTCATGAATTCATAAATAGTTAAAGCACACATAAAAGATTGAAAAAACATTCAGGAGCAATAAAAACATAAATCAAAAGTGACTATCTAGAAATATATATACAAGTTGTTAAAACAACATTGGATTATACCCCAGTGCATATTTACAAAAAGAACCTACTGCTTTACATATAGCTGGGCATTCTAATTGCTGCGAGTATACCAATGCCACTCTGCCCTTGCTAAAATTGCATTTCCGTAGCACGGGCAATAAATAGCATTTAGTAAAAGGGAGGTAAATTTTGTAGTAAAGGCAAAATGTAGTAGGGTCTGGGGAGATATCTTGTAGCATGGGCATGTGCAAATATCAGAAGAAGCAAATTGACCTTGTGGGAAACAGAGTAGCAACCTAATTGAGCTTAACAACATAAGCCCCCAAAAGTCCCAGACCAGACTTAAGGAAGTTGCCACCCCCAGCGTGGTTTGTAAGAGACAATAATCTGTAACCCAAGGCTTCAATAATTCTCTCCCCTCTCTCTGGGCACCTCTAAGGGAGAGAAAACACTCCCCAATCCACCCTCTGCCCATTTTGCAAATATCTGATGGTTTCTTATAAATTGTAGGGCAACCTAGGGCAACAGTTGTCTCCCTAATACATATATTTAAGCCAGGGTATCTTATTCCCATGAGAACAGGATAGGCAGTCCAAACCAAGTTCCCTGTTCAAACTAGCCTCCTCATTGTACCAAATTGAGCACCACAGCATTAGGGAGCAAAGTTAATCTGATCCTCAATATACTCCAGGCCCAGTTCCTGATGAGTAGCAAAATGGGATGTTGATAAAGGAACCCCCAGTAGATGGCAACACACTCTATTTTCCTCAAGTTTGGACATCCCTCTAGCCCCATACACCTGCTCCATAGGACAATATAGGTAGACACTTCCTTCTATAGATTTCAAGTAAGGGGTGTATATGTTTGTTTCCTATGAAGGAGGCAAGAGAAAAAATATAACCAACCGCAAGCAAAAAGTGATTTTTACTGACGCTGACACACGGGTTCCACAAGCACGTACTATCATACATTATGCCAAGATAAGGAAACTGGGTCACTTTCTCAATGGTGTTTTGGGGACCACAGACCATAATAATTATTTTTGACTAGTTAGTTTCCAAATCTAGCTGCTTCATGAACACGACAAAAGTGGAAATCAAACCTTCTAGGCTATCAGCCATCCTGGCCCGCAGCACAGCATCATCTGCATATAGGAGTGCGGGACAGATATTTTGTTGACCCGGGGAACATCTAGCCCTGATTTCACTAGAGCGGTTTCCAAACCATTTGTATAGATTAAAAATAGAATGAGTGCCAGCACACTGCCCTGACACCCCACCTCCTTTTAATCGGAAAGGGAGCGGAACAGTCTCCTATGTCCCAATACCTCACAGAAGCAACCAGGTCCAAATGGAGGCGCCGCAAATAGGTCACCAAGTCCTCCTCAAGACGCAAGGAGCATAAAATGCAGTAGAAATGTATTATTTAAACCCTTGATAAATACTGTTCCAGCCATTGCCTATTTTTCATCTGTTGTAGTTGTCTATTCTATTAATGAAATGCAGACCTGTATCTATATTGTTATATGCTGATATATTGTCCTTTTTGTATGATTTTAAACTATGCCTAGAACTTTATGGAAGTATCCCCTTTCTCCAGGTTGACCTGATATTACATTTGGGGAGAGATGAGCTACGGAGAGTGCCACATGCAAGCACTTGTCCGTGAGAGCTGTCCTGAGCATGGCACATGGTGCAGTGTTTCTCTGGGTCCTTCTCACTGCAGCACGTAGATAGATGTAGTAGCAGCAACCCTGGTAGACGTATGGGCAGAATCAGAGGTGCAAAGGATGATTTGGGCACCAGTAGTCTTGGAGTTCTGAACCCATGCAGAAACAAGGTGCAGAGTGTAGCATACTGGTTTGCCAGGTAGGTGCACCAATGGTTACCTCTCTTAGCCTGTATCAATACACTCTGAGGGGAACTAGATGTAGCTAGTGCAGCTTGTCTGGCGAGTATGACAAATGTTTAATATGACTTGCACTGCGCTAAGCTCACTCCTGTGCCCTTAGGGAGGGGTTTTGCTTCTTTTTCTTGCATGGTTTTCAAAGCATAGGTGAGCACAACAGGGATAGTCAGATCTGATTTGATTGTTAATGGTGGTCATTATTGACAATTGTAACTGCAGGAGACTTAAGGTTGTACATCTGTTCATACCGCCACCTGCCTGTATTGGCCAAGAGCTGGAAAGCCTGATCCCATCAAGTTCTTCAAACTGTAAAGCATCTACCGCCCACCCGTACTCTTCATGAGGAAGCTTAATAATGTTCCTTTAAGTTCTACCCCTGTGTTAGACCTAAACCCAAAAATGGTTTGTGTGGGACCTAAGGTGATGTCAGCATTGAAAGCTGTGTTTCTTCCAATATTATTGATGTCAAACTCCCTAAATCCCCTAAGTCCCAAAAATAAATGTACCCTTTGGGGAGAAAGGGAGAACTTGCAAGTGTCTCCTCCTCTATCAAATTAGACAGGGAGTGTCAGAAGTCAGACAAACCAGTCAGATGATCTCTAATATGCAGATAATGATAAAATGGAGCCCTGCTGTTGTTCTACGAAATCCACACACAGGCAGACACAAACAGGGCCGGACTGGCCGTAGCGGGCACCGGGCATTTCCCCGGTGGGCCACCAGGGTGGGGTCCGGTTTTGGGCCCCTAGGGGTCCGTTTTTGTTACAGGGCCGTTTTTGCAGCATAGCTGCAATATCGGCCCCTGTAACAAAATCGGCCGAAACCAGCCCAGGCAAACATCTCCGCTGCACCCCCAAGCACCCAGGGGGCCGACCGAGCACTTTGCCAGGGCCGGATTTGGTTCCCAGTCCTGCCCTGCACACAAACACACACAAGCACACACTTATAAACTGTATAATCATAGAAGTGCAGCAGTAAAAATACAATAAGAACATTAAAAACAAAAGAAGCCTTTCCTTATATGAATAATTATTCATAATTTGAATTGCACTGAAGCACAATGCAGTTAAGGAAAGACCCAACCTTCGAACAGACCTCATTGTCATAAAGAAACTGTAAGAAATGTAAGGCTAGGATGCACCTACTTCATGTTCTTAGTTTTTAAAATATGGATTAAAAACCTTTTGGTGAACAGTTAATAGAATGTGCTATAAAACATAAAATGTAATAATGTCTGTTTAGAAGAATCGTCACAACAGCATATGCCAATACTGGCGCTACCGTGGTGGCCTAATGGAAAAGTAAACAAACAATAGGAGGAGTACAACCAGGAGACAACTCAATGTCTCCAAAGTATTGGGAGAAGAGCACAAGAAAGGAGGAGCTACGGCGGGTCTGTAGTTTAGGCGCAATAGCCGGTGACTGATGTTTCGCAATTGCAAAATTGAGCCAGCACCACGACCCCGACTCCCATTAGGCACGCGAAGCAGCGACTTTTAGTTTTTCCTTTTAAACAATCGGATGAAAGGTCTCCTAACTGTGAGTACATGGTTAGGTAAAAGTGATCAAGGGCAGGGTACACCTTAGCGTGTGTATACCGCCCGGGTCACGCACTTCTGGTCCTGACGAAAACCTAGTACTACCAACTACAGGTTGAAACATGTAGACCTTTTGATGCACTTTTTTGCACACTTTTTCACTTAAAGATACCATTTGGTCAATTTAACCAAAAAAGGTGTCTTACCAATAATTTTTAATATTGTCCAGTTGCTCCATAATAAAAAAAATATTTCGTTGAGTTATATCTGCCCAATTTTTAAATCACTTTTTCACTCACTTACACTGAAAATAACCCGCTCCACTGTAATCAGGTGTCGAAGCACACCTGAATGGCATTCGGTCATTCGGGTGGGACCCCGATGATGAAGCATGTCACCAACTAGGTTGGTGAGTGAGGGGTCTTCTTAAGAAAGGACATCTCCTTTCTTGTGCTCTTCTCCCAATACTTTGGAGACATTGAGTTGTCTCCTGGTTGTACTCCTCCTATTGTTTGTTTACTGAATCTAAAGGGGACCAGGAGTATTCCCCTCCACTTTGTAGAAATCCCTTTCTCTCTCGTGTTTTTGTATAGGCCTAATGGAAAACACAGCAGGTTCTGGAGAGTGCCCAACCTGAACCTAAAGAGTAACACCCACTTCCAGTGACTAATGTTATGCAACAGATAGGTTCAGTGGATAACGTGGTTGGTAACCCTATGTATTGGCATATGCTATGCTTACATTTTTTATTTTTTTTATATGGTGCGAACTAGACCCGAAGATATCAGGTATCAGAGCGCTTTACATGAGCACCAATTTCGTTACAGATGGACACACTCATTTTTGTTAGGCACAGGGAGATTAAGTGATTTGCCAGAATCACAGGATGCTGAGCGTCGTTGCCGAGACTCGAACCCAGTTCCCCAGCTTCAAGGTCGGCCACTCTAGCCGTAAGGCTACATCCTCTCCTATACCTTCATGTTCAAGGCATCTGATGTGGAAAAAGGTTCTCCTAGCCCAGAGTTTGTCCTATTTTTAGACAGAAGTAGAATTAAAAGGTTCTCCTAGCCCAGAGTCTGTCATGTTTAGAGATAGAAATAGGATTATCAAAGAAATCCGTTGTTCATAGAATTTTGCAGATCTGTTTAATGTAGGGCCACCACGGATTAGCCAGCCCTTTGACACATTGCAAACAATCCATTATAACATTATGGTTAAAACCAGTGCATTCAATGCTCCAGATGGATGTTCAAGGGGCAAATTTGGCAATGTCCTTGACATATAAGAGGCCCAACTCTCCGTGACACATAGTGGGAGCTACTATGGGACAATGAAGATAAACTCGGAGGAAAATGGCTTTTCTTGTTTAGAAGAGATGAAACAGTGTACCCCCAGACCACGGTGCCATAAGTAGTGACCGGTAGAGATTAGGTTTTTATATATGTTGAAGAATGGCACTCGAGGTTTACTTCCTCAAGAGAGAATCGAATTATTAAGAGCCCAACAGTTTGAGACAATTTACGTCGCTTTAGAGTTGTATTGATGTATCATTGTTGAGTAGACTTGAAAATAATCACTCCTAAATAAGGAAAATTAGCAACCCTTGTGAGTTTGTTCTTATTGTCCCCAATAGCATGCATATTCAAGGTTTTGTTTTACCACAGATCAAGATGTAAAATAATTAATGCACAGATCAAAGTCGATGATAAAACAATGAAAGGCTTCCACCAGGTTTTTCAAGCTTTTGGGTAAACATGATAGCAGCTGAACAGTATCATGTGCATGAAGGAGTGCGGGTGTGGCAATGAAGTTAATCATCAACGCGTCCTGATGCCGCTCTACAAAAAATTGCATTCAATTTGTTTATACACAAAATAAACAAAAGAGGGGCCATAGTACAGCCCTGGCGCACCCCATGTTCCAAACTAAACAAGTTAATACATTCTCCCTTGGGGCCAAACCTGACCAGCAAATTACAAGGAAGGGCTTAAAGAAAATGAACAATGTAATGTATGTTCCTATGCTTAAAAGCAACGGTCATAGTTTAGATCTATTGGCCCGATCAAATGCACTTGAAAGATCCATGAAGGCAAGGTACAGTGGGCAGTGCTTAGCTTTGGCATATTTACTGATAACTAAGTGAAGGTTTAAGCACTGCTCCATTGTAGGTAGACCCTCCCTGAATCCATATTGAAATGTGCTCAGAATGCCATGCTCACTGGCCAAAGACCTAATTCAATTAAAGATTGCTCTACCTAGAACCTTGACAGTAGAGTTAATAAGGAAAATGGGCCGATGCCATCATTGATCTGTGCAATTCCCTTTCTAAATATAGGGACAATGCTGGACTTTGACCAAGAGCTAGGCAGATTGGTGTTACTTAGGTTGTTAAACATTAGTGAGCAGGGAAACCCCAAAGCTGATATTGCATTTAAATAAATCAATTGGTGCACCATCGGGTCTAGGAGCCTTGTTTGAAGGACATCCAATTAATGCATTAACTACTTCCTGAAGTTCTACCTCAAGCTTAAAAGAGGAAGGATGGGATTTATCTAAGAGAAACCCATCATGGTTGCAATAAGTTGATATCGAGTAGATGTTAGAGGAATGTAAAACCCACTGCTCTGCTCAAATCTGAGAGCTAGCATGTGTAATGTGACTATGACTAGTTCTCATAGAGTTAACAGTGTTCCAAAAAAATTTGAGTTAGTTGATTTAGTTGTCAGAATCAGCAATTGTCAGTTGGTTATCTTAATCTCTTTACGCCTATCACTTCATCCAGGTTTTGTGGACAAATCACTTCTCGGCTGCCTTTTAGCAAAGGAGCATGCTGCGTTAGACCATCTCAGAGTGGGGAGTTTCTTTAAATTTTATGTCAAGACTGGAGGCTCCTATTATGCTTTCTTAACTTGCTTACATTTTAATAGCAGCAGTCAGTATAACAATAGACTACAAATCCCAAGTGGCAAAGATAAAAGCTGGCCAATGGGAGAACACAGAATCATCAATACAGTACCCAATCATATGAGGGAAGCATGTATAACATTCCTACTTGACTGCGAACAACCCTCTTTTCTTGCTTCTTGCAGTCAAGATAAGTACTCTAAATTTGTCATTATAATATATTGGTATTGTGTGCTTTGTGGTTTTCTATCTTTTCTTGTTCTTGTGAGTCTTTTGAATGAGTGTTGCTCCGTTTACCCCACACTCTATGTTCTTGTGTGCCAGTGTTTGTCAACGGCTCTCGCGCACGCTGCACTGCTTCCTGCCTTCGTGACGCGCGAGTCCGCCATTGCGAGAACGTTCTTTTGCCTTACCTGACAGACTTCGTTAACGCTCTTTACAGCGGAGTTTTGTCAGTGCCTCCTTGCTTCTCTGACAATTCTTTCTTCAGTGTCTGTCCCTGCTTTCACTGCCCGGCTGCTCTGACGTCCTCCTTCTGGGTCCGACAGCCTTTCTCTGCTTTGGGGTGTGGTTTGTGCCTTTGGAACACCACTTGCCTGTCAAGTGCACGCCCGGGGGTGGAGTTTCAAGCCTTCCTTCCACTCTGTGTAATTTTTAACCCTTTTCCTGCTGTTTAATATTTTGGTAGGCTTTATTTCATTGAAATGGAGATAGATAGCTCTCCTCTTTCTGCTATAGATGATGAGGAAGGGAAGGCATTTAAAAATGATTTTAATGTTTTCATTCATTCCTCTGTGGAGCAGGCAGTTGAGGCCACCATGAAAAATGTTTCAAAGAATATGGGAAATTCTATGTCACAAATAATGTCCAATACTTTAATGGCCCATTCTGCAGGGGATAGCTGAAAGAGAAAATCTGTACCTCTTTCCAATTCTAAAAATAAAGCAACTAATAACGAGATTGTTGCACAGGAGCGCAGTGAGGTTTCCTAACATAAGGTTGAGGACAAAGTTCCTCTCAGGCCTCCTTCTAAGGAGGGAATTTCCAAATCCTTCGCAAATCTAAGTCTAAATACTCCTCAGAGGTACCTCAACAAATTTTGGTTCATAATATCTTGGACACTGATGATGACATGGATGACACAGTTGATATTTCTGTTAATTTTGGTGCTGATGATCCTTCCTCCTCCCATCCTCCGAAAAAAGTGAAGCTTGACTCTTCCAAAACAGTTCTGGATGCTGAAGGTTCCCCTATGTTTGATCCTTCTTCAATTCGCCATCCTTATTCGACAGAGTGGTTTCCAGCCATCCATGTTGGAGAGTGTACATCTCTTCCAGACTTCGTCTTCCTCTGGACAAATCCACCAGAAGCAAATTGAAGTCTGCACCCCCACATCCTTCCTTCCCTCAAATATTACTTCTACTCCCTCTACTGATCAGCCTTTACTAATTTTCTAGTCATAATTCGGCAAAGACCCTCACAAAGGTGTAGATAAAGTGTGGTCTATTTTCCAAGACAAACTATTAGATGTGGTGGGCCCTCTAGCTCGTATATTTGACATGGCGGAATCAACCAGATTGGAAAACATGGACATAGATCCGCAAGAACTTTCTTTATGGATCCAAAGAGTCTTTCGTTTTGTGGGTAATGCCAATTTGGCAATAACACATGAACGTCGCAAAGGTCTCCTCCTGAAACTAGACCTTAAGCTAGCTAACTTGGCTACTCTGGGCCCAGGTATCAAGGCAGACGGCCTTCTTTTTGGTGACTGTTTTATAAAAGACTTGAGTAAATATGTTACTACATTTGGTTCCATTGACAAAGCTCAACAATCATTAAAAAAAGTTTTTTCCCAACGTGTTTTTGCACAGGCCGGTAGAGGCAGGAGCCACTTTACTGGCCCTCCCTATCACAATCAGGGCTCCAGAGGATTATATTGTGCCGACTTCAATTTCCAGGAATATAAACCACAATTTTACCCTCAACGAAGTAGAGGCTTCAGAAGATGTGGTCAGAAAAACTTCAGAATTAATACTCAACAAGGTTTCTCTTCTGGCCCTCCTCCTGTAGGGGGGTCGTCTAAAGTTGTTTCTTTTAAAGTGGCAAACTCTAACCATGGATCCCTGGGTTCTCAGTACCATCCAAGGTTATCTTATAGAATTTAACGCCCCACCTTTCCAAACGGTTTTTCTTCCTCCTCCAATTTTCTCCACCGACATGTTACATTTCATGTTCCTAGAGATTCAATCCCTTTTACAGAAAACAGGCAAGCCACGTCTCTATCCCTAGATCCCTCAGGGTTTCTCAGTTCCATTTTTCTGGTGCAAAATAAAAACAAAAAGATGCGTCCAGTCATCAATCTACGTTTATTCAACCAGTTTGTAGTATATCGCCATTTCAAAATGGAAACCATTATTCACATCAGAGACTCTCTCCGACAACACGACTGGATGGTCAGATTAGACATGCAAGATGCTTATCTATCGAATCCCATCCATCATTCGCACAGAAAATTTCTTCAGTTTAAGTGGATTGGGATAGCTTGCCAGTTTTCTTCTCTTCCTTTCGGTCTGTCTTCCGCACCTTGGTGCTTTACAAAGATAATGAAACCGATAGTAACTTACCTAAGATCTCTTGGCATCAGGCTCGTAATCTACTTAGACGACATCTTGCTCATGAGTCAAGACAATCAGACCCTTTTTTCACATCTGCATCTCACTTGTTCTCTTCTTTCAAAGTCAAAGTCAAAACAAGCTTTATTCGGTATATAAAAAAGATATCCATAAAAGCATTCTACATAAAAGAAAACAAATCATCGTGAATTTTACAATAATCAAATTATTTCCCCGATGTGCATCCTCCTATGACCTTTTCCCCTAATAAAATCAACACATATTTCATCAATAGTATAGGTACACCATGGCAATCAATTAATTTTTCATAACAGCACCTAAAAACTACAAAATCTTAAAAGTACATTTGATATATTTTTAAAAGACCAGAGTTTTCGAATCATAGAGTGTACAACCTATTCTGTTTCATAGACAAGTGATTCCAGATATAAAAGTTCCTTCCTTCGCTTGATGGCCAATCGAGTGAAGGCAATTACCGCATTACATATCGAAACATGTTCTAAATTACAGATAAAATAAAAGGCGTTTTTATATGAGTACAGTCTGTTAGAAATAAAAAGTGGGCGTATAATTGATTTCCTTAAATCCCTATAAAAATTGCAAAATAGTACAAAGTGCAGAGTGCTTTGGACGGATTTACCATCACACGGACACATTGGGAGATTTGCGCTCCATTTACCCATCTTTGGGAATGCTATCTGAAAATGCAGCGTACTCAGCCTTAATCTAGTTAAGTAAAATCTATGTTGAGTATTTCTGATGAAAATAAGGTATGGCTGGGTACCCAGTGATAAAGGCCCTTCACGGTATAATCTAACGTTTGATTTAGTACACAACACAGCTTCCCTTATTGTTTCCCTAGATTTAAAGAGTCGCCTTTTTAGCTCCCCCTTACTAAAATTCTCAATACTCATTGGATCTCTAAAATCAGGTTTCACATCACACTCAGTAAGGAGACTATGGATATATTTTAACCATGGTATTTTCTTCCAATGGTCGAGAGTTAGACAATCACGTATTATTTCCTTAGTGAAGTGAGTTTCATCCTTTGTCCAAATTCAATACCATAGTGTGATAGCAGACATACTAATCAAATCGCTTAGGAATGGTACATCTGTTTCCCTATGGACAATATAGGTAGCCGTGGAATTAGGGACTGATAACACTCTTCGTAAAAATTTATTTTCCAATATTTGTAGTGGGGAGGTATCTGCCATACCCCATAATGCTCCACCATATCATACCCCTGTTATACATTTACTCCCATATAATTTTAAAATCTCTCGCACTGGCTTGTTGCCTATTTTTTGTGAAAATCTAAAAATAGCCTCACTTGTCCTTAAAAATTTCAATTTACATAAGTTAATATGTGCATTCCAAGTACCTTTACAGTTAAAAAGTAACCCCAGGTAAGAAAAAGTAGACGTCCTTTCAATTGGTACACCATCGACGTAGTGGGTTCTGCATTTGGCTTTACTTTTCCCACACGTCATAACTAAAGTCTTGGAAAGATTAATCGCTAGGTCTTTATCAGTCATAACATTTTTAAATTTATCAATCAGGAGTTGAAGGCCGTTAGCAGTCCTGGAGATCAGGACTGCATCGTCAGCATATAATAAAACTGGTGTTACACGTTTACCAACGATAGGGGAATCGGCCTTTAAACTCTGCAGTAAAAAATCAATTCCATTGATGTACAATGAAAATAAAAGTGGGGCAAGGACACAACCTTGTCTGATCCCTCGGGTTACTCTAAAGTGCATTGTGCAGTCCCCGTTCTGTCCGTATTGTATCTTTGATGTTAGATGGGCATAAATTTGTGACAGAAGACTAATAATATTGTGTGGGGCGCCCATCCCTTCCAGCATTTGCCATAACATAGTATGGTTTACTAGATCAAACGAGCTGGAGAGGTCAACAAAGCAAAGATGAAGTAAACCCGCTTTTGCAAGGGTGTATTTCCCTATGAGCAGTTCTAAGTTGACACACTGTTCAACCGTACCGATTCCCCTTCTGAAGCCATATTGGGCTTCAGTTAGAATGTTTCTATCCTTAACCCAACATTCTAATCTGGCTAGCAAAATTCTGCCCATGAGTTTAAATGTGGAATCAAGAAGGGAAATTGGGCGGTAGCATTTTGCGCTAGCTCTATTACCTTTTTTTAAAAATCGGGACGATCACACTTTCAGCCCAAGTTGCGGGCAGCACCCCATCAGTAATAGCGTTAAAAAGGTTAACTAAAATGGGGGACAAAAAGTCAACATTATATTTAAAAATATCTATCGGGACCCCATCCGGGCCAGCAGCCTTCCCGCTTGCACTATTTTGTAGGGCAGTTCCAATCTCATCTACAGTAATAGTTTCAATTTTACTAATTTTTAATAAAATGATATTGCCATCCTTATCCATATTATTGCAACGTTTGGTGGGGTTAAAAATATCTTCGAAATGCAGTAGCCAATCTTCTGGTGTAACTGCTGTATCAACCCTTGCCGAGGAAATATCCTTAAACAAGGGTTGATCTATAGTTTTCTAAAATAAAGTGGAGTTCTTGGTTTCAGCTGCCTGGACCAGGTTGTCCCATGCAATCTCTCTAATTTCTATTTTCCTCGCATTTAGGGCTTGTTTATAGCATTTTCTAAGGCTTCTGATTATTTCCCCTTTTCTAGGTTTAACTTTCAAAGCTTCCTTCAAATCTTTATTCAATTTCGAGCATTCTTGGTTAAACCATCGTGGGCAGTGATCCCTTATATTTTTATAATTCTTATTTTTTAATTTCAGGTTCTTATTGATTCCTATAGAAATGTTATTAAAAGCCATAACAGTATCAATATTGTTAGAGGATCCGTCTAAACAAACTTTTATGTCATGATTATTGCATGCGGCTAAATTTTCCATAAAATTAGCATGATTAACACCAGTCCATTTAATTGAAATCCCATTTTCTCCTTGTGTTCTAATGTCAGCTGCAGAAACACATACCTTTTCAGTAAAATATAAGCTGGAATTTAACGTTAATAGGAGAGGGTGATGATCACTAAGTAAGCTATGCAATACAATACAATCATTCACAAAAGGCCTACTATTCCTTGATGTCAAAAAGTGATCAATACATGAAGATGATCTAGCCCCCTCATAAGTATATTTGTCAACAACTCCATCATTGACACCCAACTTCATAACTTCCAGGCCATATTTATACATGACGTAATTAAGTGTTTCACCATAGGGATTGTGTAAAAAGTGGGTAATATGATCCCCTAAATCATCTATATGGCCGCATTGATCCATTGTCGAAGACTTGCATAATTCAATATTAAAATCACCACCCCATATCACTATATACTCGCCCCCCAGCCTCTTCAAAAAAATATCAAGTTCTTCCTCCAACGTAGTGATTATCCCTGATCTCGTTTTATTAAAAATGTTATTATAGTAGTTAATCACTACAATATTTTGCTTTCCCTTAACACTAAAGAGAAGGAACTGGAAGTGCTGTGAGTTAGTAAAACATTTCTTTAAGGTCAGTGGGGAAGTTACCGAAAATAACACAGCCAGACCGCCACTCGCTCTCCCAGCCTTAGATGGGGTTGCTTTAGTAAAGATGGTTTTAAAACCATTTACGTGAAAGGGTTCTACAAGCCAAGTTTCCTGCATTAGGATCAGATTTCGGTTCTGTATGCTATTAAGCCATGATATATCGGACAATTTATTTTTTGCCCCTGCAACATTTCATGACAGAATTTGCAGTGATCCGACCGATTGACTACTTGCTAGATCAGTACCAATAGGGTTGCTAGAAAGTATGGAATCATTATAGGTGCAAGGCGGCGTGCCTTCTACTGGCGCAACTTCAATGCTAATAGAAAGAGGGAAAGAGTTACATTCTACTGGCGTTATCTCAATACCATTGGGGGAGGGGAGGTTTCCTTTATCCAAAAAAGGAACATCCACACAAGTTATTTCTATAGGGCTACTCAGGGGTCTTCTTATCGGCTGATTATCAACCGTTTGTGCTGCTGTTATGTTCAGTCAATTCACCTCACTGCATCTTCTCAGGAGGTCAAACCTGTTTGGCATAGATGGAATTATTTCATTAGTAGTACTATATTGGGCTCTGCTGGGTTTAGTATGTTGCTCAATTCTGGGTCTATAAAAGTACCCAAGGGGTACTGCAGTAATGGCAACATATTGATGTTCACTTGACCATCCTTGTTTTGTTAGAACCTCATCTAGTAAGCAGGCCACAAAATCTGGATGTCGAAAATTTACAACAACACAATCCCCCTCACAGGTCTTCTCCATGTTACCCACCCAACCCACTCTCCTTAGCATAATTATTTCCTGAGACAGAAGCCCAGTGTTGTAACAAGAATTAACAGCAAACCAATGTACCACACGATTTTTCAGTGATCCCCAGGTTTCTATGCAGTTCTCAGCCAATTTAGGAACATTTTTTAAAATAATAACATAGGGGGTAACCTGGGGGGGCAGATTTAAAAAGACACCCTGATGCTTCTTGGGTTGTTGATGGCCCTCAGGCCCAGTTTTATAAATAGAACGTTTTTGTAGTCTTCCGTTTATCCCTTTATCAGCAGTACTCAAACCGGATATGCCAGATGTTCCCACTGCGTGCTTCACGGAATGTTTGTCAGGATCAGCCTTCCCTGTTTCAGTGTCAGTTCCTTTATTTTTATCTGGTAGAGGTTGCTTAACACGGTCTCTACTTGGCCAGGTTTTTGGGCATGTTTTGGGGATATTTTGTTGCCTTAGGTCTGTAATCAGCTCTGTTAATTGGCAAATATCCTTTTGTACTGATTTTATTTCAGTCATAATGCGCCTTTCAATGGTGTCAATTTTCCCGTGTAATTTCTTAAAGAGGGTGTCGATGCCAAGCATATTAAACGGTAGATCCCCATGTCCCGTCCCTGTGCCCCTTCCGTCATGTTTTAGACTTTTCCCTTTTTTATGTTTAGTTTTCTGAGGGCAAGTCTTTACCGGTGCAATGTGCTGTTTGCTCCTTTTGGCCGGTGGAGAGGCCAGGTCGAGTGCGTCAGATGCCTTAGAAATTTCTAAAGGAGTATTTGATACACATGGGCCAGATATAATTGGGGAATTTAATGTATGGATATCGGGACTATTACTCCGATTGCTACTGTTCCTCTGTTCATGGTCTTGTTCCCCGCCCCCTGAACTCTCTGGGCCAAAGCTATTATCACAATCATAGTCCTCTGTTGTAATCTTGGCCTCCCTTTTTGCTACATTCAGGGACATTTTAGTAGCTGCCAATTGCTCTTCCACTTGGACAATTTCATCATTTATAATCCCCATGGCACTCTTCAAATAATTTGTAATGGGGACTGTTTTCCCAGCGGACTTCCCTTTATTTGAGGCTAATTTTCTTTTCCCCATTTCTCTTGTGGCACTCCAACCTGACAGGTTATACGTTCAACAACTCCTTACTAGTATAGTTGGCTTCAGGATCACTGGACCAAGAGATGTGGCCCGACCTGCGGGAGCCCTGGCTGCTATTTGAGCGCCTCCTGGCGCTCTCCTCCTCGTAAACGGCGTGCGCGCCGCAAGGGCTACAGGGAGATGTAGTTCTGGCCCCCTCGCTGGCGTCAGCCTGAAGATGAAACTGGCAAAAAACTCCTCTGCAGTACAATGCACTCCGCTGTGGCTCTGATGAAGTAACAAGTATTCAAAGACTCCCGCGCTACGGGAGCCCTGGCCGCTATTTGAGAGCCTCCTGGCGCTCTCCTCCTCGTAAGCGGCGTGCGCGCCGCAAGGACTACAGGGAGATGTAGTTCTGGCCCCCTCGCTGGCGTCAGCCCAAAGATGAAACTGGCAAAAAACTCCTCTGCAGTACAATGCAGTCCGCTGTGGCTCTGATGAAGTAACAAGTATTCAAAGACTCCCGCGCTGCGGGAGCCCTGGCCGCTATTTGAGCGCCTCCTGACGCTCTCCTCCTCGTAAGCGGCGTGCGCGCCGCAAGGGCTACAGGGAGATGTAGTTCTGTCCCCCTCGCTGGCGTCAGCCTGAAGATGAAACTGGCAAAAAACTCCTCTGCAGTACAATGCAGTCCGCTGTGGCTCTGATGAAGTAACAAGTATTCAAAGACTCCCGCGCTGCGGGAGCCCTGGCCACTATTTGAGCGCCTCCAGGCGCTCTCCTCCTCGTAAGCGGCGTGCACGCCGCAAGGGCTACAGGGAGATGTAGTTCTGGCCCCCTCGCTGGCGTCAGCCCGAAGATGAAACTGGCAAAAAACTCCTCTGCAGTACAATGCAGTCCGCTGTGGCTCTGATGAAGTAACAAGTATTCAAAGACTCCCGAGCTGCGGGAGCCCTGGCCGCTATTTGAGCGCCTCCTGGCGCTCTCCTCCTCGTAAGCGGCATGCGCGCCGCAAGGGCTACAGGGAGATGTAGTTCTGGCCCCCTCGCTGGCGTCAGCCCGAAGATGAAACTGGCAAAAAACTCCTCTGCAGTACAATGCAGTCCGCTGTGGCTCTGATGCTGGGTTACTGCGAGGAGTAGACGTGTATGGTGTTGCACTACCCAGGACCGGAGGAGGAAGGTCTCCCCAGGAAGTTGTTCATGCGAGGAGGCATGCACCTGGCTGCCTCCTCTTTCAGATCTGGGGTTCCTCTTAAATACTGAAATGTCTCTTCTCACTCCCTCTCAACAAATCAAATTTTTAGGTTTTCTCATAAATTCCTCCACTGCCACTATTCATCTTCCTCAAGCAAAGGTCTCAGCGATAAAATCAGAACTTTCTCATACTCTTCGCAGTCTCCATCTATCACTCAGGTCTCTAGCGAGGATAGTGTGCCTGCTGTCCTCCTCTATCCAAGCAATCTTCCCAGGTCCTCTTCATTATCGAGCCCTTCAACGTCTAAAAATCCGCCATGTGCGTCAAGGACTGGCCTACTCAGATCTAATTCTTGTCGACCCAGAATCTTGTCTAGAACTCCAGTGGTGGATCGACCATTTAGACGTCTGGAACGGCAGAACTTTCTTCGTATCAGCCCCTGATCTTATGTTAGAATAAGATGCAAGTGAGACGGGGTGGGGCGCCTGCTGTGGCGCAATCTCGACTGGGAGTTCATGGTCTTTCAAGGAGTCAAAATTGCACAAAAATTGTTAAGAGATGCTTGCAGGTTCCTTTGCAATCAAAAGCCTACTTAGACGACATCTTGCTCATGAGTCAAGACAATCAGACCCTTTTTTCACATCTGCATCTCACTTGTTCTCTTACTTCAGATCTGGGGTTCCTCTTAAATACCAAAATGTCTCTTCTCACTCCCTCGCAACAAATCAAATTTTTAGGTTTTCTCATAAATTCCTCCACCGCCACTCTTCATCTTCCTCAAGCAAAGGTCTCAGTGATAAAATCAGAACTTTCTCATACTCTCCGCAGTCGCCATCTATCACTCAGGTCTCTAGCGAGGATAGTGGGCCTGTTGTCTTCCTCCATCCAAGCAATCTTCCCTGGTTCTCTTCATTATCGAGCCCTTCAACGTCTAAAAATCTGCCATGTGTGTCAGGGACTGGCCTACTCAGATCTAATTCTTGTCAATCCAGAATCTCGTCTAGACCTCCAGTGGTGGATCGCCCATTTAGACGTCTGGAAAGGCAGAACTTTCTTCGCATCAGCCCCCGTTCTTATGTTAGAATAAGATGCAAGTGAGATGGGGTGGGGCGCCTGCTGTGGCGCAATCTTGACAGGGGGTACATGGTCTTTCAAGGAGTCAAAATTACACATAAATTGTTAAGAGATGCTTGCAGGTTCCTTTGCAATCAAAAGCCTAGCAAAGGACAGAATTTGTTATTTCATCCTTCTCCGCATGAGAAATGTGTCTGCGGTTCGTTACATAATTCATCTAGGTGGGGCCAAGTCCAAATCCCTCGCAGAATTAGCAAAAGGTGTTTAGGAATTTTGTCTTCTCAACAAGATCTCGGTCAGAGCAGAGTAACTTCCAGGCAATCTCAATTCCATTGCAGACTGGCATTCTCGTTATCTATGAGACTTCAGCGATTGGAAGCTTCATCTGTTTGTCTTCCAAACTCTCTCTCAAAAGTGTGGCCCTTTACATATTGATCTGTTTGCATCCCGTCTCAATACTCAACTTCATCATTTCTTCAGTTTGTGTCTGAATCTGTTAGCTTTGGTGACAGATGCTTTTCTACAGGATTGGTCTTTAATTATGCTTTCCTTTCTTTTCCCATGATCAACAGGGTTCTAGCTCATGTACGGCACCAACTCGGATATCTAGTGATAGCAGTCACTTTCTGGCAATCACAAGTTTGATTTCCATCTCTGCTGGAACTGACAGTGGACTTCCCGGTTATTCTTCCTTCCTTCGACAATCTTCCTTCAGATTCTCAGGGTTTCCCTCACAACCTTATTCTCGACAACACCTTAACTCTATCAGCATGGAAAATATTGGGGCTAGCCACTCTAGATTTGGTATTTCCCAAGAGGCTTCAGACTTCATTAACAAAACTTGGGCTCCAAAAACAGCTAAGGCCAACACGTACTCTTGGGCTTTATGGTCAAGCTGGTGTGTGGGAAAACATCTCGACCCATTTACATTGTTAACTTCCTGGCACCAGAAGCCAGCTAAGGTAAGTCCTACAGAACAATCAATCTTTACTGGTCGGCCATTTCTCTAAACCACAACACCATCAATGGTAAACCAGTTGGAGAACATCCTCCTGATTGTTCTCTTCTGAAGGGAATAACATTTTCCAAACCTCCTTTACCAAAGTATACAAAATTGCAGGATGTCAATTTGGTTTGAATTTGTCTACTTCTTGGCCTGATAATTCTGCTCTTTCTTTGAAAATGCTTTCGGCCAAACTTACTATGCTATTGTGTTTGGTTTCCATCAAACGTGTATTTAATGTCAAAATACTAAATGCCTCTTCCCGCCAATTTACCCCTGGTGTGATTTTTTATGTTAATAAGCCTACAAACACGTATTTGAATTGTGTGTTTTACCCTTATTTTCCCTCTCATCCCATACTCTGATACACTGTTGGCCAGTGTATCAAAATTAATGAGCAAAGAACCTTCTATCTCAGAACGTCCTCTCAGTCCCAGCTCCTCATTTCCTTCTGCAAATCTCACAAACCTGTTTCTTCTGCCACCCTAGCCCGTTGGATCAGATGGGTCATGTCCCTTGCCGGTATTGATGTTTCTGTGTTTGGGGCTCATTCCGCCAGGGGTGCCTTGGCTTCCAAGGCCTTTTGAACGGGTTCCAGGTTGGAGGGCATGCTGAGATCAGCTGACTGGCCCAATGATAAAGTGTTTTGAATGTTTTATTGTAAACCTATTCTCACTCCATCTTTGTTAGTTGTTGATATGCTTTAAACAAGCATAATAGGAGCCTCCGGTCTTGGCATAAAATGTAGATTTTCCATATAATTTATGAAGGAAAGTCTTAATTTTATTAAAGACATGGAGGCGAGTATTCTCCCACCTCAATACTTGTTAACGTCTTCTCTCCCTCCCTTGACAGTGGCTCCAGCTTTGCAACCTACCTCCTCTTAATCTTGGTCTTCAACTACAGGATGCTTTTTCTACTCATTTACCTTCTCCACCATCTGGATGAGGTTCATCGGCCTTCATTTCTGCACATGGACTCGTTTTGATGGAACTTTGCCAGGAGTTTTCTATGTTGACTTTGGCTTGTTTTATTGTTCTTTCCATTTTCCCTTTATTTGCTGAATCTATCTAACTTCTTGCACAAGAATAGAGGGCTGTTCGCAGTCAAGTAGGACATTATACATGGTTCCCTCATGTGATTGGTTACTGTATTGATAATTCTGTGTTTTCCCATTGGCCAGCTTTTCGCTTTGCCACTTGAGATTTGTAGTCTATCGTTATCTTGACTGCTCCTATTAAAATTTAGGCAAGTTAAGAAAGCATAATACTCACCTCCGTGTCTTTAATAAAATTAAGACTTTCATTCATAAACTATTTGGAAAATCTACATTTACCGGTTTCAGTAAAACGGCTTCGGTAGCAGCTCACAAATTGTAAAATGCAGACAGGATATAACAAATCCCTGTCTGGCATGAAAGGCTAATGAAAAAAAGACGGAGTTTGGATTTTATCACGGACGCTGGGGTTTAGCAAGTTCTAGACAAGAAGCAGTTTAGTATTATGAGTTTTAAAATTATGATGAATATTGGAAATGCTGCAAATCGTACATGAGGCAGCCAGCAATACAGCAGTCATGGGGTTGTTGACCCCGAAGTTCGTATGTAAAATATTGCAAGAAAGTAAGTGATTTATAAGAATGCTAGGCAAAAAGATATGTTCTATTATTAACAAGCACATTCTTCCAAAAAAGGAGGGATAAATGGCAGACTGGGGTGATCCTCTTATGTATGTTTACCAGAACATGTCCCGAGACATATTTGCTGAGCTCAGCCCCTCTGTTGTTTCGGCTAACTGGAACTGCAGCTGAAAATTTCAGAGAGGGGGACTAAGCCATGAAGTTGATTTCAGTACTTAAACTGTAATGGAAGTTCTGCAGATGACCCAATTGGGTGCTGACAAGAGCAACTTGGAGAAACCAGCAAATTATCAATAAGGTTGAACAATTCACAGGAAATAGTAGCTCTTTACAACACTCTACAAAGAATGCCTTGATCCCTCTATTCTCAAGTTACTCAAGGTAATACTGCAGTTAACAGCAGGTTTAAACCATCCTGAAAGTTCTACCTGAGTTAGATCTAACAGCCGACAAACAAACAGATCCACCGCAAATAGGAACTTTAACAGACCAGGTTTCCTGCAACACAACAATATCATAAACATTAATAAACAACATCCATTCTTTGTTACAAATTTAGAAGCCAGTCCTGCACTGTTCCAGTTAACTATGCTTAAAGTGGAAACAGAAGTCATAGATGAGGAATCAGTGAGGGAACATCTGTTCAGAGTGCACATGCTGGACCCCAAAGTGTCTCTCCACAAAAGTTCAGACCTTTTACATACACCTACTTACAAATGTCACCATGGAGAATCCTGAAGCTCCAGAGAGGTCAATGGACCTTTTCCACCATTTGGAGAATTAGAGCTTCCTAAAGAAAGTCATTAAAACATCATGGACATTTAGAACTTTTGATGAATCAATGACAAGATATTGGAATAGTTTTAAAACCTTTCTTTATAATAAGGTTAGAAATTCTAATTATCTTTATTCAGTTTGGCATGTTACAGAAATAAAAATAAAAAATTAGAAATCAGCATTAGAAACCTGTGTTACTTAAAGAAACCCAGTAAACTAGCTAAAGGGACCTATTCTAAATAAGAACCCACGAAGAGTTCTGTTGGATAAGAGCAGAAAATGAGGAACAAACTTCTCATGAAGAGTAGTTCTGGAAAACTCAGCCGAGTTTCCTACAATTGCAACAGCAACTATATTTAGAGAAGCCATCTGTGCAGTAGCATTGATCACAAATTAGTAAAGGCAAATCACCTCAAGAATATCTCAAATGAATCAACTCTCCTTGAAAAGGAGTCTTGAGCAGAGGAGAAATCCTGCAGCAGGACCACAGATGGGTAAAGGGAATGAGAGGTGTCTAACTAGCTAGGAACACTCATTATTATAGTTTTCTGACACAGGTATCTGTTTTCAGATGACGTCTTCACTCGATGCCCAATCAGAACAGTTCAGATGGTGGTGTTGTCAGTCATGCGATGCAATTTCTTCCGATTCCCACAGTCTGCATTCCTGTCATCTGGAGTGATACAGTTTTCTACAGTTTTCTAGCATAATTGCTGCATGATGAAAGGTTACCATGAGAACCCTCTTACCTAATCTAAAAGATGCACTATAAGCTTATTACCTAAACAAAGGCTAGTCAGAAATGTGAAAGCATATATCAAGTTATTCGGAAACAGCATTTATAATATGTATGTCACCATTAGTTCCTTGCAGTTTCAACAAGTCTATTATATTCTAGGAAGTGTTCTAACATAGGGTGAGGAAACTACATGAATATGATGTTAGAGTCAGCACATTTCTAAAGATGACATCAATGCTAGGCAGTTGCACAGAATGTTTTACTATGAGCAAAGGTCAAAAAGAAGGCTTTGGGCCTAGTTACTACACAGGTATGGTTACTTGGTGTAAAATTTTGAAAAACACGCATTTAGAAATTCAGCATTTCTATAAACACCTTTCACATTCTACCCTAGTTATAATGCAATATATTTTGTTTGCTTTATTAATATTCTAGAAAAATGCATTCACATTATTATTTGTAAGATATTTTCTAAAACAAGCATTTCAGTAGCTGTTAGAAATGGGGGTCTCTAGTTGGCAGAGGTAGGTACATTTGTCCAAATAGGTAGGGGTGGGCGGAATTTGCGGAGTTGCGTTCCGCGAAAGTCCGCGAAACGGCAAGAAATCTCTGCAAGCACGTGGAATTTCGCGTGCTCGCGGAGATTTTGCTGCGCCCGTTGAATCCTGCCCTGCATATTTATCCACGAAGATGCCACCATTTTGTGCAATACCTCTACTCAACTGGAGTACTTTCTACTGGCTAATCGGTAAGTGCTATCTCGTTGGGTAAATGTATAGTGCCTTTCCTACACTACAGCTGCGTAAAGGTCCAGAAGAATTGACCCCAGTGACCTGTGTGTCTGTAACTTTGCCACCGCGCCGAAAGCGCCGGGGTCCTTTGATTAAGCTGTCCATCATTCTGGGGAAAGGGCGGGAAGACGGTGCATACCACTAGTGTATGTGGGGCGGGGGCAAACGGGCGGGGCTTCTAGACCTGTTCACATGCCTCTTGTTTATAAAGGGTCAGAGCAGGATCTGAGCAGCAGATGAGGAGAAAGAACCTCCTGGTCACTGGACCTACACGGGGATTGCGCTCGAGAAAATCAAGGATGCAAAGACCTCCATCGGTGATTACAGCTAACTTTTCACGTTGGAAATGGAGAGAAGGCACATCTGCTTAACCACGCTCACGAATTCTGCACGAGGATTGCGCTCGAGAAAAGCAAGGATGCAAAGACCTCCATCGGGGATTACAGCTAACTTTTCACGTTGGAAATGGAGAGAAGGCACATCCGCTTAACTACGCTCACGAATTCTACACGAGGATTGCGCTCGAGAAAAGCAAGGATGCAAAGACCTCCATCGGGGATTACAGCTAACTTTTCACGTTGGAAATGGAGAGAAGGCACATCTGCTTAACCACGCTCCACGAATTCTGCACACCTGCCCTGCATATTTATCCACGAAGATGCCTCCGTTTTGTGCAATACCTCTACTCAACTGGAGTACTTTCTACTGGCTAATCGGTAAGTGCTACCTCGTTGGGTAAATGTATAGTGCCTTAACTACACTACAGCTGCGTAAAGGTCCAGAAGAATTGACCCCAGTGACCTGTGTGTCTGTAACTTTGCCACCGCGCCGAAAGCGCCGGGGTCCTTTGATTAAGCTGTCCATCATTCTGGGGAAAGGGCGGGAAGACGGTGCATACCGCTAGTGTATGTGGGGCGGGGGCAAACGGGCGGGGCTTTTAGGCCTGTTCACATGCCTCTTGTTTATAAAGGGTCTGAGCAGCAATGAGGAGGAAGAACCTCCTGGTCACTGGACCTACACGGGGATTGCGCTCGAGAAAATCAAGGATGCAAAGACCTACATCGGGGATTACAGCTAACTTTTCACGTTGGAAATGGAGAGAAGGCACATCTGCTTAACCACGCTCACGAATTCTGCACACCTGCCCTGCATATTTATCCACGAAGATGCCTCCGTTCTGTGCAATACCTCTACTCAACAGGAGTACTTTCTACTGGCTAATCGGTAAGTGCTACCTCGTTGGGTAAATGTATAGTGCCTTTCCTACACTACAGCTGCGTAAAGGTCCAGAAGAATTGACCCCAGTGACCTGTGTGTCTGTAACTTTGCCACTGCGCCGAAAGCGCCGGGGTCCTTTGATTAAGCTGTTCATCATTCTGGGGAAAGGGCGGGAAGACGGTGCATACCACTAGTGTATGTGGGGCGGGGGCAAACGGGCGGGGCTTCTAGGCCTGTTCAGTGTTCACATGCCTCTTGTTTATAAAGGGTCAGAGCAGGATCTGAGCAGCAGATGAGGAGGAAGAACCTCCTGGTCACTGGACCTACACGGGGATTGTGCTCGGGAAAATCAAGGATGCAAAGACCTCCATCGGGGATTACAGCTAATGTTTGACGGTAGATATGGGCAGAAAGCACTCCTGCTTAGCCTCGACCTTGCTCGCGATTTTTTTGTGCTGCTTAATGCGTTACAGAATTTGAGCTTCAACTCGGGCACCTGCTTCAGTACTTTCTTGCACCCGAATTCCGTTCCGCCGCGGATCGCGGAAGTTTCGACATTTCCGCGTTCCGTGCGGAACGCGGAAATGCCAAAATTTTGCAAGTTCCGCGAGCGGAACGGAATTTGCCGCCCACCCTTACAATTAGGGACCCTTGCTTATAGTCAGGGTAAGGGGGATACACACTTTAGATAACCCCTGCTCACCCCCTTGGTAGCTTGGCACGAGCAGACAGGCTTGTCCCAAAGGCAAAGTGTAAAGTATTTGTACCAACACTCACAGTAACACAGTGAAAACACCACAAATGGACACCACACCAGTTTAGAAAAATAAAGTATCTTTATCTAAACTAAACAAGACCAAAACGACAAAAATCCAACATACACAGTCACAAATATGACTTTCAAAAGGTTTCAAGAACTTGTATCATAGAAAACTATTGATGAGTGACTTTTCACCAAAGTACCTGTAGATGTGTCATCGTTCCAAAAGCCAAACAGCCGCAGAGTCGGAAAACAAAGAGATGCGACACTCCTGAGACCTATGGGAGGCGATGCGACAGATTTGCGACACACAGAGGACGAGTTGCGTCGAATCCGGTCTGTATGGGGAGTGATGCGTCGATTCTTTGTGACGGTTCCGGTTCGCAGGTGATGCGTCGGGAAAGCGTGCGCACAGGTACGATGCGTGGAAATCCGGGATGTGTTGGCGATCGATGCAGCGCTATCGAGCTGCGCTGCGTCGGTCCTCTTCAGCCGCGATCCCTCGATGCGTCGATTCTTGCAGTTCTTCATGTTTCTTCTTTCTTCCAGCTCCCAAACAGCAGCAACAACCTCAAGAGGCCAGAAACTGGCACAGGCACCTCTTGGCAGGCTAGAACTCACAGCAGCAGAGTTCAGGGGAGCTGGGGTGAAGTCTTTGTATCCCTGAGACTTCAAAACAGGAGGCCAGCTCACTTCAGGCCCTTGGAGATCTCCTTCCAGCAGGGGACACAGCATAGTCCTTCTCCTTTCCTTGGCAGAAACAGCAACTGTAGGCCAACCCCAGACACACAGCAAGGGCAGTACTTCTCCTCAGTCTCTACAGCTCTTCTCCTTGGCAAAGGTTCCTCTTGAATTCCAGGAATGATCTAAAGTTCAGGGGTTTTAGGTCTAATACTCATACCCCAAAATGTCTTTGTTCTCTTTGTGCAGGGGGCTCTTAGCCCAGTTCAAACCAGTTCTGGGGGGCACTCTGCAAGTGCACAACAACATCCATTGTCAGTGTGAGCCTTGGTTCCAGACACACCACAGGGGGGTGGAGCCAGCATAGTGGAAGGCAGGCACAGCCCTATTCAGGTACAAGTGCTACTCCTCCCACCACTCCAAATACAGTTCAGGCCTATTCAGCCTAGTGCTGACTCATCCAGACTCCTGGAGCCACTGCACCTCCCCATCCCTTGTCACTCCAAAGCCAGACAGTCAATCCACAAACAGGCAGAGGCACACAGGATGGTTGAACAAGAAAATAGCCACTTTCTAAAAGTGGTATTTTCAAGCGCACAATTTAAAACCCATCTTTACTAAAAGATGTGTTATCAAATTCTGAGTTCAGGGATACCAAACTCCATTTTTCTATCTTATCCCTATGGGAAGATATGCTTGTAAAATGTTCCAAAACATTCCCCATTCGGTCCCATGGGACAAGATAGCCTTTCAATAGTGAAAAACAAAATTGGCATTATTTCACTATCAGGACATGATACACACTCCAGTACATGTCTTCCTTTCACATACACTGCACCCTGCCCAGGGGGTACCTTGGGCCTACCATAGGGGAGCCCTATATGTAAGAAAAGGGATGGTTAGGGCCTGGCAAGTGGGTGCACCTGCCAAGTCGACATGGCAGTTAACTAACTGCACACAGGCACCATGGTGGCAGGCCTGAGCCATCTTTTCAGGGCTACTCATGTGGGTGGCACAATCAGTGCTGCAGGCCCACTAGTAGCATTTGATTTACCAGCCCTAGCACACTCAGTGCACTTTACTAGGGACCTACTGGTAAATCAAATATGCCAATCATGGATAACCATTCACAATAACAATTCACACAGAGCGCATATGCACTTTAGCACTGATCAGAGTCCTATAGTCAACAAACACAGGTCAGAAAAAAATAGGAGGAAGAAGCAAAACGTTTTCGGATAACCCTGCAAAAAGGGCCATTTCCAACAGTAGTATTTAAACGTGTTCTAAAATGCAATTCTAACATAATAGGTAAGTTGATTTTCTAAATGTATTTTTCCCAAACGCCCTTTTTTTTGATGATGTATATCAGCATAATAATTTAGTTTCACTTTCCAAACTAAATCTAAAATGCAGTTTCGTCTTCCAGTGTATCCCGTCTCTTTCTTTTTATCCCCCTTCTATGTTGTAATGACTTCATGTAGTCATCGTTCATTATTCTCACTAAACCCTTGTATTTTTGGAAGAGATTTTGTTGATAGGCATCATGTCTCTTGCGTAAAATATTTACCGTTCAAATATAAGACTTGTAGGAGGATTAGGCATAATGCAATAATTAGTATGGGCATTAGTATAGCTTTTATTATTCCCTTCCCAGGTGTTGAGAACCAGTTGCCAATTGTATTGAAACCTTTCCCAAAATTTTCATACAGACTTGGTATTTCCAATTCTTGTAATTCAGGTCTCAAATTTGATATATTTCCTGAAAACTCCTATATTCTCCTACTCTGGTCCAGTATATTCAAACAGCAGTGAGTTAGCTTCAGCATGTGACAGACCCCCCCTTTATTGGCCAGAAGGATGTCTAGTGCAAGACGGTCTTGCGAAACCATAGACCGTATAGCAGTTATTTCTGTGTTAATTAGTAAGAAAGCTCCAGATATACTGGTTGGCATTTTGTCCACTACTGTGGCTAGTTTTCAGATCGTCTCATCATTTAATATTATTCCCACTGGTGGTACCATTGCTCCGAATATATCTCCAATTAATGAGGCTCCGCTCCCTGCATTCTGCTTATGTCTTCGTGGTGGTGTTAGAGTTAATGCTTCTATACTATTGACATGATACACTTTTGGAATTCGTGTGCCTAAATAACATGCACCTTCCCAGTCAGCAGGCAATAAAAAGTAAGCATTTTGTCCACAAATGTAATATACCCCAGGATTGACATTCTCAGTTCCATGTAAAATTTGCCAAGTTCCCCCGAATAATTCAAAGGTGTGGTCACAACTACTAATTCCTATGCGTCTTCTTTGTTTCTGTGTTCATCTATTCTAAAAGCAAACCTTCCCTTTAAGTTGGGTGTCCAATCTAAGTTTTGGATACATTAATTTCTTCCTAAATTAATTTTCCTCCTTTTTCCACACATTTTCTAACACAACTCCCTTTTGATCAACAGTCTTTGTCATGTCTATGTATCTTTCTTCGAGGGTCATAATATAGGCCTTTTTTTCGGGATGCATCAGACATTTTAAATTTCTCTTGCAAGCTTCTAGAGTGTTTATAGCCAAATGTGGGAAGAAATAATGTCAAGCAAGTGTCAATTGTTTTTCTTTGCAGGTGTAAATTCATACTTTCCCTTAGAGGCACTTGTGAGAGCACTAAATCGTAATTGGAGTAACAATATTCAAAATGTTCCCACCTATACACTAAAAAAAGCAACATTCTACATGAGATTGCATATGATAAGGGTAGGTGACTTCTGAAACTAAAGAGGGCAAATGTGCACAAATGTAACAATCCTTAATATCTAAAGTAGTCGTGTATTCTTGCACTAATCTAGAATAGAGGTTGGTAGAGTAATCCCATCCTTTAAAAAATGTTAAGTGTTTAATAAAGCTGCTGTATTTAAAATTCTGTGCATAAACATTAGTAATGTTAACTCTAGAGGTTTCTGGATCGAGTGTCAAATAAAACCTTATTAGAACTATGGAAATCATAACTGTTACCATGAAAGCCGCACACATAATGCATTTACAATGCCTTCTAATGCAACACTTCCCTTTGAGTCAGTGATTAGAAATAGTTTTTTTTTCTTTCCTACTCTTTTCTCCTGGACAGATGCCTGTCAGACAGTCCTTAACCCTACTGGGTGTTATTCTAGTATGTTATCTATATTCTTCTATAACTTTCTTCTTGGGTCTAGGTTGGTCTTCTGTAAAAGAAATAACTTAAGTAGCGACCATCTAATAGACACAGTTTAATTTTGCTCTTGTATTGTTGGATTCCTTTCCATATTTTTGTCAAATTTTCCAATAATAGTTTTATTTTTATGTTCAAGGAGTTTCTAGCAATTCAGGATTTACTTTGCATAAGTCTTTCAGAGTCACCTTCAATGCTGAGTTTATGTAGTAAGACCATTCAGGGGCTTAATATCTTCTGCAAGGGATTCAAGTTCTCTTAGATCGTTTCATAACCTGATGATTTGGGTAAAGTGAATTGACAACCTCTGTCTCACTTTCTTCAGGTGCTTTTTCTGAAATACAGGCTATTGATAAACTCATTTTTATTTATTTCTTATTTGAACTCCTTGGCCATTCAGCTTGTCGACACTGCCTCTTAATTTCAGAGCTTGTTCCTTCAGCAGTATTTTTTTTTCTCCAAATTCTGTTTAAACCTCTCTGCTTTTACCACTGGAGACTTTGATCCCACTTTGCGATATTTCAGAAATTTGCACTTGTCTTTCATCTTCACCCCTTATGTCTCCCTGCAATTCTGCCTGTTCTGCTGCTTTTTCTCCTGCCTTCTCTTTTGCAGGGGCAACAGGTCGATCTGGTCTCTCCACTGGTGGTGCATCCACTATTGCTTTTTTTCCAGGATCATAGACTAACTGTCCTTCCTCTCGATTGCTCACTCTGTGTGTGTGGCATGAATCCAATTTGGGACTCCAGGACATGTACCAGCAGTGTTTGCTGTATGCAGAATTTAGTGGGGGCATTTACATCTGGGTTCAAGACAAGTCTTCTGACTGTGCTTTTTGATGCTGACCCAATCTCCAGGATTGAGGTCGTGGCACTGTTTGTGATGGGGATCTGGTGTAGCAGCTGACATCTGATGAAAAATAGAACTAACCACACCAGCGAGGGCTTTGCAGTTGTTCATAATCATAGCATCAGTGACGTTCACCAAGGCATTCGTTGGAACAGCAGATAACCTCATGGCTCCACCCCATGAGTATCTCATGTGGAGATAACCCAGTCTTTCTATCTGAAATACATCGGACACGCATCAGTACCAACACTAATGCACCTGACCATTTCAATGATGTCGAAGAACAAACTTTTGCCAATCTAGATTTTATTGTTCCATTCATTTGCTCAACTATGCCTGATGCTTCTGGTCTGTAGCTAAAGTGTAATTTTTGTTCAATCTGTAAGGCAGCACATAATATGTTCAGCACTTCATTATTGAAGTGTGTTCCTCTATCTGACTCAAGAAGGACCGGCATTCCGAACCTAGGGATGATTTCTCGTAGTAACAGTTTAGCTACAATGAGACTGTCATTTCTCCTCATCTGGTAGGCTTCCACCCACTGGGAGAATGCACAGAAATCACAAGAATATATATCAGCTCGTTTTGGACAGGCATCTCAATAAAATCCATGTGTAATCTATTAAAGGGACCACTTGGTCTCACTAGGTGTGTGCTTCTGACTGGTGTCTTTTTCCCTACATTAAGTTGTTGGCATGTGACACATCTCCTGCAATTTTCATCAGCATGCAGGCTCAGGTAAGGGCGATTAGTTCAGCAACATGTGCAGAGAAAACATATTGGACCCAGGAGGCTTTAACCACATCATTTATAATGCACACAGCATATGCTGCCCTCAGTGTGCCTTTATTACTTCACAGGCATGAACCATCAACAAATAGGACATAGTCGGGCTCAATCAGTAGTTCATCTTTAATGTCTGGTTGTGACTTTGTTCATAGTTCAGTGACACTTAGGCAATCATTGTAGGATGGTAGGATCTGACTGCATGGTTACCCCCACTTTTTGCCTGGTGTTTTGCTGGTTTTTGACTAGTCTGACTGGGATCCTGCTAATCAGGATGCCAGTCTATCTGCTTTCTCCCTAAAATGTAATGCCATGTACTTTGGTACACTCCAGATTGGATACTGGGGTACCCTTATAAGTCCCTAGTATATGGTACACATGTACCCAGGGCATAGGTACCCTACAGGCCTCCCATGGACTGAAGCATGTATTATGCCACCCATGAGAGGCCATGCAAAATGGAACTACAGGTCTGCCATTGCAGCCTGTGTAAGCTGGTGCTTGCACCACTCACTTTAGATATAGGTTCACTATATCTATAGGTCACTACACTTAACACTTATAAGTCACCCCTATAGCAGGGCTTAACAATCTTGAAGGCAGGGTGCTGGGTTGTACGTGAGAGGATGCCCCTGCATGAGCAGAGCCCCTCTGCAGCCTTCGGAGACCATTCTCCCGGGTTGTCTGTGACTCAGCCAGACATATAGGTAGAGGTGCATTATAACCTTGCGGTAAATGCTATCTCGAAAACGGCTGAAATAAAACATGTCGTGTTTGGTATCAAACACCTTGGAATCATACCTCCACACCGGTAACCGGTGTGGGAGGTATGATTCCACCCTTCTGAAGCGAGCTTCGTGGGGTCACTTGTCTTTCCGGTGCCAGCCTTCTCGACCAGGTCAGCACAAAATGGATGCTGCCGACCAGAGACACATTTCTGTCCTCCTGCTGCTGAGCCAAGCTCGAGCAGAGGAAGGCAGCACAATAGGAATCCTGTCACAGGGAGGTGTGACCACCTTCCAGATAGGATTTAGTGTATTGGGGCTGGGTGGGTGCACTTCCACAGTGCCTGAAAGTCTGCACCTGGGGCACATTTGGTGTCCCTGTGCATAGTCCAGCTCAAACCAGTTCTGGGAGCCGTTGGCTCCTGCTCTGGCACGAAACTGGACAAAGGACATGGAAGTAACCTCCCCTCTGTCCTGACCGTCCCCTAGGAGGGTCCCCTGAATCTGTCCAACCCTCTCCCATGGCTACATAAGTGCTTACCTGGCTGTAAGACTTTATATTTTTCGTGGACAAGATTCTGCAACAAGAAACCACTGACCTTCGACCGCCTGGACACTCTGGACTTCGCTGGACTTCGACTGGGCCCGACTTTGTCTCCCTCTCCGTCCAAAGCATTGTCTGTGCCCTTGCACCATACAGGCTCCGTGCAGGACCTGTGGAGCACTAAGGACAACCGAAGAATTTCCCTTGGGGTGAAGGAGTCACTCCCCTGCATTCGCAGGCACCGCAATGCAACTGACCGGTCTGCTGATCCTGAGCTCCTGCAGACTCTGAAGGCTCCAGCAACACAGGAGGTGGGTTCCGAAATTCCTTGAGGTTGAGCTGCCCTCTCACCGAGTTTGAGGCCAGTGTCCCTCGTGGGGAATGCATAACCCGAACCCCTGTGCACCGCATATGTTTGCAAGTGCATATGCTTGTTGGCGAATCCCGAGCTTGTGCATTGGACTCCATGTAGTCCTGACCCTGAGCAGTATTTCCACCAAAGAACCCCGGCCTCCTCGCACCGAGTGCTCCGTGGGCTGGTACTTTGTGATCTTGCTTGAGGTCCCCTCGCGACCCCTGGTTCCTCGACCTGTGGTTCCTCTTGAGGGTCATCTTGATTTCTATTGGGCCCTGACTCCCCAGTGCTTGGTGAGTCCCCTGGACCTTGCTGGTCCACACCGTAACCTGCTTGACCTTCCTGCGTGGGTTGCTGTTGCCAAGGCTTGTTGGTACTCCAGCCGGACACTGACCCCTCAGCACTCGACATCCTTCGTGGGACAGCTCACATCTGGCTCCTGGTCGTCCTCGACGTTTCCTGGACCTCGTGCCTGCAGAGTCAAGCATCCCTTCTTCACACCTCAAGCAACTGACATCGGTGGGCTTTCGTCTACCGAGCCCCTGGTCACCCTGAAGTGACTCAGACTTTGTCCCCTCTGCTTTCAGGTTCCTTCCATCATGAATCCACCCTTGGATTCCTACGGACACTTTCTTCCTTCCCGGCAGCAGCTCTTCTTTGCAACCCTCCATTGAAAACAACGGCGGTTTCTGACACCACTCCAGGCCTATGCACCCGGCTCCTCTGTGATAGGTAACTCGGGTACTACGGTATCCACGGGTGGGGTGGCTCACCAACCTCCTAAGTTCCAAAGGGTTTCCTCGAAGTCCACCGAGAAGGGCCCTTAAACATTAAAATTGCAACCGCGACTTCCCCATAGAACTGTACGGAGCCCGCGGTCGTGTTAGCACACTGCACCCGTCCTCCGTGGAGTCCCTTTCTACTCACCTTGGGTGGTTCCTTGGGGTCCCATCGATTCTACGTGTTCTAGACACTGTCTCGACTCCAGTCATGGTTCTTATACCACTATTTTAGTATATGGTTTGGTCTCCCCCGGGAGCCCACTGTGTATTGTGCTACTTACAACTGTTTCTTTGCTAAAGTATTGTGTGCTTTGTGTTGTATCCTCATGTAGAGGATACTAGAGAGTGTTATATAAATAAATACATATTTTTATAATTACTCTGTGGTTCTCCTTTCATTTAGTTAATACTAAAGGTGATATTCTGGTAAAACAAGCTGCTTTACATTCCTTCAAGATTAAGCCTGAAGGCTGCTCTCCACAGCTACCACTAGGATAGCTTTCTAAAGGTTATCTTTGACCTCATACATTATAAGGGTCCTTTGGACTGGTGCAAGGTGCCCACTTTAATTAGTGGACAGCATATACCAGGCCAACTTCTCACAATCATGATCAAAATCATCATCCTTGTCTTCTTGTTTAATCACAGGCAAAAGAGTAGAAACATTTAACAAATTACGACATCTGATAATAACATTATCTGGAGTAAGCAGACTCTGCTCATATTTACCAAGTCTATTATATGTTAGATACTGTGTTTTTGTTCTGGTAAGCAATAATTCGACAGAATGAGGAACCATCACATTCAAAGGGTGTCCCATCACTAAGTTCTCACTCTTTTCCAGACTTCCACTCACCACAGCCACTGCCTTCAAGCAGCCGGGTAGTCCTGATGCTATAGGGTCAAAGGTGGTTGAAAAGTAAGCCACAGGTCTTCGGGCTCCTCCACACGTTTGTGTTAAAACTGAAAGTGTGCACCCATCTCTTTCACTGCAAAATAAAGTAAATTCCTTTGTATAGTTGTGTATTCCTAAATCTGGGGTGTGACACAGTTTATCTTTCAGCTCTAGCAAGGCTCTGGTGCATTCCTTCTCTCAAGGAATTGGATCAGACATCATCTCGATGTGTCAGCCTCAGGAGAGGCTTTGCTGTCAGAAAAAAATTTGGTATCCATTGTTTACAGTAGCCAACCATTCCCAAAAACATTCTGAGCTCTCTCTGTGTTCGTGATGTATTCATCCACAAGATGGCTTCCACTCTCTCTGGTGTCACCTTCCTGATTCCTTTCATAATAATGTGTCCCAGATAGTGAGCGTGTTTTTTACAGTACTGCAGTTTACCTGGAGACCGTTTACTGCCAGGTGATTCAATAATGCAGTGCTGTCTTTTTTGCAAGCTTTTCAGGATTCTGAAGCTATCAACAAATCATCAATATATTGAACAAACGCAGAGTCACAGGCCATTTGCAAAGACTCAAGATTTTTCTTTAGGATCTGCTTAAAAACAGAAGAGCTCTCAGTATATGCTTGAGGGACACAACACCACATGATTGTTCTCTGTTGGAACACAAATGAAAATAAGATCTAGCTGTCTTCATGCAGGCGTACTGAGAAAAAAGCCTGACAAAAATCAAGGACTGTAAACCATTCTGCAGTACATGGAATTTGGAAAAGCACAGTAGCAGGATTTGACACAACAGGGCAACAAGGCACCACTATCTCATTAATGTTTCGCAAATCCTGTACAACTCTATACTCTCCAATCGGTTTTTGAATTCCCATTATAGGAGAATTACATGAGCTGTAAATTAATTCTTTCAATATGCCTTTCTGAACCATATCTTCAATTAAAGGTTGTAGCCCAGTAATCATTTCACTGGACAACGGATACAGTGGTGTTCTTAGGAAGACTACATTTTGCTTTATTTGGATATGGACTGGTTCTACACCTTTTATGAGTCCAATGTCTTTTACTGTAAAATCCCAGACTTCAGTATTCATTGTATCATTGTAGTTCTGAGATCCTCTGGTAATTCAGCAACTGTCAACATAGTAAACATTCCTGCCTCAGTATTTTGTTGAATTAATTTGAAATCGACATCCTCATCATGAGTCTGAAATGCAACACCATCCGGTGTGCAATAAATTGTACAGTTTAATTTACACAACAATCTGCTTCCTAATAAATTTACTGGACTAGAATCACAAACTACAAATTGGTGTTTTTCTTCAAATGTCCCTATTCTTACTGGAACCTCCTCTGAAATTGTATTTGACATTTGTTTATTTGTAACCCATACTACTTGGATTGTTCTTCCCGAGAGAGGTAAGTCTGGAACTTCCACTGTTCTAACCAAGGATCGGGTAGCTCCTGTATCAATCAAGAACAATACATCACGACCATAGACATTTGCATCTATATATGGGCCACTTTGGTCTACCTCTAGGACTGCGCCAAGTACACAATCGTCTTCCTCTCTCAGGCACCATCATTGTGAATTCTCAGAACCAAACTAATCTATTACAAAGAAGGGAAATTGCCCTAACATATCCTGATTCAAATTCTGGACTTGTGGCATGACATTTTGATTTGGATTCAGGTTTAATTTTGGTAACTGGTTTATATTCATTCAGGGATTTCCCATTTGTCCTGGTACAACAGAAGTCATTTGATTCTGACCATGCATTTGATTTTTAAACTAACATATCTGCATTCTTTGACCTGATATTCCCTGTGAAATTTGAACTTGCCCTGCAATATTTTCAGACTAAATCGACATTCTAGCTTCCCATTCCCCACCCTATTGCAAATGTGACAAGCAGTAACTTTCTTTAAAGCGGCAATGTCAGTTCCAAATCCCACACCTGTAGGAACATCTCTAACTCTTCCCTGGGACATTCGCATTCCATTTGGATTCATCACAAATCCTGCCTGTGGGGCAGCAACTCCCTGCATCATAGCCTGACCTCCAGCCAGCGACGGAACTTAAAACTTTTTTGAGCCATTTTCGTCAGTGCTAACATAAATTTCTCCTTAATTTTTCTCTGCTTCATGTCCCATTCATCACTACAATATTTTGCATATTACAGGACTTCTTCTACCCATTTTGACTGCCAGCAGATGACATTTCATGTGATGTGTTAACTAATCCTAGGCTTCAATACCAGAACAAACTGTGACACAAAAACCCCTATATCCTTTTCTTCAGCATATTTGCTTTCATTATGCTGTTTGAAAACCTGCAACAACCTTTCATAATATTCATAAACAGTTTTCTTTGGTTCCTGAGTTGTTCTTTTAATTTTCAACCAGTCAATGTCTTTAGGAGGAATTTTTCCCTTCAAGGTTACTGCTTTGTATTTCTCCATCACTATAGGTGACGGGGCTCCTGTTCCCTTTTCTCTCTGGGGCTCAGCTTTTGGCCATTGCACAGAAATCCTACACTCAGACCACAAATCTAAAGGAACCACAATGTCAAAGAATGTATCCAGATCCTTACACAACACCTTTGAAATTTTAATAAACCTTACCACCTGATCGTACCACTGTACAGGCTGGTCTCTCAGCTTTGGGAAATTGTTTGTGAATGCAGTCAAATCACCTCTATTCCATGGAACATGTGCATAAGTACCCCCAACTACTTCTCTCAATGGATATTCTGCTGCTTCGCCCACTTCATCCCGCCTTGCATCAATGTCCTTCTTTTTCTTTTCATGCTTCCGTGCCCATCTAAGTTCTAGCTTCTCTACATCCTTCCATGTACGGATGTATTTTATCAATTCCGTGATATGAGTTTGCATCACTGGAATCCTCAAATTTTCAATGGCTTGGACATCCAATTCTACATGATAATTTCAAGGCAAATTCACATTATTGGTAAGATCCACATCATATTTCCTTACCATTCCTGCTAAATAACTATGAGTAGCAGCTTCTCTGCAGGTAATTTCTTTACACAAAAAGGTAAGTTCAGGTCTTTCGTATTGGTCTTAATGGTCAAAATCCAAACATCCCCTAAATAATTCCTCTAAATCAATTTTTAGTTTTGGACTGTCTAAAGGTTTATCCGTTTTCCTTTCTGCACCCTTCAGAGGCTCGGTCTGTAACTTCTGCCCTTCTTTTCCTTGTCAATTTCTCAATCCAAGCTAGTAATCCGCCATATCCACTTCCAGGTAACTCACTAGAACTCAATGGGTTCATAAAGACCAAAGTATATCCTCCATCTATCAAGTCCTGTAAATTTTGTTGAGGTCTCCACATCAATAGCTGTGTGTTCTGTGTAGACGGTATCTTAACAACTGGAGTCATCGTAACATCTAGGCTTCGTTCAATTTAGGTTGGTGCAGTAGGGATTACTTGTGGCACAACTGGGTCAGTGTCAATGGGGACCACAGTTATTGGTCACCTCATTACTGATGGGGCCATTTGTAGAACCTGTAAAGGTTGTTCAATTAAAGGTAGTACTGGTTGTACTGGACCAGTAGGCACAGTCTGACTCGCACTAGTGCTTATCTCTCCTGGATCAGTATATGTCACAAGAGGTGGTCGGAATTATAGCATTTCTTCCACTAACTCATCTCCTGAATCAGTATCTGATTCTTCCCCTTCTCACTTAATTGCATCTCTATCCTTCTCTTTAACGTCTGATGTAAGAACTGGATACAGTCTAGTTCTCTCGATAATTCCCTTCCTCCATCTACACTGCTCCTCATCCCGTTGGGCGTTTGCATAACTCTTTATTGCTCTACTTGCTCTCCTTTGATATTTTTCCTTCTCTTTTTCTCTTACAACCTTTTCCCAAATTTGTAAAGCTTCCAATTGCATGGGTCAAAGTGGTGGCTTCAGCTCATACTCATTTTCCCCTCAAATAATCTAAAATTCTAGGGTTAAAAGTACCATTTCTAGGGAAACGCAATGCACCCTCGTCCTCAGAAATTCTCATCCATTATTTTAACCACAAACACAAATTTAATCCATGCTCAGAAGTCATTATGCAAGCTGGAGTACCCTCAGGAGGCGACTCCTCGCAGTTATGAACAGGAATGGTAACATCTCCCCTCACAAATTTCTTAAAATCCTTTAAACATTTCATTTTAGCAATTCAGTTGACCAAATTGCTTATTTGTGTAACCAAATGTTCCGATTTTTGTTCTGTATATGTCAAATTTTCAATAATCAATCAAATAACAGCTTTAAATTTCAATAGCTCTCTATCCAAGCCACGTTCCAAACTCAAACTCACAATGTCCAATACGCAGTGCGACTAGAAACACCAACCTCCCAATACCTGCGTGAAACACACCAACCAGCCAATTCCAGCACGAACACCATGATGTCAACCTCTCACCCCTTGCAGCGTCCACCCTCCTTCACAATTTTCTCTGTTATTTCGAACAACTATTTTTGACAAATCATGTTTGCTTTGCTCTTTTTTAACAAAAAATATTTAGATCTATCTTTCACTCAGGAAGATTCCACAATCGCAAGTGACTTATTGACCAGCAATAATTCACACCAAATAATGTAGCTTCACCCTAATGTGCAATAAGGTTTCACCAGCATTATCAAATTAGTCAACTGCCAACACTTGTCCCTACTGTTACTGATGGAAGTGATGGTACCTCACATTCCACATCTACGAAACTCTTTGCTAAACAAGATTAATCTCCCAGGATCTTTCGACTTCTTGGAGCCTGAAATCAACTTCTTCACAAAAACAACTTTTTAATACTGTTCCTGTAAATATTGATTAATCCAATTACAACACACTCACTCCACTCTCACAACACAACATTATCCTCCCTATTGATACTCACAACTCCAAGCCGCAATCAACAAGACTGTAACTGCTTGTCACTCCATCCAGATTCGGGCACTGGAAAATTAAATTGGGACTATTAAAATATACTTCGGGTAATAATTTGAAGATCTATTCTGGGTGTAGAACCATCAATCTGCTACGAGAAACTGCTGGAGCCCAAAGTGACTCTCCCCGATGGTTCAGACCTTTTACATACACCCACTTACAAATGTCACCATGGAAAATCCTAAAGGCTCCAGGGAGGTCAATGGACCTTTTCCACAATTTGGAGAATTAGAGCTTCCTAAAGAAAGCCATTAAAACATCATGGACATTTAGAATTTTCGGTGAATGAATGATGAGAGATTGGAATAGTTTTAAAACCTTCATTTATAATAAGGTAAAAAATTCAGTTTAGTAATTTACAGAAATAGTTAGAAATCAGCATTAGAAACCTGTGCTCTGTAAAGAAACCCAGTAAACTAGCTAAAGGGACCTATTCTAAATGAGAACCCATGAAGAGCTCTGTTGGAAAAGAGCAGTAAATGAGGAACAAACTTCTCATGAAGAGCAGTTCTGGAAAACTCAGCCAAGTTTCCTACAATTGCAACAGCAACCATATTTAGAGTAGCCATATGTGCAGTAGCATCGATCACAAATTAGTAACGGCAAATCACCTCAAGAATATCTCAAATGAATCAACTCTCCTTAAAGAAGAGTCTAGGGCAGAGGAGAAATCCAGCAGCAGGACCACCGGATGGGTAAAGGGAATTTAGAGGTGTCTAACTAGCTAGGCACACTAATTATTATAGTTTTCTCACACAAGTGTCTGTTTCCCATGACTTCTTCACTCGATGCCTCATCAGAACAGTTCGTAAGGTGTTGTTGTCAGTCATACAATGTATCTTCTTCCAATTCCCACGATCTGCACTCTTGTCATCCAGATTGATACAGTATTCTGGCATAATTGTTACAAGAGGAAAGGTTCCCATGAGAACCCTCTTACTTAAGCTAAAAGATGCACTATAATCTTATTGCCTAAACAAAGGCTAGTCAGAAATGTGAAAGCATATATCAAGTTATTCGGAAACAACATTTATAAAATCCATGTCACCATTTATTCCTTGCAGTTTCAATAAATCTATTATATTCTAGTGAAGCGATCTAACATGGGGTGAGGATACTACTTGAACATGATGTTAGAGTCAGCACATTTCTAAAGATGAAATCAATGCTAGGCAGTTGCTCAAAAAGATTTACTATAAGCAAAGGTCGAAAAGAAGGCTTTGGACCTAGTTCCTACACAGCCTAAAGTATAGTTACTTGGTGCAAAATTTGGAAAAACACACATTTATAAAAGAAGCATTTCTAGTAACACCTTTCACATTGTACCTTAGTTATAATTGATATCTTTTATTTACTTTATTAATATTCTATGCATTCATGTTATTATTTGCAAGATATTTTCTAAAATGAGCATTTTAATGGATTTAAAGATGTTCTAAAATGCCATTCAAACATAGTAAGTAAGTCAATTTTCTAAATGTATGGTCATTTTTCCCACACGTGCCTAGGAGTTCGAGGCATACATCAGAAGAAGTACGTTTTTATCAGTCCAAGTCACCAGAGCACTGCAGAGAAGAAAACCTGCTGTGAAGTGTGGTACAGAGTTACTGTGCTCAAGGGGGCGTACACATGGTACAGAGCAGAGGTGGGAAGTAGAACAAAGAAAAGGTGATATGTAGAAATTAGCCAGTGGCAAGATGCGAATACAACTGGGCTTAATGTCATGAATTGAAATGCTAGCAGGCAAAGCCCTGATAAACTTTGACTTTCTAAAGGTATTAATAACACAATCCCCTTGAAAAGCTTCCTAGGAAAGCCCGATCAATGAGACTCATCTTACAGAGAGAATGTGATTGGAATTATAAGTTTAAAAATCCAGTTTCCTGGTCATCCAATGTATGACTTTGTTCCTTAGCTAAAACATATCTTCCCTGAGCCTGCTCTTATGGCAGGGACGTTGGCAAGGAATAAGACTCATTGGCAGGCTTCCGGGAGAAGGTTCAAATTAGGCAAAAAATGTTAATCCCATGGTGTGAATTCAGTTCACCCAGCCTCAACAAACTTTCTTTCACCCTTCTGAAAATTGGCAATATGGTGTGTGGGTCTTGACCTTCCACTGTGACTTCTTACGAACTTGAGGTGGGGACAGGGCAATTGCAGCCTTTTGCAGACCACAGACCGGTACCAAGGGAGCAACTGGATCATGAAAACATGGTCGGCTAGATTTAGATCTCGAACACCCTGACTTAGCTTACCTCAGGACATTCCACTTTTTCATAAATGGGTTTGAGGTGCTGCTTAACCAAAGTATTGAGCCTCAACAGCAGAGAATCAAAGGAAAAATGCTCTATTGAAGTTGGTATAGACAAATCATCCACAGTGTTGTCTCACTTTTCAAGTGTTCTAAACATTTTCCAGACCCTTCTTTTCCATTTAGCTGCTCAATAGTCAGAGACACATCTTTATGAGCTTAGCCAACAGATCTCTGTTATGCACATATCACCTCATGTACAACATCATTGGTGGTGGGGTCGGGTGACCTTGAACACGTGGGAGCGTCACATTCGAGAGAAAGTCTCCTTTTGGCCAGCTCTATTTGCCTGCTTACAACCCCTATAGCACTGGCTAAGAAACATTCTATAGTAGAGCCATTAGAAGTGGAAGTGGAACTACCTATGCTCTTTCACTTCTCCATACCTGTTAAAGCAGTGGCAGCTGAAGCAGGCAAAAGAGGGGTGGCGTGGCCCCACCTTTATTAGGTGCTGACTGGTGCAGATGGGCCAGCTCTTCGGCTGATCATTGCCCACGAGTGTCCTGCGCTGCTGTGAATCTCACCATGATAAATGTGTGCTGGGCTCCCCTCCTCCAAGGCACCTCCTCCACAGCAGAAAAGGGTTGTGTGTTCCGTAGTCCTGCCTGTCCCTGCCAGCATCTTCTCAAGCACCACATGCTGCGGGGAATCTCGCCTCACTACATGCACTCTGGGCCCACCTCCTCCAAAACTCCTCCTTCACAGCAGAAAGGGTTCTGGGCTTTTAAGTCCTACCCAACCATGCCAGCAGCTTCTCAAGCATCTCACAATGAGGGAAATCGCACCGTGCTAATTGAGCACTGGGCCTACTTCTTCCAAGACACCTTCTCCACAGCAGAAAAGGGTTTTGGACTTCTTAGTCTTGCCCAACCCTGCCAGCAGCTTCTCAAGTATCCCGCACTCCAGGGAATCTCGTCATGCTAAATGCATGCTGGGTCCACTTCCTCCAAGGCACCTCCTTCACAGCAGAAATAGGGTCTGGGCTCCGCAGTCCTGCCCAACCTGCCAGCAGCTTCTCAAGCATATTTTACAATAATATTATTATTTATTTTGCAGTATTTGATTGTATATAGTGTATCAGAATAATTCTAACTATTATAAACAACTTAGCAAATAATATCCAATCAGGGCAAATGTTAGATAGGTCCCAATCATATTTCATTACGCTCACCTAACCTATCAGTCTGTTCCATACCCAAAGTGTCTAAATATTGTTCGTCATCCAATTTATATGGCGGTATTAGTTTACTAAGCTTATACAATGCCCCTCAAACTTTATGATGTCATCAGGTCATTTGTCGAATTAAGGGCCTGATTCACAAAGGAAACTTATGCTTTTTGAGTTCGTTTCTTTTATGAGTAAGTTTACTTCTGTTTGGTAATCACATACTCTGAGTCTAAGTTAATACCAAAATAGTAGTAAGTGCAGCACTACGCATTGCTAACCATGGATACTGCACCACCCTCTCATAACTAATGGTGGTAGGGACTTAAAATAAAGCCCCATAGGAAATAATGTTAAATTAAATTAAATTAAATTATTTAAAATAGTCAGAATTATGTCTAAATATAAATTAATGTTTAGAAATTTATATTAAAATGGTGCATCTATTATTTAAGTATAACATATTTTATTAACCTATTTTCAAGTAAAAATAATGTAACAATATATTTTATTACAAAATATTAAATAAATTTCACTTAATTCTATACATCACTTTCTATAATCATTACTGCACCTTAAAATGTATTTTTATCGTTAGGTGGGAATTTAGCTTAAACTTAAACTGAAGCTAAAGCTTAAGCTTAAACTTCGGAAAACTAATTTTAATTTCCTTCAATATATTTCCATTATTAAAGTTCAATTCTAAATTAATTTAATAGTGCTGTAGCATTTCTTTTTTGCTTCACAATTAAAGAAAATATATAAAATAAATGTACATTAACATTTAACATTCAATATCCCTAATATTTATTTTTAGGGTTTAATAAATTAGTTAATTTTTCCTATACTCTACCATTGGGGCAGGCAGAAATATCTGCCTGGCAAAGCTTAGGGAAAAATAAAAACATTTATTTGACTCAAAAATAAATATTACTTTATATCAAAAAGTAGTGCATTTACTCAAAAGTGTAGGCTTATTTAAAATGCTTAGGTTACCTTTGTGAATCAAGCTCTCAGCCTTTTAGCATCGCCCTTCAGCAACTGGTCTAATTTTACTATTTTTCAGTATTCACAAAGGTAAGTTATTACTAGTAAAGTTAGACTTTTGGTCTGAGTTTACCTTTGTGAATACCAAAAAGTAGTAAAGTTAGACTTTAGGTCTAAGTTTACCTTTGTGAATACCGAAAAGTAGTAAAACTAGACTTTTGACACTTTGAGGATAAACACATCTACAATAAGGTTGTCCCTTTCTTTGAAAACATCTCCAACTGGTCCTTGTATATAGACCATATCTTCTTCTTATGGCATGGTAATGAAGAAGATCTCAAAGAATTTAGTCTTTGGATTAATCTCTGTGACGCTAATCTGTATTTTGTCACCAAATCCAGCCATAACAAAATTGAATTCCTTAACCTTTGGATTGAGCACCATAATCTACAACTTCAGGTGTCATTGTTTACAAAACCCATCGCTGGGAATACTATCCTCCACTTTAACAGTTTCTATCCACGTTGTCAAAAGCAGGGGATGCCTTTCAGCCAATTTCTCTGTTTATGGAGAAACTGCACGAATATCAAACAATTCATTTCTCTGTCTTGCTCTCCTTTGATATTTTTCCTTCTCTTTTTCTCTTACAACCTTTTCCCAAATTTGTAAAGCTTCCAATTGCATGGGTCGAAGTGGTGGCTTCAGCTCATACTCATTTTCCCCTCAAATAATCTAAAATTCTAGGGTTAAAAGTACCATTTCTAGGGAAACGCAATGCACCCTCGTCCTCAGAAATTCTCATCCATTATTTTAACCACAAACACAAAGTGACTCTCCCCGATGGTTCAGACCTTTTACATACACCCACTTACAAATGTCACCATGGAAAATCCTAAAGGCTCCAGGGAGGTCAATGGACCTTTTCCACAATTTGGAGAATTAGAGCTTCCTAAAGAAAGCCATTAAAACATCATGGACATTTAGAATTTTCGGTGAATGAATGATGAGAGATTGGAATAGTTTTAAAACCTTCATTTATAATAAGGTAAAAAATTCAGTTTAGTCATTTACAGAAATAGTTAGAAATCAGCATTAGAAACCTGTGCTCTGTAAAGAAACCCAGTAAACTAGCTAAAGGGACCTATTCTAAATGAGAACCCATGAAGAGCTCTGTTGGAAAAGAGCAGTAAATGAGGAACAAACTTCTCATGAAGAGCAGTTCTAGAAAACTCAGCCGAGTTTCCTACAATTGCAACAGCAACCATATTTAGAGTAGCCATATGTGCAGTAGCATCGATCACAAATTAGTAAAGGCAAATCACCTCAAGAATATCTCAAATGAATCAACTCTCCTTAAAAAAGAGTCTTGGGCAGAGGAGAAATCCAGCAGCAGGACCACCGGATGGGTAAAGGGAATTTAGAGGTGTCTAACTAGCTAGAAACACTAATTATTATAGTTTTCTCACACAAGTGTCTGTTTCCCATGACTTCTTCACTCGATGCCTCATCAGAACAGTTCGTAAGGTGTTGTTGTCAGTCATACAATGTATCTTCTTCCAATTCCCACGATCTGCACTCTTGTCATCCAGATTGATACAGTATTCTGGCATAATTGTTACAAGAGGAAAGGTTCCCATGAGAACCCTCTTACTTAAGCTAAAAAGATGCACTATAATCTTATTGCCTAAACAAAGGCTAGTCAGAAATGTGAAAGCATATATCAAGTTATTCGGAAACAACATTTATAAAATCCATGTCACCATTTATTCCTTGCAGTTTCAATAAATCTATTATATTCTAGTGAAGTGATCTAACATGGGGTGAGGAAACTACTTGAACATGATGTTAGAGTCAGCACATTTCTAAAGATGAAATCAATGCTAGGCAGTTGCTCAAAAAGATTTACTATAAGCAAAGGTCGAAAAGAAGGCTTTGGACCTAGTTACTACACAGCCTAAAGTATAGTTACTTGGTGCAAAATTTGGAAAAACACACATTTATAAAAGAAGCATTTCTAGTAACACCTTTCACATTGTACCTTAGTTATAATTGATATCTTTTATTTACTTTATTAATATTCTATGCATTCATGTTATTATTTGCGAGATATTTTCTAAAATGAGCATTTTAATGGATTTAAAGATGTTCTAAAATGCCATTCAAACATAGTAAGTAAGTCAATTTTCTAAATGAATGGTCATTTTTCCCACACGTGCCTAGGAGTTCGAGGCATACATCAGAAGAAGTACGTTTTTATCAGTCCAAGTCACCAGAGCACTGCAGAGAAGAAAACCTGCTGTGAAGTGTGGTACAGAGTTACTGTGCTCAAGGGGGCGTACACATGGTACAGAGCAGAGGTGGGAAGTAGAACAAAGAAAAGGTGATATGTAGAAATTAGCCAGTGGCAAGATGCGAATACAACTGGGCTTAATGTCATGAATTGAAATGCTAGCAGGCAAAGCCCTGATAAACTTTGACTTTCTAAAGGTATTAATAACACAATCCCCTTGAAAAGCTTCCTAGGAAAGCCCGATCAATGAGACTCATCTTACAGAGAGAATGTGATTGGAATTATAAGTTTAAAAATCCAGTTTCCTGGTCATCCAATGTATGACTTTGTTCCTTAGCTAAAACATATCTTCCCTGAGCCTGCTCTTATGGCAGGGACGTTGGCAAGGAATAAGACTCATTGGCAGGCTTCCGGGAGAAGGTTCAAATTAGGCAAAAAATGTTAATCCCATGGTGTGAATTCAGTTCCCCCAGCCTCAACAAACTTTCTTTCACCCTTCTGAAAATTGGCAATATGGTGAGTGGGTCTTGACCTTCCACTGTGACTTCTTACGAACTTGAGGTGGGGACAGGGCAATTGCAGCCTTTTGCAGACCACAGACCGGTACCAAGGGAGCAACTGGATCATGAAAACATGGTCGGCTAGATTTAGATCTCGAACACCCTGACTTAGCTTACCTCAGGACATTCCACTTTTTCATAAATGGGTTTGAGGTGCTGCTTAACCAAAGTATTGAGCCTCAACAGCAGAGAATCAAAGGAAAAATGCTCTATTGAAGTTGGTATAGACAAATCATCCACAGTGTTGTCTCACTTTTCAAGTGTTCTAAACATTTTCCAGACCCTTCTTTTCCATTTAGCTGCTCAATAGTCAGAGACACATCTTTATGAGCTTAGCCAACAGATCTCTGTTATGCACTTACCACCTCATGTACAACATCATTGGTGGTGGGGTCGGGTGACCTTGAACACGTGGGAGCGTCACATTCGAGAGAAAGTCTCCTTTTGGCCAGCTCTATTTGCCTGCTTACAACCCCTATAGCACTGGCTAAGAAACATTCTATAGTAGAGCCATTAGAAGTGGAAGTGGAACTACCTATGCTCTTTCACTTCTCCATACCTGTTAAAGCAGTGGCAGCTGAAGCAGGCAAAAGAGGGGTGGCGTGGCCCCACCTTTATTAAGTGCTGACTGGTGCAGATGGGCCAGCTCTTCGGCTGATCATTGCCCACGAGTGTCCTGCGCTGCTGTGAATCTCACCATGATAAATGTGTGCTGGGCTCCCCTCCTCCAAGGCACCTCCTCCACAGCAGAAAAGGGTTGTGTGTTCAGTAGTCCTGCCTGTCTCTGCCAGCATCTTCACAAGCACCACATGCTGCGGGGAATCTCACCTCACTACATGCACTCTGGGCCCACCTCCTCCAAAACTCCTCCTTCACAGCAGAAAGGGTTCTGGGCTTTTAAGTCCTACCCAACCATGCCAGCAGCTTCTCAAGCATCTCACAATGAGGGAAATCTCACCGTGCTAATTGAGCACTGGGCCTACTTCTTCCAAGACACCTTCTCCACAGCAGAAAAGGGTTTTGGACTTCTTAGTCTTGCCCAACCCTGCCAGCAGCTTCTCAAGTATCCCGCACTCCAGGGAATCTCGTCACGCTAAATGCATGCTGGGTCCACTTCCTCCAAGGCACCTCCTTCACAGCAGAAATAGGGTCTGGGCTCCGCAGTCCTGCCCAACCTGCCAGCAGCTTCTCAAGCATATTTTACAATAATATTATTATTTATTTTGTAGTATTTGATTGTATATAGTGTATCAGAATAATTCTAACTATTATAAACAACTTAGCAAATAATATCCAATCAGGGCAAATGTTAGATAGGTCCCAATCAAATTTCATTACGCTCACCTAACCTATCAGTCTGTTCCATACCCAAAGTGTCTAAATATTGTTCGTCATCCAATTTATATGGCGGTATTAGTTTACTAAGCTTATACAATGCCCCTCAAACTTTATGATGTCATCAGGTCATTTGTCGAATTAAGGGCCTGATTCACAAAGGAAACTTATGCTTTTGAGTTCGTTTCTTTTATGAGTAAGTTTACTTCTGTTTGGTAATCACATACTCTGAGTCTAAGTTAATACCACAATAGTAGTAAGTGCAGCACTACGCATTGCTAACCATGGATACTGCACCACCCTCTCATAACTAATGGTGGTTTGGACTTAAAATAAAGCCCCATAGGAAATAATGTTAAATTAAATGAAATTAAATTATTTAAAATAGTCAGAATTATGTCTAAATATAAATTAATGTTTAGAAATTTATATTAAAATGGTGCATCTATTATTTAAGTATAACATATTTTATTAACCTATTTTCAAGTAAAAATAATGTAACAATATAATTAATTACAAAATATTAAATAAATTTCACTTAATTCTATACATCTCTTTCTATAATCATTACTGCACCTTAAACTTTATTTTTATCGTTAGGTGGGAATTTAGCTTAAACTTAAACTGAAGCTAAAGCTTAAGCTTAAACTTCGGAAAACTAATTTTAATTTCCTTCAATATATTTCCATTATTAAAGTTCAATTCTAAATTAATTTAATAGTGCTGTAGCATTTCCTTTTTTTGCTTCACAATTAAAGAAAATATATAAAATAAATGTACATTAACATTTAACATACAATAACCCTAATATTTATTTTTAGGGTTTAATAAATTAGTTAATTTTTCCTATACTCTACCATTGGGGCAGGCAGAAATATCTGCCTGGCAAAGCTTAGGAAAAAATAAAAACATTTATTTGACTCAAAAATAAATATTACTTTATATCAAAAAGTAGTGCATTTACTCAAAAGTGTAGGCTTATTTAAAATGCTTAGGTTACCTTTGTGAATCAAGCTCTCAGCCTTTTAGCATCTCCCTTCAGCAACTGGTCTAATTTTACTATTTTTCAGTATTCACAAAGGTAAGTTATTACTAGTAAAGTTAGACTTTTGGTCTGAGTTTACCTTTGTGAATATCAAAAAGTAGTAAAGTTAGACTTTAGGTCTAAGTTTACCTTTGTGAATACCGAAAAGTAGTAAAACTAGACTTTTGACACTTTGAGGATAAACACATCTACAATGAGGTTGTCCCTTTCTTTGAAAAGATCTCCAACTGGTCCTGTTATATAGACGATATCTTCTTCTTATGGCATGGTAATGAAGAAGATCTCAAAGAATTTAGTCTTTGGATTAATCTCTGTGACGCTAATCTGTATTTTGTCACCAAATCCAGCCATAACAAAATTGAATTCCTTAACCTTTGGATTGAGCACCATAATCTACAACTTCAGGTGTCATTGTTTACAAAACCCATCGCTGGGAATACTATCCTCCACTTTAACAGTTTCTATCCACGTTGTCAAAAGCAGGGGATCCCTTTCAGCCAATTTCTCTGTTTATGGAGAAACTGCACGGATATCAAACAATTCATTTCTCTGTCTGAAACGTTTAAAAGAAAACTACTGGATAGAGGGTACCCTAAAAATATAGTCAGAGATGCATACAAAAGAGCCAGATACTATAATCGAGACAGCATGTTTGAGCCCAAACAGAGACAGATTGAGGATAAACTCATATGCGTTACCAGACATTCAAATTTTGATCATAAGGTGAGACAAACCATCAACTCCCAATGGCATCTTCTGAACATCAACAACGATGAGGATAAACTCCCTCTACCTACCTTTGCATTTAGGCCTAATAAGAACTTACATAACCTATTAGTCAGTGCCACAACCAAGGAGGAGAAAACCTTCATACAAAAATCTATCTATGGGACACAACCAATAAAGGGGAACCACAAATGTGGCTTCTGCCACACTTGTGAAAACGCTATTGTGTCTGATACGATTACTGTAGGAGCTAAAACCATTAACTGAAATGCATGACTAACTGCAGGACTGCAGATATAGTATATCTTATCAAATGTACCTGCGGACTGGGATATGTGGGGAAACTGGACGCAAATGTAGAATAAGAATGGGAGAACATAAGTCCAACATTCGCAACCAAAAAAACACTGCCCCCCTTGTCCAGCACTGGCTTACGCAGAAACATCTAGATAAAGACCTCCAAAGGAGTATCTTGGAAAAAATGAACTCATTCAGAGGAAGGGACAATAAAACATATCGTAAGAAAAGAGAGGTTTTCTGGAATTTCCTTTTAAACACAGAAAAGGGAGGATTAAATGAAACCACACCTTGAGAGTGCTCTTTGTGAGATGTCCCTTGCCTGCCTAGCTCTCTTTTCTCCGGCAGTTCTGCTCATATCCAGCATTGGCCCAGCGGGGCTTTGATGCATGATTGTCGTCCTTTGGGCATCCCATTCCAATATGACATCTTCCCTGTCGGTAGGGTTTCATTTTCCACCCTACTTCCTGGGCCACCAGTATTAACTCTTATAATTGTACAATTGGGTCCGGTTATTTGTTGTTCTATTATAAAAACATGTTTTAGAAATATGTTTTTTTATGTCACTGTACATAGCGATCATACCACGTTATTCGTTTTCTTTTTCTTTATCATTTTTCTTTATCATTTTTCCATACTGCTCGTGGTTTTGTCCCTCTTGCGAAAGGTATCTGCAGGAGTCATTATAAAGTTCTCTTCCCCATGAGCGAGTTTGGATCCCCTCTTCTTTTTTTATCCTATATGTGTACTTTTTCAGGTAATTCCTCATTCTAATACGGCACTGGCCTTCGCTGGCCGACATGAGGCCTTTCACGGGTCCGCATACTAACTTATGTGTGCACTCTCTTCCGGGGAAGGCACGCTAGTTTTAAATGTCGACGGACGCCGTCTGCCACATCAGGACCAATTGTTATCGCCAGCATCGCACCCCACCATGTCAGGAGTTACATTCTCTCTGCCAATTTGAACGCTAAGCGACTCCTTTGGGCTTTGTAATGTTTCTGTCCACTTACCTGATTTTGTGAACAGGCCCGACTATATGCTATAACTTTCCATTTAGCGCTAGCGGCGTTGTAACTGACACAGGGCTTTGTCGTACTGGATTCCAACAATGAGTTATTTAGCAACTCTCAGCGACTGCAAATTGTTCTACCCTCAGCCCCGGGGCTCTGATTTTTTGCCATTCAGCCGGTCCTAGCATGTTTCTATATAGGCAAAATTGCATATAGGCGACAGTTTGAGTTCTTGTCAGCCTGTTCTCTGTTTCTGTATAGTGTCTAAAAAACATCGGGCCATATTATCAAGAACGGCGCAACCATTATCGCCGCTTTAGCGGCAGGAAACTGCAGCTAAAGCAGCGATAAGGGGCTTGATAATATGCCCTAGAGAATTCCAATAGAAGCCCAGGTTTGATGTCCTTGACACCAGAACCTGGGCTTCTATTGGAACATGACAACACGACAACACGACTCCATTGTGAAGCTGGCCTTGCCATGCACGCAACCCAGCCATGGCATGGCACCACAGACACACAATAGCCGGATGCGAGGAGAGGCATGGAGCAGGCATGTGCGAGAGCGGCAAGTGATCAAGGAATGTGAACCCACCCAATGCCAGGTGTGACGTGGAGGTGCCGGACAGACCACAGAGTGCAAACCACGGAAATGGCCATGTGGAGATCAACTGCTGGTGCATGGAGTGCAGTGGCCAGTGGACGCTACCATGTCCCCACAGGCAGTGGGGCAGAACGCGGAAATGTCGCACGTTACGTCCCCCCCTGCATGGGCGTGCGTAGTGGTTTGGACCAGCGTACGCCAGGCCTGCATAGGGGTGTGAACAAAAAGCATGTCGCACTGGGCGTGGTTCTCCTTCGGAATGGACAACGCGTCTGCCAGTGCGGCGGCTCTCTGTCCGCCACGAGTCCTGCGCCGAGCACAGCGGGGCCTGCGTCCCTGTGCGCCTGCTGCACCCCGGGCCGCTGGTCCCCCGACCCGTCCTGCCTGCCACAGCGCACCAACAAGGCTCCGCTCACCTGCCTACACCGGCGTGTGTCGATGAGGGCCCACCACGTGCCGGTGCAAGCTTCAAGCACCAGTCCCGCAACCTCTGCAGCCTCCGCAGACCATCGCTGGCCCCCCGACGCTGGCCCACATTACTCCTTTTCCATTTACATACTCCACTTGCGTCCTCCTGGGCCCAGTAGGTCCAACATGTGGAACTGTGTCCTGAGTCTTGAATGGCAGTGACCCCAAGTCCGTGGCAGGGACCACAGCACCAGACTCCCTTCGATCAGTGAGGCATAATTCCATATCGCAAGCCGGCGACACGTGGTGCCACTAACCCTGTTCAACGCAAGCCAGCGACACGTGGTGCCACTAACCCTGTTCAACGCCAGCCGGCGACACGTGGTGCCACTAACCCTGTTCAACGCAAGCCGGCGACACGTGGTGCCACTAACCCTGTTCAACGCCAGCCGGCGACACATGGATGAGGGCTCAGGCCTACCCTGCGGACCAGTAGGTCCCACATCCAGCACCTAGTCGCCAATCATGCAGAATCCACACCAGTGAATGCACAGAGAGGAGTAAGAGGAAGATGCGGCTCAGTCCGGAGGAAAGCCGGATCAGAGTCACGGAGGTGATCGAACACTATAGAACGAGCGAAGAAACGATCTCGCAACACCCCAAGAGAGGCCCTATTGGAATCCACTCCTAAAGAAGAGAAAGAGAAACTGATCTGTGTAACGACGTTTAATGCATCTTCCAATGACATCAAGAGGATTATAAACAAGAAATGGGCGGTCTTGACCTCCAACAAACTCAAGTTTGAGAAACCGATGTTTTCATTTAGAAGAAATAGAAGCATTAGAGACTCATTAGTACACACAGATTTCCGGAAAACCAAAATAAATGAACAGCCAACACTTTGGAACCAAAAGCCGGTTACTGGCCACTACCCTTGCGGATCGTGCGTGGTGTGTCCCTTAACCAAACACACCAAGGAAGTAGATCTAGGTATGCACCACGCATGGGAACAACGCACGCACACCAATTGCAACAGCGAAAAAGTAATTTACTTGATTAAGTGTCCATGCAATCTCATGTATGTGGGAATGACAGGAAGAAAAGTGAAGGTTCGCATTAGCGAACACAGAAGTACCATAAGACGCGCAATCACAGCAACAAAACTGACAGCCCACTATGTTGAAAAGAAACATACTGACATGGACCTATGGTGGACAGTGATTGAGAAGGTAAAAGGGGAAGGTGACATCACGAGAATCCTATTAGAACGCGAACAGCGGTGGGTGTATAGGCTTAAAACCCACCTTACAGGATTGAATGATTCCATACCATGGAATCAACTTAACAAGAATAGATAGGTTAGCGTGTAACGCAACACGCACCAAGTGCGACATTAGATTCCCCTAACACGTTCTTTTAATCCACAGACTTAACCCCCGTATTTTAGAAATCCGGCGGGCGTTTTCTATAACCGGATCTATGTGGAGCACCTAATGTTTATGCCAAGTACTAGGACACAAGTCAAAATATAATACGAATAAAGATTATTTCAGACAGGTTCCCCTTCCTCCTACCGTTTTAATTATTTCCACGGGAAATGAGGAAATTGTAATACAGTTTTGTATAAAAGCTATTACTAGGGAGATTGGATACATCTCTGTCATGGCACACAGAAATATAGTATCAGTCCCTATAACATACCATGAGGTGTGTAAAATCCCTTAAGTTGTTCTCTTCGAACCACGTGGGACTATGTTTACACAGATGCGATGTGTACAAAAGAATTTGAAAGACTTTAATATAATGAATACAGCACCGGCACATACTTGCTTACATCTCAAAAGCCATCGTACTTTACTCCAGTAAGAGGGAAATTGACTGGTATCAGATTAAATAAAGTTTTCAGTGGTTCGTATATTCTGAAATTCTATTCATAAACTACAAATTCCATGACTATTAGAGTCAGCAAGTGATCTGGAACTACATTTCCCATGACCATTAGGGCGAGGGAGCAACACGTATCTCGTGTTCACTCCACTTTGATAGTTCCCGATAAACGTAGTGACGTCAACACGCAGTACCGGAAGAGGACGCACCGACGCAAGTATGCGAATAAGGTTCTCTTTAAAATCAGGGTTGTTCAGTGTAGCGGTTCACCAAGCAGCTGGGACCTAATACGATTAGATTGGTCAGCGGGGGAGGACCCTTGATGGCGTAAGTAACTCCTACTGAAAAAGCGTGATGCAGGTATGGATCGGCACGTTTCCGCTTGAAATAGCGGGACGGCCTGACTTTTACTCACTGTTTCTTTTTCTTTTTGTTTCCTGTCCTCCCGGTTCTTTCATTAACTCCGGTGCCATTTTATGACATGGTACCTATGTTGTAACAATATGCCCTGCGCAACCTATGCACTATATCTACTTCAGGGTTTGACTACAGGGCTACTCCAAAAAATTGAGGTCCAGCGAGAAGTGGAACCTCTCCCAATTTGGAGTAAGGAGCAATATTGGAGTGAAAGGGATGAGTGATTGGAGTGGCGATATTTTAATGGCATGAGAGCATGTGAGTGGTTGACACAAGAGTTTTACCCAATTTTACACTCACTAGTGCAATGTAAGAGGATAGGATGCGGTAAGTTGCCGCCACTACACGGGTATAACACAGACATGAGTGTACAATAGAGACACTTTAATGAACAAGAAACACGCACTCGAATTAAGAGTACAGTCCATGACTGTGTCACCATCAGAATGGATATTCACGAGGTTTGTGGCACAAATGCATGGTACACAATCCTGCAGACTATGAGTTCATGATACTATGGTGGTAATTTTGTTGTTTATGTCGTTCTACAGATGGAGTGACGACGCATCAATTGGTTTTTAGATAAGGAGCAGCTATCTGCCCTTACTACATTGAGTGTAGGGTAATTCCCATACCTCTTGTTTTCCAGGGGTCACAGTTTTTGCCCTGAAGAAAGTCCAGCACCCTTTACGGGGCACCAGTGGACTGAAACATGTTGGCAGTAGGGTCCTAGGACCATAATATCCCACCGGACCCTATTTCTTTATCTTTTTAATATCCCTGCCAGATCCAAGAATAAAGGGAAACCGGGATCTGACAGAGGAGTTTTAATCTTTATCCCCCTCTGGCCCAAAAAAATCTTCTAAGCGCTCCCTGAGATATGGTTGAGCCCACCCTGACTTTTAGGCGTCAGGGTGTCCCGATGATGAAGCATGACACCACTAGGGTGTGTGAGGGAATATAAAACAAAAGGAGTTGCCTCCTTCCTCACCCGTAGGTGATGATCTATCATAGCTTTATGTAGGGACATTCCACCAGCATTGACTCAGATTTAAGTAACTAAGGTTGTCCGGTTTTCCTGGAGTAACAATCAGGGGAGTACTTTGTGTGCAATAGATCGAACACTATCAACAACTGACCTGGTGCCATCAACCCTGTTCACCGCAAGTCCGCGTCCCGTTGTGCCACTGAACCTGAACTACGCAGGCCGGTGGGACCATCCAACCTAAGCCGGCGACACTCGGTGAATGGCCCGTGCTGACCGCTGCCTCAGGCCAACACTGCGTCCCAGTAGCTCACACATGTGGAACTGTGTCTTGGGTAAGATGTGGAGGAGTCCACACCATTGGACATGCCTCATCGCAGGCGGCATCCCCTGACAGCACTGGTGCCACTAACTCTGTGCGCAATGAGTCATCGGCACTATCTGGTTGGACCTTGGTGGCGTCTGAGTCCATGGCCTGGTGGTTTTCTGCATCTCCATCTGGCCGGACCGGACTTGGTGTCCGACATGTGTCTGTTCCATTCATCTCCACCATAGTGCCTGTTTCAGCGTGGTCCTGCCCTCTGCATCATGCCCTGGGGGCACACCTTCCACTGTCCACCGAGACACTCCGCGACAAGCCCCTTTGTCATCTACGGAAACCTGCTCTGCACTCATGACCCTGCCCCAGTGCCCCGCAAGTCAGCGGCCCGTGGCGGTAGGCCCGTGCAGGACGCTGTGCATCCGGGGCCACTAACTCTGTGCAGCACAAGCCATGGGGCCTTTACGGTTGAATGGTTGTGTCCTTTACGATGTACACTGTTGTCGATTTTTGACTGCACCAGGCAGCCCTTGCTGGCTGGTGTGCACACACCCCACACACATCCAACACAGGTGTCACTCGATATGTGTGCCTGCTAATAAATGTGGCCGGGCGCACGTGCCCGTAGCCATTCACACCATCTGAGCAAGTGTGTCCGTGTGGTCATTGTGTCAGCATGATGGGCACGGCACTGCAACATCACAGTGTGCTATCCTCAGCGGAAGATACCATGTCACCTCAGCGTTGGCAATGACCTTGGACATGTAGCTTCGGCCGGCCCCCCCTGCATGCACAAGCGGCGTGTGCTGGTCCGGCGTACGTCAGTTCAGCGCAGGGGTGTGCTGAATCGGCAGGGGGAGCAGGGCGTGGCTCGGACCTGGCCTTGGGCAGGATGTGCGGTAAGTGTGTCTCTGTGTTGCGGTGTTGTCGCCACCAGGGCCACAGTAGACAATGTTGCAATGTAGCATGCACCAGGAGGGCGGGCCCGCACGGACGTGGAAATGTAGGAGCGCAAGACCGCTCGGGGTCTTGGCACATGCATGCCAAGTGTTATGTGTATCAGTCCTGCGGCTGCATGAGTCAGTTGCCTAGCCTCATTCGCAGCGTGACCACAGCCAGCCATGGACTGTACACTTGTGTCTGCCCTGTCCGGACCATTGGCCTACACTCACTTGGCCGCACACCTTCAAAGGCCAGCATCACGGTGTTGGTGGCATGCCGCTGGACATGCGCAGACAGGCATTACAATGGTGTGCCGTAGGAGTGCACGTGATACAACCGCGCAGGGCACACGAGTGTGGGGGCTCGTGGGAGGGTGGAGCAGCTGTGAGGCAACGTAACACACAGTGAGTCCGCACATGTGCCACTTGCTGGGCATATCGTCCATGATTCCCAGGGTCGCAGACATCCCACCACACCCACGGCAGGCCTCTCTACGTCTCCTGAATGCATGCAGATGGTGAAGTTACTGTAGGGATGAATGGTCCTTTCTCTGCACTATCGGGCTGTAGCATATCTGCAGCTCCTAGATGTGACTTGCATGTGCCCAGCACCCCCTGACAGATAGGATAGCATTTCCAGGTGACTCCCACACTATGCACTACCAGACGTGAGGCCAACGTGTACACATCCCACACGCAGAAGTCCTTGGTCGGAGTTTGCGTGCGTGAAATGGCCTTCACTCGTACTCCCACCACAACCCAGGCCTGCACCCATTGCACACAGACACTGCTCATTGCTCCGAGCTGTGGCGTTTCATCCACAGGACTGGCGCAGGTCCTCACAGTGCCGCTTCAAGCAGAGCCACTGACGCAATGGCAGACCATCCCAGACACATGCTCTACTCCAGTCACGTGGACCTGTACCATGCACGTCTGCTGCATGTACTGGGGGCACTGCCATTGGCAATGCTGCAGATCAGTTACAGGCTGAGCTTCCGCATTGCCAACGTCACCTGCGTTCAGCCTGTGTTGCACTGTCGCTCGTGCATATTCGAGTGGTCCATGGATGTCTGCTCTCCAACGTAACGGTAGCTGACCTGGATTTCGATGTGTGTGTGCGCCCCCTGTTGTTACCACGACCAGGAGTGTCACCGTGATGACCGTTTATTCGATGCCTGGATGTTTGGCATGCATGCTGGCAACTGGACCTGGGAGATTGCAGGAGTCGTCGTGTGCAGTGACCACATTGAGCCGCTCCCTGATTGGGCTTTCGTGCATATTGGGGCCAGGGGTTGGAGTGAGCACATCTGTCCGGGACAGCTGATGGGTTACGTCGCCGACATGTCAGATGTGGTGGACAACGATCTCGCATTGGAAATGTTGGCCTACGCTGCTGCACTCGCGTTCATGGACGAGTGACAAGGTACCTGCAGCCTGGACTGCATGTGACCCATTGCACGTGTCCCGACGCCTGGTTGCATGTTGGGGATCTGGTCACATATCCCTGGGAGACAGTGGACATGGCTGCATTGGCCCGGACTCCTGATCCATGCGCGGACAACATACGCAGGTTGGCAATGACTTGTGTTGGTGATGGACTCCCCCGGGGTGGACATGGGCACTTTCCAATGTTCCTCATTCAGACATGCTGCCGCATTGGTCTGCATGTCGTGGCACTTCCCTTGGCCGTACTGACACGCAATTGTCTCCAACTGTGTTGAATGTTTATTTGTATGCCAATGTGTGTGTCACGGCCTATCTGGGTCACTGCCTTACATGCATTGCTGCCCCATCAGGGCTGTGGGTTGGTACTTGTGCATTATCATGTCTCTGTTTCGTGGTTTGCCAGATGCGTATGGCCATTTACCAGCCACAAGCGGATGCACTTGTCTCCTGTGTTTGGTTGTGCAGATGTTGGTGTTTGTTCCACATTGTGTTCGATGTTGGGGTGCTCTGCTTCCTATGTGTGTGTGCTGCATTGTGTGGGAGATGTCCCTTCAGCACAGATTTGGCTCACCCTTCTCCCTTTCAGGCAGTGTGGTTTTCACTTCTGTGCTTGTTCAGTGGTGTGATATTGCCGACTTGTGTGACTTGTGCTCTTGGTTGGTGTTGTTCCTCTTGGGCATGGTTTGTCTGCAGTTGTGCTGTACTTAATTGTGCATGTGTGCCATTGTGCCCATCTCCCCCGTCCCCCCAGTCCCTGGTGGTTCCTCTCCCTGTTGCTGTTGTGTCTGTTGATTTTGAGCAGTTTCCGGGCCCCGAGTCCTGCCACCATCTCCAGACTGATGTGGTGGACACCATTTCCTCCATGTCATCCAGCTCCTGGTGTGGCGCTGGACTCCCACCTCCGGTGTGCATTGCTGCCTTGTGGTTGTTGGCGTGTTTGTGCTTGTTTGTGCGTTTCGCATCATTCCAGCTGTTCTGGTTTTCTGCCATTGTCCTCCTCTGCTCTTGGGCTGCATTCACCTTGTCCACAATGGCCTGCCATGTCTAATGTTTTGCTGCCAATGGTGCTTGTGGGGTTGTGTGCTGGCTCCGACTGCCTCCATTGTGCTTTGCTGTTTTCTGTTTGGTTTGTCTTTCTTTTTCCTGATTTTGTTGTGCTTATTCCCGCATGCCGTATATCTGTCGCGGGCCTTGCGCTGCTTATCGCTGCTTTCCTCCTCGCGAATGGGCTCACCGCATGTTTTTTGGTGTTGGGGTTTGTGTTTTTATCTCCGTCGAGGTGGTTGTATCGCAGACATTGGCCGCGGTTTCGGAAGACTATCGCATGGTACCGCCGTGTTGTGAATTCCAGGTTAACACAGGGTTATTTTCCCGCGATAGGCTGCGATGTGTAAAGTTGCGTTAACAATTTCTGGTGATATTTAGCACACGTTCTTGTGAGTATCCCCCTTGGTTTGTTCTGCAGAGAGAACTCAGTTCTGTGGAAAGCGTTTTTGAATGACACCGTTTGGGGGTTCATTTGTTTTTCGAAGTTTTGTAATTTTTTTTTTTATCCTCTAGATTGTGTACCCTCTCCCTTTCATTCGGCATCTTTTCTACGCAGTAGTTGGGGGATACCTCTAGACCCCCTTACTTTTCCTAAGAGGATCTGTATCAGTCCATACTCATTTGAACCCTGTGTTTCATATAACTACTCTGAGGACTGCGATCTAAGGAACCACTTGCAAGGTATGTGAGTGAAGGCTGAGTCTTTCAGACTGACACATAGCTTGCCTTCTCTGCGTTCACGGCTTTCAGCATGATTAAAATTATCTGTATTTTACCTTTCTTAGACCTGCCCTAGGAGCCTTCTATGTGTGGGAGACTTCTATATTGAAAGCACTTATACTCCCTGACCCTGAACTTCGTTCATATGAACAAGTAAGTACCTGGCTCCCCAGACTGCCTTATGCGCACAGCTCCCACGGTGAAAGGCATACATTTCGGGCTGTGGTTACCCATTGGCAGATATTGGACACTGATATCTAGCAGCTATTAACCTTCTTGCTGAGGGACACATAAATGGGTCTGCATGGCGTATGTTTCGTATCTCTGCTTTGGTCACTACACCCCCTATAATATGGCTCACTGGTGTGATGGGGCTCTATTCTCTGTTTTTTACACTGGGCACTTTCTCTGATATTTTAACAAGTAACTTAGACAAGAGCGACCTTCTACACTTTCCTGATCCTTTGTCTCCAGTTTAGTTTGTCTTATTATTTCATGAGCCTAGCTACCCCGCTCAAAATAGAATTTTTTATTTTTTCAGAATTTGTTTACTGTTGGACACCAAGACTCTCTGATCCTCCCATGTTTTTAGCGCCCTGAAGAAGGTGCGACCTCATCTACATGTCATTAACGAAACGCGCGTCAGCGCATGTCGTGGAGACTACCAAAAAACAGAATTATTATATAAAATGTCTACAGTAGTGATAAATCTATCTCTACCCTGAATTGCACTTACTTAGGATATTGATAAAACTTTATTGTGACAATACAACAACACTGTGCACAAAATTCTCTCTAAAATACTGAGACTAATCGATCTTTGTATAAGCAGATATTATATCCAAGGCAGTTCCTTGGATATGTTGGAGAGATGGTTCTCCCAGATTTCTTTATTCTTTGCTGCTGTTTATAGAATGTGTAAACTGTCTGTGGTATGAATGTGGTATGTATGGAAGTGTGGGATCAGATATAGTAATATATCCTTTTGTGTCTTGGCGTTGTTTTCATTAATTGCTTTATTTATCATGTTGTGATTATACAGTATTTAGTTTAGATTGTTCAATTATTTACAATTAAAATAAGAATATATATCTTCTCTATTGAATTATTGTGATCTATAAATGTATATCATGTGATTGAATATCCATATCCATTTTATCTGCACACCCATTGAGTGTATTTTTTTGTTTGGCTCATGTTTGACTCTTTTTGAGCACTATTTATAGGCGAAGTTTTCTCCGCCAACTTAAGTAGCCTTCAGGTAGGACAGTATTTATTTCAGAATTATCATATTTGTGCCATTTTAATAACATTTGTATTTTTGTGCCATTTTCTGCATACTGAATGAAGGGTGGGGCTCGAATTTGTTTCAAATGTGTGTACTTTGAGAATACTTTATGAAATATCAACAGAAACCTCACAATAAATATGTACGTACAAATGTAAAAACAAACAAAAAAAAGACTGATTTGCATATGGCTGGGTCTGAACTGGGGTGGCAGGGTGAGCTAAAGAACGATGATGGATTCAACCCAGATCTGTGACTGGGGGTGAGTGTCTGAAAAGTTTCAGCACTCCATCCATCATCTCCTTGTGTTTGCTTTGTTCGCTCTAAGTTGGCAGGGTACGCGCAGATGTGAGTCCCTTCTCACTTTGCCACTGGATTCAAGCTAGCCTGGCTGATGAGGGGTGTTACCCAGAAACTGGTCCCAGGATGCTTGTTTCCGGTCCAGGGAAGACCTTGCTTGGCAGTTCGGGCTGAACTGCTCCCATGAGGACCAGGGTCAAGACTGATTTGCATATGGCTGGGTCTGAACTGGGGTGGCGAAGTGAGCTAAAGAACGATGATGGATTCAACCCAGATCTGAGACTGGGGGTGAGTGTCTTAAAAGTGTTCGCGCTCCGTCCATCATTTCCTTGCATTAATCAGCTCCCAAATCCTTCCTCCACCTGGCCTCTCTTCGGCTGATGACCTCACCTCTCACTACAACACAAAAATGGTAAAACTTGACAGAGTGACCCCTCTGAAACTCAAGAAATCATTGAATATCCCTTCCAGATCCTGGTTTAAAAAAGACCTTAACAGAAAGAGGCTACTACTTCGACTGGCTGAAAGAAACTGGAGACAACAGCCCTCAAAACCAATCTCTCGCTCCTTTGAGCCGTATGCCTAAAATACTTAAAACACATCTTCAGAGAAAAATCTTCATTTTTCTGAGACTAACTTGATCAATCTAGTAACAGACCTAAAGACCCCTTTAACATCATCAAACAGCAAACCTCCTCTCTCCCTACACATCCTATGAATGACTCAACTAAGCGCTGTGAGGAGTTCGCAACATTCTTCCCCGACTAAGATCGAACTCTCACTTGCCCCACTCTACATCAAGGATGCCTCCTCTAGCCTAGAGGACCCACCCAACGCCCCACCTCCAAATAATGGTTGTCTCCCCAAACTCTCCCCCTCAGTAGTCCAGAACACCAACCTCAACCCCTTGCAACTGTAAAATGATGCAGCTTGGACTGAATTCTACTATAGCCCTGAAAAAGAAGTCATCAAATTACTTGCCTGCATGGATCTAATATCCCACTTCTCTGACACCCTTCCCTCTACTCTTGTAAAAAATGTTAGTCACATCATCACTCCTACATGGACCAAAATCATCAGCTCCTCCTTATTGAGCGGCTCCATGGCTGACTTCCCTCAAACTAGGCCAAGTCACCCCCCTCATCATAAAGCCAGACGGCGACCAGAATGATCTTAACATCTAAAGACCTGTGAATAACCTCCCTCTTTTTGTCAAAACTCTCAAAAAGAGTGTCTTTGCACAACTCAAGAACCACATTCAAAAATACAACCTGCACTACACACTTTCAGGAAAGGCTGCAATACAGAGACTGCAATACTGAATATGACCAATGATTTAAACAGATCTCTGGTTGATGGAAGACTCTCAAGACCTGGCTCTTCGGCTGAAAGGATCTGCTAACTCCCCCTTCCCCCAGCGCCTTGAGACCCTCACGGGTGAGTAGTGCGCTTACAATTCCCTGATTGATTGATGGCCAGGCATGCCTCCTAGTCCTCCTAGACCTCTTGGCAGCCTATGATACCATCAACCATGACATCCTCCTAAACACCCTCTCACAGCGTGCAGGCATCAATGGCATTGTCTTTCAATGGTTTGCTTCTTTTCTGAGCCAATGCTCACAGCTAATCAGAATAAACAACTCCACCTCAAAAGCAATGCCAGTCTCACAAGGAGTTCTGCGAGGGTCAATCCTGTCTCCTGCCCTATTCAACCTCTATATGGAACCCCTTGCAGTGATTCTAAACGAAGCCAGAATTGCCTACCACCTCCATGCAAATGGCACCCAACTTCACATTAAAATGTCATCAGCCAACTATAACCAGCACCAAAACAGCACTCTTTTCATGGAACATTCCTGGCTGTCCAACAACCACCTTATGTCTAACCTCAACCAAACCAAACTCCTCTTCATCCAATTGAAAGAAAAGTCCTCCCCTTAGATACCTGCCTCGACTTCCTCACTGCATTAAACTGCCAACTATCAATCTCCTACTCTGTCAAATCACTAGGGATTTCACTTGACAGAAACCTGAACATGAAAGAGCATATTAATGCCTCAGCTAAAAGCAGCATAGCTACACACTGAACACCTTTAAAAAGTCAAACCCTTCATCCCCCCGAAGACCTAAAGACTGTGGTGCAATCCTTATTCCTCTCCAAGTGGGACTACGGTAACGCTATGATGACAAGCGCTCCAAAAACACACTGCTTCCCTTTGAAAGCTACACTCCATGCAGTGGCCAGATTACTGTCACGAGAGAGTCGCTTTGACCATATCACTCGCACTCTCAGGAAACTCAACTAGCTACCAATTGAGACAAGATGTATACACAAGACTGCCTGCATAACCCACAAAGCTCTCCATACTGACAAAACAGTCTACCTCGCAAACAATCTGTTAAAGGCCAGCCAAAAGAGACCTCACAGAAGCTCAAAAACCCTTCTCCTCATTCTGCCCAAATTAAAAAAAGAAAAAGCTTGCCCCTGCTCCTTCTCGGGGAAATATCCCAGAATCTGTTATGTTATGTTATGTTAAGGTCATTTGTAGAGCGCATGGCTACCCCAGCAACAGGGCGTCCCAGCGCTAGCAGAAAGGTGGCTAGAAAGAAGGAGGCTAGATGGAAGAAAAAAGCCAAGTTTTAATCAATTTTCTGAATGCCCAATGATCTTGCGTACTACGGGCAGCCAGTGGAATAGAGTTCCATAAAGCAGGGGCCTGAGCCCTAAAGGAGCGTCCCCCAGCTCTACACCTGTGCACCCGGGGAGTGCAGGCCAGATGCAGGTCAGCGGCAATTGATGATTCCCCCACTTCAGGAAAAAACGTAAACTTCTCCTTCTCAATAAATACCTAAATCATCCCATGTAAATAATCTGACTGGACTGAGGCTCCTACCTCACCCCCCCCAAATAAATCTGAACGTCTCTACCTCGGGGGGGAAAAAAACTGTGCTTCTACTCTCCCCAGTTTAGGAGTACCCTACCTCAACCACCTCTGAACTATTTCATCCACATGTCCTTTTGTATATTGCATTCTTATTTTATATACTGTTATTATGGATTTCTATTTACTCCATATGGAACTCTTGTAATCGCTATTGTGCTAGCTCTATGCGTCTACTCTCCCCAACTATGTAATCACCCTACCTAAACTACCTCTGAATTACTTCATACACATTTCCTTCCATATACTGTATTCTTCTTTTATATACTGGTACTATGTACTTTTTATCTACTCCTCATGTAATTATTGCTGTGATATCTCTGTGAAGCTCTCTGATACCCTTGGGTCAAGTTCGCGCTATACAAAACTCTATACATAAATATCATCTCTGCCATCATCTGTGCAGATAACTTGCTGTTTTTAAAAGTTAATCAGGAAACCTTTACAGCAAGGATTGAATTGGCTGGGGTCTAATACTCAGGCCAAAAATATTGCTTTAATATTGGTTTAAACTCAGATCATGTGGTCTGGCAAGACTTGGGCGGGCAACAGATGATGTCTTGGTTCCAGCAAGCTGAAGAGGGTGACGTATTCAGTTTGCTTAGGTCTTAATATTAAACAACACATTTTAACAGAAATGATTGCTGGAGGCCAGAATTCATGGGCTGTGACCAGAGTTTTGATATCCTAGAGGGAACCAGCTAGTTACAGGTCCTGTGGCTACAAAGCTCGATCCCTAATAAGGCCATTTGGTTGGAGCTCTCTCTGAAATCAATGTGCAATCTTGTCAAGTCAGCATTTGTAGTTTGGCAGCACAAAGTAGAGCACCCTGAGCCATATTCTCCCCTAGACCTTATTAAAGGGTATGGTACCAGAATATCCATGTCAGAATATCGCCTAACATCAATATTGTGCCCTAAATATCGTTTACAAAAATATTGCCCCACTGAAATTAGCAATAGAAAATCTACAATCAGTGAGGTGATATGTTTGCAAATGATATTTTGGACACAATATTTATGTCATATATTATTTCAAAATAACGATATTCTGACATGCTACCTCTTAATGGTATATCTTGGCTCCTACTCCAAGTTGCATATCTTCAACATAATTTTTGATTAACTTGTCACATAGACCTAAGTTTATGATCTGACATTTGTCTGGCACCCAATTTAAGGTTGTGATTGTGACTGGCAACTTAATTGTACACGGTCGCAAGGCTTAGCCTCTTATTAGGAAAACACCTCTTTGGTACCTATGTGGAGGAGTTCAATATTAAGGTGTGGCAAAATGCTTACAGGTTGGGTTATAAATGCTATTTCCTTTTTTTATCTGATTGGTGCATTAGGATAGCTCTTATTATGGCCTGTCTAAGATATCCTCAAGCCCACATTGAAAAGCCATTAAAGGCTTTATGGAATCTGGTATATCCTGGCATTAATTCATTGATTAACATAAACACCAACATGGGATTGAGATTGTGTGATGCACCTGACGTAAAGCCACAAAGTCCTAAGCTAGCCTGTATGCCCAATTAGTTCTACAATACATCTAATACAGTGGTGGTTCCAATGTTTTAGTAGCCTGTGCTTGGTGCAGTGTAACTGAAGATGGAGCTGGTGCCTAAAGTAGGGGGTAAATAGTGAGACAAGAGGAGGTCAATAGTATTGCTAAATCTTGATGCATCTACTTGAAATGTGACCATGATTATGGTTATAATGTAAATGTTATGTTTGTGTTGTTATTTTTCAGGCTACCTTCCAAGTTTCTTTAATACAAACCACAAAAATATAACATTGCAACAAGCTCACACGCTATTTCTACTCTTTCTTAAACATCAGAACAAATGCAAAAAATTATAATGAATTCCAAAACAAATATATTTGTCTCTTGCCTGTATAAACATAAATACCTTATTCCTCTGAGCCTTACTCCAAGTCAGTGCAAGATCAAAGCTCCCTTTATAGATAGAGAGTCAGAAGCAAAGCCTACATAATATATATACAACAGAAAAAAGTATGGCACACATACATATTCAACTTCAGACCAACACAACCTGTAGATTCCCTGCGTCCATGACCTTTTTGTCTTGCATCCAGAAATCATCTTCATCTTAAAAAGAGAAGAACTGTTGACTTTAATGAAGGTAAGATAATTTCCCCTTCCTAAATCAGGGTGTGTAACAAAATCATTACATAAATCTTTCGGCTGCCAGATCAGCCTGACATTTACTCATTGTTTTGCATGGCTTCCATTGTGAATTCTAGCTGAAGACGTAAAAAGCATTATACAATCCAATTCACCCACTCAAACCTTAAAATGAATTTAAAATAATGATTACCAATTTAAAACTCTATTATATAGACCTGTATTATGCTTGAAAGTAGTGTATTATCCCAGAAAGAAGCTTTGAATTTTAATACTATTGCATTTCCCAATTCGAACAAGGTGCATCTTCCAAGTTTTTGAAGTTAGGAATGTCAATAAACTTCTTTGTCAACCAGGGAAAACATGTCGTTGTTCCATAAATGTTGACACAAAATCAATGTTGCTGGAGCGAGAATCAGTTCTCAGTTAAAAGAATCTAAGTTTACCATTGCAGGGCTAGTTCCTGCGCTATACTGCTGATCATATGGATCTTTGCCATTGTTTTACAGAAGACCAGGAGGAATGCATCCCATAAATTATAATCACAATCACTAATCTAATTTCAGTCAATGAAGAGTGTTTCATATGAGTTAAAAGGTTTTATTATTCAACTCTTTAGTAAATCGTCTTTATTAGATCACAAGCTAAATTCATAAATCTTAGTCATTAGAATCTTATTAGAAGTCAATAAGCAATCAATAAGGAATAAAAGCAGTAAAATGCATTAAGCGCATTCCATGGAGATAAGAGTACCTATTCTAAGAATCGGGGGGAAAGGTGTCAGTCAGAACCCATAAAGAGTTCTAGTTCGAGAGAGTGAGAGAAAGCATGAAGCTTCATCATTAGAATTAGCTCAATAGATCAAAAATAATTCAAAGCAGAACTTCCCATAAAGAGAGGTTCAAGAAACTCAGTAGAGTCTCAGAGCAATGTGAAATAAAGGTGAATGGAAGTGGGTAAAACAGTGGTCTGGAAAAGTTTTAACCTACTCTAGGAACACAAATTATTATAGACATCACATTCTAAAGCTTTGCAACATGTTGCTTCTTCCATTCCACTCAGCCAATCAGCTTTTGATGCTTTCATTGGAACAGGATCACTACTCGTCTTCTTACCAAAATGCAATAGTCCACAGACAGCAATGTTAAATTTGCAACTAAGGGCCGCATTACGATGTCGGGCGGAAAGCCTCTTCCCGACAGACTGAATCTGCTCGACCGTGTCGTAACCCTTCCGACGACTCGGTCAGTTTACAATCCGCCCGACCGATTACAATGTTCGCGGTCAGATTGTAAACTGCGTGGTCATTCCGAATCGGTTCTGACTGGTTCTCGGAGAATTTGTGTCGGTCAGAACCGCATCGTACACCCCTATGGACAGCATTTCCGACCGACCGATTACGATGCCGATTTCCAACAGTCTTTCCGAGTCGGCCTGTCCGACACGGAAAGCCTGTCAGAAGGTGACTTTGGGGGCCCCTAGCAGGTCCCCCTTCATCCTGAGGCCTCCGATTGGGGGATGAGGGGGTGCCTAGGGTACCCCCCTGTGAAACCCTGCCCTGTGTGGCGAACATAAGCTCCCATAGGACACAATTAGTCTCTGACCAAACAATGTTCGGTCACATCGTAATCGGTCAACAGGAACCGCCGAGCGCGAGTCGGTCGGTCCTGATTCCGAGACGTGTCGGCGGAAAGTTTCTGCACGACATCGTAATTAGGCCCTACGTTGTATCAGGTTTAAGTTCATATGGGTCATTTCTTCATTCAGGTCGACTTTATCACATACAATCTACATTTCTAAACTTCTATTAACCTTTTATTAACAATAGTCTATGTAGAAGTCGAAACATCTGTATTAATGAAAAGAAAACAGTTTGCGCAACAACCATTCATATTCTTTAAAAATGCTGCATCTTCATAAGTGAACTTCCTCATCACCTCATTAAATGACAAAACTAATCATAAGTTAACAGTGATTGTGTAAGTAGAAACATTCTGCAGAAATATATGAAAACATTTTATGCAACTAATATTTTCTGAGATAAACATGTTCACAGGAAGGTCAAGACATTAACATTTTATACACATTAGGTGTTTCTATCCATATCAGTACTGAAAGCAATTTGCTTTAGCCATTTGAGGCCTAGTACAAGTGAAAATAGTTGCCCACTGCAAGTTTTGTATTTTAAACACATTTTTTCATTTAAGCTTGCATGTTAATCTTGCACATTTATTATAAATTGTTTTCTCGATTTTATTAAAGCACACCCTCAATGTGCTAGCCATCACTCAAGCCTTGAATATGTGTGGGCTGCAGAGGAATTTACGACATCCATTAACTACTGGTACCCTGGCATGTGGAATGTGGGTCCTCTATAAATTCACTTACAGGTTCTTGAGTTAAAGTATTCAACTATTTTATGAAAGGCATTTAGGTATTGCTGGTGTAGCCCATTGACTTCAAGCCAAATATTTTTGGAAAATTGTGCTTAAAAATAAAATGTGCGCAAAGATTTCTAGGAGACGAAAGAAGCAGGGATGGTTTGAGCATATTTGCAAGGGCTACATTTGGTTACCCAGTCCAGCACAGTCTGCTGCTTCTGTTATCTGCTTCCTTTGATTAATATCCATCCAAAGACAATATAAAGTAGTAAAAAGGGTATAGGAGGAGAAGCTTCCTGCCTTCTTTCTCCTATGATATTAGTTTATGGTGTATACATTCATTAAAGTAGTAGATGATGGACTCAGGCTGCACCCTGAGGCCCCGATTGAGGATGAGCCTCTGCAGTCATGGCGAAGTCTCTGCACTCATGGCAGAATCTCCACAATGACAAACTGCAGTGTGGAGTGCCACAACATATTATTGGGACCACACCTTTAGTTCGCCTGTCTTAATTCACAAAGATATGGCATGAAATCTATTAGCAAAATCTCTACGCAATATCACTACAAGCTGCTGCCGAGGAGGCTGAACAGGAACATCTTACTTTGGTGGGAAAACTGAGAGCCTATGTAGGCACATTTTGACTTCCCAATGAGTAAGCTGTATCATGAGCTCCACCCTGACAATAAAATACAGATTTCAAAGAAAGGACTCCCGCCCACATGGCAGGAGTACTTTCAGTGAACATACAATGCTGGGCGTGCTCCCTTTTTATGGCAGCATGCTCAGCAGTTTTTGTTTCATAGAATCAAACACCCCAAAGTGAGGACTTGTTTCTATGAAAGAAGAACAAATGGCCCTGACACGCTTCAAGTTTCTTCGCAGCCCCTGCAGCAGTTGTTGCTATTTCTACCAGTGCTTGCCATGTTCAAATGACAGATCTGCTGAGGCTCTACTGTAAAAAATCAGCAAACCCCGCACCACTGAATATGGGAGAGCAAGTGCAGGTTTGACAGAGTGGGGCAACATGAAACACACAAAAGGTGAGGGTAGGAATGCCTGCAATTTGTATAACCACTGAGAATCGCTTGGGGTAGCATCCCAACCCATAGTTTTTTTGCTCACCATGCCACCTCAGTTTGGACCCAGCCATATGCATATCAGTATAGACCCTGTGTTAGAAATTGGATATCTAGTTGGCAGAGGTTTGCACCTTGTCCAGGTAGCGACCACAATTCTAGTCAGGGTAAGCTAAATGCACACTTTAAATTAACCTGTGCTCACCCTCTGGTAGCTTGGCACAGACCAGGCAGGCTTAACTTAAGAGGCAATATGTAAAGTATTTGTGCAACACAAACACACAGTAACACACCAAAAACACCACAAAAGACCCCACATACTGAGTAAAACAAGACCAAAATGACAAACATCCACTCAGTAGAAATCGAAATATACATTTTTAAAGAATAAATGCAAAAATAGTGCTTAGAAGTCAATAGCACTAAAAGGTTACTTGAGGTCGGGAGGGACAGGGGTAGAACCAAAGTACAAGTCAACTATGACGGAGGGCAGGCCGGCTTAGAGACTCAAGCTGGTCCCGCTGGGAAAGTACCTTGGATGAAGAAAAGCGTCGTCATTGAGAGTCCAGTGCATCGGCTCCGATTCACGCAGTTGGGTCGATGTGTCAAAGTCGATCCTCACAGTCAGAACCTCGGATCAGCACTGCGTCAGAGTCAGACCTCACTGTTGGGACCTCAGATTGGTGCTGCATCACCATCGAGCCGAACAGGGATGTCTTCAGATCGGAACTGTGCCAGCGTCGAAGGGCACTGCATCAATTCCAATCTACACAGTGGTGACGATGCGTAGATTTTGTAGCAAAACACCTGCAGAACCCAATTCTGAGGCCCAGGACTGGAGGGGGCAGCTAAGGCCTCTGCCCACCCCCACCTCTCCTACTACTCTTGTAAGGGACATGGGATCCTTTCTCGCCCTCACTTTACTGCGACCTGTCTGGGTCACTGCGAACCTCCTTCTTACTCTGGTGAGGGGAACCTGGGCCAATCCCATTAGGATCACATCCAAATGCCTTTTCAGACATGCTGGTACTCACCCAGAGGTCTGCCTCCTTTGCAATTTCCCTGGGGTCAGAGAACTTACACTCAACCAGGTGTTGGTGCAGCCCTGCAAAACAATAACTGAACATGTGCTCTCTGGCAATCAAATTGTACAGCCCTTCAAAAGTGTTTACCTTACTGCTCTTCACCCAACCATCCAGTGCCTAGCAAATGTACTCCACAAAATCCTTCCAGGACTGGTCAGAGAGTTTTTGACTGTCCCTGAATCTTAACCTATACTCCTTTGGGGTGAATTCATACTTTTTCACCAGGGCCTTCTTCATGGGGCTATACCTCAACCTGTCGCTTTCTTCTAGGGCCAGTAGGGTGTCCTTCCCACCACTAGGAATATGACTCCATATGCTAGCTCGCCAATCCTCCTCAGGGATCCAGTGCACCTCTAGAGCCACCTCGTATGCCTGCAACCACTAGTGTATGTCTTCCCCCTCCTTGAAGCCAGGCACCAAGTATATGGGTATGTGGACTGTATCTTTAGCACTGAACACAGTAGTTTTGGTGCCACCAATATAGTTGATGGACCCTATCGGCAGGGCTCTGATTTCCAGCTCCTTGAAACTCAGTTCATGAGCCCACAAGACATTTTTCTCAACTAAGTATCTCTCAGCCTCAGCTTTTCTCTCCTCTGCAGCCTGCTGGGCCAGCTGCAGCCCAAGGTTCCTCTCAGTCTGTCTGTTCTTGAGCTCCTCAGGGGGCAGGGTTTGGAAGGAGATACTGCTCCCAGCATAGGATCCTGTAGGGGACTCTCTCTCTCTGTGGCCTACCTCTCTCTTCTGGAGCTTTTGCCTAGTCACCTTTCTCTTCCTCCTCATCCTTCTCAGTGCCACTGTCCTCTTGGAGCCCTGATTCGGAGGTCCGGTACAACCAGGGTCCATCATTCTCAAGAGTGCTGAAGTAGTACTCTTCAGACTCTTCTGGTGGGGCAGATTGCAATCTGTGGGCATTCCTCCCATGCCCTAAGGGTGAACTGGTACTCCAACTTTGTTTCATCCTTTGGGATTCTCAGTCCCCTCATTTTGCACACATCCTCAGCTCTGCCTTGCTGTATCCTTCAATGTTGTTGATGTCAAACACCATAGGTGTCACGCCCTTGTATATACATTACACCCTCCCCTCAGCTCAGGGATCTAATCCTCTGTTGTTGCTTGCAGCCTCCTGACTTCCTCATAGGCTCTCAGGGCTCTCAGTATGTCTGCTGCCCACATTCAGCTCCCTATCCTTGCAGAACTCTCTCAGCTCACTCCCAGTGTAGTGTGCTAAGCAGCTGAGATCCATGGACATCCTGGCAAGGTATCATAAGTGCAACAACAAAAAGAGTCCAAAATTGATGAATGTGAAGCAGGAGTCACATTTAGACAAAATGATCATACTGAGAGATAAAGGAGAAAAATAAAAGCTCGTAATGGTCTTATCCTCACCACTGATCACCAATGTTAGAAATTGGGTCTCTAGTTGGCAGAGGTTTGCACCCTGTCCAAGTAGGGACCATAATCCTAGTCAGGGTAAGCTAGATACACACTTTAAATTAACATGTGCTCACCCTCTCGGAGACTTTGGCACCGAGCATGCAGGCTTAACTTAAGAGTCAATGTGTAAAGTATTTGTGTAACACACACACAGTAACAGCAAAAAAGACTCTACACAGGTTTAGAAAAAATATAGAATATTTATCTGAGTAAAACAAACAAAAACATTAAAATCCAATCAGTAGAAGTCGAGATATCAATTTCCAAAGAATAAATGCAAAAACAATGCTTAGAAGTCAATAGCGCTTAAAGGTTACTTGAGGTCGCGAGGGACCAGGCTAAATCCAAAATTCAGGCCAACCGTGATAGATGGCAGGTTGGCTATGAGACTTATGCGGGTCTAGCTGAGAACGTACTTTTGATAGAGCAGTGTTGTCATCGAGAGACCGATGTGTCAGTTCTGATTCACGCAGTCGGGTCGATGCATTGAAGTTGAGCCTCGCAGTCAGAACCTCATATCGGCACTGCATCGGATTCGAACATCACTGTCGGGACCTCGGATGAGAGTTGCATTGTCATTGTGTCATGCAGGGATGTCTTAAGCGCCGGCGCCAAAGGCACTGCATCAATTCCGATCGGCGCAGTGGTGACAATGCATTGGTTTTATAGCAGAACAGCTGAAGAACCAACTTTTGAGGCCCAGGACTGGTGGGGGCACCTCCAGCAAGTGTAGGTCTCACAGATGGCAGAGCCCAGCAGTCCAGCAGCACCACCAGGATTGGTGGTCCCTGAGACTCCAGAAAACAGGAGGCAAACCAGCTAGCTCTTTGAGTCACTCTGTGTTCAAGTGAGATGGGTCCATTCCTTGTCCTCAGCAGGTAATAAATCAGCAGGCAGCAGGGCAGCTCAGCAAAGCAGAGAAGCAGTTCCTCAGAGCAGTCAATCAAGGCAAAGTGGCAATCCTTACAGCACAGCAGTCTTTACTCCAGCAGAGTTCTTCCCAGGTCCAGTAGTGTACTGTCTTGGTAAGGTCAGAGCCCCAGTACTTATACCCAAATGTGCCTTTGAAGTGGGGAGTGACTTCAAAGCAGCTCCTCGAAGTGTGCAGGTCCTCTTTTGTCCCAGCCCTGTCTGCCAGGCTATCTCTGGGGAGAATTCAGTCCTTGGTGTGGGGACAGGACACAGCCTATTCAGTTGTAAGTGTGAGCTCCCTCTCCCCCTTCCTGCCCCAGAAGGCTATCAGAATCTAGATGAATACAAACGAGTCCTCTGTCACACCCACCCTTCCTGTCTTTGAGGCTGTCTAGTGGGATTGCATAAAGTGCAGCTGTCACCCGGCCCAGAAGTGTATTGGAGACAGGCTGCAGGCACACAGAGGAAAATTAAGAGCAGAGAAATGTCCACTTTCTAAAAGTGGCATTTCTAAAAGAGTAATGTCAAATCAAACTTTACCACTAAAAAGGATTTATCTTTACCATTTCAAATATATGAAACATGATTTAGCTACTCCTTTGTAGCCAGGAATTACAGCTTAAAAGTGTTTTAAGGAATTTCCAATGCTAGCCTATGAAAGGAGTAGGACTCAAAGTGGTAAAAAACGAATGTAGCTGTCTGTCACTACCAGAACATGTAAAACTTAAACATACATGTCATACCTTTGAGTTACATAGCACCCTGCCCATTGTGCTACCTAGGGCTTACCTTAGGGATGACCTAATGTGACCCTGTGTAATAAAAAGGGAGTTTAAGGCTTGGCAAGGGGGTTTAAATGCCAAGTCAAAGTGGCAGTAAACTGCACACACAGGCTCTGCAAAGGCAGGATCAAACAGATTTGAAAGGCTTTATATGTGGGTGACACAATCAGTGCTGCAGGCGCACTAGTAGCATTTAGATTACAGGCTTTGGGTATATGGCATACCACTTTACAAGGGACTTACAGGTAAATTAAATATGCTAATCAAGTATAAGCCAATTATACCATGTTTAGAGGTGAGAGCACATGCACTTTAGCACCGGTCAACAGTGGCAAAGTGCTAAAAGTCCTAAAGCCAACAAAAGAGAGGTTAGAAAAAGACAAACAAGTTTGGGGTCACCCTGCCAAAAGGGCCATTTCCAGCACCCTGCTCCTCATGGGAACAGTCCAGCCCAAACTGGCAAGCCAGGTCCTCCCTGAACTTGAATACAAGCAAACCAGAACTGGCTTCACCCTAGTTATGGGCTCGTCAGCCAGGTACAGCTTGGTTCCAGTGAAGCATTGAGCATGGGACTGGGGGTGGGCAGAACTTGCTGAGTTTTACTCCTCAGAATTCTGCGGAGTTACAATAAAACTATGTGAGATTCCACCGAGTTCCTCTAACTTCTAGAAAGCCTATTTGCACATTTCCCCTATATCATGGGAAATAAAATCATCTATGGCACCCCCCAGTGGGACGAGCATAACATAAATGTCATTGGATACTGCTGTCTGGTCGGAAAATCACTGGTCTGCTTCTAGGAAACTGAATGAAACTTGAACATGTTTTTGCTTAACTTTTCAAACGAAGTAGACAACTAGGATGCAGGGTAAAAGTATGTTTTTACTGTGTCAGGAACAGCGGTGCTGACAAACTTTGGAGCCTGTGCTGCAGTTGTGTGTCACACAGGGCACTCCCAGCCCGAGCCGGCAGCCTGAGTCCACCAGTCAAAAGAGCTCCGTTGACCAGTGGGAGGCTGAACAAAGGGGAGCAGTGGGATGTTTCAAAGTTTGTGCAACTGCAGAAACTATCCAGTTCAAACTGCTCACCCACACCTACAAAGCCCTTCACAACAAGGGTCCACTCTACCTCATACACAGGGGGAACTTCCACCAACCTACCCAAATACTTCGTTCCACATCCCTCTTCCTGGCTCACACCCACTTCATCCATAGAAGCAGGAGTGGTGCCCGTGCCCACTCACACCTGGCGGCCAAGTCCTGGAACGGCCTCCCCCTCTGTACTTCCCCCACCCTGCAGGAGTTCAGGAAGAACCTAAAGACCTTGCTGTTCAACTAACTCATCTCAGCAGCAGCATCACCTCACCCCAGTGCCTGGATACACTCAGGGTTGATAAGCAGCGCTCTACAAATCCTATTTGATTGATCCAGGAAGCAGTTTGGCAATACCGTATCCAGTGTTTGCAAACACGGACCACTGACAGAACACACGGAGCATGAGGTAAAACTTGCAAAGATCTGCGTGTTTTCATCTCTAAAATATTTATTCACAATAGTTCATCGCCCTTTCTGCACCATAGGTCTCCTCAGCATTACGTGGCCCCCAGAACTCTCACTTCCATCCAAGCTCCCCAAGTACTCCTTCCCTTCTACACTCCCAATACACCCCTCACCTTCACCATCATGTTCTTGGTAATCCACAGGTCCACCTGGTAGTTCTGCCCAATCTCGGCAATGATGAAGCAGGGCTGGTCTCTGTCGATGGCACGCCCCGGGCACAGCTAGAACTCCAGAGGCATGGCTGGGGCTGTGTGTAGAGCCTGCCACGTTGCTGGTGCTACAATAGCCATAAGCTCTCTGAAACTTGGGTGTGACTGCCAGTCAAGGGTCTTTCACGGAAGAGAGCAGAGAGGGCAGTGTAGCCCACAGGGTAACCTGACAAGGGAGAAAGCTGCATAACCGCTCAGACTCCTCCCCCCTCTGGAACACACAAAAGGTGATGGGAGGTATGCTTGCATTTTGTCTAACCATTGTCAATCACTCGGCATACCATGCCAACCCATGGCAGGAGTATTGATCATCCTGCCACCTCAGTTTGAACCCATGCCACTTAGGGCAGGAAATGAAACACACAAACTGTGCCACTGGAAACAAGCTGTACCTGGCTGATGTGTCCATAACTAGGGCAAAACTGACCCTGGGTTGCTTCTGTTTCCGTTCAAGGAGAACCTGGCTTGGCAAGACTGATTTGCACATGGCTAGGTCCAAACTGAGGTGGCATGGTGAACAAAAGAACAGTGGGTTGGGATGCATTCTCTGAGCGATTGCCAGTGGTTAGACAAATTGCAAGCATTCCTCCCATTAACTTTTGTGTGTTTCAGAGGGGGGAACAGTTAATGAAAAACTGTTCTCCTGCATCACCAAACTCTAAATTATCACGAAAATGTGCTGAATTAAAATAAATAATGTGAAAACATTTAATAAGCTTGTGAAATAGGATAGGAGAAATAAAATGAACTGAGTGGCAAGTTTCTGTGTTCCCTTCATGTTTGGTGCATCCCACATGTACTCTTTTCCTAGTCTGCCTTAGCAAGAGTTGATTTTTACCAGCCATCAATATCCTTTAATTAACCCTCCATGGGAAATTACCTTAACCGCCTTTTGAGTGTAACGACTTGTCATATCCCTACCTTTCTCAAAAGAGCGACTCACCCATGATGTCACTGTCTCCTGCCCAAGAATTTCCAATTAAAAGGGTCTGGCATTTAAAGCGGCCAAGAAAAAAAAACGAAATGAGCATGCCTGTTGGATTTCTGTCCATACTTAGACCCTCAAACAAGCATGTTTATTGAGCCTAGAGATCTCAAGTGGAGCACTGTAGGACAGTGCTAAAAAACACAACACCGGCGCTGCATGACACTAAAGGTGTGTCTGGCTTATAGGCTCTGCACTGCCAAATATTTTGTGTGATACACGTTTTGCAGTGTAGTGAGTATGACAGAGATAAGAGAGAACCAAATGAAAACAAGGAGGCCAGTACAGCAGCTTTATTCATAAGGCATCCAGAGCAGGATCTGGGTAAATAGATAAAATAAGTCTCAAATATGGGTGCGCGGGGAGGAGAAAGAGAGAGAGAGATAGAGAGAGAGAGAGAGAGAGAGAGAGTTTGTGTGTGTTTTCTTTTGGGCCAGTACAATGCTTTTTCTAGATTTATATTTAAAGCTAATAGTTTTCCCGACTTCTGTCTGAAACTCTTGCCAGTAAGAGTTGTGCAAACTAAATGACCCAGCTACATATGGCTGTAAAATCTTCAGCCTTGCTATCTGCAGACAAATATTGTGAGAGGTTTGTATTACACTAATCTCCTACCATGGAGGTTCTTAGTTTTTGGATGGCAGCAACTGAGAGCTAACTTGAAGCAAATTAGAGGAGTACTATCTAGCATAGACATGGGAAACAGAGTGGGGCAGGTTGCAAGTTTTGAATGCTGCTGTGTTTGTGTGTAGGTATAAGTAAATGTGTATGTGTTTGGGGGAGTAATAGTTTGATTTTCCCCTCTTGTATAATGCTGGACTAGAGCATAATAGTGATAATTCTACACATATTGGTGGTATCCATGATATAATGGTGCTCGCCCTTTGTATACTGATCATCGAGCCATAATTGTGGTAGTTCATGGTATATTGTGATTATCCATCACTTGATGATGGGCACCATTGGTAAAATTATAGTCCTGGAATATTAGTTCTATCTGGACTCATGACAACCATGGCATAATGGTAATATTCCTGGTGCATTGTTGGTAGGATGGCTTATTCTTGTGGATGTTTGTGTGGAGCCATAACAGGTTACTCCCTTTCAGTCTGAGGCTCTGAAGCTGCAGTGCTACCATCGTAACAGACAACACAACTCCAGACACTCCAAGTAATAGGGGAAACAGATAGACAAACATCAAATCTCTGACGGGTGTTTGGTCCACCATAGACATGCACTTTGTGTACTTTGAAGGATGGGTGCATTGGCTCTCTGTTAGGGACATGCAGACTGAAATTGAAGCCCACGCTCTGTTGCAGAGTGCTGCATATCAGTACCTCAAAGTTAATTACCATCAAAGGCTGTGTAACACAGCTAACAATTATGTGCTTCAAGTCATTTGGTGACTGGCAGAATTGCAAGCCCTGGATTTTCAGTACAATTTTATTAGCTGCATTGTACTTTTCATGGGACATAAGTAGGGAGACAACTAGGAGCCATGTGAAAAAGGACCTTCCTGATGAGGAAAGGGAGAGGGAGAGGAGATATTATGCAGGTGACATATAAAAAGTGCTTGAGTATGTATGTGCTTGTGAGCTTCTGTGCTCTGGTGGATATGGGGTTCTGTGTAAATATGTGTGTAAATGCCTGTGTGTCCACTGAGATAATGCTAGTTCTAGCGTAATGGTAGCATTCATTCGCACACATATGGGACATTATCGTGCTCACACCTGATATAATACTGGGCCTGCCATTATGGTAGTAATTTATGGTACATTGTAGGCATCTGTGGCATGATGGTGCCAGCCCTTGATATAATGCTGGCTCTATGATGATCTTTCTTGGCATGTTGTGACCATCCATGGCATTATAGTGTCTAGCCCTATAATAATGTTGGCCCTGGCACAATGTGGTAATTTGTATGATACTGTTGGCATTTAAGGCTTTCTTAACCCCTTAACTGCTGGGCCCACCCCGTACCCCCCCCCCCCATGCAATGCTAAGCCCTTTTTTAGCTATTTGGGGTAGTTCTCTCTTAGGTCAGTCAGTCAAGAAATGTTTATTTTGACCTTATTCCTAAAACACCATATAACCATAACAAAATTAGCCATCCTGATGCATAAAAGTACAAATAATATCACATCATACAATTTATACATAAAATGTATCCATTCCTTAAAATTAAATCCCATTGAAAACCCAATAAAACGCCTTTAACAGCGACCACAAATCTTCCTACAGCACATGTCACATCCAAAATTTGCATATCAATTAAAAGCGTTACTGCTTGCCTCTGTTTTTGGATACCATATTTAGGAAAAAGAGGCTTTAGAATTACCTTCCGAAGAGTCTGAAAATGTATGCAATCTAAACGAATGTGCATTTTTGCCTTGCTATTTCTATGGCACGGATTAAGGCCTGTTATTAATCTTAGTATCTCGGATCTAAGTGTGGGATTTGGTAGTGCGTCAACATAGGGTTATCACTCTTCATTCTACCATGAATTTATCATAAATTTGCAAGATACCTTCCCCATTAGATATTGCATATCCTGTTCTCTGGCTTTATTTTTTATTAGTACACGGAGTTCACTCTTTGTGGTCCCTATCTGAAGATTGTCGCTTCTTATATTAAAACTCAACTTCCTACATAATTCCTCCAGGTATTTTCTGGTGCTCTCGGCCCACTACAACTCACTGTGCATGATCTCATTTTTGTACAGTGACAACAGTTTTTGCACTTCTCCTGTCTCCAAGCGCAGCCAGAATCTTACAGTCTTGGCATATGCTAGATAGCTCCAGGATGTTATTAATGTTTCCATTCTTATAGCCTGGGTCAATGGCAACTTCGATAGTGACAGCAGGCTTTTCAGACATTTCCCCTCTTCATATTCCCAGTTCAATCTGCCACTTACGCTGAGCAATTCAACTCCATACTGGAACTGCGATCGGATCATGGTTGCATAGGCAGCCAAACAGGTCTTAGGGACATATCTCCGTAACATTTATTGAACTTTTTAAGACTGCTTATTGATGCCAAGGCTCTCACTTTTAAGTGATTCAATATGATTCAATATGATCTTTCCATATTAGTTTCTTCTCAAACCATACCCCTAAATACCTAATTTATTTACTGTTTCTAATTTATTGGGCCCCAGTACCATTCAATTTTTACAGATTTTTTCCCAAATCCCAAATCCCAACACCTTAGTCTTGTCTATATTTACCACTAACCTTTTCTTATTACAGTAATTCCCAAATAAATTCAATTTATGTTGTAGGCCTATTGCAGTCATATCCATTATGACCAGTTCATCAGCATATAGGAGGCATGCAGCTGATACTTATTTTATGCTAGGTCAGCAATAAGCAGGGAGAAAAGCAAGTTGGCCAGGACACACCCCTGGTTTAACCCATTCTTAATAGGGATTTTCCAGGTCAATCTTCCTTCTGTATCAATAATTACCTGAGCCCAGTTCTGTGAATGCAAACCCTCTATAATATTAAGGAGGCTCCTTGGGATTTTCAACTTAGTCAGAGTTTCCCATAGACATTTATGATCTACCAAGTCAAATGCTGCATGGAAATCTACAAAGCAGCAAAATAGGTTTCCCCTCTGTTCCACAGACATCTGTACAAGCGACCACAGACTAGAACAATGGTCTACTGTAGAATGCCCTTCCTTAAACCCTCCTTGTTCTGTTGGTACATTTAGTGTAGTTCTGCCCATTCCTTAAGACTTCCTAAGATAATCTTTGCAAATAGTTTTTCGCCTACGTCATGGAGGTTACTCAATCTACCATTATTTTTGTGTATCTTTCCTCTTATGTATCAGTCTTATGATTGCACCTTTACAGTTTTCAGGGATCAGGCCTGTTGATAAGATTCCTTGAAATTACAAGTAGACTAATCAGCCTTAGTTTTAATTACAATGGCTGGTAAATTGTCTGGACCAGTCGCTCTAGTTAATTTCAAGGCCACTATAGTCTCTTTGATATTTTGACAGTTTTTTAATATCCTCATCTATCCTGGTCCAAATTGTCATACTTTCTACCTCACGACCAGCTCCAAACATTTCCTTTAGATATTCTACCCATTCTTCTTCATGTACAACACATTTCATTACCCCCTTCTCCTTGCCAGACCCTTGTTGCACTAGCTGCCAATACCTGTTTGTATTTTGTTTCAGTAGTTTCTAGCATATTTTTCCGGCAGTTCTACTCTAAGCTATTTTACTCTCATTTATAATCTTTAAAAATATTTCCTCTTGTTGTTCAGGAGATTAGAGTATGTCTTTAGATCACATTTTACCTTTAGGTTATTCTCCTCTTTCCTTATGAGGCTTTTTAATTGTCTGCAGTCTCAAACCAAGAATTTTCTTTTTTGGTGTCTCCCGGGGCCCTTTTCTGCTTCCTCCTATCAGCCTTTGGCTCCACCTTTGGACATTGTGCACCCCGGTGAATTGTTTTACCATACCACCCTAAACAATACAACCGGACATTTGTCAAATCTTGGCTCTGTTGGAAATTAGCCAGTTCAACCAGATAATTCTCAGAAATCCTAGTAGTTAGTCATTTAGGATATTGTACCTCAAAGGGGAGAACAGATTCTCTATCTTTGCCACCCCTCATGATTATTTCCAAGTGCGGTAGTGATGATCACTTCCCTCAATCTGCTTTAGCTTAAAGCCTCCAATCTTATGAAAAAAATAGGGGTGCATAAAAATATATTCAATCGGGCACAGTTGCATTCCATTTGTTAAAGTCTGTCTTGCCGGGTGATCAAGGTTTGTACTCCCATTTATACTGGTCATCCCCTGTAAGCCCAGATAATTCACAAATGCAGCAAAACATGTTGCTATCGTACTTGCAAGAAATTTAGTAGTACTAATATTAAATGCTGACATAATCTCTTTTAAACAGGGATCAGACTTTTTTGGGTCCAGTCTGTGGTTGAAGTCTGCCAGCAGCAAGATCATGTCCTAAAAATAGTTTTGCATCTTCCTTGAATCTTCTTAGCTCGGTTCCATACTCTTCCACGTTCCCCACTTGAATGTATGCATTAATATTGTCATACAGTTATACCTAGTGTCTACTGTGCACTGGTATACTCTACAAGCTACAATCCAATCGCATCTTTTATCAATGATACCTTTTTTGCTATCTTAGTGGATATAAGTGTTATCAGCCCCCCCGGAAGAGAGTTCCTGACCCACTTTCTTAGCAGTTCTACTGACCTGCAAAAACCGATCTATTACTGGGTGTTCGTCGTACAGCCAAATTTCCTGTAAATATATGATGTCATATAATTCCATAATTTCTTTGAACCCTTCTAACCTTATCTTTTTTAATAACCCACAGATGTTCCAAGATTTGATCCCTAGGCTGTGAGACCCCATTTCATCCTAGTCTATATCACTCAACCAGCCTGACTCATTTGTAGCTGATGTGGCCTGCACGGCGTCATGATTCCCTTTGCCGCTAACTTTCCTGTATTCTTCTGGGCTATGGTGTGGGACCATTACTTTTAGTGCTCCCTTCTTACTGCATTCTACGTATCTTCTATTCATGATACCATGTTCGTCAAACATAACTTGCCCTGATCCTAGGCCCGCATGGTGCTTCAAAAAAGGTATTCGTGTTTCCTGCTTCTTGGATTTCATTTTCTGATCCCGATTTGATACCTTTATTTAGCACCTTAGCTCTTCAGCTTTCTCAAATGCTGCCTTAACTATTTCCGAGTACACTAATACTTTTGTTACTTCGTTGCCCTTTGTGTCAATGGTAAACTGTACTTGTCTTAGATCTTTTGATGCTGTAGCCTTAAGGCTTGGAGATTTTGAGAGGAAAAATAGTAACCGGGAGCAATTTAGGGGGACTGATTTCCTTGCTGTTTTTCCTTTGCTTTCCCTTTGTATGGTCTCTAAATATACCCATAACTTATTTTCTTCCCACCCATTCTTTATCATTGTTCTATCAGAATCCCCTTCCATACTTGATTTACCTTCCCCTTTGATATTATCACCTCTTTTTAGGCTTGTCCACCCTGATTTGCCTATATTTCTCTTTTCTGCTCCTTCTCCTTCTTTTTCTACATAACCGCCTGCTCTTCCTTATAGGGGAGTGAGTCTTCCATTTTTCAGCCCCCTAGCATTCACTTATTACTTTATTTTCAAAGGCAACTTATTTGGGCCCCTGTGTATACTTCTTTGTAATGTCTTTCTAGGGGCCTTTACTGGATGCCTTCCCTTTCCTGGTGCATTTGTACCCCAATTCTTCTTTTTTTGGTTTCAATTCCCCGTTCTACTGCCTTTTCTTATTTCCTTTGTACATGGTATGTACTGCCTATACATTGTCTGCTCACCCTGTTTTTTAATCAACATTGGGTGTCTGGAGAAGTATACTGTTGTTACACTTCCTTCTTTAAATATATCCCCTCCAACCTGCCCTTGAGCTTCTTTAGGCATGGATTTACTGCTTTCTTCTTCTTCTGGCCTTACTAAGTTTGGCATATGGTCATTTATTTGTTTTAGTTCTGAAGCAATAAACTGAAGCTGAGACTTCTGAGATTTTAAAATATCATTATTTTACACTGTCACCTCAAAGATTCCTGTCACCCTATTGTCCATAAGGGAAAACATATGCGGTGAAAAGGACAATCTTGGCTCTGGCAAAGAATGACTACATTCCATGAGGTCTACGTTATTAATACAAGATGGGGAGAGGATATTGTCTAACGGCTAGGGCGGTCAATCTCAAATCTGGGGAACCGGGTTCGAGTCTCAGCAATGATGCTTAACATCCTGTGATTCTGGGCAAATCACTTAATCTCCCTGTGCCTAACAAAATGAATGTGTACTTGTGTAACGCAACTGGTGCTCATGTAAAGCTCTCTGATACATTTGGGTCAAGTTCGCACTATATAAAACTCTGGAAATAAACGATAGGCTCAGGTCGAGAGCCCCCATACTTTCATTCCCCATGTCTCCCCCATTTATATTCCTCTCTCTTGAAAGTGATAAGTCAGTTTCTACCTGCATTTTTTAAAACTGTTTGTCCACAAAGTCTTTAGTATTAAATCGATTTTTATTGGCAGAACACATGGCATAACAATACATGTCAGCATCACCTACAACCCAGCGGGCCGGCCAGCGCACGTTCAGGCCAGGAGGGCAGGACAATGAAGTAAAGGCGCACTCAGTCTGGTAATTAACACAGCATGTCGCCTACAACCCATGCTGGGCCGGCCGCGTTTGTAAAAGGAGGGAACCAGTAAGCCGATTCCACAGCAAGTAGGTAGCTGCAAAAACCAACGTGCTGCGAAGTGTGCGAGCACTAGCAAGCAGAAAGCATGATACAGACAACTAAGCACTAGTGAGTCTGCGTTTGAGAAAAGGAACAAAAGAACATCAAGAAAAAATCAACTCCCACCCCCCACCCCCACCCTCTCCCTCTCCGGTGAGCACGGTACAAGGAAAAATAAAATCCCGCCTATAGTGACTAGTAGAAGCGATACTCCGCAATGCCTTAAGGGCAGGGAACCCCGAGGGGATCAGCCACGCAGCCAGGCCTCCCTCCAGATATGGTGGCCCGCCACCGTCTGGTCCATGAAGACCCAGTACTTTTCTGTCATAGGACGGTTCCATTCCACAAGGTACCGCAGCCGCGAGGCCTGAAAGTAGCGTGTGATGTTGGGCAGTGCGAGACCGCCCTCTTTCTTAGGGCACTGCAGCAACTTCTTCTGCAGCCGGGGAGAGATCGGGCCCCAAACGAAACGTTCGATCGCAGTTTGGATATGTTGGAGAGAGTGCGGTGGGGGTTGCAAGGGAAGCGTTTGAAAGAGATATAAGGCCCGTGGTAGAACATTCATTTTAACAGCAGCCAACCTCCCAAACCACGTCAGAGGCAAACGCCGCCAGCGGGCCAAGTCCTCGTAGATGCGAGTGAGGAGAGTTGTATAGTTCACTTCCACTGTTTTAGCTAGGCTTTTGTGGAGGACCAGCCCAAGATAAGCGATACCGTCTGTGACCCAATCGAAAGTGAAGCGGGCCTGCAAGGCATCAACCATCGTTTGTGCAGCGGTAAGATTGAGTACTTGAGACTTCTGCATGTTTATTTTAAAGCCCGATACCTGGCTGAAAGCCCGTAGCTCATCCACGATAGCTGGCAGTGAAGACAGGGGACGGGCCACCGAGAAGATGACATCATCGGCGTAAAGGCTAATGAGATGATGATCTAACCCAAACGGGACACCCTGTGCCGATGGGTTGTCCCGAAGTCGCTGGGCGAAAAGCTCCATATATAAGGCGAAAAGCAGAGGGGAGAGGGGGCAGCCCTGTCTGGTCCCCCTCCCCACCGCAAACCCGCTCGAAAGCAGGCCATTGACCCTTACAGCCGCCAGGGGAGCGTTGTAAATACTCGCCACCCATCTTCGAAACCTGACCCCCATTCTGAAGCATTCGAGAGTGGCAAATAGATATGGCTAATGCACACGATCGAAGGCCTTCTCCGCATCAACCGCTAGCAGTAGAGCTTCCTCCTTAGACCGTTGCACTTTGTCGATCAAATGGCAAATCCGTTTGGTATTGTCCCCGCACTGCCGGCCCGGGATGAAGCTGGACTGGTCAGGGTCGACCAGACCAATCTGTGGGCCAGGATGTTGGAAAACAGTTTCGAATCAATGTTCAGGAGGAAGATCGGCCAATAGGAGCTGCAGAGCTCCGGATCCTTCCCTGGTTTGGGGATGACCAAAATAGTAGCTTGCAACATGGAGGCCGTTAGGGAGCCCGAATCCACAAAATAATTAAATAATCGGGTAGGCAGCGGGGCCAGCTCGGCACAATAGGTTTTATAGAAAAGGGCGCTGAAGCCGTCGGGGCCCGGCGCCTTCAGGGGCTTTAGACAGGCGATAGCAGAGATCACCTCCTCTATCCGTATGGGGGCCTCCAGCACCTCGGCCTCGCTGGGCGGTAGAGGAGTGACCACCGCGCCTTGGAGGTACTCACTGGGGTCAATCAGATTGGAGGGGTCAGCAGAGTATAGGGTTTCATAAAAAGAGCGAAAGGCCGCAACAATCCCGGCATCGTCCGTGACCATCGACCCGCTCTCTCCCCAAATTGCCTTGACAGCCTGAGCCTCGCGCTGGCTGCGGAGACAATGGGCCAACATGCGGCCCCCTTTATTAGAGCCCACATAGTATTTATGCTTCAGTCGGACCACAGCGTGCTCAGCCCGATCGAGATCTAAATGCCGCAGCTGGAGATGTTCTTTCTCCAACTGACGCCAAATTCTGGGGGCACTGGTACGTTTATGAATGGCTTCTAGGTCCCGCACTTTAGTTTCTATTTCCGCACGCTTGGTCTGCCGGATCTTGTTCTCTTTAGCGATGAAAGCCCCTCTTACGACCAGTTTAAGTGCCTCCCATACCAAGGACAATGGCGTAGAGCCAACATCATTGAGCGCAAGGTAGTCGTCCACTACCGTCGGGGACCGAAGCAGTGAGTCTCGTAGGCGCCAGCGGGAGGGGGATGATTGTATAGAGGGAAAACGCACGGTCAGAAAGGGAGCGGGTCTCAATGGTAGAATCTGTGACGCAAGCCCAGGCAGCCTGGGTGACGAGGAAGTGGTCCAGGTGGGCATAGGTCTTATGGGCTGCTGAGTAGTAAGAGTAATCTTGCACATCGGGATGGGAGCAACCCCAGGCGTCTCTAATCCCCACATCGCGCAACCAATCCCCACCACTCAGCAACAAGCCTCCCGCGCCCCCGGACCTCGAGCCAGAACGGTCCAACCCAGCATCCATTACTAGGTTGAGATCACCTCCCACCACTACCATAGAATCGGGTGTGTGAAGGACTGCAGCATAGGCGTCCAGCAAGAATTTCTCTGGGCGTTCATTTGGGGAGTAGATGGATGCTATAGTTATGTGAGAGGACTCCATACGGAACCGCAGCGCTAGAAGGCGCCCCTTGCTCTCAGCAATGGGACCCATCACTGAACCCCTGAAGCGCTGCAAGAGTAGGATAGCCAACCCGCCCCGCTTACTCTTCCCAGAGGACCAAAACTGCTGGGGAAAGTGCCTATGGCGCATACTGTGAGTGTCACTAGGAAGGAGGTGGGTTTCCTGAAGGAGACAAACATCACCACCCGAGTGTTCAAGCAGGGAGAGAACTGCCTTCCGCTTAGTAGGGTTGTTGAGACCTCGAGCGTTAAAGCTAACTACCTTGACTTCCATCAGTGAAAGACGGACCATCTAAAGCTGCTACTAAGTCTGCCAGGGGCACGCTGAGAGGCAGGGCTTGAGAGGGTCCCCTGGGACATAGGCATGCGGACTGTGATAGACAAAAGGTATGCAAAAGAAAAGGGCTCACCGGAGAGAGAACCCCCCATACCCCAAGAAAAGAGAACAAACCCATAAACAGCAGAACATTGACCTGGGCATTCCCAAGAAGTCCAACCTGAGGAAGGTCAGTAAAAGGCGGGGTCCAACTAGAAAGCGAGCCTGCTCCTATCCAGAAAAGGGACTGGCGGCCGACTCCCGTTATGGACTACAGGGGTCAGGAAGCGGCAGCCCCCCGGCCCCTCCACAGGATACCATGATAGGATGAGGTCACCTTATGTTCAAGCAGGGGATGAGTGCACCGGGCTGGTGGTTAGCGAGGAGAGGACCGCCTCCCATTCTTTGGCCATAGTCTCAGTGTCTGGTTTGTGGGCGACGGATCGCCTGCCCAACGTCTGCCATCGGTCGGGCCTGTCGCGGGGTCTGTCTGGAGGCCTGTGCTGATCGTCCAGGGCGTCTGAAGATTGCAGCCCAGAACCGATTTAGCCTCTCGCAACAAACTGAGCAGTCTCAACTTGCTTTTGTATTTACAAATGATGCGGAAAGGATGTCCCCAGGCGTAGGCAATCCCTTTCTCCCTCAGGTGGAGGGTAACGGGGTGGAATTCCCTCTGTTTGATCAACGTGACAGCCGCAAGGTCCTGGAAAAGCGTTGGGGAGTGACCTCTGAACTGCAAGGGATGCGAGTCTCGCGCTTTCCGCAGGATGAGCTCTTTTAATTGAAAGTCATGCACACAGGCCGATATGTCTGGCGGCGGTGCCGATCCGCGGCACGGCAGCCCCACTCGGTGGACCCTGTCGATCTGGATGTCACTCGTGTGTTCCGGGCCCAGCACCTGGCGGAAGAGGGCCTGAGTAAATTCCCTAATGTTGCTGCCTTCGGCCCCAGATTTCACTCCGCGAACGCGGATGTTGTTGCAGCGGGACCGGTTCTCCAGATCCTCCGCGTGTCCCTGGAGCTCGATGTGTTGTTCCTTTAACCTTAGCATCTTCTGCTGCAAATCTCTATTTCCTCGGCGCGGGAGGTTTCGTGGTCTTCTAATGTCGCTACGCGATCTCCAATCTCCACCACATCGCGCCGCACCTCCTTAAGGTCCGCTGCTAGTTGGCCTTTAAGCTCCTGCAAATCCTCTCTCAGGGCGGCGAAGAGCGACATCATGAAAGCCTTCGTCGCAGGCACATCAGCCCCCTCCTGCGACGCGGAGGCCTCGTCATCCACGCGCCCGGCAGTCCCCTGCGAAGGGGTCTTCAGTAACATCTCCTTCACGGAGTACTCTTTGTCGGAGCGCTCTTTCTTGAGTCTGGCGCTCGCCATCCGGGCCTCGACGTAGTCTCCGACTCCCCACTGGTAGCGCTGATCGCTGCGGCCCAAGCACCCGGGGCAAGCCCCGCTTCCAAGGCTCCCTGAATGAAGTGGGTGCACCAAGCCGCGTGCAAGCCCGGCGCTATCGCCTTGGCTACTGGCCTCCCCGTTCCCGGCCACACGGGGAGCCTTGCAGTCTATGCCAGTAGGCCCAAGCGCTGGGCGACTCCCCGCTGATGTGTAGAGACAGCTCACTCTTTCAGCGCTGCGCACGGCCCTGTGCTCCTGACGAGGGGCCCAAACTGCAGGCACCAACTAACTGGACTGGAGAGGCAGCCCCCGTCCCAAGGGAAAGCGGCCGGAGGAGCACTACATCAGCCAAGGCACCAGCATCAGGTCCGGACCGCAAGGACCCCGAGCCGCCCAGAGGCCCGCGCGCTGCCCCACGCATGTGGCCTCAGCTACAGCCTCCGCCGACCTCAGTACAATTCTCCCCCTCAGTGGCCCTGGTAGCGGGGGCTGCACTCAAAGATGACATGTCCTTGCACTCGCCTGGCCGACTTGATCTTAATGGGCAGAGTCAACAGTCTAAACCCCAGCAGGCTCCACTGGCGTTACAGGCCCCAGATCGGGCCACGTGTGCAGCGCGTGGACTCAAGGCCTACTGTCAGGCGTCCCAGCGCAGCCGGCCGCACCTCCAGATCTCGGCCGATAGAGTCAGCTCGGCCAAGCGGGAGTCCCTCAGCGGTCGTCGGGGGCGCCCTCATCGCGGCTCCGTCTCCAGGGGCTCTTATCGGCCGAAGCAGGCACTCGGGAGGCTCCACACACCGCCTGCAGGCCCAGCAGCGCGCACCGGCGCCCCGCCTCCCCAGCGGCTCCGAGGCGCACTGGAACACCGAGCCAGCCCCCGTCTGCCTAGGAGAGGCATCGGGGCTCCGTACCTCCGAGGCCCGCTGCCCTGCGGGTGCTCCGATGAGCACGGACCACAGGCTCAGGCTTCCGGGCTCAAGCAGGCCGCCGCCTTCCGCTGCGGGCCGCAGCTCCTCCGCTCCCACCGTGATCCACTGCTGCAGAGCGCAATTTTGAGGCACAGACTCGCCTCAGATGAGCCAGGGCATGGGCTAGAGTCTGTGCCGTGCCCCACTGCCTGCGATGGTGCTGGATGGATAGCGATAACAACGCTTTTGCTCTGCGAGGCCAGAGGGACCGCAAAAAGCGTCCTACACGGCCGCCATCTTGGCCACGCTCCCCTCCACAAAGTCTTTAAATGATTTGGATATCAATTCACCCCCAGCCTCATAAACTGGCTCTTTTGAGGCTTCTTGTTCTTTAAAGCACTTAGCAAGTTGTTCCTTGCCTCGAGTCATCCACTGGTGCCTTATTTTCTGTGACATTTCTTTCCCCCTTCTGGTGTTGTAGATTCTGTCCTTGGCACGACCTGGTTCTAGTAGGGGCTATTCTTTCTAACACAGTTCTTTCGGCCCACCCTTTGTAAGATTTGTTTGATCTCAATTACAAATTCTGCTTGCACTCACCTCCACCCTTCTGACTCGCTGTATAAGATGCTGCCACCACCCTTCCACTTTCCCCTAGGCTATTCTATATGGCATCCCTCCTTGTGCTTTGAAATTCAAAGGTTTCTCCGTGATTAGAGTTTGTAGGGATTGATGACACTCTCTGCACTAGCTTGAAATCTTTCTAGTTAATAGGCACGCTTCGATCATAATTTTATGACCCACACGGGCCGAGTGCTTGCTCTGCTACATGCTCTACACCACCCGGGTCCCCAGGCTGAGTTGGCATGGTAGTAGCACAATAGCATCTTGGGAGTAAAAAGATCTGGATTGCACGTTTGGGCAAATGAGCTTCTTCCTCTCCAGCTCACGAACTTTAGCTTGGACTCACTTTTAGCCGTTATTTGCCCCACCTCCAGACCCACACTGGAGCACCAGAGTGCACTGAGAAGAACCAGCGGGGAAGAGCAATGAACAGAATGGGAACTGACAATGCGAGCGTTTCAGCATTTCAGCATCTCGGTGCTTCTGTGTCTCGAACGATGGGGTGGGCACGAGCACGGCAGCATCAATGTCACTTGGAGGGCAGACTCAAGTTGGGTCCTGGTACCCTTCCAAAGCTATTCCATAGACACAAAACGCACTTAAGGATCCATGACTTTTTTTGCACTTAAGGTATTCACCCCAAATTTGTGCCCTTTTTTCCAACATCCTGGGGATTCTAAAGGTACCCAAGGTTTGTGAATTACCCTGGAGGGGACCAAGAAAACAGGCAAAATATAGCAACATTTTGAGTTTTCTAGGTAAATAGGAAAAAAGTGCTCTGTCTAAAAACGTTTGTTTTTTTCATAAAAATAGCATTAACGAACAGCTTGCTGTGGTAAAGTCACTATCTTCCTAACTTTTAGGAGCATGCAGAGCGGAATGAAAAAGAAACACATTTTTTACCATAGTTTTAGCATTTTTTAAAAAGGTAGTCAATTTTTTCTATTTTTTGTGCTCTTAACCTACTTCCAGTTTGTGCTGAAAACCTGTAAGAATCTAATGGGTGAACCAGTAAATCTATACATTTATGAAAAGTAGAAAATATTCCAAAGTCAGAAAGGGTTCATAAGTGTAAATCCTCAAGATTTTGTCAGAAAAGTTGAAATAAAGAAGTAATGAAAATGAGTAAGAAAAATGGCTACTTGTGACAAAGTTTTCATCTGTAATTTTTTGTCAGGACGGCAGATTTACAAAAGCAACATACCAGTGCGTTCAATATATGCTTCTGGTTTCAGGGTTGTATAGGGTTTGGAGGTTGTGTAAACTCTCTAAATACCCACAGCCAACAACTGAGCTACCCCTTACAATGGTTTTTCATTGTCTACCGAGTAAAGACCAATTCATGTGGTGAAATACGTAAAGTGAAAAATGTGTATCAAGGAAATCTATGTGTTTTTGAAATGGGCACAAGATACGCAGTTTAGGAGCAGTGTTTATTTGTACATCTCTGAATCTGTGGGTACCAGTACTAGCATATGATTTAGAGGGAATTTTTCAAACTGTATTCTTTTTTACACACTGGCTTATGTTTGGAAGGCATAAATACTGTGAACTCCAATTGGTAATAACAAATGTTCTACTATTCTATGCTACCGCATGTCTTCCAATAAAAATGGTACCTCACTTGTTTGGGTAGGCCTAGTGCCAGCTTTAGGGACCGGGCCAAAACACAACATGGACATATCACATTTTCCCACTGAAAATTGACCCTTTTTTTCAAATGTGAATTTTGGGCCCTAGCTCAGAGGCATCTATGGAAACCTAGCAAACCTTTACATATTTGAAACTAGCCACCTATGGGAATCCAGGGTGGGGTGATTTGCATGGCTCTCACCAGTATTTTGTATTTAACATGCCTGCGACAGGAAACAGCCAAAAGCGCAACATTGATACATTAAAATTTTCCACTCAAAACTGACCCTTTTTTGTAAAGTGTATAGCTGTGGTTTTTAGGACCTAGCTCAGTCATGAAAACCTAGCAAACCTGCACATTTTTTTAAAACTATGCACCTCGGGAATCCTGGATTCCATGACTTTCATGGCTCTCACCAGGTTTTTTTTTACCCAGTATCACTAGCAAACCTAAAACATTAACAAAAAAATCTAATTTTCCTCACATTTCTGTGATGGAAAGTTTTGAAATCTATGGGAAGCCATAAACCTTCTCCCACCCTGCCTTCCCCTAAGTCTCCCAAAAAAAGGTACATCACTTGTGTGGTTAGGCCTACTGCCTGTAACAGGAAATGGCTCAAAACACATAATGGGTATATCATGTTTTTCGACTCAAAACAGACTTTTCTTTCTTCAAATTGGGTAGTTCTGGAATCTGCAGGGAGCCACAACCTTTCTTTGATTCTCCTAAGTCTCACAATAAAAATGATACCTCACTTGTGTGGGTAGGCCTAGTGCCTATGACAGGAAACATGAATACATCACATTTTTCCACTCTAACAGACCCTTTTTTTGCACTGTGGGTAGCTGTGGGTTTTGGGTCCTAGCTCAGCCGACACAAAGGGAAACCTAGCAAACCTGCATATTTTTGAAATCTAGAAAACTAGGGGAGTCTAGAAGTGCATAACGTGTATAGCTCTCCCTAGGTAATATTACCCAAAAGTCCTTGCAAGTGTCAAACTTTGGTACAAAATACACATTTTTCTCACATTTCTATTACAGAAAGTTCTTGAATCTGTGGGAAGCCAAAGCTTTCCTAACACATTGAGTTCCCACATGCCCCCTGATAAGACCAGTACCTTACTTGTGTGGGTAGGGCAAGAGACCATGACAAAAAAGGTGCTAAAGTGCTACATTGATATACAACAAATAGGGGTAGCTGTGGTATTTAGGGCCGTCATCCATGCAAATCTATGAACCACAGACAGTTTTGAAAATTAGACAACTAGGGAATTCCAGGGTGGTGTGCCTTTTGTGGATCCCATGAGGTTTTCTTACCCACCGTGACCTGCAAACCTCAAAAACTTCTTGAAATCACTAATTTCCCTTACATTTCTATGATGGGGACTCCTGTAATCCGCACGAATCCACAAAATTGCTACCACCCTGCGTTACCTCACCTGTGCTGATAAAAATGTAACCCTGGGCGGTGAACTCCGCTCCGCTCGCGGAGTTTGCTGAGTTTTCCACACTCCGCATTACGCGGAGATCGCGGGGTTCCGAAAAACTCCGCCCCACGTAGCGGAGTTATTTGCCTCGCTTGCGTTCGTCAATGTCAAGTTGGCGAGCGAGGAAAATCAACCTCCTGGCGAGATTTCTCAACGCAGGGGGGTCAGGTTTATCATTGCGAGTGGTCGCGTATGCTCGTGACCGCTCGCTTTGAGAAACAGCCCGTTCGTGTTGAGAAAGCTGCTGCTCGAGTAAAAATCTACTCGAGCGGCAGAAAAGGAAAGCAGGGACCGCTTGCGCTGTGCATGGTGCCGTTCGCTATGATTGCACAGTGCGGACAAGCATCCGGCACTGTGCAATTACCGCGAACAGCATTTTTCTATCGTACTCCGCCGCTTGCGGAGCTCCGCGTAGTGCGGCGGAGGTTTTTTTGCACTTCGCGGTATTCCGTGTAGTGCAACTCCGCGAACTCCGCCCAGGGTTATAAAAATGCTGCACCACTTGTGTGCTGGCCTAGTGACTGGATCAAACCAAGGTCAATGGGTGCCCTTGCAAACCTCATGGGATTCACATAAGGCACCCACCCTGAAATCTTCTGGTTACCTAGTTTTCAAAAATGTCTGTGGTGCATAGGTTATGGGTACGGGCTGAGCCCTGCCCCAAATCCTGCAACTTTACTTATCACTGATCTCGCCACAGAGTGCTTTAGGGCCTTTTGTGTCAAGGTCTCCTGGTTCACCCACATAAATGAGGTACCCTTTTTTATCGGTAGACTTGGGGAAATGCTGGGTGGTAGGAAATATTAGGCTCTCTGCATATACCAGAAGTTTTCTCCACAGAAATGTGATGAAAATGTGGTTCTAATCAAGGTTTGAGGTTTGCAAGGCATTGTGGGTAAGAAAATGTGGTGGTATCCATATGAAGTGCACCACCCTGGACTTCCTCTAGATCCCCCCTTGGGTGTCTAGTTTTCAGAACTGTCAGGGTCTGGTAGGTTTGCCCAGGTTGCAGCCTACCCAAGCCTGAAAAGTGCAGCCATTCACCATTGCAAGTGGGACAATACTGCGAGTTAGCCACATTCTCCTGGTCCATATGTAAAACAACACCCAAAAGAATCAAATGTCCTCTCACTTCACTTGCCATTGGGTTGGGGTTTTTCAATCCACGGGGGAGCAGAAAGACTGTTGAGGCTTTAGGAGTGAAGGTGAGGCCTGATGTTAGGATGGGCCAGACCCATCCCATTATTTTAATAAAAAATATATTCCTGACATCCAGTGGACTTTTTGCCCACCCCAGGGGTAAATTGGGGGCAAGCCTCCTGTCTGCCCCTGGGGGGGGGGGGGGCAAAAATACTGGTTTGTCCCTTTTGGGATGGAGGTGTGTCCACTGTCACAGTGCAACACCCACACCAATTTCTTTATCCCCAAAGTCAAAATCCATGGTGTCAGGTGGACTTATAATCCACCCGGAGGCAAACCTTCAATCTGCCCCTAGGGGGGCAGAAAGAAATGATTGCCCTTTCTGGGGCGGGTGTCTGGCTCGATGCCAGGGTAGGCCGCACGCTCCTTCTTTTTGTTTTGGTGCCATTTTGAATTCGCTGGTGTGTAGTGGGCTCTCTGCCCCTTGGAGGCAAATTAAAGGCAAACCCCATATGGTCCTGGAGGAGGGCAGAAAAACTGGCACTGGTCACACCCCCACCCCAAATGGGACAAGTCAGTTTTTCTACTACTTCAATTTGCCCCTGAGAGGGGCAGAAAACCCACTACAAAGCATGGAATTCCAAATGATGGCAAAACAAACTCAAGAAAGATGGAGCCCACCCTGACATTGAGCTACCCCTCCTTTTGGGAAGGGGCAATAGTGTATTTCTGCCCTTCTGGGGGCAGATGGGAGGTTCCTCCCAATTGGGGAGATTGTCCCACACTTGCCCACAGGTAGGGTAGATGTCCACCTGACATCAGAGATTTTGCCATTGGGGCAAGGTAAAGTAGTGCATGTGTTGCACTCTAGCACTGGCCGCATCCCCACCCCATCCCAAATGGGTTAAACTAAAGTGCAGCACCCAAACCACTTTCTTTTCCCTAAAAGTTAAAATCCCTGGTGTCAGGTGGACTTTTTATCACCCCCGGGGAACATATTTGGGGCAACCTCCCCAATTGGGACAAATCTCTTACCAGTCCCCAGGGGGTCAAAAATACACTATTGCCCCTTCTGGGGCAGGGGTAAGGCTCGATGCCACGGTAGACCGTCCCCTTGTTTTGTTTGTTTTAGCTCCATTTTCAAATCTCTGGTGTTTAGTAGGCTTTCTGCCACCAGGGTGACAGATTGAGGGTAACCACCCAATCCATCCCCTGGGGGTGCAGAAATAATGTCAGCACATTTTTTGGGGTGGAGGCATGGACCTACATTTTCCTATTAAAAATGCTTCCCTGGTGTCTAGTGGGCTTTCTGTTCCCCAGAGGTACATTAAGGGAATTCACTCCATCCACCCCCCAGGGGGGCAGAAAGACTGTTGCCGCATTTTGGGGAAGGGGCATGGTCATGCCCATGGTGAACAACCCCCACCAGTATATATATATTGTTTAATTTCTCTACTGTGTAATCGCCTTTCTGTTTCCCCAGAAGGCATATTGAGGGTAATCACCCCCTTCCGCCTACCAGGGGGTGTAGAAAGAGTGTTGCCGCTTTTTGTGGTGTGAGTCATGGCCATGCCCATTGTGGGCAGCCCACAACCCTACATTTTCCTATTAAAAAAGTTCCCTGGGTGCAGAATGGCTGTCAGCACATTTTTGGAGTGGGGTCATGAGCATGCCCAAGGTGGGCAGCCCCTCCCAACATAAATATATAAATGTTTTCCCTGGTGTCTAGTGGGCTTGCCCCCAGGGAGGATCAAAAGTCCACATGACACCAGGGATTTTGCCTTTGGGGCACTAGAAAGTAAGTGGTGCACGTGTTGCTCTCTTGCATTGGCCACACCCCCACCCCAAATGAGAAAAACCAGAGTGCAATTCCCACACCACTTTCTTTTTCATCAAAGGCAAATTCCCTGGTGTCAGGTGGACTTTCTACCCCCGGGAACATTTTGGGGCAACCTCTCAAATTGAGACAGACCTACCTGCCCAAACGGTAGCAGAAATTTAGTATTGCCCCTTCTGGGGTGAGAGTTTGTCTCATTGCAAGGATAGGCCACCCCCTTTCTTTTGTTTCATAAGCTCCATTTTGAAATCTCTGGTGTTTAGAGGGCTTTCTGCCCTCCCAGGAGACAGATTGGGGGTAATCACCCCCATCCATCCCCTAAGAGAGAAGAAAGACTGTCAGCTGTGTTTTTGGGGTGGGGCAAGGTCTTGCCCATGGTAGGCCCCCCCATCCCTATATCTTTTAAAAACAAATTCAATGATCATCAGAGCACCTTTGGGAATCCTCAGAGCTTGCTCAATGAATTAGAAGTCCATTTCCAGGCAGCACCAAATCTGAATTGCCATAATGGAGCAGAGTATTGGAGTGGCCAGACAATGGAAAGGGTGCTTTGGAAGGATCAACTGGGAGGGAGACCTGCAAGAACAATTGGTCTCCAAATCTCTGTACCTCCCCTCATAAATATGTTATTACTGAACTCTGTATTCACCTGTGTCTAGTTGTCTGTGGGTTCACGAGCTATGGGTGTGTTTGCAACTTGGGCATTAAACTTAAGAGGAAGAAGAACTATATGTGTTACTTTTTTCATTTACACGAATCTCCAACAATATTGTACAGTGTTATGGATCACTATGGCTAAATATTTGTTAATACCCACCACGTCACAGCTCTGGAAACACTGTAGATGATATTCTTCATTTGTCTGTAATAAAGGCGAGAATCTCGATTAATCACTGCTGCCTTGCTTTATGCGATCTTGTTACGTAGACACAACAGTCTTGTGAACACACTTTCCAGTTTTGATGATTTTACAATGTTCAAACAATCACTTGTCTCTAAGCGGGACCTGCCTCGCACATTTGTCACAAAGTCTGAATGTTTCTGTAGGTGTCCAAAAATTAGGTCACACACCTGCGCTGTATGGTATTTGCCAAGTCTCAATTTTTACACAGCTAGGACCTCAAAACATTACCATATACACACTGTAGTGGTTTAAGCACCTCCGCGCTCCTACCACCTGAGATCTGGCCGATCTCCTGCTGTTCATGTACCCGACATCTCCTGCAGAGCACGACACGCTCAGCACTTGCAATCAGTGCAAAGGGAATCTTCGATCCCCCCAAAGAGCAGCCAGCTGATCGGGAACACAGCTCAGAAACCGCCGTCTCCAGCAGAGCACGCACGCTCAGCACTTGCCATCAGTGCAAAGGGAATCTTCGATCCCCCCAAGGAACGGGCAGCCGAACGGGAACCAAGCTCAAAAACCGATTAGCCTCCCGGAAATCCTCCATGACCGCTTCAGGCAAGGTCGCAAGGATAGCAAGCGCATGGCCTAGGGTGGGGCTCTATTTATACAAGAACCCCTCCCAAGATGGCTACTGCTTGAGGATCATGGGATATGTAGTCCCCAAAGAAGAAAGTGCTCTCCAAAGTCTCTTTAGAGGTGCATCCTGAAATGAAAGAACATTGTAACCCTCAACATGACCAACACTTGCTTCTGGAAGCACTAGCATTATCAGGGGCTGTATGCAGTGCTCTCCCAATACTTAACAGTCTTCCTGAATACCATGAAAACAACCTCTGTGATAACAATGAAGCTAGAACTTTGTGCTGCAAAAGAACCATGGATTTTACCACAAGGGGTCACACTGTAGGCAAACGGTGCATATCCATACAAGTCCCTACAGCCATCGGTCACGGTCATGACAGTACTCCCAACTTTAAAGCCGCTGTCAGGGGCTGGCTTAAAGGGATGTAATGCATGGAAACGAGTCACAAGACGTGGCACATGCACATTCATGGCAGACTCCCAAGAGTCATTTTCAGGGCCATAGCCCTTCCAAGAGATGAGATATCACAACTTGGTACCCCGTCGTTTGACATCCAGAATATGATGGATCTCATATTCCTCCTGATCATGGACAAGGAGAGGGGGGTTTCTGGCTTACAGTTCTGGTGCACAGGTTTCAGGAGGGATGTATGGAATACTGCTGTCGAGGCAAACTCAATTGAAAAGTGACTGGAATGACCTGCCGAACTATGGAATAAGGACCAATGAGCTTGGGATGAAAGACTGTCTTTTTGCGGAAAACGATATTCTTGGTGGAAAGCCAGACTTCATCACCGATTGCATAGGTTGGCCCAGGACGCCGTTTCTTTGCTTCAATTCGGAATGTGGGTGGTGACTTGTGGATAATGCAGGGACCATTTGTAATGCCGTGCACCAACTTTTCCAGAATTTAGTTGTGAATTGTGTGCCTCTGGCAGATACAATCTTTTTTGGGATCCCATGTAATCGGCCAACATTGTGCAGCAATAGTTGAGCTAACTGACTTGAGGCAGGCAATCCTTTACATGATATGAAATGGCCCAATTTGATGAAACTGTCTATCATTACTAGAACGGTGGTATATCCTAGGTCCATTGGTAATCTGTGATGAAGTCTAAGTAGAAATGTTCCCATTAAATTGTGGGAGTAGGTAAGGGAAGTAATAATCCCTTTGTTTTTCCATGTTCACTTTTAGTTCTTGCGCAGATTTTGCACTCTTTAGTCCATTGTTTTACATCATGGTTCGCGGTAGGGAACCAAATATTTTGCAAAAGGACCTTTTTTGTTCGGTGAATACCAGGGTGACCAGCACAAGGATGTGTATGATTCCAATGAAATACCTCTTTCAGCAAAGCCTTGGTATGCATGAATAATTTGGAATCATGAATTAGTAGACCTTCGATGATTCGTCTTTTTGGTGTGTGTTACAACCACGCTTGACAGTCCTGTATCTTGAAATGTTCTTTCACTGTATCTAGTAAGGTCTCTGGGGACAATATGTTCAGAACTTTGGTTGGATCCAAAATAGACTTGAGTAGGTTTGGCTATGGGAAACCCTGCAGCATCTTGTAGAGTCAATGCATCAGCTTTGCGATTTTCTGTGCTTGGGTGGTAGATGACCACAAAGTCGAATACTGCAAAGAAAAGCATCCATCTGAGCAATCTAGGAGTGAGTATTCATGTGGTTTTCATTTACTATAAGTTTCGGTGATCTGTAAATACCATCAAGCTATGTTTCAGTCCCAGTAAATAATGTCTCCATTCTTTGAACGCTTTGCAAATTGCCAAGAGCTCTTTCTCAGCTATGGTGTAATTTAGTTCTGCTGAGGTCAATTTTTTGCAAATATATGCCACTGGATGCAATTGTCCTGTAGTAGCATGTCTTTGTGAAAGGATCACTCCGATTGCTACCTCTGAGGCATCAGACTCCACTACAAAAGGCAAGAGTGGGTTTGGGTGTAGCGGAATGGGTGCTGAGGTAAAAGCTTTTTAGCTGTGTAAATGCCTTTTGAGCATTAGTATTCCACTCGAAAGCAGTATTCTTTTTCAGGAGACAGGCTATTGGTGCCACTACTTGGGAAAAGGGATTGATAAATTGACTGTAAAAGTTGGCAAAGCCAAGGAAGCACAGAACATCTCGGATATTCTTTGGTGTAGGCCAATGAAGGACTGCTTGTATCTTCCTTTCTGCCACTATTAGTCCTCTCGGAGACAAGATCACTCCCAAGAATTCTACCTCTGTCACATGGAAGTTGAATTTACTGAGTTTACAGTACAGGTTGTGATTTTGCAAAACTGTTAGTATGGTGGTCACATGATGTATGTGCTCTTGTTCTGAAGTGGAGTAAATCAAACTATCATCAATTTATACTATGACAAATCAGTCTATGTACTCTCTGAGCACATAATTTAAAAAGAATTGAACGTCCGCTGGTGCATTGCATAGCCCGCATGGCATCACTGTATATTCAAATAGACCATAGCAGGTTTTAAAAGTGGTCTTCCACTCATCTCCTTGGCACATCCTCACTAAGTGGTATGCCCCCTTTTTATCTAACTTAGTGTCGATGACCGCGACTTCACTTGATCAGAAGCACTGGTATAAGGGGAGAGGATATTTGTTCTTGACTGTCACCTTATTCAGTGCTCGGTAGTCAATGCAAGCACGGAGTTCACCATTAGCTTTGGGCACAAAAAAATTGTAGTGATGCTGCTGGAGACTTAGAAGGTCTAATGAACCTGTTTGTTAGGCACCTATCCAGATATTCTTGAAGATGATCATTTTCTTTCTCCAATAAGGCATAAATTCAAAGGTTTGGGATTACCGCTCCTGAAGCCAGATCAATTCGACAATCATAGGAGCGGTAAGGTGGTAATTTTTCTGTATGCTTTTCATCAAAGACCTGATGGAATGGAGCATAGTGGTCTGCTAGAGTAACGGGCTTTTCAGCAGCCATAAACACAGAATGTCATTTTTCTTTGCATTCTGATGTTACACAGTGTTTGTTATAGTAAGGAGACAAACCAGTAATCAAACAAGTGGACCAATCTATACTGGGGTTATGTATCATAAGCCAAGGTGATCCCAAAATAAACATATATTGTGGGGCGCGGATTAGATTAAAATGAGTCCTCTCTGAATGTCATTGGCTTGCTACCTGAAACTCCAAAATCATTTCAGCTGTTTGAGTGGTAACTGGGCCTGAGGTCAATACTCGTCCATCCATAGTTTGTACTACTTCAGGTTTTTTACCTATACAATGTAGTTTTAATGTTCTTGCGAGTGTTACATTGGCAAAATTGCCAGTGGCCCCTGAATCTAGTAAAGCTATAATGGTATGGCTTTGTTCTGGTGTGGGAATTGACTTCATCTTTAAATAAAATGTGACACATTATCACATACTCCTGAACTTAGTGAAGAGATTCTCCAATTGCTCAAAAGGTCCCCTTCTCTGTCTCTTGAGCCCTCTAGTGTTCCGTGGACGTTTCTATGGTACTGGCTGCTTTCACAATAGGTGATCCTGTAATTTTACTCTTGGGTTTGGGCGGGGCACTCCTTCACAAAACGCCCCTTTTTGACACAATAGAAACACTGTCCATTTCTTCGTCGCAACTTTTTTCATCTTTTGTTAGAGCTAGATGTACTGACCCTACTTTCATGGGTTCCCTAGAATCATCATCACTCATGTTAGACGTCACAATACAGGATGATCAAATCTGGGGATTGGGCGCTCACTCTGCCTTCGATCCCCTTTACATTCTGCCAGTCTATGGTCAAGTCTCAGTGTTAGACTAATGAGCTCTACACAAGTCTGAGGTTGTGGATCTATTTGTGCCAGGATGTTTTTTAAGTTATTCTTCAGACCTTGGTAATACACAGCCGGTCGTTTTTCCTCTGGCCAAGCTGTCTCCACTACTAAGTGGTTAAACTGTGTCAAGGATGTAACTAAATCCCTGTTTCCCTGCTTTAACTCTACTATCTCGCTATATGCTGATTGGGTGGCTGCCCTTCTATCAAAGACTTTTTCAAACTCTTTGACAAAGTGTTTCCAATTATATAGAATGGGATTGTCATTCCTAACTAGGGGTACAGCCCACGAGGATGCATCCTCTGCCAAGTAAGAGATTATAAAGGCAATTTGTGATTGAGCATCAGGAAAGGATGCTGGTCTGCAAGTAAAATGTAATTCTATCTGAGTAAGAAACACCTGCACTTTATCAGAATCGCCTGAAAACCTTTCTGGGGCAGCTAAAGGTATTTGTGGTGGAACTGTGACCAATATGTTAGTGGGAGAGCGACACACTGCTGCTGCACTTGGCCATGCAGTGTGGGTCTGTACTACACTAGGATATTTCCCTCAAGGGATATCAAATGGATTTTGCTCTGGCACCCGTGTTGACTCCACCCTGTGCTGCAACTGTGTCACCTTATCTGCTAACGCTGACGTAGTCACTTTGGATTCTTCCAGCTCCCTTTGGACCTGCACTAAGGCTTTCATGATGTCATCCAAGGTGCCACTCTGTCATCATGCAAATCAGGAGGAATAGTATCTGTGGGTCGCTATCCTGTCAGAGCGCCTTTGGGATTTCCAAGAGCTTGCACAATGAATTAGCAGTCCACCTCCAGGCAGCACCAAGTCTGAATTGCTGTAATGGTGCAGAATATTGGAGTGGCCAGGCAAGGGAAAGGGTGTTGGGGAAGGAGCACCAGGGAGGGAGACCTACAAGAACAAGTAACAAGGTTTTGTAATTGGTCTCCCAATCCTTGCATCTCCCATCATAAATATGGTATTACTGTAATTCTTCATTAACCTGTCTGCGGGTTCATGAGCTGTGAGTGAATTTGCAACTAGGGTGTTACACTTGAGAGAAAGAAGAACGATATGCCTTACTTTTTTCAATTACACGAATCTCCAACAATATGGTACAGTGTTATTGACCACTATGGCTAAATATTTGCTAATGCCCACCATGACAAAGCTCTGCAAATGCTGTAGATGATGTTTTTCATTTGACTGTAATAAAGGCGAGCATCTCTATTAATCACTGCTGCCTTGCTTTAAGCGATCTTGTTACGTAAACACAACAGTCTTGTGAACACACTTGCCTTTTTTGGTGATTTTACAATGTTCAAACAATCACTCGCTTCTAAGTGGGATCATCTTCTCACATTACTCACAAAGTATGAATGTTTCTGTAAGTGTCCAAACATTAGGTCACACACCTGCGCTGCATGGTATTTACAACGCCTAAAGTTTTTGCACAGCTAAAATCTCAACCATGGACAAACTGTAGTGCTTTAAGCGCCTCCAAAGTCTTACTGTTTGAGATCTGTACAATCTCTTGCTGAGCAAACATAAGGAGATGATTGACAGAGCGCTGAAACTTTTCAGACACTTACCTCCAGTCACAGATCTGCGTTGAATCCATCATTGTTCTTTAGCTCAGTTCGCCGCCCCAGTTCAGACCCAGCCATATGCAAATCAGTCTTGACCCTGTTCCTCATGGGGACAGTCCAGCGAGAACTGCCAAGCCAGGGCTTCACTGGACCGGAAACAAGCATCTTGTGACCGGTTTCGGGGTAACACCCCTCATCACCCAGGCTAGCTTGAATCCAGTGGCAAAGTGAGCAAGGGACCCACGTCAGGGCATACCCTGCCAACTTACGGTGAACAAAGCAAACACAAGGAGATGATGGACGGACCACTGAAACTTTTCAGACACTCACCTCCAGTCACAGATCTGCGTTGAATCCATCATTACTCTGTAGCTCAGTTCGCCACCCCAGTTCAGACCCAGCCATATGCAAATCAGTCTTGACCCTGTTCCTCATGGGGACAGTCCAGCGAGAACTGCCAAGCCAGGGCTTCCCTGGACCGGAAACAGGCATCTTGTGACCGGTTTCGGGGTAACACCCCTCATCACCCAGGCTAACTTGAATCCAGTGGCAAAGTGAGCAAGGGACCCACGTCAGGGCATACCCTGCCAACTTACGGTGAACAAAGCAAACACAAGGAGATGATGGACGGACCACTGAAACTTTTCAGACAATGTCCCCCAGTCACAGATCTGGGTTGAATCCATCATCATTCTTTAGCTTACTTCGACAACTCAGTTGAGACTCAGTCATATGCAAATCAGTCTTGACCCTGTTCCTCATGGGAACAGTCCAGCCCAAACTGCCAAGCCAGGTCGTCCCTGGACTTGAAACAAGCATTCTGGGACCGGTCTCTCACTGTTCTTGTACCTGCCGTCTCCTTCAGAGCATGACGTGCTCAACAATTGCCATCAGTGCAAAGGGAATCCACTATCCCCCAAGAGCAGTGAGACGATCGGGACCTAAGCTAGGAAACCACTCGGCCTCCTGGAAATCCTCTGCAACAGCTTCAGGCAAGGTTGCAAAGATAGCGAGCGCTTGGCCTAGAGTGGGGAACTATTTATACAAGACCCCCTCACAAGATGGCCACCGCTCAAGGATCATGGGACATGTAGTCCCCAAAGAGGAAAGCGCTCTCCAGAATATTTTTGAGATGCATCCTGAAATGAAAGAACATAGTAAACCTCAACATAAACAACACTTCTTTCTGGAAGCACAAGAGTCACCAGGGGCTGAATGCAGCACGCTCTAAATACTTAGCACTCTTCCTGAATACCATGCAAAAAAAAAGAACTTTGCACTGCAAAAGCGCCATTGATTTTACCACAGTGGGTCACAATGTAGGTATACTGGGCATGTCCCTATAAGTCCCTACAGCCGCTGGTAATGGCCATGACAATGATGTCCAAGAAGCTTTTGCCCCTCGGGGCCAGATTGGGGTTAATCCCCCTATCCGCCCAACACGATGGGGCAGAAAGACTGTCAGCATATTTGTTTGTAGTGGGGGCATGGCCATGCCCATGGTGGGCAGCCCCCAAGCCTGTATTTTTTTTTTATGTGAGCAGGTGTCTAGTGGGATTTCTGCTCCCCGGGGAACAGATGGGGTAAGCAGCCCAATCCACCCCTGCAGGGGGCAGAAAGACTGTATGCATTGTAATTGAGTGGGGGCATGGCCTGGTGTCTAGTGGGCTTTCTGTCCCCCTCCCCCAGGGGTGGATTGGGAGAAATGACCCCCATCAACCCTCCAGGGGGGAGAGAAACACTGTTTCTCCTTTTTGTGGTGTGGGGGCATGGCCATACCCATTGTAGGCAGCCCCCACCCCTACATTTTCTTCTTATTAAAACATTTCCCTGGTGACTAGTGGGCAATCTCCCCCTTAGGGGGGCAGATTGGTGGAAATCATCCCTCATCTACCCCCCCAGGGAGGCAGATAGACTGTTGCCGCATTTTTGGGGTGGGGCATGCCAGGATGGGCAGCCCCCACCCCTATATATATTTAAATTTCCATGGTGTCTAGTGAATCTTCAGCTCCCCCGGGGGCAGATTGGGAGTAATCACCCCAAGACTGTTGCCGCTTTTTGTGGAGTGGGGCTTGGCCATGGCAATTTTGGGAAGTCCCCACCCTTATGTTTTCTTATTAAAAATGTTCCCTGGTGTCTAGTGGGCTTTCTGCCCGGGAGGGTCGATTGGCGTACGAACCCCCATCTGCCCTCGGGGGGGGGGCAGAAAAACTGATTTTGCATGGAGTGGGGGAGCACAAGCCCTTGCCCAAAAGATGCTCCCCCAAAATTCCTGGTATCTAATGGTAGATCCCTGTTTGGGGATCACTGTCCTATGGTGATCCCCAAGCTGGGAACTACTGGGCAGAGATATCTCTCCCAGGAGAATCAATGCTCGAGGCTCTGAGATATGCCTTGAGCACTGATTTAGTGAAAGTAAAACGATCCCACCGGCTCCTTTTACTTTCTCTTTACTGTAATGACTCCAGCATGCCCTGCGCGCTGATCGACATTACTGTAAATAAAATAAAAAAGACGTAGGCTTCTCAAGAAGCTCTTCCAGAGCCGCCCAAGCTAAAAATAAAATAAAAGAATCCCTCTGGTGCTTAAGAGGTTATTTTTATTGTCACATTTATCCACAGACACAGAATGGGTAAAACCCTTGGATAGATCAGACCCCTTTTCAACAAGTACAGTCACCTGTCAAACACTCCAGGCTTTAAGCATTCAATGCAAGGTGCAGTGACAGTTATCTGTGAAAAGAGTGCCGCCGCCATACATATGACATAACTGTGAAAACATGACACAAGATGTTCCACATCCCAATAAAATTCATAGCTGCAAGGTTTCCCATTGTTTTGTGTGATACCTTCAGTTTATCCTGGCTTTTTACCCAACTGCACTTCCCTGTTGGAGATTTTGAGCCCATAGTTACAATGTTAACAGCAAGTGTTCAAGTTCCAGAACACAAGGTGATATCTGTTAAAAGGGCAGGACTGATTTTAAATGAGACATGTGTCATTCAGAAACTTAGCAGCTATGAATGTTCACACAACAACATCACCACCTTAATGTAGTCAGACAAAGAGTGCAGAAAAGCAGTGGCGAACATGCTGAAAGTATCATGTTTTGGGTTCCTTAGAATTTGGGCTACAAACGAATCTGGTGTAATTCAAAATGTTAATGGTTTCACAAGGTATTATGCTGTGGCAGGGTTAACCACCCCTACAATATTATAATATCCAGTAAGAAGTAGGCTAATGACCCACAACTGTCCCCAGGAATTTGTTTATTAAAACATTTGAATATAGCACTCTTACTTTTTTCATCCATTAATAGTCCTGTAAACCAGACAGAGACCTGACAGAGTGAGTGTGAGAGGTAATGAGATGTGAGAGAGTTGATGAGATGTGATTGTGAGTGAAAGTGCAATACACAGACCTTCTATGCTTAAAATAGCCTAACATATGTCCATTGCACACACTTTCCCTAGGTAGACACTAAAGACCCTGAATTACGTCTTCTTTAAATTAAATATATGCTTTATGAAAAGTCACTGCAAAAACACAAGTTTTGTCAATTTTGGGGGTTACACAGCTGAATAAACACAAATAGGCACTGAGTTCAAAAGATGTAGAAATCGCCACTGAAATCCATGAAAAATAGACACTGAATACAGGATAGCCTAATTAGAAAAATAATTGTCATGTTGAGAATCAGAAGCCCAAATCATATTAGTCCATTAATGGTGATCTACGACCCGATGACATGTAAACATTTAAAGCAAGTTACATTCATCCATCAATCTATGCACTCACTCATCAACCTATTTTCCCATTCATCCATGTAAACACTCATGCATCCTTTTGCCCATTTATCCATGCAAGGAATTTGTTATGCCCTGCATAGGTTACTTATATCGTGTAGTTTTCTATTCTCCTGCTGCTCAGCCAGTGTGTGTGTTTAGAGTAGAATGTTGGGAATTCAGTGATGCATGGAATGTTGGGTGCCTGGTGAGTGAGGAATGACAGTTAGAAATGGGCTGAGCAGCAGGCAGGCTGCTCCTGGTGGGGCTGCTGTTGCATGGGACTAAGGGCTGACTACCAGGCTCACCTTCATCACCATCACCTGTCTACCTGGACTACCTATCTGATGTACTTGGACCAGCTACTGAATAAAGGTACTTATGAACTCTACTTGGCTACCAGCCTCTACTTGTGTCACAGGGCACAACATATTTTTGGCGACGAATTAGGAGACTTTCCCACTTGCCTACTTGTCTCTACAGTTGGTCAAAGAAGCAGAAGATGACATCTTTAACGAGTCCACAGGGTGAGAAGGAGCCCCATGTCTTACTAGCGCAGACATCTAGGAAACAACGCAACATCAAGCACACAAGAGGCAACACAAGAAGCAACACAAGAGGATCCATCGTAACACAAGATGCGACAAAAGGAATAAAAGAAATGGGTACAGCACACTCCGCAGCCCCACCAGTGTCCTGTACATCGGACAGCCCCAACAAAAGCGTGCTGTACTGTGTGTTTGCCACAAGAACTGCGCCATCAAGGGAAGCTTGCTCCTTGGAAATGACTTTCTACATGTGTACGCACTGCTTGGATGCAGCACATGACATGACCTACATGAGCATCTGTCCTGCGCAAAGTCTGTCTACTTCCAGATGTGGGCGCTACTCGGGAGGTGCCTGCATAATGTTTTCTCTTGGTTCTACACATCTACAAGATGATACACATCTGCACTGGAGCACTGAGTCTCATACAAAAACGGTCGCTTGTATTTACCAAGCTCTAGGTCACAGCAAGGATCACTCTCACGGTCACAAGCTCTAGGTCAAGACAAGGATCACTCTCATGGTCATCCGCTTTGCATGCACAGAGTAATGGAGAACTTTGGCCATGTTTAGTGATTTTCTATGGTGTCGGAGCGTTTGGTTGAACATTGGAGGTTAGTCCATTTTCTGTCTCTTATTATTGGCATCTTTTGAGCCATCTTTGTATCAACGCCAGTTCAACCGCTTCTCACAAGTTTAAAAGCTGAGGTGCGTGCCACAACCAGCGCGCGCACACCTACCTTCATGGTGACGCGGGCAGCTCCGTGGGTTCTTTCCAGCTTTGCGCGAACCTCTGTGACGCATGTTTGTCTTCTCCTGACGTTTTGGTGCATGGACGCACCGTGAGCCATCTTGCACCAACGTGACACAGCGTGCCTCCATCTTGGGATTGTTTTGCTGCAGCATACACGATCCGATGCTTTGTTCCTGTTTGCTTCGCCAACCAGTTGTCTTCTCCATAAAGTTTATTCAAACTGCAGCAGCGTCGCAAAGTGAAGTTCGGCGTAATCGGCTCCAGTTCTCTTGGTTTGTTTGTGGTCCACAAGACAATGCAGGTACTTTTCTTTCTTTGGTTTTGTCCACGTCGGTGCGCTTGGAGTCTTCTATTGCCGTTTCCCCTTGCTGATGGATTTGTCTCGGCAGTGACTTTCGAATGCTCATAGTTTTTGCAGTAACATGTGCTATCTTTTTCTGGATTTACTGGCTCACAGTGTTCCTCCTGCCAGTTTCCTGGCATTTGCTGTGATCGCTCTATGTAGTGAGCCTGTCTTTGCTAATTTGGTGTGACATCGCTCACAGGAGGTCATAATTAATCAAATTTGTGTTACAGTGTGGTTAATGTCAGCTTTGCTTGTCAATGTAAATGTTCATAGTGTTACAAGAAGCCGTCATTTACAGCATATTGGTGGTTTAGCTATGTTGTGAGCACAGGGAATTCTTGTGCAACTCGGGTGAGAGGCCGCTCACCGGCGGGGTCACTTGTTCTACATATTCCTTCTGTGATTGTTTTGTCCTATGTATGTAGAGTTTGCCTTACGTGAATCTATGTATGAATAGTTACATGTTCACAACTTATGTTTCCAGCTTCCACAGTTTAGGTTTTCTTGCTCAAGGGACGTTCTAGTCTTGTCCTTGTGGCTGTACTACATTCTCCCTTACATGAGGGATGGGAATGGGTTTGGGTACGTGTCCCTTACTCATAAAGTGTTACACGCGGCCCCTACACAGGGGTGGGTTCATGGGTACGGTTCCCATTTATAGTTGTTCGATTTGGTAACCCTTACACGGGGTATGTTTATTGGGTCTGCTCCAATTAACATTGCATTTAACCCTTATACTGGGTTGGTTTCCATGGGTCTTTTCCCATTGCATTACGTTACGTTTACCCCTACACAGGGTGTGTTTTCATGGGTTACGGTCCCATATACATGGATAAAGTCATAGACCCTTACAGGAGGGATGACTTTATGGGTCACAGTCCCAAGTGTTTGTCCCTCACATGAGGGCTGAAAGATGGGTTTTTAGCCCCATCTTCACAACGTACGTAGGCTTCCTTACGTGAGGAATCTTGTCTACTCATTTGTTCCCTTGCAGTAGGGATCGGAGTTGCGTGTGTGTGCCATACGCAACAAAGTTTTCTAATTTTATTTTATTGGGAGAGGAGGGGTTATTTTACTCAATTTATTGGTTGTTGTAAGTTATCCATTCTTTCTTGTTCGAATGGCTCTGACCCTCTTGTGATGTTTATTTAATTGCACATCCTTGGGTTTTGAACTGTTTATTGCATTTGTAATTTTTCTTGTGTATAGTTTTTCTCTTAATCTTTACTTGCATTTGTAATTTTCGTTTTTCATTTTAAAAGGAGGGGGATGTGTTATGCCCTGCATAGGTTACTTATATCGTGTAGTTTTCTATTCTCCTGCTGCTCAGCCAGTGTGTGTGTTTAGTGTAGAATGTTGGGAATACAGTGATGCATGGAATGTTGGGTGCCTGGTGAGTGAGGAATGGCAGTTAGAAATGGGCTGAGCAGCAGTCAGGCTGCTCCTGGTGGGGCAGCTGTTGCATGGGACTAAGGGCTGACTACCAGGCTCACCTTCATCACCATCACCTGTCTACCTGGACTACCTATCTGATGTACTTGGACCAGCTACTGAATAAAGGTACTTATGAACTCTACTCGGCTACCAACGTCTACTTGTGTCACAGGGCACAACAGAATTCCTACAATCATTCTGGAACTTTAAAGTTAAATGTGCATTTTGTGGAACTCAAAGCTGAATTTGTTCTGCTATCTAAACATGCACAAGTGCTTCAGACCGAGTTTACACCCAATATTTACCTGAAAATCATGGTCTGTTACTTATGGTGGTATTTATTAGATTGCCATGTCAAACAGATAGCTGAAGTGCACAAGGCTGAATGAGACCACACATCAAGCGACAGGCCTTTTTAAAAAACAAACATGCCCTTCTTTACTGCTCAAATAATTGCGTTATGAAATGCATTGATGTCCAAAGCTCCAATCTTACTGCCTGTTTTTCTCTCTGTAAACAGCGAAATCTGTCAGGTTCTAAAGCAGCCTGCCTTTTGAGCAAATATATTTCTGCAATCAGCCAGCTTTTCCACCCGCTTCTAATGCTTAATCCATGTCTCTGTATTGGAGTTTGTGGTGCCCAAGGGATTAAAGGAATTTGTATTCTGTAATCTTTCACTATTTTCAACATCTACTTATACTTCAAAATACTCACTTAAAGTTCACTGGGTACTCATTGTAAGCATCACTTGAAACTAAACAAAATGTGATGTGATATTCTCAAAAGCTAATTCAGGAGAGTAGCCAGCATTGCAAAGTGGTGGCATGGAAATTATATGAAATATCCTGGTGCTTTTGATCATGTAGGTGGGCAGGGTGCCTGGTATAATCAGGATTGGTTCAAATATAGTGACAAACAGCGCATATATAAGCACTATACATTGGTCAGAAAATTGTAGAATGGAACAGTGGTTTTAACATTTTTCAATGACTATAGGATAAGAGAGCAAAAATACCACTTAACATGGAGACTTTAGTTCTGCTAAAACATTTCTTAAGAATATATTATATAGTGGAGAAAACTACATAAAAAAGCTGTTGTTCTCTTGAAAGAAAGAGAGTTCTCTTAAATGGTTGTTATTAATGGTTCGTTTTGAAATCTTTCAGGAAAATAAATAATATGAAGAAATGCGTGCTAACAAATGTAATTGTCCTAGAACTTCATCAAACTGTGAAGGTTTAGTTTCAACATCATCATGAATCATCTGTAGCTTGATTGGACTATTAAAATCCAATTTTCCAATGCTTCACATTTGTTGTGTGTTATTGGTCTCTCGTGATTTGGGGCACACTTTTAAATTCACCTGGACCTGCCCATTTCGAGAAACATTACTGTTTTGCTCAACAGGGGCCGTATTACAGAAGGTGCCCCAGGGCCACTACGGGCATGTGCTCCTGCTTTGTGCGATTCCAGGGCACTTTGGTACAGAAGGGGCCTCAGACACTTGTGCGTCCCCTTCTGTAATACAGATAGTGCTGGCACACATGGGGCGCCAGAGTATCTAAAGAAGGCGTTCCCTCATTTGCATGTGGGGGTGCAAATGAGGCAAGCACTTTGCCTCTGCATCCGTGCCGTATTGTGGATCGAGGCGCAAACGGCAAAGAAGCTGTCAGGAAGCCCTCTGGAGTGGAGAAAGGGGTCCCAGGGAGCCTCCAGACATCCCCTTGCAGGTAGGTGCAAGGGGATGTCTCTCCACTCTGCACCCGCCTGCAAGGGGATCTCTCTCCCCTCTTAAAAGTGCGGATGGGTGCCACCTGCTCCATGAAACATGGAGCAACTTTAAAGCAGCTACTCTGTATTTTTAGGTCGAGCGTGAGCCAGTGCGCAAGCGCTGCTCTGCGAAGAGCTGTGGTAGTTCAGTACGGAGAGAAGCTTCGCCCACTCCCCCGCCCTTATTTTTCATTGGCTTGTGTGTTTGACCTTTGTAAATGCTGTATTCTGATTCATTATGAGGCTTCTTATTCCCTCCTTAGTACAGCCATGTCGTTATTTGTATCCTCCCATGGCTACTGGCCCCTTTACTTGGTTGTTACACGGGGCGTGTACTATTTCCTTTTGGAGCTGGAGCCCGCCGCAGGAGACGGACCAGGTAAATGTGTGTTTTGGTGCCTTCTACACCCCCCTCCCGTTGTTGTGCCTTCTTCCCCCCTCCACCCTCCCTCCCGTTGTCTGTGCCTTCTTTCCCCCTCCTTGCCCGCCCTCCCGTTGTCTGTGCCTTCTCCTCTTCTCCCCCACCGGCCTGCCCTCCCGTTGTCCATGCTTTCTCCCTCCGCCCTCCCTCCCTGCCGATGTCCGTGCCTTCTGCCTCCCCCTCCCCCCCCCGTTGTCCGTGATGCCAAGTTGCCAACCATTTGCAATGTAATAGGTCTCTGGTAAACTGGAGACCTATTGCATTGCAAATGCTTGTTCTTGAATGCGCTGCCCCAGTGCAGTATGAGTTTTCAGCTGCCCTGGGGGCAGGCAGAGCATTCATTGTAATACGGCACACTTTTCTTGTTTGCACATGGCGCACCAATTTAAAAGTGCGCCAAGATGCAAATAGGAAAAGTGCGTTGTATATGTAATACGCCCCTGGTTCTAAAGTCTGTCAATTGAGTGGTCTGTTGTACTCTAGCAGGTGCTTAGCTGCTTTATTTTATCTTCCAACACACTTTCCCAATCATACCAGCCTCGGGTTGAAATAAAGAATATATATCTTGCCTCTCGTTCTCTTTCACTGTCTATTTCAGTATGCTTGTTGTGCATTTATGCCACTAATCAATCACTTCTGACAGTTATTTTACAATAGGTACACACAGATTTTTCCTCAAACCATGGCAGCTTTTTTTCTAGTTTCAATCATTGTAAAAACAATAATAAAAATGCAGAGCACTACTAAAAACTAAAGGACTGTCCATGAAACGTAATTAAATAAAGAAATCTTTTAAGAAATTTAAATATATTTGTCTTCACGTATTTCTCTTTACGATTTACAAAAAATAAAAGGGTGGAAACACTGACATTTACATATCACTCCCACCGCAGCACCAAAACAACTAAGGGATGGAAAGCTTTTCTAAAACCGTTCCAATACCTGAAAAACTTCATTATGGTGAATTTTTAGTCTAAAATGGTGCTAAGGGAATTTGGATTTTTCAATAAAGTGAGAATTATCATTAGCAATGATCTGATTAGCCTCCTATTTTCTAAATTAATCTAGCATCCAATTCCGAAGAGACAGCCACAACTATCCGAGTCTACCACTAATGAAAAATATCGGATTATAATGTACAGATTAGTTTACCTCTCTAGAAATGATGCAAAGATGCTTGGTGCTCGAGGCAAAACGATCTTTGCTACTGGAGTGCTCCCCATCCACAAGGATAGCAGCATATTGTTTAGCTTTTATTTGTATTTTGTTGAAATGTATCGTATACTGCAGACCATACTTGGCTTCTTAAACCATCTATAATTCAAACAGTATTCCCTTGCATTTCTTAGAGTGTCACTTACAGTCATTTATAGTTTTCTATAGTTGGGTGTGCGCTCTACCAGCCCATCAGGTCAGTGGCGGCTCTGGCATCCACGATGCTGGAGAAGGACTGCCTGTCCAATAATAAGATCCCTGCCTGCTTATTGGGGACTACACTGTCTTTAATGCAACCATCGATGTGGCATTTGAGTGAAAACAGAGTAGTTTGCTCAGTGGGCCAAACAAACTTTCAGTATGGGAGGTTGTTATTAAGACACAATAAAATGTCCCTGATGTGTGGGAAATGTTCTCCCTGTGTGTCAGAGCCATTGATTGATTTCCCTGTCCTAAAATGGCATCATTGCATGGCAGTCCAGTAGAGTGAAATTTCAAGAGGTTTCACAAGCAGAGCGAGCCGAAGTTCTGCTCATGGAAACCTTTAAATGAGGCAATGAAACTGCAAGTTGATGGGTTAGTAACTGAAAACTGATGGCAGTTAATATGCTTCACTGAATTCTAAATGACCACCTTAGTGATAACCAGATAGCAGCCGCTTTTTAAGATACTACCGTCTCTTTTCTAATGTGTTGAATCTGTAAAAGAAAACAGAGACATTCAGGATAGTGCATAGAAGTGTAACGTGTTTAATTGCAAAATTAAGCAAACAAAAGGAGATGATGGACGGAGCGTTGAAACTTTTCAGACACTCCCCCCAGTCACAGTTCTGGGTTGAATCCACAGATCTGGATTGAATCCATCATCGTTCTTTAGCTCACTTCGCCACGCCAGTTCAGACCCAGCCATATGCAAATCAGTCTTGACCCTGTGCCTCATGGGAACAGTCTAGCCCGAACTGCCAAGCCAAGTTTTCCCTGAACCGGAAACAAGCATACTGGGACCGGTTTCGGGGTAACATCCCTCATCAGCCAGGCTAGCTTGAATCCAGTGACAAAGTGACCCCGGTACCCACATCTGGGCATACCCGGCGTACTTAGGGTGAGAAAGCAAAAGACACACAGATGATTGACGGAATGCAGAGCAAATCAAACATTCACCCCCAGTCAAGAGATCTGAGTTAAATCCATCGTTCTGTTGCTCACCATGCCACCCAAGTTTGGACCCTTGTGTTTTCTTGGTCCGCCCTAAGTTGGCAGGGTATGCCCAGACGTGGGTCCCTTGCTCACTTTGCCACTGGATTCAAGCTAGCCTGGCTGATGAGGGGTGTTACCCGAAACCGGTTTCAGGATGCTTGTTTCCGGTCCAGAGAAGACATGGCTTGGCAGTTCGGGCCGGACTGTGCCCATGAGGCACAGGATCAAGACTGTTTTGCATATAGCTGGGTCTGTACTGGGGTGGCGAAGTGAGCTAAAGAATGATGATGGATTCAACCCAGATCTGTGACTGGGGGTGAGTGTCTGAAAAGTTTCAGCGATCCGTCCATCATCTCCTTGTGTTTGCCTTGTTCGCCCTAAGTTGGCAGGGTATGCCCAGACGTGGGTCCTGGGCTCACTTTGCCACTGGATTCAAGCTAGCCTGGCTGTTGAGGGATGTTACCCCAAAACTGGTTCCAGGATGCTTGTTTCCGGTCCAGGGAAGACCTGGTATGGCAGTTCGGGCTGGACTGTTCCCATGAGGCACAGGGTCAAGACTGATTTGCATATAGCTGGGTCTGGACTGGGGTGGTGAAGTGAGCTAAAGAACAATGATGGATTCAACCGAGCTCTGTGCCTGGGGGTGAGTGTCTGAAAAGTTTCGGCGCTCCGTCCATCCTCTCCTTGTGTTTGCTTTATTCACCCTAAGTTGGCAGGGTATGCCCAGACGTGGGTCCCTTGCTCACTTTGCCACTGGATTGAAGCTAGCCTGGCTGATGAGGAGTGTTACCCCAAAACCGGTCCCAGGATGCTTGTTTCTGGCCCAGAAAAGACCTGGCTTGGCAGTTTGGGCTGGACTGTTCTCATGAGGCACAGGGTCAAGACTGATTTGCATATAGCTGGGTCTGAACTGGGGTGGCGAAGTGAGCTAACGAATGATGATGGATTCAACCCAGATCTGTGAATGGGGGTGATTGTCTGAAAAGTTTCAGCACTCCATCCATCATCTCCTTCTGTTTGCTTTGTTCGCCCTAAGTTGGCAAGGAATGTCCAGACTTGGGTCCCTAGCTCACTTTGCCACTGGATTCAAGCTAGCCTGTCTGATGAGGGGTGTTACCCCAAACCGGTCTCAGGATGCTTGTTTCCGGTCCAGAGAAGACCTGGCTTGGCAGTTCGGGCTGGACTGTTCCCATGAGGCACTGGGTCAAGACTGATTTGCATATAGCTGGGTCTGAACTGGGGTGGCGAAGTGAGCTAAAGAACGATGATGGTTTCAACCCCGATCTGTGACTGGGCGTGAGTGTCTGAAAAGTTTCAGCGCTCCATCCAACATATCCTTGTGTTTGCCTTGTTTGCCCTAAGTTGGCAGGGTATGCCCAGACGTGGGTCCCTGGCTCACTTTGCCACTGGATTCAAGCTAGCCTGGCTGTTGAGCGATGTTACCCCAAAACCGGTCCCAGGATGCTTGTTTCCGGGCCAGGGAAGACCTGGCTTGGCAGTTCGGGCTGGACTGTTCCCATGAGGCACAGGGTCAAGACTGATTTGCATATAGCTGGGTCTGAACTGGGGTGGCGAAGTGAGCTAAAGAACGATGGTGGATTCAACCCAGATCGCTGACTGGGGGTGAGCGTCTGAAAGGTTTCAGCACTCCGTCCATCATCTCCTTGTGTTTTCTTCAATTGAAAAATTAGCCAACAAAATATTTGAACACAATCAATAGAATTGCCTAATTAATGGACCAGAGCTTTGCCTCCACTCAGTTAGAGAATGTAATGCTAAAATCTATACTTTTTGGAGCTACAGTTATGCTCTTTTTCTTAATAGAAGTGAATGGAAGTAGGAACACGTGATAAAACAGCAACCTACAGAGAACCACTAATGAGCAGGTGCGAGGCTCTTATCTTGGGAGTAATGAGACAGGGCATTGGAAGTAGATACATGTTTCATTAGCAAGAGTTGGATTTACTACTTTCTAAAATCCTTGTGTTGGTGTGACAACTTCAGAACAAGGCTGCTTTTACAAGAATGGTGTAGCTCAAATATGCAGAGTAGTAGACAGGATAATAAAGATTTGTTTAAAATGCATGTACGTGCGATATAATACCATGGCTTTAGTGGGCTTCAAGCAGGTACAAAAACAAAATTGCAACGGATTAATAAATTATAACATGGCCTGTTAAGGTACATATATTGATTGCCATTTTGTAGTGTATAAGCAATCATTAAGGCATAAATGTAAGTGAATGTGACACTCTCAATCCCTTCCTCACCCTTTTTGCTGGGAGCTGGGATCCCTTCAACAAATCAATAGCATACAGTCAGATATATTTAGTTTTAAATTATTCATTTTCATAACCCTCATCGTACTCAAAAACATAAAGTGGATGAGCTGGGTCCTTGCCATTATTATTATGGTGGATGATGCATATACTCAATCTAATTAAAATGTACAATGTTATTATGACGAGTGACTGCAATTACGATCTCGAAAATATAAATTCTCCAATTCCTGAGTATCTATGACTAGGAAGACCAGATACAATTCAGGTTCAAATCAAAGTGATTGCGAATCTCATGTAAGTTCTTCACATGTTCCTTAATGCGATCATCTTCTCATGTAGGCCAAGGTAAGTGTTAGAGAGGTGCGTTCAACACTCAGAGCCAACTATCGCACCCCCCCTCCCTTGGCTGTGTGAGGATGCAATCCAAGGCCACTCTATTCTGCATGACAGTGGTGTTCTGGGCATCTAGCTGACACATTAACAAACCTAGAGAGAGAAATGACAGTGGCTACTTCTTTCAATATCTGTGCAATGTGTCTATTCTCCTGGATAGCCTGTCCTAACCGTAGTTCAAATACCACACAGTGTCCCACCTGCTGCTAGAGAGGATTAACAGCAGAGTAAAAGATAGCAGGGACGATGTAGCCAGAGTAAGAGACTCCAGCCCAGTCCTGGGACAGCCTGGGATAGCCTTTCTTGCTGCAGCTAAAATGTGCATAGTGTCTTTAAAATGTACGTTTTGGAAACACCATGGCAGGAGGAAGACTATGTTCATCAGGGGTTGTGTCATGGAATATAGTCTCTGCAACAATGTCACATTCACTTTGGCCCATGAAGACACTACAGTTTGTTGTTTCTCAGTGTACACAAAACTATCCAATTTAAGAAAAGCCCAAGTGAGTAACGTCAGGTTTATAGCTACTTGTGGGATTATTTTATTCTTCAAGCCTTTACAAAGACAGTGGGGAGGTGCCAGCACATTCCAGCAGTCTGTGCCCAGGATAGAACAGATGAAGACAAATTCTGCTTTTGCTTAGGGGCACTCTGACCAATGGCACACCTCCCAAACATTGACAGGCAGATCCAGCAGGAAGAGAGAATAGAAGTTTGGTGATATTTCTCAAGCATCAGCAGGTACAAGCTATTTTAATACACAGAGCGGTGACTCCACTTAAGGACAGGAACAGTACAGTCAGGCTTGTTGATAACTCCCTACTCTATAACAACAAGGTATCCCACCAATAGCCAGAGACTGAGGGCAGCAGCAAAGATAGCAAGCCAGATCCACAAAGGGAGACAGCATCCAGGAGTTTGCTGTTTATCTCTAACGGAGGTGGTAACAGCCAGGGGTGATGGGTGCAGTAATGAGTTGCTGTGGTAACGCAGGCAAGGGAGTTAGCACAGGAGGTCCTACCCAATGGCAGGTGACAGCACAGCACCATGGACAGCTCTGGCATAGGCCCCCAGCCCAGGGCTTGATGAGGGTCCAGAAGCAGGCACTAGTTGTCAGGCTTCTTAAGGAGATGCTACACACTTCCACTGGGAGGAGTGGAACAACGTCTCCAGACCACAACAGTTGACAGTGATGTTGGTGATGAGCAGAACCTGATAGGGGCCTCACAAACAGGGGTGCAGAGCAGTCTTCCTCTGATGAACCCAGGTGTAGATCCAGTCACTGGGCCAGAGGGAATGGCAGAATTCAATTGGACTCTCAGGTAAGGCAGTTTGAACCTTTAAACAGAAACTGTAAAGACAGCATATACACTTTCTGCAGTATTGAAGAACAGCATCGCCATAAAACTATAACATAGCTTGGCAGCTTAGATAGAAGAGTTTGAGGGTAACATCAACAGACATCCTATATGTATTTTATATGTGCTTGTTAGAAATGGGGGGTCTCTAGTTGGCAGAGGTCGGTACCTTTGTCCAAATAGGGACCCTTGCTTCTAGTCAGGGTAAGGGGGATACACTTCAAAAATAACCCCTGCTCACCCCCTTGGTAGCTTGGCACAAGCAGACAGGCTTATCTCAGAGGCAGTGTGTAAAGCATTTGTGAACACATACAGTAATACAGTGAAAACACTACAAATGGACACCACACCAGTTTAGAAAAATAAGTAATCTTTATCTAAACCAAAACAAGACCAAATGACAAAAATCCACAATACAGTAATAAAAATATGACTTTCAGATGGTAGAAATAGTTCAGTTCAAAGGAAATTGCAGATGCAACACTATTCACACAAAGTACCTGGGATGCGTCACGCAAACAAACAAAACGTACCGCTGGGAAGGTGATGCGTCGGTTCCTTACACTCAGGGAAGGTGATGCGTCTGTTCCTTGCTCCAGGGGAGGTGATGCGTCGGTTCCTTCCTGCTGCGCAGGGGAGGTGATGCGTCGGTTCCTTACTGGAGAGGAGGTGATGCGTCGGTCTCTTACTGCGTGAGGAGGTGATGCGTCGGTTTCTTACTGTGTTCACCAACAATGCGACAAACTTGGCCGCGATGCGACAATCCGGGACGGTGCGTGGATTCTTCCAGCTCCCAGCGGAAAACAGTCTCTAGAGGTCCAAAACAACAGCAGGCACCTCTTTGCAGGTCAGAACCCCCAGCAAGGAAGTTCAGGGGAGCTGGCGGTGAAGTCTTTGTGTCCCTGAGACTTCAGAACAGGAGGCAAGCTCAGTTTCAAGCCCTTGGAGATCTTCCTCAAGCAGCGGACACAGCAAACAGCAAAGTCCTTTTCTCCTTTCCTTGGCAGCAAGTAGCCACTGCAGGCCAACCCCAGACAGCAAACAGCACAGGGGCAGTATTTCTCTTCAGCTTCTCCGGCTCTTCTCCTTGGCAAAGGTTCCTCTTGATTTCCCAGAAGTGATCTAAAAGTCTGGGGTCTGGGCCCCTCTTTTTATACCCAAAAATCCTTGGTTCTCTGAAGGCAGAGAGTGTCTGCACCCAGCCAAACCAGTTCTGTGGGGCACTTTGCAAGTGCAAAACAACCTCCATTGTCAGTGTGAGCCCTGGCACCAGACACACCACAGGGAGGTGGAGCCATCATTGTGGAAGGTAGGCACAGCCTTATTCAGGTGCAGGTGCTACTCCTCCCACCACTCCAAATGCAGACCAGGCCTATTCAGCCCAGCCCTGACTCATCAGGCTCTCTAGAACCACTGCTCCTCCCCAGCCTCTGACACTCCAAAGCCAGACATGCAATACACAAACCTAGCAGAGGCATACTGGATGGCTAAGCAAGAAAATACCTACTTTCTAAAAGTGGCATTTTCAAACACAGAATGTAAAAATCACCCTCACTAAAAGATTTATTGTAACATTCTGAGTTCAGGCATATCAAACTTTATATTCCTACCTTGTTCCCAGGGGTAGTTATGTTTATAAGATGTTATGAACAAACTCCCCATTCTTTCCTATGGGAGCAGGTAGCCCTGCAATAGTGAAAAACGAAATTGGCAGTTTTTCACTATCAGGACATGCCACACACATCAGGGCATGCCCTACCTTTCACATACAATGCACCCTGCCCACAGGGGTACCTTGGGCCTACCATAGGGGTGACTAACATGTAAGAAAAGGGAAGGTTAGGGACTGGCAAGTGTGTGCACTTGCCAAGTCGACATGGCAGTACCAGACTGCACACAGGCTCTGCAATGGCAGGCCAGATTTTACATTTACAGGCTGCTTATGTGGGTGGCACAATCAGTGCTGCAGTCCACTAGCAGCATTTGATTTACAGGCCCTGGGCACACACAGTGCACTGTCCTAGGGTCTGACTAGTAAATCAAATATGCCAATCATGGAATCACCAATCCATAACAGCAATCTACAAAGGGAGCACTTGCACTTTGGCACTGAACAGCAGTGGCAAAGTGCCCAAAGCATCTCGACCAGCAAAACGAAGTCCAACACACAGCCAAAACACAGGAGGCTAAAGGCGAAAATACAGGGGAAACCCACGCCAATGGTGCCAGGTCTAACACGGCTCTTCCTGATTTTCTGTGTTGGTACAGCTTATATGGACCGCGGAGCTAGGTCAGGGCATTGGTCCATTTCAAATGAGTTTCTGAGCATATCTTCACTATCTTGTTTTTGAGGTGTACCATTATTTTGGTCCACTTTGACTGCTGATTCAGGGTTATAGACGCAGTTGAATTGCTGATCTATTCCTAAAGTTTTGGAAATCTCCTGCAGGGTAAAAGAAATTAAGTGTGTTCTTTTGTCACTTGAAAAGCGACTCAATATTCCAAAACCTTGCATGAAGTCCCTAAGTAAGCAATTTGGGATTTTACTGGCATCTTCTTTTGAGCAGCAAAAGGCTTCCACCCACCCAGAAAAAATGCAAACAACAAATAAGAATACAAAGTGAACCTAGGCATTTAGATAAAATCTGTTTGACGGTAGACAAATATGCCCCTAGTGGGTGGGTGAGCAGCAGGGATTGCCCTAATACCATTTCCAGCATTATGGGACAGGCAAGTAGCACAGGAATGGCAAAGATTTTGGGTCTTAGAAGGAAAGAATGAGCATACCAGTGGGTTGCAGCATCATGTGTCTTTGCATACCTACCAACATGGGCAGCTCCATGGTACGACCGTGCAAGTTTGTTGAGTAGTAGTTTCTAGGATCATTTAACTTCTTTTGCACGTCACCTAATCTCTCGGGTTTGAAGGTACAATGTTAAGGGAAGGACTTCTACCCATACTCATCAGAGAGTCCCACCCACTGCTTCTGTCATAAGGTTTCTGCACATACACAGAGCTATGCACAGGAAAATGGGACCCCGGAATACAGTGGTTTGCCACCATATACCGTAGCACCCAAAAACCCCAACCCAACTAGCTTAGCATCCCATTAGCACCCAAGTACTAATGTTAGGACAACCCAGAACACGGTATCTTTATCTCAGGACTCACTGACGCAAGAACACTCTTTCGCCACTCACTCGTACTTGTCCACAAGGTGCGTAGGAAGAGACACTGGATAGTTTAAAATGTTTATTCCAACTTACGTGCTCTAATGTACAGTACACGTGTCAGTACTAATAGCATAATGCATATGACTAATATAAGCAGCATGGTTACAATTCCATAGAATACAAACGGGGAAAGCATCTCAGAGCTCAGTGGATAAACGTATAAATAACTTTACCACCCTCCCCTTGCAGTAAGCTAGTTTATTATAGAAATAGAAGACCTCTGGGCTTTGACTAGCGAACCCCCATACCTCAGTCTCTAAATGCAGAATTACATCAGCAGGACATCATAGCTCTTCTCACCGAAAGGGATTTCTCCAAGTGTGTTAAGCGCTAGTAAACCACAGTATTAAAAGCATATCAAATTCTTCATGGCAATTGCACATAATGTTATGTCTGGGTGCGCGAGACTGGCCATATCAGGAAGAACCAAAATACATTGTTATGCGACCTTGTACATGTTTGCGCAGACTGAGCCCAAAAAGGTGAACAACAGAAAATGCAGACAGTGCAAAAGAACTTGGCACGAGCAAAGGGCGAGGAAGGCCCGGCTCAGTGTAACGTGCGCAAAGAAAAGCAGCATGGCAGCCAGGCCTAGGCCAACATAACAAGGCAGGTAACAAACCACAAGACACCCTCCCCTGGACAGTCCAGCGGCCAGGACAGAGGCCCATCAGAGGAGAAAAATAGCCGTCGGAGCACAGGGAGCGCCCAAACGGCGAAGGGCAGGTCAATCCATGAAAGTGAAAGTGCAGAAAAAAGCCATACCCTCCAAGAGTTCATCATTGGAATCGTCAAAAAACATAGATGCCATCCAATCCATGAGTTCAAAAGAGCAGGAATGCTCCTCAGCAAAGGGAGCATCCAGAAGCAATGCGGGACAGCTTGCGTGATAATTGAAACAGCTTCGTTGTAGGAGATCCTGGGCAGCCGCCCAGATATCCCATTGCGCCAAAATCCCCAGTGCAGCCGCACGCGCCATACAGCCAGCAACGGAACAGTCCTGCTCATGGGCCTCTAAGGGACCCATCAACTGAACAAAATCCGGAACAGACAATGACGAATTGGAGAGGCAATAATCCAGAGTCCAGGTGAAAGGACAGCGGACACAAGTCATCACAGGTTGCACGCAAGTGAAATACGCAAAGCGAAATGAAAGAGTATATGACACACTCAGTGTCGCCAATGGCAAGACACCAAAACCGGCCAAAAGGCGCTCACGGAGCAGCTGGAGGCGTTCTGGATCGAGCAGGTCCCATCGGGGAGCAGCCATTGCGCAGAAAGCAAATTAAGAGCAAGACACCAGCCGCTAAAGCGAGGATCAATGGGAAACCGCCAAAGACACTGGAAAATATAGAATGTATGAAAGCCGGGATGACACCAAAAATAGTTTGGAAGGAGGACACCAAGCCCGACCCAACGACCTTAAAAAAGTGTACTAGGCCTTCAGTGGTAGATGCGTTAAAAATTCGATGTATTAACTCCCCAAAATGTTGGGGGAGATTAGTGTTTAAAAGGGCCTGTATTTCACTGTGGGTACTCGCCACCTGGAGAATGAATGTCTCCCGGGCGGACGTGAGCATAACTTCCTCGTTTAATAATAGTGCCTTTATTCTGCTCAGTCTATTGAAATCTGCTTCCATGGTAGGGATGGAAGGCCAAATAGAGATATCAACCTTGCCATGAGGGGGAGGAAAAAGCACATTTTTGCAGCAGACAACCCTGTGCGAAACTGTTACAATGTAAGGAATGCCAGCCTGCAGGCCACAACAGTTTTCGTTATTTAAAAGTAAATAACTACCATTGGAAAGGAGAGTGAAAGTAGGTGAAATAACAGGAGCAGGAATACCTTTCAGCACACAAGCAAGATTAGGAGAGGAAACGCTACATGAGCCATGCAATTTAATGTGTTTACAAATAAGCGAATGACCTATAGTCGAGTCGCAGTACTCCCCCGTGAGAAAGACTTCCTTGCCGTCCCGAAGGCATTTATACATGAAAGGCAAGGACCAGAGTTCATGCAGGAAAGCACTGCCCAATGGCCGGTAACGGCCCACAGGATAATGTTTCATGCACAAGTCGAATTCAAACAAGGAAAATGGTAAAGCTATAACCCCATGGACTAGCCATACAGCAGAATCGAGTTCTGCAACAGAGAACGGCAAAGGATCCACCTTTTCGATATGTAATAGAGTGTAAGTTGCATCCTTCATGGACATAAATTGCTGTTTGTCAGTTAAGTTAAAAGGTAGAAATAAGGCAGAGGTGTTCAAAAAATGCCAAGGCACTTTACCTAACTTGAGCGTTTGCAAAGTCCATGCAAACTGCATAACTGAGCGCAATTGATTCTGACCATGATATAACACAGAAACATCATCTTGTACAATATCAACAACAGAGGACACAATATTCTCTAAAGTGTAAATGCGAGAAGACAGGGTATTAATACTATTGTCAACAACAGCAAGCACCTTTTCCATATTTGCTTGGTCTATTTCCCGAAGACGGGAAGCAGCTTCCATTTGTGATAGCTTCCAGAGTTCATTATATGTTTCATAAATGAATCTTTTAGGTCGGGGACCACGAGGTCCCAAAACAAAGTCGGACAGATCAATATTGCCTGTAAGGAGGGACAAATGTTGTTTAACAGAATCAAGGGACGAATGTTGCAGCCATTGTTTGCATAATTTACCAACAGAGTATGTAGTGACAGTACGTGCATCAGTAAACCTCGGATCAGGCCTATTCTGTGTGTAGCTAGCACCAGTATCATGAAAACGCATTTGACATGCATTAGATGATATAGGCCATACTAACCAGGGTGACTGAACCAGCTCAGAAACATTAAACGAATTATTTTGTAACATTGCTTGCAGGGACACGAGGGACATATTGAATCGTGAGCTTTCATTTGGAAAACTCGACAGGGATGGTATTGATGGCGTATTCAATTGTTTAGTGGTTGCTAAGCCCCAACATGTAGTCTGATAGATGGAAGCATTTAGGAACATAATTTGGGTAGGGATGAGGCAAGCACGATGCAACGCCTCGGTTCCCTGTACCTGCCATGGCTTGGAGCCCCAAATAGATTTTAAATCCACTGTATTATCCCAGTACTCATAACCACCCACAGCTAGGGCACTCAGAAAGGAACCTGAATAAAGCAATTTGGTGTGTGTCAACATAATTTTCTGAGTTGATGTGTTATTAAGTCTAAAATAATAGGATGCAGGGTTCGACCGATTAAAATCAGTAAAATAATTAAACTTATTTCGAAGAGTTTGAGAGCTACCTGGCAAGGGGTTTGGACAATGTTCCCATTGGGTATAGTTAACAGAACTACGCAGGGCACTGGGCTTATGGAGAAAATGATTACCCCAATGTTGGTAACAATACAAATCGGCATAATTAGCAGAATTCATATATAGATCTTCAGCATTAAAAGATGCATAATATTTTAAATCGGCAAACAATGCTTCAACGGCATGCACATCCCAATCATCAGAATGAATATTATTTTGTACTACATCACCCATTGAAACACGAAGGACATTAGGTACATTAATAATTTCCGTCGGACCATGGATTTGATAGTTCACTGCATCCCATACGATGCCATCAGCAACTGGGAAGGCTGAAATGTTCACAAATGTGTGGTCACGCTTCATGATGTGAGACGAGGAATGAGGAGCCAAAGTTCCAGAAACATAGTCTACAGCAGAGCGTTCAGGTAAATAGTGACCATTGATTAGTAGAAAAAACACTGTGACAAAGCCAATGGACATGAACAAAAATATCAAGAAAAGTACCAACCAGATGTATGTCCAGGGGGGAATCAAAAAATTGTCTCGAAACCAGGATATAAAAATACTGAACTTGGATGGAACTTTTGAAGATGTGGAATCCGAATCAAAGGAATAACGAGTCGGGCTTAGTGGCGTTGTTGGTTGATGTGCCACCGATTCTGATGCAGGATAAGTATACTCGTCCTCGTCGATGTTGGTGGAGAGTTGGGGATCAATTATAGTTTCAGGCAAAATAGAGGATTCAGGCAAATCGACCATCTCAATTACAGCATCAGCGACCGTTCGTGTAGATGGTCCACGAACATATGTCCGATAAATGGCAGGACAAGAGACCGCTGGTGTGACACTATTCAGGATCGGCCAGGCGCTGTAGCTTGACATTTTCAACTGAGATGTATCTGTTCTCTTTGCGACCAGGAAGCGGTGGTAAAATGACTGTACGTGTTCCCTTCAGGCCAAGAACTGGAACCGGTGCACGAAAAGAGGGGCCAAATTCCTTTTTGTTTTCAACCTTCTCTCGAACCAGTTCTCCAATTTTCGGAAGCCAGCCGGCTACCGGAATCTGCAACGCAGGATCTGTGGCTGAAGGTAAATGTGTAGTTGCAAGTTTGTCTCGGGCTTCTTGTAAGTCCTGTAACATAGCAGAATGGTTATCTACATCAAACTTGGCGGATTGCGCCGCGATGTCTGGACCCTCAAGGTCAGGCACAAACATTCTTATGCCAAAGAGCATTTCGTATGGGGTCCGCCCACCCAGAGGTCTTCTAGGGAGATTATTAAGTGCACGCTGAACGGTATACAAATGGGCCAGCCAGTTCCTGCCAGTACCTAAAACCCTAGCTGTTAAGGATTGCTTTAAGTCACGGTTCATTCGTTCAACGATAGAGTTGCCCTCAGGCCTATACGGAGACGAAAATTTCACCCGCACCCCAAGCGAAGCCATTGCATCCTTGTAAGCCCTAGAGGCAAACGCTGGACCTTGGTCCGAATGGAAGGTGCCGCATGCGAAAATTCCCACAAAGACACGCAAATCCCTGATTACATTTCGGGCGTCAGCACTCCGTTGTGGCCAGACCCAGAGAAACCGTGTGCACGAGTCCACTGCCACTAAGATGTATTTATAAGCAGTGTCTGATGAGAATGGACCGCAGTGATCCAAGTAAACACACCCAAAGGGTCTGTTAGCAATGCAGAGCGGTGTTTGTGGTGGACGTGTTACCGTGGATGGCTTAATCTGTTGACAAACGTCGCAAGAAAGCACAAAAGCACGGGTGTCTTTATATAACCCACGCCACCAATAACGCTGCTGCAAGATGGAAACCGTAGCTGACACACCTGCATGTGCCGAAGCCATGCCTTCGTGTGCAGCTGATATCAAGGCACTCCTGCGGTCCGCGTTGGGGATCAGCCGATCTCCAACGTCAGGTATAGTTACATAAGGAACCTGATCGGGACTTAATGTGTAAGAATACTTGGAAGGGAAACCTGTAGGGTAATTATTACCTTCCTTGGTTGCAGCAATAGCTGCTAATATAACAGGGTCTATTTTAGACATGGACCTGGTAACCGCTGCTACTGAACACGTGACTACTGCTGAACGGGCAGCTTCATCTGCCAGATCGTTACCTATAGCGTGTGCGCCCACCCGCTGATGGCCTAAGGTGTGAACCACCTGTGTGAGGGGCAGACGTTGTTGCAATTCTGCCACTCGAACCCAAAGCATTTTATGCTTAATTGTGCTCCCTTTTGCGTCCTTGTAGTCGTTTTTCGACCAGAAAAACAGATTGTCATTGTAAGATTGTACACAGTAAAAAGAATCACATACAATAAGAGTGGTCTCATCCTGTGAAGCGAACTCAAGTGCAAGTAGCAATGCATGCAGCTCGGCCAATTGTGCGGTACTATCTCCAAGTGTGCGAGTGTGCACTACAGAGGATTTGAACGTTCCATTCACAAAGGAACCCGCAACAATAGCACATGCAGCTGAATAAGCGTGCTTGGACCCAGTGGCCGGTTGCGCCGAACCATCGGTGTAGATCACACATTTGTAATCCTCAAGCGGTAGTAAAAACAAAGGAGGAGGATGAACGAATTCATACTGCAAAAACTCCTGAGTCTGACGAGAAGAATCAAAAACAAAAGTGACGTCCGAAGACGTCAAGGATGTAGCCCATTGTATCCAACGGGGATGCATTGCTTTTGAGTTCGGTACACTTGCCTTTGTTACTGCCTCTAGGGCAGGACAGGGTGTTACCACTAGAATCCGCTTACCCTGTGCCAGTGCGCGTTCTTTTAGAATCGCCATTTGCACTGCAGTCAGAACTTTTTCAACAGATGTAAAGCGCAATTCAGCGGAAGTGTACAGATGTGACTTGTATGCGATAGGTACTGTATCACCTTCATTAAAGGTTAAGTATGTGAATCCCACCGCCCCCGGAATTATTCTAATCACCAGGTTTGTGTGGTTATCACGAGTCAAAAGATATTTAGACTCCAAAAGGTCTGTCTGCAAAGACTGCAGAATTGAGGTATGCTCAGGCAGCCAGCAAGACCTTGAATAAGTAGGTTGTATCAAAGCATACAAAGGCTTGATACGCTGGGCATATTCGGGAATGTAAGTACGCCCGAAATTCAAGAAACCCAGCAAAGACTGAAGCTTCTTCAGAGTATTTGGGGGCACAAATGTGCACATTTTTCCAAGAAATGGGGGGCTAAGCCCTTACCTTCGTTATTGAGCTCATATCCCAAGAACAGAACGGTAAATTCAGCAATGTGTGACTTAGCAAAGTTAAATTTGTAACCCTGCTCCGCAAATTCAAGAATAATGCGGTCCACACGGGACAGATGCTGATATAACTCGTCGTCTGTCAGATAGATGTCATCAACGTACGAACATGCGTCTTGATCAATGTCATTTAACAAAGAAACAACACGGGCGGCGAATATACCCGGACTATTTTTATAGCCCATGGGTAATCGCCGGAACTGGAATAATTTACCACCGGATGTGAATGCGGTCCATTGACCACTCTCCGGGGCTAGGTTGTGCGTGTAGAAACCGTTTGAAAGGTCAAGTGTCGTTTTGTATTTTTTACGAACAAGACTGTCTACAAGCGCAGAACTGTGTGTATTTTGCACCGCAAAGTTCCGACAATGAGTATTTAAATGCCGGTAATCCAAAACTAAGCGGTACGATCCATCGGGTTTAGAAACCACGAAAAGGGGATTGTTCATAGGTGATACGCATGGTTCAATTACTCCCTGATATTCCAACTGTGTCAGAATTTCGGAGACGGGGCCTTTTGCCTGCCGTTTGATGGGATATTGGGGTTGTGGCTGCGGTAGTGACCGCAAAGGTATTGCATGGGGAGGTGACTCTTCATCCCATCCCACATGGTTGCGGTATAACGCTGGTGCCAGGTACACAGCCCACTCAGCTGCAAGTGCTTCAGCTTTGTCTTTTGGGACATGCTTTGAAAAGCTTGGAAGGATTACCTCCTCTCCTTTATGTGCAGCTAAAACGAATGGGGGTGGCCAATCCACCTCTGCTAACAAAATGTCATATGAAGAGGTTAGATTTTCCCAAAAAATCCCTTTTATTTCACGCGGTATGTCACCTTCAATTTGTATGACTATATTATATAGTCTGTCAGGGGGTGCCACTCTCGTGTCAGCTGTCTCTACAGTAACGAATGTTTCAGTTGCTGTCGCCTCCATATGAGGACGTAGCGCCTCCCGCACTATGGTAACTTCCGCGGCGCTGTCTAGGAGGGTCACTGCCCACGTCCAATTCTGGAGTCTCGTTCTCACGGTCTGAGGCATATTTCGCTGTGACAGCGGCAACCTTTTTCTTCTGAAATTGCGGTCGAGGAAGATGAAAGTCTTCTGCTTTACCTCTGACTTGTTGTCGAGGTTGGTCTCGCTCCTGGGGAGCCTCTCGGCCCCTTCCTCTATCTTGCCGTCCTCCTCCACCAGCCTGTGACGACGTCTGGGCCTGTGAAGAACGAGGAGAACGCGTATCAGAGCTCTGAAACCTTTCTGGTGATTTAATCCTTGACCTATCACGTAAATCATAAGTACGTTCAGAAGAAACTGAAACTGGGGATGCGCCTCTCGACCCCGGCTTCTTTTGTTGCTTACCCTGTTTTTTCTGTCTCCAACTCTTTTTAGTGAAGACTGGTTTATCATCTTTCTCAGATGCACTTTTTGTTTGTATAACTTGTGTTTGCGATTGAGTTTGCATTTTTACAAAAGGCTTGTTGCCTAGGCTATTTCTTCCAATTGTTTTATAAGCCCGGGCTATTATTTTCGGTAATTCGCGAGGCCTGTCCAACTCTGGGACCAAAGCCAAAGCATTCGCTACTTGAAAGTTCATAGCATCGCCCTTGACATTTCCAAGGATCAGCTCAGCTACTACATCAAACACTCCCACTAGTCTCATCCCTAATTCCACAGCCGCTTCAGGGCCATGTTCATCCTGTACTTTTTTAATTACAGAGGGTAGAACCGTCATGGAAGGAGTTCCAAAACATTTTGAATAAACTGCTGCGAATACCTTACCCCAGTTTTCACATGATGTCAAATCGGGGATTATGTCTTTTGGCAAACTTATCGTGAGGATGCGGTGTTTATCTACTGGGGATGTATGTGGAAACACTGCTTCTATCTGATCGAACTTTTCTGCAAGCCAGTAAGGATAGTCGTCCTTATTTTGTGGACGTTTGCCCATCACAGAATTTACCATGACAGGACTTATAGTCACTCCAGCTGCAATAGCTGGTTGGCCTGCGACTACAGGAGCAGCTCCATGGAGGCTACCTGTAACGTATGTCACCAAGGCTCGATGCACTCGCACCAATTCGGTATGCATAGTGCGCAGTTCCGCAAGCGGTAATGCCAGATAATTTGGATGCGGGGTATACCCGGCCAATACAGGCCAAGTGGCCCCCTGAATTGATAAGGGGCCTAAACGAACTGCGGTAGTTGGTTGTGGTAGGGCGCCATTGAACCAAACACGGTGCTGCCAAGCCGTGAGAGGCACTTCAAGAGCAGTATAGGGTCGATAGGCAGCAGGAATAGCGGTGGGCTTATATTCATGAAACAGCTTATCACCTGCATCCACCGCTTCAAAAGTGATCCAAGTGTAAAACACTTCAAAGTGATAAGCCGGATCGGCTTGAACCACAAAGACCAACTCGACCCCAGTATCGGGCACTCCATACACAGCTAAGTGGTCTCGGAGTGCTCCTCGACTATGTGCAGCTATCGCCACACCAGCCATGACTAAACAATTATATTCGACAACCTAACAGGGAGCACAAAATGGGTCTATTAACTAACCTTTTTTAATAATATCAAGCTTGAAAGAACCTATAAAACATTCAATATAGGAGGTATCACCGTCACATACGCCTCCGGAAGCGTACGCGAGGGGTTTGTGGACAAGCACAAGTACTACTCAAGCGTCTCGCAGATAAGCTGCCCCACGGTGGTCGCGCCATGTCATAAGGTTTCTGCACATACACAGAGCTATGCACAGGAAAATGGGACCCCGGAATACAGTGGTTTGCCACCATATACCGTAGCACCCAAAAACCCCAACCCAACTAGCTTAGCATCCCATTAGCACCCAAGTACTAATGTTAGGACAACCCAGAACACGGTATCTTTATCTCAGGACTCACTGACGCAAGAACACTCTTTCGCCACTCACTCGTACTTGTCCACAAGGTGCGTAGGAAGAGACACTGGATAGTTTAAAATGTTTATTCCAACTTACGTGCTCTAATGTACAGTACACGTGTCAGTACTAATAGCATAATGCATATGACTAATATAAGCAGCATGGTTACAATTCCATAGAATACAAACGGGGAAAGCATCTCAGAGCTCAGTGGATAAACGTATAAATAACATTACCACCCTCCCCTTGCAGTAAGCTAGTTTATTATAGAAATAGAAGACCTCTGGGCTTTGACTAGCGAACCCCCATACCTCAGTCTCTAAATGCAGAATTACATCAGCAGGACATCATAGCTCTTCTCACCGAAAGGGATTTCTCCAAGTGTGTTAAGCGCTAGTAAACCACAGTATTAAAAGCATATCAAATTCTTCATGGCAATTGCACATAATGTTATGTCTGGGTGCGCGAGACTGGCCATATCAGGAAGAACCAAAATACATTGTTATGCGACCTTGTACATGTTTGCGCAGACTGAGCCCAAAAAGGTGAACAACAGAAAATGCAGACAGTGCAAAAGAACTTGGCACGAGCAAAGGGCGAGGAAGGCCCGGCTCAGTGTAACGTGCGCAAAGAAAAGCAGCATGGCAGCCAGGCCTAGGCCAACATAACAAGGCAGGTAACAAACCACAAGACACTTCAGATATTTGCACATGACTTTGCCATACTGGTGGTACATAGTGTGGGCAGGGGCCCCCTTAAGTCAGGGTTCGCCATGTTTAGAGTTCTAAGTCCCCATTTCTGTTCCTTCATAACGGAAAACAGGAAAAGGTTCTGCCTTGTGGCTGCAGCTCATGCCATGGAGTGTGAAGGGAGAGGTAACAGGAAGCAGGGTGAAGGTTCCCTCCGTTGAAATTTCTAAATGATCTTGTGGAGGAAAGGAATTGTTCACTCATACACAAAGATCCGCTTGTGTTCGGCTGACATTCGGTTGTGAGTTAGGAGGGGCTAGGGAGGAGTCTAGGTGGCTGGATCAGGGCCTCTTTCTTACGTACATTAAGCCTTCAAGGGTATAAACGTCAAGTTCTGGAACGCCTGCCTATCTTCCATGTATCTCTGCACTGTTCCTAGAGCACGCTTACTCTAAACCATGGATTTGCACACATACAATTTTAGTCTCAGGACTGCTCTCATTCCTACTACCCAACCAGTGGAATTTCCCATAGCCTTCTACCTAGATGACATCTTCAGAGCAGTTTTAAATCATTGCAAACAATCCAAGACAATACATGCACAGAAAGCAAGCAAAGTAAGGGAGACACAGTTAGATTTCACCTGAATTTGGTTCAACATGCTTACATTGCCTGGCTGAATCTCCAATGCTGGGCCATGTCCCAACCCAGTTCTCCCGGAGAAATCTCTCACTTACCGCTGGAGCCTAGGGTCATCGTGTGGAGCCTAGTCCAGCACTTTCCCTGCCCCTCGAGTGGAGTTGTTTCCCAGTACACAAAGATCTAGGTTCCGTAAAAGAAAACACAGACACTCGGCATAGCACATAGTAGTATAGCATGCATTTAAGTGCAAAAAATAATCTACTAGCGCTCAAAAATAAGCAAGACAATTGCTCATTCAATGGACCAGAGCTTTAACTCCGATCATTTGGAGCATGTAATGCTAAAATGTATATATTTTGGAGCTACATTTATACACTTTTTCTCAATACAAGTGAATGGAAGCGGGACCATGTGATAAAACCGAAATCCACAGGTAGGCACTAATGAGCAGGTGCCAGGTTCTTCTTACGGGAAGAATGCGAAAAGACTTTGGAAGTATTTACATGTATCGCTAGCAAGAGTTGAGTCTACTGCACTTTACAAAACCTCCCATTGGTGTGCCAATTTCAAAGCGAGGTTACACTTACTAGAAGAGAGTGTCTAAAATGTGGAGTTTACAGCTCAGGATAGCAAAATGGAGACTTGTTTAAAATGCGTGTTAGTGTGCAACAATGCTTGAGCTTTACTTTTATGGGTTTCAAGCAAGTGCAAAACAAAAATCAAAACTGATTAATAAAATATAGCAGCACATGATAAGGCGCATACATGGATTGGTATTTTGCAGCATATAAGCGATCATTAAGGCATGTTTGTAGGTGAATTTACGCAATTAAATCTGAAGGCTAATATTAAACGTTTACACATTTGAGGTGATAGTTTGTAGCACTGGCACTTTGTCCAATGAGAAGAAATGATAAAACAGTGCGTTAACTAGCAACTGCAGAAAAAAATCACAACACTGCTGTACATGTCTGCACACATAGGTGCATATGTAAAAGCCCCTATCGCAACCACAACGTCACTTTTACCAGCGTTGTGGTGGCGATAGGTAAGCTGCGCCTTATGTACAAGGCAGTGTTAAGCCACTTTAAGTGGCTTAACGCTGCCTTGTACATAAGGCCCCCTTTCACGCTATGGGGCGTGCAGTAGGTGTTGTGGTGGGCGTTCCACCGCCACACCCATTGTATTTGACGCTGCCCCTTATGTACAAGGGTGGCGTACATAGGAGGGAGCACTCAAATTAAGACCAGGAAAACCCTGGTCTTAAGTTGGCAAAACAAGGAGAAATGCATCATTTCTCCTCGTTTTTGCTTTTTTCATGTGTGGTGCCTTGTGCAGCACACATGGAAAAAGCAAAATGCCATGGTTTGTTTATGTACAGGAAGGTGTCCCTTACTATATTTAAACAAACCTTTAAAAAAAAATGCAATTTTGTCACTTTCATGTGTGCTGCATGAAGCAGCACACATGAAAGTGACAGAATGGCATTTTAGGATTGTTTATGTGCAGGAAGGGACACCTTCCTACACATAAACAATCCTCCCCTGCACGCAGGCACCCTTGCACTCTGGTGCAAGGGTGCCTGTGTTGGCGCTAAGTTGCTAAACTTAGCGCCATCACAGGGGGAAATGGAAGGCTGCACCACATTCCTGTAAATATAGTGCAGCCTTGCGTTTCAGAAGTTGCGGAGCGTGTCGTTAAGCCAAGGAGGCTACCGACACGCTCCGCCACTTCCTTGTACATATATATCCCCCATAGATTTATTTTGGTCCATTATACAACTCCATAATGGCTACCACCAGTATGAAAAGAACAGCATGCGAAAACCAAACTGGTATAACTCAGATGTGAATGAAGTCTGCAGGGAAGATCCTACACGCCATGCCAGTTAAGCACTCTGTCCTGGGGTCTTTAGTTTATCACACATGCGATCCAAGACTTTTCATTTCATTTTTTAGCACTGTAAGTGTGACTCAAATATCCTGGCATGCAGCATGTTCTTGGCATCACGCCAGGACTCTCTAATGCTGCCACACATGCAATGTGACGCTTCGCAAGTAGGATTGTGCCCATAAATAGTGAGATGCTGCATCCAGATCAAAGCTGGTCACAATACTCGTAAAGTTTACATACTTCTACCACTTAGGAACCTCTTACAGAGGAATTTAGAGAGTAAACTGAGGGATATTTTAATTAATGTATTAATGCATTGGATTTGAGGAAACCTTATAGGTGGACAAAGCTAAAATAATGTAATTTTTAGCTTAAAGGATTGGAAGACTCCTATTTAAATTGGAAGCGTTGGCAAGTATGATGAACTATTTGCTGTGCACCAGAAAAACCAGGAAAAAAGAAATGTAATCAGATTATGAAATTCAGAGATACAGGGCTTTCAGAAGCATTCATTGTTATTCACAGACAAATAACTACGTATAACTTTGCGTCACAAAAATGGCTTGTGCCACAGAAGAAACAATAACAATCTGAAAAAAATGCAGCAGCACAAATATGCCAGTTTTTCAATAGACATAATACCCATCGTAAACCCTATGCCAAGATATACAGGAACCATCAGAATATTCCTCTGACAATTAATTTCTAAATAAAGCTGTACAGGGGATTCCATTTACCTAAAGCACAGGGACACTGGTTTTTGTGTTTATCCACAAGCTCTGTGTCGTAGTAAACCTGACCAGAGTTACTTTAACAAGAATGCACTGTTCATCAGTTACTCTGCTACATAAAGCATGCCATAGAAGGCATGTTCTGTCAGTAACTGGGTCATAATGCCTGAACGTCAGACAAGGGGCCCTGGCATGTCTCTCCATAAGTTACTGGGCCACATATTTCCTGCCTATCATCTACTAGGCCGAATGATACCTGTACATAGGTACTGTGATTACTCCTATCTGTACATCAGTTACTGAGACTAAGGATGCCTGACACTTGTTACATGTACAAAGGGTTCCTGTACATCAGTAACTTCCACAAAAGATGACTGCACACAAATTACTGGGACAAAGGATGTCTAACATCCTGTCTTGATTTCATCAAAGAGTAATGAGACAAATGCTGAAGTATTCCGTTGGGGGTTCGTAGAAGCATTTCGTTTCTGGTAATCTATGCTCGGTTGATAATCTCCATTTGTTCTAACGGAGAGAAGTTGGGGGCGCCTGCTGGAGATCCATGTGCGTTCCCCGCCAGTCCTGACATCTGTGCTGCATAGATATCTGCCAGTGGCGGCCGGCACGGCTCACAGGTGCTTGCAACATAGTAAAATAAAAATAAAATACACTTACCTTCACTGGCGTAGCAAGGGGGGGGGCGGAGGGGGTGGCGGCGGCTAAAATCATCGCCAGCCCCCCCCCCCCGCTCCTCCGCTCGGGCGACAGAGTGCCTAGCTACGCCACTGCTTACCTTGCCGCGAAACACGTGTTGGCTTGGCTGTATATATGTCACATTCTTTCATGAAGGCTTAGATGCAAATTTCACACTAATTGAGGAAACATTTTCTCAAGTGTATAAAGAGACGAAAAACTTGAAATTAAAGACTATATATGAACATCTGAATTGTGATATGGGTTTTTCTCAGCACATGAACTACCATATGGACTATTCCCTGTGAGGGAAACGGGGAACTGAGAACCAGTGCCGGGCTAATTTTCTATTTCCCTTCTGTGAACGTTGTAAAAATAAGTATATTCTTGCAAAGTGGGGGTTAAAGGATCTCCAAGCATCAATTTGTGAACATTGTTTAAGGGATTGAACAAACAATTTTTGTGATTTATTAGGTAAATATGTAGATGCTGGGGTTCCATCAATAAACGGGTCAACAATCTAATGACAGTTAGTTGCAAAAATTCAATTATCCGCTGGACATTGCAGACTTTTTTGAGTGACATCTGACCAGAATTGACAATCTGTACTTGTTGGGCCATATAAATTAAAGATAGAACCCAGGACATTATCAATTAACAAACAAGTGAGTAACCATCAACCCTCAGTATCATTTTCATGAGAAAGCAAGTGGACATTGAAAGATTTATGGCATAGAATGACAACACCGTTCTTTTTAATATTACCTTGTAGAAAAGAAGACATTACCAACCCATCCTCATTTCAATTTCAAAAATTCAGATTCAGTAAGGTGTGATAAAACATGCTGCCTTTTAATTGGCGAACCAAATCCCTTGAGCTTCCAAGAAACAATTTTTAGAGACGTGCTGAGAAAGTAATATGTAGTAAAGCTGATAATATGAGGCGAAGGAAAAATGAAGACCAAGTATGAGGTAACAAATAGTGAACAGAGAGTGGAAGACATCAAGAAAGAATATAACAATGAGATAATGTTTGAAGAAGAGTATGAGAAAAGAGTAGGTAAGCAGAAGAGTTCATAAAAACAAAGTACGAAGGGTAAAGAAAAGAACAAGGAGGGAAAGGAACATATTTACAAAACTTTTTATAAAAAGGATGAGGGTTGTTGAAGCCACGTGGGAAAGATAACACATCCGAGCTCTGAAAGGAGGGCAGAGGGAACACTTATGAAACAACAACGAATGAGGAACAGCACATATTCAGGACAGGAAAAATAAGACCTGTGAGAGGAGAGATACTTTAGTAAAGGGAATATGTTATAAAGTACATGACAATTGAGAGAAATACATGCAAAGCAGAAGCTTTTAAAAGCATCATATAGAAATCAACATTAAGTATTAGCTATTAACCAAAGCAGCGATCAAGGTTTAGTGAGTCTAGAGAAATCCATAGTTTCAACGTTGTAGACTTAAAGGAATGTTTTCAACTGAGAAGGGTCCACATAAGTGGAAGTTTTATTATTGTGACTTTGAACAAGCATGGATGGAAAAGACCAAAACGGGAGAGCAAAGAGCAGGTCTCATAGACGTCTGTCTGCAGTGTTTTTAGCGTAGTCCTGTGAAAAGTAAAGGTTGTTGCTGGACCATTGCTGTGACTAATGAGAGAACTTTAAGTAAGTCTGTATACTCAAGAAAGTAAAGGATAATGCCTCTGGGATTCTTGGAAGTGGAAGCAATGGTGGACGATTTACCCAATCTGTGAGCATGCTGTATTTTGAAAGGAGGTGACTCTGGTATATGTAGTACCTTAGGAAGAAATGTTTTAAAGAACATAATGGGATCAGAGCCTTAAGACCCCCTTGGCAGTCCATAACTATGTAGGATGTTCTGCCTATTTCTATTTTCCAAGTCATCAACCTGTTTTTGGAGAGTGGAAACTTGAGATTGGAGATGATTTTTTGTAAAAGTAGTAGTATTAAAGGTGGAAATGTGTTGGTCAGCCAACACAAGCCTCTCTTTCATCCGAGACCATCTCTGAACCAGATGTTGGAGTTTTGTGTTAGTTTCCACCATGTAGGAACGCACAGCTCTGAACTCCTCTAATAAAAGATATATTGAGACTGAGGAAGGAAGTTTAGTAGGAGAGGGGGGATCCTTTTTTTTACTCTTTTAGTAGATGTTTTCCCAGAAGAGGGCGGTTGAGCAGAGACAGCCACATTAACAGATGAAGAGGGATGAGACCCGCAAGTAGTAGGAGATTCCTCCATCTGCAAAGCTGTTGAAGAAAATAAGTGTTGAATTTATATAGAGAGCCAGATGGATATTTGGGAAGTAACTTAAGCTTTTTCAGTCTGCCCATAAATCTGTATATAATACTAAGAAGATTGGCTCCAAGTCCAGTGGAGTAAAGTGCCGTACATTCCAATATGAGAAAGAAGTGTTGAGGAAACTCGGCCAATGAAACAAAAACATGCTGACAGGAACACTCAACTAGTCATGGCCAATTCAAGTGAAAGCCAAAACTGAGTCGAAAATTTCAATTGAAGAGGAAACTGAGGAGAGGACTCACATTCCTTTCTGAAGAAGATGTAATAAAGTCTCCGCTTTTGCTGTTAAAGGCTGAGATGTATGTTTTCCTGTGGGAGGTACTCTGCATTAGAAAATAGCACATGTGGTTGCATGTGCCCACTGGGATAAATGTAGGCATGTGAGAAGGTAGACTGCATCAGAAAATAGTACACATGGTTGCATTTGAGCATTGGGATGCATGTGTGCCTCTGAAAAGGTACAGTACATCAGGAAATAGATTGGTGAAGTACACTTGTGGGAAGATATGTGGGCGTGTGAGCTGGTACTGCATGTAGAAGATAGCTAACAGTGATGCGTGCACATGCTGGGATGTATGCATGCCCTAACAAGGGTAAAGTACATTGGAGCTTGTGTACATGTGTGTGTGTGTGTGTGTGTGTGTGCGTAGAGGTGTGTGTTTGTGCTTGCAATGGACACAAAATATGGAAAACAGTGGGTTTCTTTTGGGAGACTCAGGGTTTGCTAAAGGAGCATGGAGAGGTTTCCCCCAGACAGATTTGAGGATTGCTGCATTCCTGAGAACTGAGTGGGACACACATCAGAGAGAGGAAGAGCCAGGCTCTTCGGTGCACATCAATAGGGACTCTTTGATTCTGAAAGAAGGTCACTGGTCAAAGGGGCCTGGGCACATCTGAGTAAGGAGATGGGCTTGAGAAGATCATCATAAAGAAGAGGGCTGGTAACCTTTGATAACCTTTTGATGCACATATCACTGAGGATGACATCCAGGTGTGAACCTCTAGTCACTCTCTTTGCCTATATTTGGGGTTGTCATGCTTGGAGACTGACCTGCTGTGATAGGCTGCTCTCTGGAGGAAGAGCACAACAAAGGAATGGGCACTTCCAAGTCGGTGTTCCCCAAAACACAAATTTCAAAGGCAGAGACAAAAAAATCACAAGGGTGTCTGAAAATGGATTATAAAACAGGAAACTTCAAAATTCAAAATTGTCAAACTGAAGCTGTACATTAGCTTGGAGAAGCTCATCATGAGTCCTGCCTGTTATGACCAGGCCTGGGGACTATAGGTCTGTTAGCCTCCTATGCTGGGTGAGGGGACATCACCCAGGAAGCTCAAAAACACTCACCTGGAGTCTGTAGCATCAGCTTCAGCCTGACCCACGACCTGTGGACCCTGTGAGGTGAACAAGAATGCTTGCAAGAAACGAAGTCCAGTGGAGATCTCATTGCGTGGATTCTGGGAGTGGAGTGTGACATTCTGGTCCATCAGGACTGCTGCCCCAAAGGGGCCGCTGGCCCTTGTGCCAAAATCTGGGACGCCTTGCCAGGTGGGTGCCATGGTGAAGATTAAAGGTGTCAGCCCTTGGTGCTGCACTGTGAGAGAAGTAGGGCTGTTGCCTGATTCAGCAATATGACCCGAAGTGGGCAGTCACTGTAGTCGTGCAGCCCATGTCCCCCATATTCCAGGTGGGGTCCACGGTGAAGAGAGAGGGCCTTTGTCCTGTATATGCTGCTGTGACTCGGTGTTGTTGGAAATGGCCCTTTTTGCAGGGTTATCCCCAAACTTTTTGCTTCTTCCTCCTATTTTTCCCTGACCTGTTTGTGTTGGTTTTAGGACTCTGGGCTCTTTGCCACTGCTAATCAGTGCTAAAGTGCATATGCTCTCTGTGTAAATTGTGTTATGGATTGGTGTTTCCATGATTGGATATTTGATTTACTTGTTAGTCCCTAGTGAAGTGCACTGAGTGTGCCAGGGCCGGTAAATCAAATGCTACTAGTGGGCCTGCAGCACTGATTGGGCCACCCACGTGAGTAGCCCTGAAAAGGTAACTCAGACCTGCCATTGCAGAGTCTGCACGCAGTTTGTAACTGCCATGTCGACTTGGCCAGTGCACACACTTGCTAGTCCCTAACCTTCAATTTTCTTACATGTCAGGCACCCCTAAGGTGCGCCCAAGGTACCCCTGTGGGCAGGGTGCAGTGTATCTGAAAGGTAGGACATGCCCTGGTGTGTGTGGCATGTCCTGATAGTGAATTACGGCCAATTTCGTTTTTCACTATTGCAAGGCTACCTGTTCCCCATAGGACAAAATGGGGAGTTTGTTTATAACATCTTATAAACATAACTGGCCCGGGGAATTAGGTAGGGAAATAAAGTTTAGTATGCCTGAACTCAGAATCTAAAGATGCATCTTTTAGTGAAGGTGATTTTTACATTCTGTGTTTGAAAACACCACTTTTAGAAAGTAGGTATTTTCTTGCTCAGTCATCCCGTGTGCCTCTGCTGGAATGTGGATTGCCTGTCTGGGTTTTGGATGACAGAAGGCTGGGGAGCAGGAGTGGCTCCAGATAGTCTAGGTGGGTCAGGAAAGAGCTGAAAAGACCTGGGCTGCAATTGGGGAAGGGGGAGGAGATTTCCTTGCACCTCAAAGGGCCAGGTCTGCCTCTGACAATGCCGTCTCCACCTTCTGCCAGGAAGTCACACCAGAGAAGGCAGAAATGGTTCTGGCTGGGCACAGACACTCTCTGCCTAAGAGATCAAAGGATTTTGGGATATAAATATTGGGGCCCAGACCCCTGAACTTTAGAACTCTTTTGGACCAAGAAAACTGCCAAGAAGAAGAGCTGAAGAAGCTGTGAGGAGGAACTACCACTTTGCTGTGTGCTTTGCTGTGTTGGCCTGCAGTGACTGCTTCTGTCTTGGGCAGTGAAAGGACTGGACTAGACTTTCTGCAATCTACTTTTGTGAGTTTCTCCCAGGGCTTGAGGTAGAGCTTGCCCCCTGTTCAAGAAGTCTCAGGAACAGCAAAGACTTCAAGTTCTTCTGCCCTCAGCACTGGGGACTGTGTGTTTTGTGCTGCAACAGAAGAAAAAGCAACCCAACACCGTCTATGATGCCGCTGCCGACTCTGTGTCCTGAAGGCACCGCAGAGGGCACCGCCGCAACGCCGCAATGCCGCACAACGACCCTGGTCTCACCAACGACGCCTGCTGACGCCGCCACCGAGCCGCTGCTCGCAGCGCAACCTGTGGGCACCGCATTCCGCACCGCATCGCTTCACGACGATGCCTTGGTATCCCCGACGATGATGCTCCATGCCAAAATCTATGCCGCTGCTTGCACCTTGGTTCGAGGGCACCGCTCGTAAAGTTACACGACACACCGCCCTCATCCCACACCGCAGCCTTGGCCTACCGACGCCGGTGCCATCGACTCCCGTTCGTCAGCCGACGACAGCGCTTCAGCAACAACGACGACGCTGCTTGTACCGCGACCTGCCAGCACTGCGACGAGCACCGCATTCACTTCACACCGCGACCCTGGTCTCACCGACGACGCCATCTGATGCCGCCACCGAGCCGCTGCTCGCACCGCGACCTGAGGGCACCGCACACCGCACCGCTGCACTTCGCACTGCAGCACCCGATGCCTGCCGACGCCAGCGCTCCTGACTTCAACAGAGAGAAGTTTGATCTGCAACGCGTGTGACTTCGAGGGCCCGATGACTCCTGCACCGACCTCCAGAACCGACGCCTGTGGACGCCGTGCTTTCGGAAGCTCAACGTGAGGTCGCCGATGCCCTGCATTTCTAAAAGGTACTGTTTGCGGGTCTTCCCGACACCATAGCTGGCCCGCGACGCCGCGGTCAGCCAGAACTGTTTGGATTTGTTTGCTCACGACGCCGTGATAGCCCCGGATGGAGCTATCGACATCAAGGAACTGTTTTTCAAGCATACTTTGATAACTGAAGATTTTTAAGTACTTCATTGTGGATTTTTATCGTTTTTGGTCTTGTCTTAAGTATATAAAAATATTGGATATTTTTCTAAACTGGTGTGGTGTCCTTTTGTAGTGCTTACACTGTATTACTGTTGGTTATGTGCAAATGCTTTACACACTGCCTCTAAGATAAGCCTGACTGCTCGTGCCAAGCTACCAAGGGGGTGAGCAGGGGTTATTTTAGGAGTGTAACTCCCTTATCATGACTAGAGTGGTGGTTTCTGCCTGGCTTTGGCGCATGCCCTAGCCTACCAAAAATTCCATTTCTAACAGGTGTTAGGAGGTAGGGGCCGTGAAGGAGGAAGAGGGCAGTCTTCCTGAATCTATATGCGGCCGAGAAGATACTGCTGGCCATGACCCATGAATAGTGAAAGCAAATACTTCAACTCTCCCATCTGGGAACATCAGAGACCTGTTTCCAGATTCCAAGAGAGACTTACTGCATCAGAGGAGCGTGAAGAATGGCGGCCACCATGACCACAGGTTTCCGCCATAAGGATACGGTCAGGCTACGGAGATGTACCCAGAGACTCTGAACTGCCACTCTGTGAGAACGAGTAAGATTGATAATTGGACCGCCCGGCCCTGAGGGAACTTGCTCTGATTGATGCACTTCTGCGCAGGGACTTAGGAATCTTTGCAACAGAGCCCCCGTAGAGCTTCGGAGACTTAAACACCTTACCAGGGCCTAGCTTGGATGTCCCCATATGTGGATAGGAATTACCAACAGTCGTAAGCAGGGAAGTGGGACTTAAAAGATGATCCAGGAATGCTAGTGGGCTCCACTCTAGAAGGCTGTGATTATTATTTGACATATGTTGTATTGTACTTTGTGTTAGTAGATAAATACTCCTTTTTACACACAAAAAGTATTTGACTGGATAATCATTTATTGGGGTTCCTGGATGTGTTTTGAATTGTCAGCCTGTGCCTCCCTTACACCTATCACCTCCTCGTTAAGTGGCCTTGGGCTGCTCAACGCACACTACCACTGAGAGTCACGTGCTGAAGGGGTACTTGCAGGGCCGGACTGGGAACTGAAAGCAGCCCTGGCAAATTTTGGCAGACCAGCCCCCGTCCGGCGCATAGCGAGCGCGCGCAGTGCTCGAGCCCGACCGCTACTAGGGGGCTTTGGTGGGGTTCTCCCCCCAAGAAAATTTTGGAAAACGACAGATCAAAATGGTGAATTTTACAGCACATTTTTCATTACATATTCAATTGTATCAACTTTCAAAGCACAGTAAATAGTAGATGATGACCTTAAAGAGCACCAGGTTACCCACCCAGTCATATGTACCCATAGACATTGTGGAGAGGTGTGGTGCAGCGGCCAGGGCAGCTGACTTCAGAGCACAGGGTTCACGGTTCGATCCCCGGCTCCGGCGGCAGCTCAGCTCAGCACCATGTGACTCTGGGCAATAGCTCACTTAATTTCCACTACGGCCCCCAGCGCCTTGAGACCCGTAAGGGTGAGTAGCTGCGCTATATAAAAACGTACTTACATTCTTTCAGAGAGCACCAAAAATAGACACAAGAAGTGAATCAGAGAGAACAAAGTAAAAGTGAGACCAGCCCCCCACATGATGTGTAGTGAGCAAGCACCCAGGCCAGTAAGCATGGAAATGTCACACATGAGCCTCCAGGTCACTGAGGCCAGAAACTATGGAAATAGCACACATAATTAAGCACCCAGGCCAGAAAGCATGGAAACGTCACACATAACCACCCAGGCTGACAGAAGGCATGGAAATGTCTCAAATGGCATGGCACCCTGGCCAGAAAGCATGAAAAATTAACACAAAGGCCCTGGCCTTGACATGACACATCTTTAAATAGCCTACTTAAGTGGGTGGCACAATAAGTGTTGCAGGCCCACTAGCAGCATTTAATGTACAGTCCCTGAGTACATGTAGAACCACATTTCTAGGGACTTACAAGTAAATTAAAATTGCCAATTCGGTGTAAGCCAATTTTACCATGTTTGAAAGGAAAGAGCGCAAGCACTTTAGCACTGGTTAGTGGTGGTAAAGTGCCCTTGGGTACTCGTGGTGGCATTGCCGTTGTTGGTTTCTACCCCTGCACCAGGGGTAATGAAGAAGGCAGGAGCAGAAAAGAAACTAAGGAGGGTTTTAAAGGGCCTATTAGTGTGTGAAGTGCCCCATACCTGACGACTTTAAAAACCTTTCACTATAAGAGAGAGGAGGAGGAGGAGGAGGAGGAGGGGGCATAAACAAGGAGAGGTATGGCTAGCGAGTAGCCTGAGAGCCACACAACTTTCTCTCCCCTAAAACTCTAGCAAAAGCTTCAGAGGCTACCACTAATTTCCTAGGGAGGTTGCAACCCCCTTTATGGACGTCAGCAATGCAGAGCCTACACACACAAGCTGGAAGGCTGCTCTGTGCAAGGGTTTCCAGCTCACCTTGTCTATCACTATGATAACAGCTCTTGCCGACCATGTGAAGGGAGCCAATAGTGTGACACACGCTCACACCGTGTGAGGTAGCAGTTCTAGCTTCCACATCTGATCTTGCCCTTGCTGCCCCTGGGCCCTTAGGAGCAAGTAGGAGGCTGTTGAAGGGCTTGGGCTGGGATCAGAGATCAACTCTGTGATGTCATCAGAGGATTGGTGATGTCATTTGCCTAACACTGCGCCTTAAAGGTAAAAAAAAAAAAATGTAAATCCGTATTTGTAAAGCGCGAACTACTCACCCTTACGGGTCTCAAGGCGCTGGGGGCCGTAGTGGAAATTAAGTGAGCTATTGCCCAGAGTCACATGGTGCTGAACTGAGCTGCCGCCGGAGCCGGGATGAACCGTGAGCCCTGTGCTCCGAAGTCAGCTGCCCTGGCCGCTGCACCACACCTCTCCTGTAGAGAACTCTGTGCAGCAAATTTGTTACAGATTGGAATCGATGAAAGGCAGACCCAGCCTTTTCAGCTTTCTGAGGCCAAAAAACACGAATACTATTCAGCTGGATATTCTGTTCCTTAGACATTGAAATAGAAACATCATAAAACACACAGGAATTGGGTATTATGAAACAGCAAGTCTCTTTCGAAAACTTCTGTCAGATTGCACACTGGGAACTGCAGCTACCCTGTGGCCCGATTGCATCTTTTAGAAGTGAACCATCCGCTGAACAGTGAACACACAAGTGCGCATTTTAACAGCGCAAACTCCTTTCTTGTGAAATCCGGACTGAAATCCAAACAATTTAAAAAAATTTAGGTCACGAACCACCTGAGCCAGCATCAAGGGAACGCACCGAGGGCTCCTAGAAATGTACACGTTAGCCTAAGCGGCAAGTGCCAGTGGCAACACCAGTGGCCAGTGGAAAACAAAACAAAAGGACTCACTCGTGTAAAAAAGAAAGAAAAAAACACTAGAAAGCCCTGTTGTCTGCTTAAAATATATTTTTCAGCACAAGCCCCAAGTTGGGGCTTGTGCTGAAAAATATATTTTAAGCAGACTTGCTGACCACAACCTTTGCCCCAGTTACAGCCCCCAAGAGTCAAGCAGCACAGCTCCACCAAAGGGAGCACACAACATGTATCCTGCCTGCTGGCTCAGAACATTTCAGCTGGCCTGGCCCTGCTCGGAGTCTGACACACACACACGAACAACAGACAACACCTGACCCTGATGAAAAATAAACCCATTTTTACAGAATCTGACCTGAGCTCATCAGGGTTTCAATACAGTGCTGCACTGCTGGGGGCAGCGGGCGGCCCGTGGGCCGTGGCAGGAGGAACCAAAGCAGGCAGGCCTGCTCACAAATAAATCCACACTCAGGGTCCAGGGCACTAGTGCGCTGTGCGCCTGTGCTGCCTGCGCAGAACCGGGCCGGGGATTAAACAAAAAGGTATAGGCCAAGGCCCAGGCTGGGCCTTAATTGAGTGTTAACATGCATTTCCCGCCTCGAATCTCTGTTAACAGATCACCATCTGCTTTCATTTCATTTTGTCTACTCCCATTCTGCTTTTTTGCCTATTTTAACGGGCCACCCAAGGAAGAGGAAAAATACGGTTTTATTTATCCAGTCCGCATCACTAACCCGCACCAACCGTACGTAGCCATTTTAGAATGCTGTTTTGTTTGTTGATGTCTGATGGGGATCTGAGACCTATCTTGACATCATTTCCTGGACAGCGCCTTTAAATCTGCTGTTTCCCAGTGGATGTCTATCATTGTTGTGACAAAGGAGAGGATGTGGCGTAACAGCCAGAGTTGCCGACTTTGGAGCTGGGGAACCGGGTTCGAGCCTCGGCGTCAGCTCAACATCCTGTGATTCTGGGCAAATCACTTCATCTCCCCGTGCCTTCCAAAAATGAATGTGTTTCTTTGTAATGTGACTGGTGCTCAAGTAAAGGGCTCTAATACATTCGGGTTGCAAAAAAAAATTAAAAAACAAGTAACCAACTTCCTGCTCTTTCGAAGAATTCCTCTGAAGCAGAAGGATATACGATACCATTTAGAAGCTGATAGTGTCAACAACACGTGCCAACAAATTTGATGTTATGATACATTTTAGAGAGCCTGCCAAGTGGATGAACGTCATTCCTTGATTGTTTTGTGTACCTGTTTTGCAAAGGACAAAGGGCTCTTTTTATTCGGAATAGTTTCTCTGCAGTAACATACGAACCTTTTTTTACATTTATGAAGTGCAGCAGCTGATAAAGAGGGCCGCCTCGCTTTGTGTCGCTGTGCGTGTTATTGAAAGTATTTGCCCTGTTTAAGGAGCATACCAGACTCAGAAACTCGCTGAAACTCTGAATTAGTATATGAGTTGCAGGTAGACCAGCACAGTTCAGAAGCAATCGTGGCAGTGGGGAACTAGCTTTGAATTTGGCTGGACGCTCAAGCATCCTGTGATTCTGGGCAAATCACTTAATCTCCCCATGTAAAGCGCTTTCATACCTTCGGGTCGAGTACGCGCTATATAAAACTGCAATAATTTTTATTTTTTTTAAATACCGCCGCAGCAATCATACCTACGTACTTCCGAGCTATGCTGTCGTTCAGCTCATGTTCTAATTTATACAACTCTTCCAGTTTAACTGAAAACAGGCATAATACAGTTCTCTTCTGCTCTTGTGCACGGCACCTTGTTCATGATGAAGCCCCGCGGGCCTTCGCTTGAACGCCTGCGCAGGCCCACATCAGAGCTGTGCACCTGTGTCCGAATGTAATCACACTTTCTACAGCACTTGACAGGTCATGAGCTAATGTACAACATTTCCAAGATTTGTCAGTTCGCTCATGAGGTGCAGAAAGCAAAACTTGGAAAAACCTTTTGTTTAATCCCGGCCAGGGTGCCATGATGAATCTATCCAACCCCCCGCCCCCACCCCCTCTTCTGTACACCCTCCAGATGCCGACCCCTTATAGCCCATGTGTTGTCATCTGCCTGCTGGAGACAGGTAAAGGTAATGCTCATGTGAGCTGGTTACCTGCCAGGGGCAGGGCAGCCCCAGAGACCAGGGCGCAGGAGGCACTCTCAGCAAAGCGCATAGAAAAGAGAAAACAGAAATGGGGCGATGAGGCTGTGCAGAAAAAGCCGCCGGCCTCGTCGTTTTAGCGCTATGTTCAATAACTCCGCACATAACCTGAACAGCATTCTTGATGAAATGTCAACTTAATGTTACAAAGGCAAACAATAAAAACGCGCAGACACGCACACGATGTGAAATGATCTCATCTCCAATAAGCTGCCCCCCATAAATGACAATGGAGCTAATACAAAGAATGCACGCTTCGTTTCCTGTCCCACTGTGGCCCTCTGGTCTTAAGACTTCAGCTCTGCCCCTCCCGCGGTTGCCTACATGTACTTCGATCCTACGGTTAGTTACCCGCGTTGACCCCGCGCTCCTACTGCACCTTCTGGCTTCTGCTGTGGTATTGTATAATATATTATCTGATTGCAAATGCAAACAATTTGCAAAAATGCAAATGACACTCACCTGCGGGCGGCAGACAGTCGGCAGCAGGGACAGGCCAGGGCCAGGGCTAGAAATAATTAAATTATGGTGACGGTGCCGAGAGAGGGCCTCTCTCGTCGTCTGGTTAGTTCTCTGGAATGCGGGTCACGCGCACTTTTTATTGCGCGAGCCCTAATGCGCATGTCACCAACAGCCGCGCCCACCCCCCTAAGGTGGGTGAACTGAAGAAGACTACGAGACCGTGCAGGCGCGGCGGCGGGCGCCGGGCGGAGACATCTGCGCGCGCGCACGACTCACCCCCTAAAATGGCACTCGCACTCCAATGCATTATTTGATTAGCAGCAGAGATTGATTAAGTTTTCGCGAGGAGAGAGTGAGACTGAGTCACGCAGACGCACGCTGTGCAGCAGAGTACAGTAGTGAGGAGTCAGTGACTACTGTACTAGTGAGTGTGTACAAAAAATCGGCCCCAGCAACAAAACCGGTCCCGACCAAAAAACCGGCCCCCAACCAAAAAACCGGCCCCCACCCCTGACAGCCTCCCCGGGGATTGCCCGGTGCCCGGCATTGCCAGTCCGGCCCTGGGTACTTGGCCCAGTTGCTCAGAGCCCATAGTAGGCCATGCCCCAGGACATCAGAAGTTAAAGGCCTCAAAGTTTGCTTGCCCCATGGACACCCTTCCATTACAAAACCTAGGCTAGTCTCACGGAGACCCATTTTCAAAATAGCGCAAAGGTGTGTGCCTGGCACGGGGGAGCCTGATTGTGCTCCAGTGCTAGGAGAGAGCAGGATAGTGCCATAGCGCTGTAAACGTGCTGTTTTCATGCTCTCTCCCTCTCACATAACACAGTACAGCAACTTTGGTTGCTGTACTGCCTTGTGTGACAGCTTGGTAAACTAAGTGCCTTGCCTTCCTTCTGCCACAGAAGCTGTGCTTCCTGCTTTCCAGTGCTGCTCTAACATGCTGTCGAAGATCCCAGCCAATGCAGCCTTAAATTGCTTTATGATGTAGCAACAGTGTTTAACAGCTCTTGTTAACAACCCTTGATACATTATAGCAGTGAATTACTGGATTTGAATCAAGATGTTCACGCTAGTGTCTCTCTAGGAGAGACATACATAACATATAGAATTATAGATGGGGAACAGTGAATTACAGGGATTTTTTTCATTGAAGAGTTCTGAGTGACATCAAATGTACAAGAGCGAAGCTTGAGTTATCTATGATGTCACTCAGCACCCACAGGTTAAAAAATTCCCGTAATTCACTTTTTACCCATCTATAATTTTATGTTATGTATGGCCCCCAAAATCATCTGACCCTGCTACACGAGTGCAGAGGGGTAATGGGGGAGCCATACATAACATGGCCTATCTTCCCTGGCCAAAATATGAAAAATAACACCTGACCTGCCATTCTTTAAAAAAAAAACACCACCTTCACTGCAATCCTTTCATGCAAAACAGACAAACAGTGCTGTGCTGACAGGCTCTCAGAGAGCCCTGGCAACCTGGCCTGGAATCCCTCTATGACATAGCAGCAGACGGTAGCATGTTTTGTTATCAACTGTTGCTACATCACAGCAGCGAGTTTCCTGGTTTGGGGGTATATTTACCAATACTGCACGCAACACAAATCAGCAGACAAGTTGTTACTTTGTGTTGCATGAAAGAGAGACAGCAGAAATGCACCATATCTACTACTAAGATTTGGCGCATTTCGTCTGTTTCCTAGTACTGGCACATTGTGGCAGCCTAGTGCCAATCCAGGGACCCTTGTGCCATGCTGCATGGGTACCTGCATTACGAGTAGGATTGGTTTGTGTAGGAAGGAACACCTTTAAGGCATTCTCCACTTTCAATGTGTGCTGCATTTTCTATGTGTGCTGCAAAATGCAGCACACATAGAAAGAGGAAGAAATGAGGAGAAGTAAAGATTTTTCTCCTCATTATACCTCGATCAAGGAGGTGCAGTATTTAGATGCAACCCCAGGTTTACTGACTTTAGTAAATCTGGGATTATGTAAAAAAAAAACATGGGTGGATGCATCAGAATGCCCATACACCACCCATGGAAATCCTACCTGCCGTAAGGTAATTAATGCAAAGCAGCGAAATGCACTGCCTTGTAATACTTTGGATTTACTACTCTAGGCAGAGCCACGCAAGGTGGCTTTGCCTGGCTTGGTATATAGCATTGATGAACTTGAGTTGCCTTGTGATGACTTGTGTTATGCAAGGGCAATGCAAGACCCTACTAAATAAGCCCCTTAGAATCTGACAAAAATGATAAAGGCTTCCTATAGAAGCCTTGCATAACATATTACTAATAATCATAGCGTTAATTCCAGTACACTGATTTGTCATTTTCCATAGTTAACCGTTTTTTAATCAACACTTTTTGTACCAGAAGTGAATTTTCTCATTCTTGCTAATTTATAAACTCCATTTTATGTTATGTTACGTAGCCTTGTGTTATGTTACATGTTACAAGCATACTAATTGTTTTACTTCACTTCCAATTACCCTCTTCTTGTAGGTCATAATCAATAAATTCCATTTTGTCTAAGAAACTAACAGAAATGCAGAAAAAAAGAATAGTGAACATTGTTTTGGAGATATGTTCTAAATTACTTACACGTTCCATTAAGAAGGGGAGTTGATTTCCGCAATCATCTCTGCTTTAGCAGAGAGCACCAGATTTATGCCAGGGGTGTAACTAATAATATTGCAGCAGGTGCAGTGGCACTAGTCCCAAGAGGCCTGAGAAGCCCTTGAAACCCGACTACTGCTATATTTTACTGACCATCCAGCAGTCAAGGGATATTTCTTTTCCTGCACTTGGCCACTGATTCACTCAGAAATGAGTGTGCAAGAGATAAGGCACTGGCTTTGATATCTTTAGGCCCATTCAATAGGCACATTTACATATCCAAACGTACTTAGTCAAGCAGCAAAAGCTTGACATTTCACGCAAGCACAGTAAATGAAATATTCAGAATTGAAATTCAGGCTAACAGTGACTAAAATGAAATTCCAAAAAAGTGATATTTCATGTGGTCGTTAAAGTACCTTTATTATATGCCTACATTTTTAGTTGATAAGCCAGTAAAAACGAATACGCCAGTTTCCTTGCTTCTGATGAGATGTTGTAGACAATAGTTTTAGGATTATACAGGTATTCTTTTCCTTACATCATGTAAGAACAAATGTAAGAATACATAAGCTAATGTTTGCAAAAGAGTTCATCGTGGCCTCAGTACACATGCCTCTGCTTATCAGCAATGGAATTCAAATGTAACTTAAACAAATGTGGTTCTGATCTCTTCAGCTCTGTAGATGAACTTGTGGGTGGACATTTTAATACTGCTGGCAGTAAATTGTCACCATCAGCACTAGTACATCCATAGTGTGGGAGACAGTATATAGTGGTTGTTAGAAATTGGGGCTCTGGTTGGCAGAGGTATGCATCCTGTCAAACTTGGTGTTGGCACAGCGCTGGAAAACAAATATCAAGCATGTGCTCCTTCAAAATAAAGTTGTACACCCCTGAATAATTATCAACCTTGCTGCGCTACACCCAGCCCTTCACTGCATTGCTGGCATTTGTGATGAGATCCTGTGGTTGCCCCTTAATCTGAGCCTAAACTTCTCAGGGGTAAGTCCAAACTTATTTACAAGAATGGCCTTCATTACAGGGTAGCATGTCTGGTCCTCTACCTCTTGTGTAAGGAGTGTGTCCCTCCCCACTAAGGGCATGTACCTCCAATAACTACCACCCCAGAACTCCTCTTGGACCTTATGCACTTCATAGGCTGCAAACCATTTGTCTATGTCATCCATCACCACATAATTGGGCACCAAATCCTTTGGGATTCTGACTCTGGACTCCCTAGTGGACACTGCAGGCATGCTGCCACCATCACTGCTGCTGGACCCCTCTCTCAGGGCTCTGATGTTCAGCTCTTTCATGCTGAGCTTATTTAGCGTGAAAGGGGAGGGCAATAGGTGTTGCGGTGGGCTTTCCACATCAACACCCATTGATTTTGATGCTGTCCCCTATTCACAAAGGCAGCGTAAATAGGAGGCAGCGCCATACTAAAGACCAGAGTAAACCTGGTCTTAAACAGGTGAAAAGAGGAGAAATGCTTTATTTCTCCTCGTTTTTGCTGTTTCCATGTGTGCTGCATTGTGCAGCACACATGGAAACAGCAAAACGCCAATGATTGTTTATGTGGAGGAAGGTCCCCCTTGCTGCACATAAACAAGCATTTAAAAAAATGCCTTTTTCAACTTCTATGTGTGCTGAATTAAGCAGCATACATAAAGTTACAAAACAGCATTTAAAGATTGTTTATGTGCAGGAAGGGGGACCTTCCTGCACATAAACAATCTTCCCCTCAACGCAGACACCTTGCACTAAGGTGCAAGGGTGCCTGCGTTGGCGCTAGGCTGCTAAATTTAACACCAGCGCAGGGGGAAATGCAGGACTGCACTTGTAAATATGGTGCAGTCCTGCGTTTCAGAAGTGGCAGAGCGTGTTGTTAAGTCAAGGAGGCTTACAGCACGCTCCACCACTTCATTGTAAATATGCCCCTAGGTCTCTAGTTAGCAGAGGTATGCACTCTGTCCAAGTAGGGACCACAATCCTAGTCAGGGTAAGCTATATACACACTTTAAATTTACCTATGCTCACATTCTTGTAGCTTCGCACAGAGCAGGCATGCTTAACTTAAGAGGCAATGTGTAAAGAATTTGTGCAACACACACAGACACAGTAACACAATGGATACACCACAAAAAGATTCCACACAGGTTTAGGAAAATAGAGACTATTTATCTGAGTAAATCAAGACCAAAACAACAAAAATCCAATAAGTTGAACCAGAGTTATGAATTTTTAAAGAATAAACCAAAAATAGTGCTTACAAGTCAACAGCACTAAAAGGTTACTTGAGGTCACGCGTGACCGGGGAAAATCCAAAGTTCAGGCTGACTGCGATGGAGAGCAGGTCAGCTACAGCAAACAGACAGGCCCACTGACAAAGTAGCTTGGATGGAGCAAAGTGTCGTCGTCGAAGACTTGAGGCGAGGAGTTGAGGAGATGCTGCATCGTCATCAATCCATGGATGGAGGCGAGCGCCGATCCGCGTTGTCGATGAAAACTTTGGTGTTGAACACCTTTGCAATGCATGCGCTGTGTCGATAAAAAGCTGCACAATCCACTGGCGTCAAGCCGCTCCTGAAGTAGAATCGCTGTTGTTGAGCAGCCACTGGTTCGGCAATCTGTCGGTTCCAACAGGTGCAAAGTCACCGCTGCATCAATAACGATGTAGGAAAAGCTGTAAGAACCCACATCTGAGGCCCAGGACTGGAGGTGACACCTCAGGCAAGGGTAGGACTCACAGATGGCAGAGTCCAGCAGCACCAGGAGTATTGAAGGAAGTCTCTTATGACCCTGAGACTTAAGAAAACAGGAGACAAGCCATTGGAGTCACCCTGGTTTCAAGTGAGATGGGTCCAGTCCTGGTCATCAGCAGGGCAGAGATCAGCAAGCAGCAGGGGCAGCTCAGCATAGCAGTGAAGCAGTTCCTTGGAACAGTCAGTCAAGCAGAGTGGCAATCATTGTAGCATAGCAGTCCTCACTCCTGGCAGGGATCTTCACCAGTCCAGTAGTGTACTGATTTGGTAGTGACAGAGGCCCAGTACTTATATCAAAATGTGCCTTTGAAGTGGGGGGGTGACTTCAAAGCAGCTCCTTAAAGTGCACAGGTCCCTTTTCATCCCAGCCTTGTCTGCCAGATTATCTGTGGGGGATAATTAGACCTTTGTGTGGGGACAGGATGTAGCCTATTCAGATGTGTCAGCACCCACTCCCCTTCCTGCCAAGGAAGGCTATCAAAATGCAAATGAATGCCGATGAGTGCTCTGTCACACTCATCCTTCCTGTCTTTGTGGCTGCCTAGAGGGAATGCAAAAAGCGTAGCTGTTACCCAGACCAGACGTGTATTGGAGGCAGCCTGCAGGCACACAGAGCTAAACTAAAGCAGAGAAACGTCCACTTTCTAAAAGTGGCATTTCTAAAATAGTGCAAACACAAGGAGATGATGGACGGAGCACTGAAACTTTTCAGACACTCACCCCCAGTCACAGATCTGGGTTGAATCCATCATCGTTCTTTAGCTCACTTCGCCACCCTAGTTCAGACACAGCTATATGCAAATCAGTCTTGACCCTGTGCCTCATGGGAATAGTCCAGCCCGAACTGCCAAGCCGTGTCTTCCCTGGACCGGAAACAAGCATCCTGGGACTGGTTTCGGGCTAACAGCCCTCATCAGCCAGGCTGGCTTGAATCCAGTGGCAAAGTGAGCATGGGACCCACGTCTGGGCATACCATGCCAACTTAGGGCGAACAAAGCAAACACAAGGAGATGATGGACGGAGCGCTGAAACTTTTCAGACACTCACCCTTCTAAAATAGTAACATCAAATCCAACTTTACCACTAAGGAGGGTTTATAATTACCATTGCAAAGATATAAAACACAATTTAGCTACTCCTTCCTAACCAAGAATTACAGCTTAAAGGTGTTTTAAGGAATTCTCAATGCTACCCTATGAGAGGAGTAGGCCTCACAGTAGTAGAAAAAGAATTTAGCTGTTTGTCACTACCAGGACATGTAAAACCTAAAAGTACATGTCCCACCTTTTACTTACACTATCCTGCCCTTAGGGCTACCTAGGGCCTACCTTACGGGTGACCTATGTGTAATAAAAGGGGAGTTTAAGGCTTGGCAAGTGGTTTTAAATGCCAAGTCGAAGTTGCAGTAAACTGCACACACAGGCCTTGCAATGGCATGCCTGAGACAGGTTTGAAAGGCTACTTCTGTGGGTGGCAAAATCAGTGCTGGAAGCCCAATAGTAGCATTTAGATTACAGACCCTGGGTGTATGGTACACAACTTCACAAGGGCTGATAGGTAAACAAATTATGCCAGTCAGGTATACACCAATGTCACAATGTTTAGGGGAGAACCACATGCACTTTAGCACTGGTTAGTAGTGGTAAAGAGCTCAGAGTCCAAAGGCCAACAAAAATAAACAGCAAAAAGTGGAGATAAGCAGGCAAACAGTTGGGGAAGACCACCCTAAGGATGACAGGTCTAACAGTCGTAAGTAATCAATATAGGGTCATATGTATCAAGCCTTTTTCCCGTTTGCAAACGGGCAGATTCTCAGAATCTGTCCGTTTGCGAATGGGAAAAGCCTTTTGGGATGTATCATCCCAAAAGGTCATCGCAAAATAGAGAATCGCAAAATTTGCGATTCTCTATTTTGTGAATGAAATTAATGACTTGCAAATTGCGATTCCTTAAATGCAATTCTGGAAGCACCAGAAATTTGCTATTTGGCCTTAAGGAATTGCAAATTACCACCAACTTCATGTTGGTGGTAATTTGCGATTTTCTTTAAAAAAGCACTTTTTTGATTTTTTAAAAGTGCCATATGTCGCACATACATGCCCTTAGGGCATTATGTGCGCAAAATGTGCACACATGCATATTTCAGGGGTGCAACAGGGTGTCCTTTTGGCACCCTTGCAATCTTGAAATTGCATTCTCAATTTGCGATTCTCTAATTGGTAATCTCAAATTGAGAATGTCTTCCCATTCATTCCTATGGGCCTCCTAGCCCATAGGAATGAATGGGAAGGTATTCCTTATTTGCGAATCTCAATTTGCGATTCGCAAATAAGGAATATATAGGATTCGCTAAATTTTTAGCAAATCCTACATACATTGCATTTTGCGATTCTCTAATTGCGATTCGCTAAAAATCGCAATTTGAGAATCGCAAAACTCTTTTTTGATACATATGGCCCATAGTGAGAAAAAAACAACATAAGCGGTTCCCTTCATATTATAAGAACTGCAACAGTAAATACAGTGTTTATGCCTTTTTCTGTCTTGGCAACCCCGTATTCAGGGGTGACATAATGACATCCTTGCATCTCTGGAGGAACCTAATTGCAGGGTGACATAGTAATGGGCTTGCACATTTTTTCACCTTCTTGAAGGTCAGCAAATCTGGGCAACAAGTCACAGAAATGGAAACTCTTCCTTCCAAGGAATGCCTCCCTAGCTAAATCTTGTTAGGCTACAACAGCAAAGACGCAGGCAATAATCTGGAATGTCACTGAGCCATGATTGCAAGCAATGCAGGTGAGAAGGGGTCCCAAAGCAAGGGATTTCTGAAGTTTCTATGAATCGTGGGATGACCTACTAAAATAATGATACAGGATTGGGGATTGCCTGACTCCCTCTTTCAATCTGGTAGTTTGTATGGAGCGCTATCAACCACAAAAAGTATTTTTGTACAAAAATATTGCTACAAAAACTCAATGTCGACTTCCTTTTACCCCCTATGGAAAAAACTAAAATATCATCTACAAAAATATCACTGAAACAATGGAAAACTACCAATATTAAAAACAATAATACAGACTTTCAAAATGGAAAGGACACATTGCAACATATCAACTACTATTATACCATTATAAATATCAAATAAACACTTAAGCTCACGAAATAATATATTTCAACACAAAAAAATAAATATACCACTAATATGTAATAAACACAGGAACAGTTTAATTAGTGTTTTCCATATATGGTAATGCCTATAAAAGAATACCTAATTTAAACTGTAATCAATGAAAATCAAAATCGAAAATGTTGACAAATAAAAGAACTGAACTAATTAAAAAACAGCATACACACAGAAAATGCTACGCACCCAAACTGCTGCACAGCTAGCCCACAGAAAAGGAGACCGTTCTTACATCATGTAAGAACAAATGTAAGAATACATAAGCTAATGTTTGCAAAAGAGTTCATCGTGGCCTCAGTACACATGCCTCTGCTTATCAGCAATGGAATTCAAATGTAACTTAAACAAATGTGGTTCTGATCTCTTCAGCTCTGTAGATGAACTTGTGGGTGGACATTTTAATACTGCTGGCAGTAAATTGTCACCATCAGCACTAGTACATCCATAGTGTGGGAGACAGTATATAGTGGTTGTTAGAAATTGGGGCTCTGGTTGGCAGAGGTATGCATCCTGTCAAACTTGGTGTTGGCACAGCGCTGGAAAACAAATATCAAGCATGTGCTCCTTCAAAATAAAGTTGTACACCCCTGAATAATTATCAACCTTGCTGCGCTACACCCAGCCCTTCACTGCATTGCTGGCATTTGTGATGAGATCCTGTGGTTGCCCCTTAATCTGAGCCTAAACTTCTCAGGGGTAAGTCCAAACTTATTTACAAGAATGGCCTTCATTACAGGGTAGCATGTCTGGTCCTCTACCTCTTGTGTAAGGAGTGTGTCCCTCCCCACTAAGGGCATGTACCTCCAATAACTACCACCCCAGAACTCCTCTGGGACTTATGCACTTCATAGGCTGCAAACCATTTGTCTATGTCATCCATCACCACATAATTGGGCACCAAATCCTTTGGGATTCTGACTCTGGACTCACTAGTGGACACTGCAGGCATGCTGCCACCATCACTGCTGCTGGACCCCTCTCTCAGGGCTCTGATGTTCAGCTCTTTCATGCTGAGCTTATTTAGCGTGAAAGGGGAGGGCAATAGGTGTTGCAGTGGGCTTTCCACATCAACACCCATTGATTTTGATGCTGTCCCCTATTCACAAAGGCAGCGTAAATAGGAGGCAGCGCCATACTAAAGACCAGAGTAAACCTGGTCTTAAACAGGTGAAAAGAGGAGAAATGCTTTATTTCTCCTCGTTTTTGCTGTTTCCATGTGTGCTGCATTGTGCAGCACACATGGAAACAGCAAAACGCCAATGATTGTTTATGTGGAGGAAGGTCCCCCTTGCTGCACATAAACAAGCATTTAAAAAAATGCCTTTTTCAACTTCTATGTGTGCTGAATTAAGCAGCATACATAAAGTTACAAAACAGCATTTAAAGATTGTTTATGTGCAGGAAGGGGGACCTTCCTGCACATAAACAATCTTCCCTCAACGCAGACACCTTGCACTAAGGTGCAAGGGTGCCTGCGTTGGCGCTAGGCTGCTAAATTTAACACCAGCGCAGGGGGAAATGCAGGACTGCACTTGTAAATATGGTGCAGCCCTGCATTTCAGAAGTGGCAGAGCGTGTTGTTAAGTCAAGGAGGCTTACAGCACGCTCCGCCACTTCATTGTAAATATGCCCCTAGGTCTCTAGTTAGCAGAGGTATGCACTCTGTCCAAGTAGGGACCACAATCCTAGTCAGGGTAAGCTATATACACACTTTAAATTTACCTATGCTCACATTCTTGTAGCTTCGCACAGAGCAGGCATGCTTAACTTAAGAGGCAATGTGTAAAGAATTTGTGCAACACACACAGACACAGTAACACAATGGATACACCACAAAAAGATTCCACACAGGTTTAGGAAAATAGAGACTATTTATCTGAGTAAATCAAGACCAAAACAACAAAAATCCAATAAGTTGAACCAGAGTTATGAATTTTTAAAGAATAAACCAAAAATAGTGCTTACAAGTCAACAGCACTAAAAGGTTACTTGAGGTCACGCGTGACCGGGGAAAATCCAAAGTTCAGGCTGACTGCGATGGAGGGCAGGTCAGCTACAGCAAACAGACAGGCCCACTGACAAAGTAGCTTGGATGGAGCAAAGTGTCGTCGTCGAAGACTTGAGGCGAGGAGTTGAGGAGATGCTGCATCGTCATCAATCCATGGATGGAGGCGAGCGCCGATCCGCGTTGTCGATGAAAACTTCGGTGTTGAACACCTTTGCAATGCATGCGCTGTGTCGATATCAAGCCGCACCGTCCACTGGCGTCAAGCCGCTCCAGAAGTAGAATCGCTGTTGTTGAGCAGCCACTGGTTCGGCAATCTGTTGGTTCCAACAGGTGCAAAGTCACCGCTGCATCAATAACGATGTAGGAAAAGCTGTAAGAACCCACATCTGAGGCCCAGGACTGGAGGTGACACCTCAGGCAAGGGTAGGACTCACAGATGGCAGAGTCCAGCAGCACCAGGAGTATTGAAGGAAGTCTCTTATGACCCTGAGACTTAAGAAAACAGGAGGCAAGCCATTGGAGTCACTCTGGTTTCAAGTGAGATGGGTCCAGTCCTGGTCATCAGCAGGGCAGAGATCAGCAAGCAGCAGGGGCAGCTCAGCATAGCAGTGAAGCAGTTCCTTGGAACAGTCAGTCAAGCAGAGTGGCAATCATTGTAGCATAGCAGTCCTCACTCCTGGCAGGGTTCTTCACCAGTCCAGTAGTGTACTGATTTGGTAGTGACAGAGGCCCAGTACTTATATCAAAATGTGCCTTTGAAGTGGGGGGGTGACTTCAAAGCAGCTCCTTAAAGTGCACAGGTCCCTTTTCATCCCAGCCTTGTCTGCCAGATTATCTGTGGGGGATAATTAGACCTTTGTGTGGGGACAGGATGTAGCCTATTCAGATGTGTCAGCACCCACTCCCCCTTCCTGCCAAGGAAGGCTATCAAAATGCAAATGAATGCCGATGAGTGCTCTGTCACACTCATCCTTCCTGTCTTTGTGGCTGCCTAGAGGGAATGCAAAAAGCGTAGCTGTTACCCAGACCAGACGTGTATTGGAGGCAGCCTGCAGGCACACAGAGCTAAACTAAAGCAGAGAAACGTCCACTTTCTAAAAGTGGCATTTCTAAAATAGTGCAAACACAAGGAGATGATGGACGGAGCACTGAAACTTTTCAGACACTCACCCCCAGTCACAGATCTGGGTTGAATCCATCATCGTTCTTTAGCTCACTTCGCCACCCTAGTTCAGACACAGCTATATGCAAATCAGTCTTGACCCTGTGCCTCATGGGAACAGTCCAGCCCAAACTGCCAAGCCATGTCTTCCCTGGACCGGAAACAAGCATCCTGGGACTGGTTTCGGGCTAACAGCCCTCATCAGCCAGGCTAGCTTGAATCTAGTGGCAAAGTGAGCAAGGGACCCACGTCTTGGCATACCCTGCCAACTTAGGGCGAACAAAGCAAACAAAAGGAGATGATAGACGGAGCGCTGAAACATTTCAGACACTCATCCCCAGTCACAGATCTGGGTTGAATCCATCATCGTTCTTTAGCTAACTTCGCCACCCCAGTTCAGACACAGCTATATTCAAATCAGTCTTGACCCTGTGCCTCATGGGAACAGTCCAGCCCGAACTGCCAAGCCATGTCTTCCCTGGACCGGAAACAAGCATCCTGGGACCGGTTTCGGGCTAACAGCCCTCATCAGCCAGGCTAGCTTGAATCCAGTGGCAAAGTGAGCAAGGGACCCACGTCTGGGCATACCATGCCAACTTAGGGCGAACAAAGCAAACACAAGGAGATGATGGACGGAGCGCTGAAACTTTTCAGACACTCACCCTTCTAAAATAGTAACATCAAATCCAACTTTACCACTAAGGAGGGTTTATAATTACCATTGCAAAGATATAAAACACAATTTAGCTACTCCTTCCTAACCAAGAATTACAGCTTAAAGGTGTTTTAAGGAATTCTCAATGCTACCCTATGAGAGGAGTAGGCCTCACAGTAGTAGAAAAAGAATTTAGCTGTTTGTCACTACCAGGACATGTAAAACCTAAAAGTACATGTCCCACCTTTTACTTACACTATCCTGCCCTTAGGGCTACCTAGGGCCTACCTTACGGGTGACCTATGTGTAATAAAAGGGGAGTTTAAGGCTTGGCAAGTGGTTTTAAATGCCAAGTCGAAGTTGCAGTAAACTGCACACACAGGCCTTGCAATGGCATGCCTGAGACAGGTTTGAAAGGCTATTTCTGTGGGTGGCAAAATCAGTGCTGGAAGCCCAATAGTAGCATTTAGATTACAAACCCTGGGTATATGGTACACAGCTTAACAAGAGCAGATAGGTAAACAAATTATGCCAGTCAGGTATACACCAATGTCACAATGTTTAGGGGAGAACCACATGCACTTTAGCACTGGTTAGTAGTGGTAAAGAGCTCAGAGTCCAAAGGCCAACAAAAATAAACAGCAAAAAGTGGAGATAAGCAGGCAAACAGTTGGGGAAGACCACCCTAAGGATGTGACAGGTCTAACAGTCGTAAGTAATCAATATAGGGTCATATGTATCAAGCCTTTTTCCCGTTTGCAAACGGGCAGATTCTCAGAATCTGCCCGTTTGCGAATGGGAAAAAGCCTTTTGGGATGTATCATCCCAAAAGGTCATCGCAAAATAGAGAATCGCAAAATTTGCGATTCTCTATTTTGTGAATGAAATTAAGGAATTGCAAATTGCGATTCCTTAAATGCAATTCTGGAAGCACCAGAAATTTGCTATTTGGCCTTAAGGAATTGCAAATTACCACCAACTTCAAGTTGGTGGTAATTTGCGATTTTCTTTAAAAAAAAAGCACTTTTTTGATTTTTTAAAAGTGCCATATGTCGCACATACATGCCCTTAGGGCATTATGTGCACAAAATGTGCACACATGCATATTTCAGGGGTGCAACAGGGTGTCCTTTTGGCACCCTTGCAATCTTGAAATTGCATTCTCAATTTGCGATTCTCTAATTGGTAATCTCAAATTGAGAATGTCTTCCCATTCATTCCTATGGGCCTCCTAGCCCATAGGAATGAATGGGAAGGTATTCCTTATTTGCGAATCTCAATTTGCGATTCGCAAATAAGGAATATATAGGATTCGCTAAATCTTTAGCAAATCCTACATACATTGCATTTTGCGATTCTCTAATTGCGATTCGCTAAAAATCGCAATTTGAGAATCGCAAAACTCTTTTTTGATACATATGGCCCATAGTGAGAAAAAAACAACATAAGCGGTTCCCTTCATATTATAAGAACTGCAACAGTAAATACAGTGTTTATGCCTTTTTCTGTCTTGGCAACCCCGTATCCAGGGGTGACATAATGACATCCTTGCATCTCTGGAGGAACCTAATTGCATGGTGACATGGTAATGGGCTTGCACATTTTTTCACCTTCTTGAAGGTCAGCAAATCTGGGCAACAAGTCACAGAAATGGAAACTCTTCCTTCCAAGGAATGCCTCCCTAGCTAAATCTTGTTAGGCTACAACAGCAAAGACGCAGGCAATAATCTGGAATGTCACTGAGCCATGATTGCAAGCAATGCAGGTGAGAAGGGGTCCCAAAGCAAGGGATTTCTGAAGTTTCTATGAATCGTGGGATGACCTACTAAAATAATGATACAGTATTGGGGATTGCCTGACTCCCTCTTTCAATCTGGTAGTTTGTATGGAGCGCTATCAACCACAAAAAGTATTTTTGTACAAAATTATTGCTACAAAAACTCAATGTCGACTTCTTTTTACCCCCTATGGAAAAAACTAAGATATCATCTACAAAAATATCACTGAAACAATGGAAAACTACCAATATTAAAAACAATAATACAGACTTTCAAAATGGAAAGGACACATTGCAACATATCAACTACTATTATACCATTATAAATATCAAATAAACACTTAAGCTCACGAAATAATATATTTCAACACAAAAAAATAAATATACCACTAATATGTAATAAACACAGGAGCAGTTTAATTAGTGTTTTCCATATATGGTAATGCCTATAAAAGAATACCTAATTTAAACTGTAATCAATGAAAATCAAAATCGAAAATGTTGACAAATAAAAGAACTGAACTAATTAAAAAACAGCATACACACAGAAAATGCTACGCACCCAAACTGCTGCACAGCTAGCCCACAGAAAAGGAGACCGTCACTCTTCCTAAGTGTAATCCCTCTAGCACCTTTAAACCTCACTCTATTTAAACAAATGAACTGGCAATGATTCAAAAACACCTTAATATTTATTCTCACACAGCATTACAAGGAACCATATTATTAAACCTTAATAGAAATATCTCAAAAAGTTCACACTAGGCATAGACTATTCTACCAATAATCAATGTGCTTTTGAAATAAGGAAATGTATTGCCCTACCATGTGTGCCACCAACTGAGGATATAAAACATTATGCTTACTACTCAAATCACCATTCTATCAAGGAAAACGTACTCCTTTTTTACAATACTCCCTTCTCCCGTCTTTGAAGACACTTGGGTTGGACATATGCACTGTTCAGCACCCAGCTGCAACTACATTTCCACATAGCATTAGAAGGGTTGCATAACTCTTTCCAACACACTCTTGTAAGAAGCCACCCTCCCATATATAATGTCTTCCTACAAATTTTAAAAAGAGACATAGCTGTTAGGACCTATGCTAAAAGGAAGCCCTAGCCAATAATGCCCAAAGCCATCCAAGGTCACCAAATGCATAAAATGTTAGCTGCCAAAGTTCTAGTCTTTCCAAACAACCATGTATTAAGCAACCTAGAAACCAGTCCTTAAGCTGTACTATATCCTACTCTACCATAAACATATTAGAACATCATACTGAAACAAACAAACGAATCCACGCAAAACTCCTCTATAAATATAGGAACTTATAGTATATATTAAGCAATTCGGAAAAATGTAAACTAGTGAAAGAAATACAACACCAAACACATTAACAAATTACTAATATAATATATATATATATATATATATATATATATATATATATTCCCTAGTGATGGTCGCCACTGAGATTGACATTACTCCCTCTCAGGAACTGTGCAACAACCTTGCAGACTTCTTCCATGGCAAGATCTCGGCCATCTGCAAAACTTCGAATGCCAATCCTCCACTGCCGACAGCATCAACCAGCTCACACCTACGTACACAAACCCCAAACTCCTGCTCACCCATTGGGACCTCCTCACCTAGCAAAACATCATCTCTATGATGAACTCTGTGCACTCTGGAGCACCCACGGACTGCTGCGCCCACCACATCTTTAACGTTGGATGGAAGACAATCGGTGATGAGCTCAGTAATGTCCTGAACACCTCCATCACTGTGGCCCCCATCCTAATAGGACTGTAAGCATGCAGGAGTGACACTATTCCTGAAAACCTACCGGTCCATCTCCCTGCAACACTATCTAGCTAAAGGACTAGAGAAAGTGATCAACCAACAAATCACCCATTACCTAGAAGACCACAACCTCCTAGACCCATCAGAATCCGTATTTTGAGCTAACCACAGCACCGAGACAGCACTGATCGCAGCCACTGATGACATTAGAGCCCTCCTATACTGCAGAGAAATGGTAGCCCTCATCCATCTAGACCTGTCTGCCACGTTTGACACCATCTCCAATCACATCCTGATCAACAGACTCCACCAGGATCCAGGGAGACACCCTCAAATCCGTCTCCCACCATTTACCTCCAAACCCAAGAACATCACCTGCAGAGTTCCCCCAAGGTTTGTCCCTCAGCCCCACCCTCTTCAACATCTACATGACCCCCCTGGCTCACACGGTCAGATTGCACGGACTCAACATCATCTCCTAATCCTACAACACCAAACTCATCCTCTCACTGTCCGAAGACCCCTCCTCCACCAAAGCCAACCTCCACAGATGCATGATCAACATCACAGACTGGATGAAGAACAACTGTATAAAACTCAACACAGCCAATACAGAAGTCCTCATCTTTGGAAACAACACCTCACCATGTAATGACATATGGTGGCCCGTGAAACTTGGCTGATCCTCCGGCCCAATAGACTACATCCGCAACCTTGGCATCATCCTGGATAGCAAGATATCCATGAAAAAAGAAGTCAATACAATCTCCTCCGCCTACTTACACACCCTTCACATGCTCCGCAAGATCTTTAGGTGGCTCCCAGTCAACACCAGAAGGACTGTGACACAGGAACTCATAACCAGCAGACTGGACTATGGAAACACACTCTACGTAAGATTCACTTCACTCCTCCTGAAGAGACTCCAGACAATACAAAACTCTACAGCAAGACTCATCCTCATCCTCCCGAGAAGGACCCATATCTCGCTACATCTCAAGAAACTACACTGGCTGCTGATTCAGAAGAGATGCCAGTTCAAGATGTTTACACATGCCTACAAGGGTCTGCATAATGAAGGACCAGTATACTTCAACAAACACCTGACCTTCCACCAACTGACCAGACACCTTTGATCTGCCTCCCTCTCCCTTGCAGATACCCCCCGGATCCGCCAAACCAACAATGGAGGATGCTCCTTCTTACACCAGGCAGCCAAGGCATGGAACAACCTTCCCCTGCACTTCAGGACCACACCATCACTCCAGCAAATCAGGACTTAGGACCTGGCTGTTCGAATGATCAAACCACCATGTAGCAAGCAACACCTCCAGCGCCGCGAGACCCTCATGGATGATTTGCCGCACTCTATAAATGTGTGATTGATTGATTGACTAGGTAGTTATAGTTAGTAAGCCTGGGCGGAATTCGCGGAGTTTCACTCCGAGGAACCCTGCGAGGTGGCAGAAAAGCACCGTCACGCTCCGAGGAGTTTCGCCAGCGGCAGATTTTATTAGGTCGCGTTGCTCACACTGACTTTTAGTGCCAGGTTTTTTTCCCACGCTCTAAAATCAGCGCAAATGGCACTACGCATCACGCCAGAGGGTGCTGCTATTTTCTGCCGCTCGAGTAGACATTCTACTCGAGCAGCAGCTTCCTAAACGCGAGTGGCAGACTTCTCAATGCGAGCGGTCATGACCTGCGGCCACTGCCAGTGATTAGAAATCTCGCCAGGAGGAGGTCTAGCGCATTATTTGTTCTTGCAAGTGCTCACCAATTTACCATTTGTTGAGCCGCTCGAGAGAAAAAACTCTGCTCCGCGTCACTTTGTGGACTTTTTTGGAACTCCACACGGAGCGAGGAGTGGGCAAAACTCTGTGAAATCTGCCAGCGGAGCGGAATTCTTCACCCACCTCTAATAGTTAGGTCTGCTTTTCCATATAAAGAGTGCTTTTTGGTTTGCTAATAACTCTAGCCCCATTTGACGAACCTTCACAAAACATTTAAAAAAAAGTTCAACCACTTCAGCTCCTTCTTGGAAAGGATCAATCAAGCAGGGGCCGGAAAAAGGAGGGGTCCCAAAATGCTTAAATCCCATAAATTTTCCATAGACTTGTTTTGACAGAGCTACAGCAAAAACTGCTGAACGGAATTACACCAAATTTGGCAGGAAGCTAGATCCTGGTAGGCTGATTGTGCTTTTTGTGATTTGGTGTAAATCCATTTAGTAGTTTTTGAGAAATTAAGGGTAAATAATAATTGTATATTTGGACGGTTGGGTCGGCGTTCTGACTGGCCCAGTTAGCTTTATTTCCCTTGGGCCATCTCGCTTCCACGGGCGAGCACTCTGATTGGCTGCCAGCAACATGAGAAAAATGTTACTGAAAGCCATTACAGGACTCTGGTCTTAGTTCCCTGTCCTGAAATAAAAAAAACAAATAGTATTAGGGGGCAGGTTAGGGATGTCCTGAACCCCTACACCCCATTGGGGCGACCCAGAGGGACCCTTCTTAGGGCCAAAAATGAAAAACAATCACTAAACAATGTTGCAGATTCTCATGGGATCAAAAAATAAAAATGGAAGCCAGGCTTCATTTATTATGTTTATGCCCCAGGAAGCTTACCCCAGGGCTGTATTCATGAATGGGGTGGAGTGCCGCAGGGCTGAAATTTAAGAAAATGGGGAACACGCCATATTAGCCCCTTCCCCTATCCTCAAAAGGCCCAGAGAAGCCAAACCCCATGGCCGAAATGTAACAAAATGGAGAAGGACCATTAATGGCCCCCGGGGATCAAAACAAATGGAGACCAGTCCTCATTTATTATGTTTATCCCCGGGAAAACCCACCCCCAGGGCTGTAATCATGAAGCGGAGGGGTCTGCATGGCTGCACAGCACCTGGAGTGCTGAAATGTGTTTATATGGGGAGGAGGCCCACTGGGATGAAATTTAAGAAAATTGGGAGGGCGCCGTACTGGCCCCCTCCCTGAGCCTTCAAAGGCCCTGGGGAGCCCAACCCCAGGGCTGAAATGTAACAAAGTGGAGAGAGACCATTAATGGCCTCGGGGACCCCACCCCAGGTCTGACATTTATTTACATGGGGAGGGTGGCCACATGAGCACCTTCCCCAAGCTTTAAAAGGCCCCGGAGAGCCCACTTCCAATGCCAAAATCTAACAAAATGGGAAGGGGGCACACAGTCTCCCTTCCTGAGCCATTAAAAGCCCTGGGGAGCCCACCCCAGAGGCTGATTACTTTAAGAGCGGGGACCACGTGGACCCCCTCTCTGAGCCCACCCCCCAAGGGCGGTCTCAGTAGCTATGTCCCAGAGAGCCCACCCCCTGACAAAGCAGTTTCCCTGCCTACAACGGCGCGGGCAGGGAAACCTGTGTTTCCTGTTTGCAGGGAGCTGGAGTGTTTACAGGTAGTCTAGTCTAGAATAACATTTATGTGGTATAGAGTTGCGTGTGTATTGCCTTTTGGATAGGTATATATGGTGCCATATATTGGCCAGCCCCATGGAGCCCATCCAATTATTGGAGAATAGTGAACTAATGCCCGAATGAGGGCTGTCCATGTCTAGAGTTTGATTTCAAGATTCCATTAACCCTCCCCCTCAGATCATTGTCCCCAGTTGGGAACCCCACAGAAGCTCAGAGTTCTCCCTGAGGATATTGTTTACCAATGTTGGTGGTGCGCATATGCTGCCTACTGTCCATGGGGCTTCCTCCAATGTACCCATTATTATTGCATATCTGTCCAATGTGTTCAGATGGACCCCAGCGACTGCTAGGGGGAGGGATCCCCTGGCAAATCCTGCATGGTACACTGTTGTGTAACCGTGGTGGCCAAAGAACCCACACCTGGTGCCTATCAAGTGGGCCTCCTGCAGTAACAGGGCCACCAGGGCTCTTTCAGAAAGACATCACCATCCCTGCCTAATCTTATCCAGGAGACCATTAACATTTCAAGTCAGGACTCCTTGGCCCCACAGACATGACACATAACCTTGTAATGGAGACGTTTCCCCCCTAATGGATGGCCTATCCATGAAACCCCTCTCTCCTGAATAAAACTTAAATAAATTATAATTGCCGCCCAAAGCTCCCACACCATACTTTTCCTTTAGACGCACCTGTCATCCCATAAATGAGGAAACTAACATACAAAATATCAGACATACTACATGTTCCTCTCAACCGCCTGCCGAACTTTAAGGTACTAGATTAACAAAATTACCATATGAGATGACTGTTTAGTGGAGTCCAGAACCTCTTGAGGAGATCATTTCATGATGGGGAGGGGTGGGTCGATCATTTGGCAATATCTGTGTCCGGGGAAACCGCAGCAGTCATGTCTCTTATACCTGTCAGGGCCTATTCCTTTAGTCTCAGAATTGGTGCTTTCTGCGGGCTTCGGAGAGTGAAGCATCATTGAACAGTATGTATAGACCTGTGCAGTATGTGCCCAATTTACAAATTTACATGTGAAATCTAGTGCCTTTTAAGACAAATATTTGTTCCATCCAGACCAAGGCAAACTAAATCTATGGACTGCATTGTGAAATTACCTAATAGTCAAATTGCACTGTTATTCTTGTGATTGTTGCTCATTTGTCTAAAATGTGACATTTTGTTCTATTGCCTGGAATGCCCTTCTCTAAAGATCTAGTACACATTTTTGCACATGATATCATTCAATAGCTTGGAGTGCCTCAGGTTTTGATGACAGATGGAGATTCTCAATTTGTTTCAACATTTTGGTCTGCATTGTGCAAAGAGTTGGATATAGAAATTTGTCTCTGTATTAGTAAATAATCATCCCTAGATGGAGGGACAGCCCAAATAAGTAAACCAAAGTGTTGAGCAATATTTCAGGCAGCGAAAATTGTTACAAGAAAAGGATTGGATATGGTCCTATAGTTAGCCGAATTAACCTAAAATAATGCTAAGCATATTTCTATAGGCATGTCACTTTTTTCTGTATGTATGAATATTAACCTAGGAAATTGCCATTAGATCTACATTCGATTGCATCAGTTCCCTATGTACAATGGTATTTAACAACACTTTAGAGCATTCCAAAGGCTACAAGAAAGTTCTCAGAGAAGGCTAATTACATTTATATGTTCTTTGCTGCTAAGCAAAAAGTACAGCATCTAAGTATAGTGTAGGTGAAAAGAATGGATACAATACATTTGTATATGAAAAAGCTTCTAAAATACAGCCCCAATTTTTTGGCCCATTTACCATTGAGAAATAGTGAATTCTGTAAGAGTACAGTTAAAATTGCCAAGATCTGTGAAATGAAGATTCATACAGTGTTTCATGTATCTTTAGCAAAACCTTGTTCTGTGAAAAGTACATCTTGTCCACATCCTGCATCTAGTCAGATGGATCCTGAAAATGATTAAGAAATACTTCTGCATGAATTGTTAGAGGGCAATTGCAGTATGTGGATTGGAAGGGGCCCCAGCCCTGATGAAAGGTAAGGGGTGCCTGCCTCCAAACTCCATGCTCCATGTTCTACACAAATCATCCAGGTAAGTCTGGAGGTAAGCCACCAGCACATTAGCCATTGATGGGACACTGTCCAAACCCATGGTCCGCGCTCATCTGGGGATGTCAGGCAAGCTTTTAGATGTAAACCCCTGACCTTTATGAGTACAGAAATTCTTTATGTCAGGGGAGATCACAGGTGCAGAGCATTGACACCTCTTGGATATAGAATTCAAGATTACGATGCTTAAGCTATGAGAAGCATGCAAACAGAACTCAGTTGACTACAATTTTCAAGAAGCCACGGGGTTCTCTCGAGACTTGCGGCGGCCATATTGATCCTTTTAGAATAAGTTCTTCATGCTGTATTACATTAATTACTTGACAATTTATTAGAGGTGTGCAAAATTTGTGTAATTTGCTTTCATCTGATTATGCAACATTTTGGGCGAATTACTCATATCTATGCATAATTACATAGAATGCAAATCCATCATTTACAGTGAAATGGGTCCTCCTGTCAAGTTTTTACATGATAATGCATTTCACCATAAAAAATAATGGAAACCAACAAAATCATCACAAACATCAGCCACTTGTATTCTTTTATTCCTGTACATTTGGAGTAGGTTTTTCCACAAATGAAACCTTTGTGGTAATTTGTTTTCCACGAATGGCACAATGGCACATATTTACGTGAAGTGGCGCAATGCCATCATTTTGGGAATTTCGCATAACAGGTGTAATGGAAAATTCTCAAAATTACGTAAATTACACCACATCATTTAAATTTCACCAATGCCTACAATTCATCTTCTTGTTGCTGCTGGCAAGACTCTTTATGCCAGGAGTTGGACTAATGCATGTATTAAGTGATTCATGATCTTGTATACATAGAGAAGTACCAGGTAACACGTTAGATATGAACTCTATACTAGATTCTTTTATTTTAGGGCTGTGAACTCTATACTGTAGTCATCTGTTTTTGTTCTATGAACTCCATGCTTGATTAATGTGGTTTTGTGCTATGAACTCTGTTCTGGAGTTATCCAGTGTTGTTCTATAAACGGTATTATGTACTATGAGCTTTATTTTGGAGTCATCCTGCTAAGTCTATGAACTTAGTGTTGCCTTCACTCTTAGGCTCACAAACTCAATTGTACAAGCGTTATTACTTTACTTGACTCGTTTGTACTAGTGAGATAATGGACTATTTGAATTTAGGATTATTCAAATCATAGAGCTAACTTCGAAACATCTGAAGTACTAGGAAGCCCAACAGAATTGATATTGCAGAGCTTATTACAAGAAAGCATTGGGGACAGTGTTTAATTTTGTGGCGTTCATGTTTACTTCCTTAACTCCAAATGCACCACCACTGGGGAAAGTGCTTAATTGTGGACCGTTTTAGATTTACTATTCTAACTCCTATCCCATACCCATTGGAGAAGCTGTTTAATATTGGTTCACATTTATTGTTCCAACTCTAAACCCTTACATAACGGGGAAGAGATAAATTTGGATAATCCAGATTTACTATTTTAACTCCAACTCTACTACCACTGGGGAGAGTATTTATATTTAGGAGTTTAGATTTCGTATTCTAATTCTTTTTACATCATTGGGTGTAAAGAGTTTAATTTGTAGATCTTTTGAATTACTATTCTAATTTTAACTCCATAATTAATTTTATGTAACATTTTAAAAAAATTTAATGTAAAAACACATTTTAATCAAATCAATGAAAATTATACATCTTTTTACTTAAACATTGCTTTCCCTTATAACTTCTATAAAATAAATTGTAAGCATCAATTGTAATTAAAGTGTTAATATTTAATATTTTAGTTTGATTTTCAAAATTATTTTGAATGTGATTTACTTAATATTTGACAACTTTACACTCTAGTAACACAGAAACACAGCAGTCCACTTTTAATGTAATCATTTTTATTACAAATTACACTCAAAATATTTTTCCCTTTAAACCTCAAACCCCATTCATTTTCATCTTAAATTAATTAAAAAGACAAAACAACAAAAATAAAGTAATATTAATTTAACTATTTAATGAATTTACAAATAAAGAATGTTATCTTTTTTTATATAAAACAATCCCACCCGGTTCCAAATAAATGAATAACTTAGTAAGTAATTGTACTTTTTAATTTAATTTAAATTAATAGAAATAAACCACAAATACATTTGAACAATTTATTTTTAAAATACATCCCACCTCATTTTCCTAAAAACCAAGAATCCATTTAACTGTATTAAAAATAACACATTAAACAAATCGAAAAACCCACACAAATATTCAAATATGAAACAGAACATTTTACCTTAAATACATTTCTGTTATCATCAAAAAAATATTCAGCACTTAGCGGAAAACTTTAAAAACACAAACATACATAAAAACGACCTAATTTATTTTTATCATAAAAATACTGAAACACTTAATAAAAACTTTTAAATAATCTAAAAGATTATGGGTATTATTTATGAGCCCCTTGCGCCGTCGGTGCATCACCTTGCGCGGAGCACCTGCGGCGCAACCTGCTGCGTGAAATTAACAAGCACATGTAAATCCACCCTGCGTGGCTATACGTGTGCTCGTAAATATTGCCCATTTCACGCAACACGTTGCGTGTTAGGGGCGTGACATGGGTGTTGCTGTGGGTGTTCCAACGCAACACCCATGTCCACTGATGCATTTCCAGATTTACGAGCAATCGTAAACCTGTAAATGCGTCAGAATGCTACGCCACCCACAGGGGTGGCGTAGTGAGGCGCAACGAGGAGAAATGTTTTCATTTCTCCTCGTTTTTTTCTCTTTCAATGCGTGCTGCATTCTACAGCACACATTGGAAGAGGAAATCACCTCAATTGATTGTTTTTGTGCAGGAAGTTGCCCCTTCCTGCACATAAACAATCTCCCCATGATGCAGGCATCCTTGCACCATGGTGCAAGGGTGCCTGCGCCGGCGCATGGCAACAGTTTGTGCACCAGCGCAGGGAAAGGCCCAGAGATGCAACATGCTGCTGTAAAAATGTTGCATCCCTGTGCCTTGAAACTAACGCAGCGTGGCGCACAAATTAACCTGCGGCACTGCGCTGCATTAGTTTATCATCAATAAGCTCCTATGTTCTGGATATCCTTATATCCTGGAAAGTATATTATAGCCTAGTGATAGTCTTGAGTTCATATTAAGGTGGAACACCAATTTGGGACATACCAGAGATTAGCGATGTTTTGTAATACTTCATGGAAAGTTTTTGGGAACTGGGTTTCATAGTTCAGTCCCATGATCAAATAAAAAGAAAATTAATTTACCAAAAGGCAACCTGCTTTCTAACAATACTAAAAATAATTAACAAGAGGCCTGGTGCGAGTAACATCAAGTATAAAGTGTAGCTTTTTTGCACATCTAGATGTGTGCTAAAATGAGCTGCCACTTCTTCACACTTCCAAAAGTTGCAAAATAAAAACTGGTAAAATCGCAATGTTTAACTACACATTTTGGAGAAACAATGTTCACCCATCTTTAATTGTAGATTTAATTTTCCATAAGGTAGGGGATATACTTTTAGGTAGTGGGAGAGAGGAGACAGTCTAGATTTGAGCTATGACTGAGCTGCTACAAGTCCCAAATGATCTGACAAAGATAAAGTGGTTTCTTTGTGGAAACCCTGGGTTGCCCCATGTAGCTTCGCACGAGCAGTAGGGCTTTGCTGTATGTGGTATTTGAGCAGCTTTTCGACAAACAACAATGTCGGTGGGAAATCAAGAATGTAAAAGGTCTAAACCAAATTAGCTGAATAAAACAAAATGAATAAAAAAGAGAAACAAAAGTGAAAAAAAAGTGCTCAGGTCTATTAAAGAAAGAACACTAGGGAAGCACTGGAAAAAGGCATTTAATGTTATCCAAACAAACAAAAACAAAAAAAAAACATCCAATTACCATCCCTGTGGTTCACCAGACCCTGTGCATCACCTGTTGCTGATCAGCAAATTATTGAAGCAAGATAAAAAATGAGGATTGGTCCCACTAAATGTTGTTGGAGGTCAAAGAACTTGATGGGGTGAGTCTGGAAGCTGTAGTGAGGAAAGGTTTCCCAAAATTAGACTCGTTGGTTATCAACAAAAACTCTAAAATAGAGAATGAAACACTGTGGTAAAGCCAGAGATGCTTAGTGGGTTGTTCAAAGCTTCCAGGAGTGGAACATTTTCTGTGTTCAAACTAACTATAAAATGTCTGCTTGCAATGCTACCTTGAAGGTATGTATTAAAATCTTCATGGCTATCTCTTTCTTCTGCAATTTACATTTACTACTTGCAGGTGGTAGTCCACAGCTCTGCTTTGAGCGCCTTGGGTGAATTTCCAGTTTTAACTGGTACATCTCGCAGTACTTCTTATCACGGAAACATGGTTTTCTAAGTGAACGTCATAGGGGGATGCATCAGGAGGGTTTACCATTAGGTCTGCAGGTGGATATTGCAGCTGTCAAGCAAACCTATTGCTGACAATATACATAAAGTGTGCTTTGTGTCTTTCCCTTTCAACCATTGGGTGTCCACAACCACCATTTTAAAGCCATTACAAACTTTGTCAATCACACCTTGGCTCAGGACAGTGTATTATTGATCTATCACCTAATTCTACTGGCTGTATGGACATATGCGTCCTCCTCCACTTTAGCGCTTGCTTTGAACTGCATATAGCTCCCTGTCCTTTTCTGCTGGCTGCCTCAAATGTGTTTTACTCAAATGTGCTAACGCCGCATGTGTTAGCAATTGAAACCCAGAATTATTGGCTATACCAATGCTTGTTTAAATCTCTTGACAGGCATTCTCATATGGATGCACTGCTAAGGAACTTCTTGTTCACTTTTGAGTGAGAAAAAAAACAAATCTGAGGATGCTAAACATATGTACTATATGTTATCAAAAGGTAGGACAAGGAGCATTAACATATTTGAAATAAAACAATATTAATAAATGTGTGAGAAAGTTGTAAATACATTATTATTGTATACTTAAGGTCACTGCACATTCTCATTAAAGCCTTTTATTAGCAATGTAGGAAAATAATTGTCTCTTAATCTAAATCTTGCCAGCACTTGACCCATCATACTGTTAATGAGACTCTGCACAGTTCTATGAGCCACAGTAATGTTTCTAAGCCGCATCAGTGAATTGTAATCTTATGATTCTAACCTTTTAACCTGTGCCGCTTATTCCATCATTTTAGTGTATTCATTCATGCTGCTATTTGCATATTAAATATGGTTGGCATTTAAATCACATGAGCTTTCAAAATAGATGAAAATAGTTTAAATCCCAGGATAAAGTCTATAAATATACTTCATTAATTTTACTTAACCTCAAAAGATATTGCAAAGACAGACGTGCACTCAATATTATTTTTGTCCAAAAATGAGCATTCGGAGCTGATCTGAGACAAAGATTGACATTCTAGCCTAAGTTATTGGAGTGGGACTATATACATATTCACTGAAATAACAATTGTAAAAGTGACATTATAGTTACATGACAGTCATATGCAGCATAATGTTTAAAAACTGAAAAAAGCCTGAAATTCGCCAGTTATAGTTCATTTGCTCCACTGCCAACCACTGCTTATGACCTCATATATTACATCACTCATGACATGTTAAATGACATCATTGATGAGAACACTGATAACATCTCAAATGACATCACTGATTACATCACTGATGACATTGCAAATGACTTCATTGATGACATTGCAAATGACTTCATTGATGGCATAATTGATGACATCATCACATGAATATGAGTTTGCTATACGCTTTTCTTAATGGAAGGTATTCAGCAAGCTACACCTAGACACCTAGACCCAATTTTCTATCACCTCTGTATTTCTAGTAGGTGTAACCTTTCACAGCATGCAAAACATAAAACATATCAGTAAAAGCACCTACATTTAGTCGATATTATGCTCTTTATTTGGGTGTGCAAGAAACATAATATTTCTGATGACAATAATGCAATCAGCAACTTCAGGAAACAAATATCTGCACCTTATGAATCTCCAGTATTTAGAGAAATTGTTGATGCCACGACAGAACAACTCTTTAATGTCAGCATGTGCATGGAAAATCACAGGTAAATGGTACGGATAAGCCTTAGTTTTTCACACATTTTGGCACCAGTATATTGATTTCGTAACAGACACCTGCAACTCACATTAGTTGCGCCCAGTCTGTCTATTGTTTAAATGAAGTCCAGTTTTCACTTAAAACTTAACTGGTAGTTAACTGTGCACCAAATAAATTCTACCATTCTAAATCAAGCTTGTCTCCAGGACAACACAATTTCTATTTCGTACATGCACGCATGTACATACAGCCAATCTATTCTGTATCGGTTTGTGGCCCCTTCAACACCTACTTTGTTTTGTAAAGTGATCTAGCAGTTTATAGGGTAGTTTAAAGAGCAGTAGCTTGGATCATGACATCAGTGATCCCATCGATGTTGTCAATTGCGATGTCATCAGTGATATCATCAATGATGTCATTTAACATATGTCATGAGTGATGTAATATGTGAGGTCTTAAGCAGTACATGACGTGGGCTCGAGTTGTTAGGTCAGTTAATTATAACTAGTAAATGTAAGTGTTTTTTTTGTTTTTAAACAATATGTTGTGCATGACTTTGTCCCCTAACTATAATGCCACTTTAATCTTAGTTTTTTCAGTGAATTTCTGTTTTATTGGAACTTAAGGTAAGATCTAATTATTCTAGCTAAATATAACATTGCTTTAATCTTTTAACCTTTTTTATTCAGTGAGTGGATTCGTTTTGTATATATATATATATATATATATCCACAAACAAAGTTGCCTGGAATGAGGAAGCCCAACACAGGTGAGAAAAAGATAACCACTTTTTTTTTTTTTTTTTTTTAATGGAAAAACGGCTTGGGAAAACAGCAGAAGTGCCTCGCAAAAAGTAAGTCCTGTGATCTTTGCCCGACGCGTTTCAAGCTGTTGAAGCATTTCCTCAGGGGCTCGCAGGTAAACACGAGTCTTTGGTCACAGCAATTTAAATAGTCACCATATCGTAACTTAGTCCCCGCCTTGATGGGCGTGGCCACAGCTGTGGCCTGCTGGATCTTGTAGTGCCTAATGTTATTACTCGAGTGAGCCGCTGTGACCAGGCTCAAAGTATCGTCATGATTGATGCCCAAGTGGGTGGCGATGACTGCCTTGTGCCGCTTCTCATGCTCGAAGTGTTGATCCATGGGGGCACACCTGCCCTGAAGTTGCAGCGTCGGTTGACGTCGCAACAGGACTGTGAAACACAGCGGGGCTTCCTCGCGGCTCAGGCTGCGCCGCAACATATCCACAAACAAAGTTGCCTGGAATGAGGAAGCCCAACACAGGTGAGAAAAAGATAACCACTTTTTTAATGGAAAAACGGCTTGGGAAAACAGCAGAAGTGCCTCGCAAAAAGTAAGTCCTGTGATCTTTGCCCGACGCGTTTCAAGCTGTTGAAGCATTTCCTCAGGGGCTCGCAGGTAAACACGAGTCTTTGGTCACAGCAATTTAAATAGTCACCATATCGTAACTTAGTCCCCGCCTTGATTGGCGTGGCCACAGCTGTGGCCTGCTGGATCCTGTAGTGCCTAATGTTATTACTCGAGTGAGCCGCTGTGACCAGGCTCAAAGTATCGTCATGATTGATGCCCAAGTGGGTGGCGATGACTGCCTTGTGCCGCTTCTCATGCTCGAAGTGTTGATCCATGGGGGCACACCTGCCCTGAAGTTGCAGCGTCGGTTGACGTCGCAACAGGACTGTGAAACACAGCGGGGCTTCCTCGCGGCTCAGGCTGCGCCGCAACATATCCACAAACAAAGTTGCCTGGAATGAGGAAGCCCAACACAGGTGAGAAAAAGATAACACATATGTCATGAGTGATGTAATATGTGAGGTCTTAAGCAGTACATGATGTGGGCTCGAGTTGTTAGGTCAGTTAATTATAACTAGTAAATGTAAGTGTTTTTTTTGTTTTTAAACAATATGTTGTGCATGACTTTGTCCCCTAACTATAATGCCACTTTAATCTTTGTTTTTCAGTGAATTTCTGTTTTATTGGAACTTAAGGTAAGATCTAATTATTCTAGCTAAATATAACATTGCTTTAATCTTTTAACCTTTTTTATTCAGTGAGTGGATTCGTTTTGTATATATATATATATATATATATATATATATATATATATATATATATATATATATATATATATATATATATATATCATTTCCTGCATGGTCCCATTGTTTGACCATTTGGGCGGTTTTTTGAATCCCCGTGAACAAGATCTCGGCTGAGATCGAAACGCGTAGGGGTGTGCTGACCTTTTTATGATTAAATAAAAGCACCGTGGAACCGCTTTGGAGGCATTGGCATGATTATTATTTTATGAGAGTTATGGAACTGTGAGTGCGGAGAGGATTTCCTTTGGGGAAAGTGTTTGGCATATATATATATATATGTAAATATATATTTGTAAATATATATATGTATGTATATATTTTCACAAAAAAACAAAGGTTATCTCTGATGACAATGACATCACTGGTAAACTTTTAGAAAACACTTACACTCACTTGATGATGTCATCAGTGATGGTATTTGAGATGTCATCAGTGATGTCACTGACCATGTCCTGAGTGATCTAATATGTGAGGTAATAAGAAGTGCATTGTGGGGGCATAAGTTATAGCTCAGGCAACTATAACTGCTGAATTTCAATGGTTTTGCTATTTTCCCCAAAAAGTGTCAAAGTAGGTTCTGTGTGTCATGGAAAGTTTGGGGGTGATCCGTGCAGTGGGTACCAAGAAATAGGGGCATGAACTAAGGGTGTGTTTGTAATGTTAATTCCCATAAGAACGCATTGTCGAACCTACAGCCTGAACTGCTGTTGAATTACATCAAATTTGACAGAAAGGTGGATGTTGTTACGCAGATTGGGCTTTTTGTTATTTGGTGCAAATCTGTTCAGTAGTTTTTGTGAAATTAAATCTGAACAATATAGTGATATCTCTGGCCGCGGATATTTCGCTGTGGTTTTGCGGTGATTGTAGTGAAATCGCGATGTGTTTGAGGTAAATTGTGAAAGCGCGCGCCAGTGGGGATGTTCTGATTGGCTGGTTGCAACCTGAATAGATAGTTGCGGCGGTTTCGCAGTGATCGTGGTTAAATCGCGATGTGTTTGAGGTAAATCGCGAAAGCGCGCCAGCAGGAATGCTCTAATTGGCTGATGAATATGTTGTTAGTGCTCAGTACCTACTTAAGGAATAATGAGATGTAAAAGCACTACATGCTCCAGCATGCACCACAAGTTGCCCACTGGAGGCAATATAATCGTCATGCAGGGAGCACTGCCCTTTCTTCAGCACGGTGCAGTAACAAGGATGCATATGATCAAAGAGCTGAAAGCTCCGAAACGCGTAAGGTGAAGGAATGACTCTAAATGCAAAAATGCTGGTTTTGCTTTCAATAAAGAAATCTTGTAATTGGTCTCTTGTGGAGTGCGTTTTCAACTGAGGGCGAGTTGATGAGTAATGTGTGATGGCAGTCCAGCCACGAAAACTGCACCACGCCGGGAGTCAAGATAGGGCCACGAGAGCTTGGGAGTCCATTTTCAACTGAGGAGTTGATCCGTAATATATATATTAGCTGAAGTGAGCATCAACTAGTTTTGAAAAATTAGTGAGGATTCATCAAATTACGCCAAAGCTATTGGCAAATGAAAAAACGCTCTTCCTGTGGAAACTACGTCCAAACTATAACTGCTTACTGGTGACTGCCAGTAGGTAATCTATCTATCTATCTATCTATCTATCTATCTATCTATCTATCTATCTAGTTGATGCTCACTTCAGCTGCTGTCTTGAAAGTTTTGTGGTGATCCGTCAAGCGAGGGCAGAGAAAAAGGGGGATCCCAAAACGCTTGTTACCTATGTTAATTTGCATAGATATTTTAGACACAACTACAGCCTGAGCCGCTGAACTGAATTACACCAAATTTGATAAAAAGCTAGCTGTTGGTCCAGTAAGCGACGTTTTTGTAAATTGGCATAAATCTGTTCAGTAGTTTTTGAGATATTAAGAGAAAAAACGATTTGTATACATAGGAACGCGAAGTGGCACCCCCTCAGCCCCGGGGACCACAACCTCCGTGGGGCAATTCCTTTAAAATGAGGGGGGGTACAGAGCCCCCCTGCTGCCCAGAGACCACCACCACCTCCCCAGGACTGAAATAAATTAATGTTTGGGGTCTGTTGCAGACCCCTTGGCCCGGAGCCCCCCACCTCCCGGGGCTAACTTCTTTGATGGAAGGGGGCCATGCTTCCCCTCTCATGCAGTCATTTATGGTCCTGGGGACTGCCACCCACAAGGGGCGGCTCCTGCTACCTCCCGAGGTGCCCACCAGCTGGAGGTAGCAGTTTGCTAACAGCTCCCATCAAGCAAAAGCAAACATATTTCCACTTTCTGCATGCTGGATCTGTCAGTAGAGTTTTCATATGTTTCCTTGCATGCAAATATGCAAATATGCATGCAGGCAAACAGATGAAAACATTTGCTCTGAAAGACAGGAAGCTGCCTTTTAGCAACTCCCTGTCTGGCAGAGCAATGCCGGCTCCCACTGGAGGTGGGGAGCCGGGTGGGACCATGGGGGCCTTGAGGCTCCCCCTTGTCCCATTGCACAGTGGAAGCCCTGGGGGCACCCTGGTGGCAAGGCCAGGTCCCAGGGGATGGGGTCACCGGGGCTGAAATAGGCCTGGAGAGGGGGTTCACGAGGCCCCCCATTTATATATGGCTGGGCTCCAGGGAATGGTGTCCCCGGGGCGGAAATCCATACAGGATGGCAGGCTGAGCAGCCCTCCTCCCCATAGTATAAAGACTGGGCCCTGGAGAATGTGTTGTTTTGAATACAGCCCCTGGGTGGGCCAGGTCCCGGGGGAATTTTTTAAAAAAAGGAAGGGGCAAACGGCCCCCTTCCATGGACTCTATAAGCCCGGAGACCACTACCTCCCCGGGCCTAAAAAAAGATCAATGGGGAGCCTGCCTAACCCCCCGAGTCCCCTGGGACCACCACCTCCCTGGGGCTAAATACCACCTACAAGTAAATCACCCCACAGTGGGATTGCTCAGACCTCATCGGAGGCCTCATTCCCTTTCTAACCACTCAGCAAGTGCACCTTCTGAAGCACTACTGGTTAGGGGATGAAGTCCCTTTGACTGCTAAGGGTCGTTGGGTGCCAAGAAACCCTATTTTTGTCACAAGTAAGTCCCCCTCAGCTAGATTGCTCAGACCTCGTCGGAGGCCCCTCCCCCTTTCTCAACCATTCTGCAAACGCGCCTCCTGGTGTACTACTGGTTGGGGGATGAAGTCCCCTTGGCTGCTGAGTGTCGTTGGGGGAAATAACTCCTATTGCTGCCATAATTAAGTCCCCCGCAGTGGGATTGCTCAGACCCCGTCAGAGACCCTGCCCCCTTTCTCAACCACTCTGCAAATATGCGTCCTGGAGCACTACTGCTGAGGGGATGAAGTCCTCTTGGCTGCTGAGGGTCGTTGGGGTCGAAAACTCCTATTGTTGCCACAAGTAAGTCCCCCACAGCGGGATTGCTCAGACCCCACTCACAAACCTACTCAAATACCCACTTCCAGTCCCACTCATACTGTCTCACACCCATTTACAAACCTACTCAGACACTCATATACTCACTGAGATACTCATGCACTCACTCACACACTCAGTGCCAAAGGTTAGTGGCTACAGTTAGGAAATAAAATAAAAAAACCTTACAAAATCACTTAAAAAACCAAAGGTCACAGGGATGGTATAGTTAGGAAATCGAATTCAAATAAAATGTTGAAATTCACTGAAAAAAACAAAGTTTACAGGGACTTTAGGGTTAGGAAATAGAATAAAAAAATCTTTGAAATTCACTGAAAAAAACAAAGGTTACAGGGAAGTTATGGTCAGGCTCAGATTTCACTCATACAAAATCAGTGAATTTCAGCAGTTATAGGTACCTGAGCTAACTATAACACACACCCCAGCAATGCACTGCTTATGACCTCACATATTACATCACTGATGACAGGGTCAGTGACATGCCTACCAATTGACAGGTCAGAGGTGGGTTACACTTAGCCCAAAAAAAAAGCTGACCTAGGGAAAACCCTGATTGATCCCACAGATAGACAGCTGCACCACAAACAGCTCCGAGGAAATTGGCCCCAATTAAACATGTTTGGCCAAAGGCATGCGTTCCTAAAATACCGCAACAATAGATGTTACATGTAGTTAGGAACACTCAGCCAATAAGGACACAGCAAACACAGCACATGTAATGATCATGTGCTCCCCACGACGGACATCTGGACACATACACACTGGCCCACACTAGCTCTCCCCGAGGTCAAGAGCTACCTATGTCCCCCTTATCAGATTATTGACCTTGTTGTTTATGACCAGGCCAAGAATGCCAGATCATGTACATCATGAACAGTGTAAATGGTCGGCCAAAACTTCTGTACAAAGAGATACTTTCTTCAGAAGCTACTCTGTCGTTACACTCTCGGCCGCTGTGTTTAATGAAACCAACTTGTTCCTTTCCCTGTTTTTTCAATTGGCTCTTGTCTTTTTATTATTTAAGGTAAATTCATATCCAAGCAACATTTTGGTGATCCAGCCAGGAGAGATTGGCTTATCAAACCTGACTGTTGCCGAAGGACAAGGACCCCTGCTTGAACTGATTCCTTTCTGCGCTAGAGATCAGTGAGCAGATGCCATAATTGATTAGAAGTTCTGCTGAATCCATGGGGCGCAGGTCCATCTAGAGGCTGTCATCAAAAGGCTAAGAGACTACATCTTATCTTTAGTCCCAGTATGTTGCAAACTAGGACAAGCGCGTAGATAAGTTTTTCCCTTGTCAGCACCCTAGAGAAGGTGAAGGTAGTTTGCATGTTTTTTCACTTGAACCATTAAGCGTGACAAAACCGGTACACCTCGGACCCTTGGTGTGTTATATAGGGTCAACTATTTATTTCGCCTGAACTATTAAGTGTGATACAACTGGTGCACCACAGGCCCTTGGTGCATTATATAGGGCCACAATCCTGATCTTATTTGTTAGTTAAAGGAGTTTTCTTAGGGATTGTCGGTTTCTTAACACTGACTGTGTCTACAAGAAGTGAAGAAGTGTATTTTTTTGCTTGACCACTGGGAGTCACGCAGACTATACGCCCAACCCCTGGGTGTGATATAGGGTGTAATTCGGATGTTAGGGAAAAATTCGGACCTTGGTGAATAAGGTGTAGCTTGTGTCTGGCCACTGAGGGCCGATAATAGTCAGGTTATTCCTTTTTCTCCCCACAAATAAGTTATTTTTGTCCACCCAGCCAAATATTGACAGACTAGCAGGCTCACTTAGCTCTGTGTATTACACAGAGCATCCCCTCTCCTCAGGCTGTAAGCACTAGGAGGGGGCTAATAATGACATTTTTATGTCAACCTTTTCTCTTCTAGTTTCTTTTAGATTTTCCATTTATGCATTATTGATGTTGTGCTGCTGTTAAAGTTTTGCAATCATGCTTCATGTCTAAATGCTGGTGAGTTTATGCATTTATGAAAAATAACTATTATTCCACAACTCAGAATTCCATATTTGCTATTTCACTGCTAAAAAGCAACCTGTACTGCTCTGAACTAACAATTGCACTTTGTTACAGGTTGTTATTATTTTATTGCATTTGTCTTTTTCAAATTGTTTAATGTTTTGATACTTCAATTTTTATAGAGCTCATAACCAGTAGATTGTTTTTGGTACAATCCTGTGCACATAGTTTCTCTGCAATCAGAGTAGAATTTGCAATTATTTAAACATCTTGAGGCAATCAAAGGTTTGTAAACCCTTAAACAAATTCCCTGATCCATCACGGAGACTCCACTAGACCACATGCAAGCTAGGCTCCCCACATAGGCTTGGAAACTAGCGAATCACTGCCGCAAATGGCACGCTGACACCAAAGCGTACACATTCCTCTGGCCTGAGAGGGGAACTTTCGAGACCCACATAAAAGAACACTTTCAGTCCAGACTTGCGGGATGGAAGCAGGCCAGCCATCAGTGTAGCCGCTATTGGACCCGGACATGTGAAGAGTACTGATTGACCCCAAGGGAAATTATAGCAAGAGAGGAAGTGAAAAGGTTTTCTCTCCCCTTTTATGACATAATAGCAGAATGGATAAAGGAGGGGAACCATTTAGGCCGGTCCTGGCCAGAAGGGGGCTCATTTGAATCAAAAGTCATGGAGACGGTGGAGGATTTCATCAGGTATGGAAAGGGAAATCCTAACTGGGACTTCCCCTACATGCAGCAATGCCTCATAAAATGGGAGAGGAAGCAGGTAGAGAGAAAAAGGGAAATGAAAGTGAGTAGGAAGGAGGTGGAATGGGACCTGACCATGCTGCAGAAACCCTGCACAGGGAGAAGGCAACACAGGTCAGAACAGCTGTAGCCTTGATGGCACAGAAGTCAGCAGTACAAATGGGGGTACCACCACAGAGGTTCAAGAAGAAGGTAGAGAGAAAAAGGGAAATGAAAGTGAGTAGGAAGGAAGTGGAATGGGACCTGACCATGCTGCAGAAACCCTGCACAGGGAGAAGGCAACACAGGTCAGAACAGCTGTAGCCTCGATGGCACAGAAGTCGGCAGTACAAATGGGGGTACCACCACAGAGGTTCAAGAAGAACCAGGACCAAGCCGTCCCCTCCCCTACTCTCACAATCCCTCTATGGTCCTGCACCTATCGGGCGAGAACCACACACTCACTCTACCGTGTCCTCTGTTATCCGTAACCCGGCGATCTGACGAAGAGCCCACCGATCTCCTGGCCTTTACCAGTGCCGTTCTCACTCCCATGGCCAACACACGCCAGCTAACGGGGCAGAAGCTGCAATTGCCACACAAATTTGTATTCCACCGAGAAGGCCACCATGATAAGGAACTATCAGGGGAAGTGTTGCTCCACTTGGAGGCTATCGAAATATGGCCCAGGTGTGGTATCCTGCTGGCAAAATACCAAGAAGTTGCAATGTGGGCATGTGTCATCTTCACCGCGCCCGGACCTCAGCATGCAGGAAATAACTGACGGCTAGTTGTTCGTTGAATGCCTGGGGGTCTTGGAGATTGTCTTCACCAACCCTATCCTACTCAGGGTAAAAGTACAGAGTGAGGCTCCGTTGTACCTTGCAGTGCTCACATCTTGGCAGGAGCAAGACTTGGCCACAGCAACTGTAGGCCAAGGGGCCCTACGATGTAGGGCTCATCAATATCGCTGACCTAGTGAGAATAACATTGCAAGAGGGGGCCCTCCTGCCACGTGTTAATCAGTACCCACTCTCCAAAGAGACATATGAAGGTGTAGCCCCTACGATCCAGGCACTAATGGACCAAGGGGTCCTCCATGTTAGGGTCTCCCCCTGCAAAACTCTGATCTTCCAGGGTAAAAAGAGCCAGGGAGAAAACTGGTCAATAACATTGTGGTTCCAGAGTTCCCAGTGGTACCAGACCCCTCTGTCATACTAACTAGCATACCGGCAGAAGCCCGCTACTTCTCTGTAATAGATATACAAAACCCGTTCTTCAGCATCCTGCTGCATCTCGACAGCCAAAACCTTACTTCATTCAACTTCCACGGGGTTCAGCTGCTATACTGGAGACTGCCACAACGGTACTGTGAACCCCCCAGTATCTTTAGCAGAATACTGAAAAAGGATCTTGCCAACTTCCAATCGAGCATCACCCTCATACAGTATGCAGATGACATCTTAGTCTGCAGTTTCTCAGAGGATCTATGTCACCAAGAGACGATAGCCCTCCTAATGGCACTTGCCACTAGAGGATACAAGGTGAAGAAGGGAAAGACGCAATATGTGCAACAGAAGGGCAGCTATCTAGGTCAACTCATCTCAGCAACTGGTGGGCGGATTACTCCTGAACGGGCCAACTTAATCCGGGCCATGCCACCAACAAGGACAAAAAGGGGTATGCAAAAGAATTTAGATATGAGCAACTATGTCCTACAATGGGTATTCCATTATAGCACACTCATTGCTCGAGGCAATGAAGAAGGCCAAAAAGGCAGCGGAGCTGGCCTGGACACCTGAGATGCAGGATTCTTTTGATACACTGAAAGCGTAAATATCGCACTCCCCTGTGTTAGGAACACCTGATTATAGGAAGAAGTTCTTCCTATTCAGCCACAGCGATGGGCGAGTCATGACGGCTGTCTAACACAAAAGTACCCTCTGGGACACAAACCGCTTGCGTATTACAGCAGGCTTTTGGACTCGGTTATGCAGGGTCACTTCCTGTGTGATGAGGCCTTGGCAGTCGCTGCCTTTGCTGTCGACAAAAGCACCTCCATCATGATGGGGGCACCACTGACACTGTATGCAGAGCATTCAGTGTTTGCAGTCATACAGAAAGGCAAAAGCACATTGACCATGCAACCAGTGTCAGGATAGAAACTAATGTTCTCTAGACCATCTCTAAAAATAGTATGGTGCCATCTGGTAAATCCTGCCACCTTCCTAGTGCACAAGGTCAAAGAAGGTGAAGCAACCCACCAGTGTGTGATCCACACCCCTGAAGGGATCAGCCAGGCCAAAGAGGACCCCATCCCAGATAGTGAGGCACTGTCCTTCAATGGGTCCTCCACCATAGACCAAGGAATGGGGATGAGCCATACGGGGGCAGTCATAGCGATGGCTTGTAGTCATGCGGCCTCGGAGACTCTACACGGCACCGCACAGCAGACTCTCCTCCCCACCTCCCAGCACAGGCGCCAGAGCTAACGGCGTTAGTTGAAGCCCTCACCCAAATCTCAGGGAGGATGGTGACCATGTACTTCGACTCCGCTTACGTCACCACCACTATGCACTCTAGCATAGGAAGATGGAGGTGACAAGGGTTTCTAAAATCAGACAACAACTCCATCGCGCACAGAGAGCTCCTGGAATTGCTGATAGATGCAATGACTCTATACAAGCTCATAGCTGTAGTGAAGTGTGCCGCCCACACTGGGGGAAAGACTACGTATCCTGGGCAAACACGTCAGCTGACCAAAGAAAAAAGAAGCATACAGGAGGGTTAACGAGGCACACATACTGCCCTTACAGCAGATTCAGGAGACCAGACTATCACACGATAAACCATACTTGGAAACAGCAAGCTTATATTTGAGGGAACTACAAGAGACAGTCCCAGCTGATGAAAAGAAACCCTGACTGGCTAGGGGTTGCACACAGACCGCATACAACTTCATATACCGCCACACGCCCACCAGGAAACCTGTTATGCCCCACAGTCTAGTCAACATAGCCTTACCTCAACTACACCTACTCATACACATGGCAAAAGACAACTTGGTAGCGGAGCTTCAAAGTGGTTGGTTCATCCCTAACATTACTGAAATAGTCATTATGTATCTGAGGGAATGCACTGTCTGTCAACTGTATTCACCTAAACCCACACTAAAGGTTGTTTAATCGGCTATTCCTGGACCTACAGGATCATTCAAAGCCCTACATATCAGTTTCATCAATGTGATCAATCAATGTGCCAACTATCGATACCTGATAGTCATGTTCTATCCTTACCTCAGGTAGATTGAAGCCGGCCCTTGCATTCACTGCGATGCCAAGGCAGCGGCCATGTTCCTCATCAGGGAAGTGATACCACGATGGGGAGTACCAGACATCATCCAATCAGACAACGGCAGACCACATCTGCACCCTCTTGGGTATCACCCACAAATTGGCCTCAATATACCATCCTCAAAGTAACTGCATCGTTGAGAGACTCAACAGCCTACTAAAGAACAAAACCAGCAAATTTTGCTCTAGTCTTAATAAAAAGTGGCTCCACTACCTCCCCCATCCCTCTTTGCATTAAGAATCACACCTAGCAGCGATCATCACCTTGCACCTCACCAGATTGTAACAGGTAGGCTGATGGGGACACCCATCCTAACAACCCGGACCAAATTGTGCACTGAAGCAAGCTCTCAGTTATTAGGGGATGAGTTGCGCGTATATCTCTCCGAATTGACAAAGACTGCCAAATTCCTTTCCAAAAAGGTCCACCACTGGAGCACTAGGGGGCCAAACACCAACTTACCCACCAAACACCTCATCCAGGGCAAGAAGTCTACATCCACAACTTTGTGCGGAAGTGGAAACAGGCGAAGTTAGAAGGGCCATACTGAGTAATATTTTCAATACCTACCACTGTCAAGGTGGAAGGGAGAGAGGCCTGGGTCCACCTCTCTGACGTACGTTAGGCTAGAGAGTACCCTTCCAATAAATCACCTAATAATTATATATCCATTTCCCCTTGCAGTTACATGTAGCCCATGCAGGTCAAAAGGACACCCCTTGCACCGGTTAAACAACACACCTTTGAACTGAGCAGCCCACAGAGGAAATTACTGTCCCTACCATAGCAAGGAGAAGGGGAAATCAAACTATTTATAGAACTAAACTAGCTTAAACTCACCACTCCCTAACAATACACCTCTCTCCAGTACCCCACCAGAAAACATTGTTCCCAGTGGAACCATAGAGTGTATAGGTAAAAAGTAAATGCAGGAATTTGCCTAAACACTGCCTAATGTTGTATTTTTTCCAAGCTAACCTACAACCCACAGCCCTTATCCTAAAGGTCCATGATCTAGCCGCACATGCACCAACACTATTGCTGTCCACCACCCCCTTCGATCATAGCTTCTAAAAGGACTTCAACAAGGTCAACCGCTCAAGTACACAGACTAGAAATTGACTTTACAACAACCTTTTTTTTATAAAACTACTCTATTGCACTGCACCAAGAAAAGACACCCCTGGGCACCCAGAAAACAGACATCTTTCCTGAAGACAGCCTCCAAATATTTTTTAAGTTATGTATGTATTCTTGTATATGCTCTGTTTAGTCTGGATGCTCTTGCGCCCCTCAGGAGCCAGAAGAGTGTCTAGTCTCATGAAATCCACTTTGACATTCTTGCAACACATGTGCAGGGACCTCTTTCAACTCACTTACACTTATGCTGGACCAGACGCTAGCATTCATCACACACTACACAGCACACCCCCACACAACACCTGGTATCAACTTTTGACTGCTGTGGGCTCTCAAACCACAAACAGGTCCTGTTCCATATGTTCACTGGTACCCCAAACAGACAGAGTTTACTTATCCCAAGAGATAGCCCCCGAGAAAGCAAAATGCCTTATCCACCTGTACCTATGCAGGATCAGGGTCAAGATTCAGCCCAATAGAGTAGAACCCATACAGCAATAGTTAACATCACCTGGTACACAGCACTGTATCTTTTTACTGAACCTAGTGACATCCAACCTGAGGTAGACAGGATGCGCAGAAGGGGCAATATAGGGGAGGACACTGTTTGGCCACTGGACATCATAGAAAAGAAGTTCTTGGAGGTAGTAAGACCACCGCACCAGTGCACAAATGTGTCTGCTACTGCCTCCATCGGCATTTCCAGGGTGGGCCTTAACATATTTGGGGTCACCTTTTTTAATGACAATTGGACCCCAGATGTGGAATTCCAGTGCAAGGCCGCTCACCTCAATCATGTTAGGGGAAATGAGTCTCATGGGAGGGGATCAAACACCCCTTGCCAGGAAATCTGAGATACCAAGATTAATGGTATACATGGTTAGAAGGGAAGGGGCAACCCTAATTGTACCAAAACTTACACTGTATTCCTTGTGCTTCAGAGGCAAAGGAACCATAGGGCTTGGTTATAATGAGAACTTCTGCATATATCGGACATGCAATGGGGCACCTCCAGATAGATGGATTTCTACTGGCAATGTGGTGAGCTTGCCTACACCCAGCTCGTTCCTGGATGGTGGGGTCTCTGCACCCTCGTGACCATACACACCTCAACACTGGTCATCCCTGATGAAGATCTGTCTGAGTTGTCTCAACATCCGGTATAGAAGAAAACAACTCTGTTGCATCAGTCTCATAGAAGAAGAATGGCTCATTACTTTGACTGGGCTAACAACAAGGACATTCCAGAAGAATTTAGACTGTTTTCAGAGACTTAAGTAAATGCAGGAGGGTCCTTACCCTTCTTCACCATGCAAATGAAGGCGAACACCCGCTGGTTACAAATATCCAGGTGGCAGATGTTGACAATGATTAACGACACTGAGATCGGCCTAAACACTATCAAGGTAGAACTGAGAGCCTTACGATGATGCAGCATTGGTACGTGTTGGACTTGATAACCGCGATGGAGGGTGACGTGTTTGCCAAAATTGGTGCTTCCTGTTGTAATTTTATCCTGGGAAATGATCTTGAGAAAAGGACTCTCACTCTTGCCATCAAAGCACTGCATTGTTACAAGCTGACATGAAGAAGGACAGAGGTGACCCTGGGCAGGACTGGTTTCATAATATTTTTTCTTGAATCCCATATGGGTGTCCAAACTATTCACGTCGCTACTTCCATTTTTCGTTGGTATACTACTGTTGTATGGTTTCTTACAAATGAGGTTTCCTGATGTAAAAACGCAGTCCTCAAATTAGGTAGTATGCACATAGATAGGGAAAGGATAACAGACACTACAGCAACACACACAGTCTTGAATAATGTAACTGTCATGACATGAGGGGGACATATTTCGCAACATGCACTTGAGCTCACCATGACGACGATACCAGTACTCAAATTTGGGGAGGTAAAGTAAATAGACAGCAGCACTGCAAGTACATGTTTGGGGTCATAGTTTAGGTAATCAGAAGTTTAGGTTTGGGTGTGTTTCTGTATTTGTACATAGTTAAATAAGCTATGATATGTTTATTTGTTAATTGTTTGGTTTAAATTGTATTGTAATGTGTTAATAAAATATATTTGTAAAGTTATGAAAACTGTATATTGCTAATTTAACTTCTGGGTCACAAACACACCACATACAGGTACTGACTCACCCACACATATACTCACGCATCCACTCAAAATCCCATACAGTCAGCCACATACTTATTTACACAGGCAAACACCTACACGTAGTGTACAGTTTTAGTTTTTGTTCCCCACAATCATTATGATTGTTTTTTCCTACTATTCAGTGATGATTCTTTCAACAGTACATGATTTATGGTATATGAGTATAGAACCTGAGAACAGTAAAAAAAAGGGAAATGCACCCACAGAAGTCATTTTTACAGCAACAAGCATGTGGCATTTTGCACAGTGAGTAGCCGACTCACTCAAATCTTTGCAGGTAGCGGTATTATAATGAATGTAGCTGATAATGGTACTCCCAAGGGTGCAGTAGAGGTGGACTGTTCTTCTGCACCTGCATTCTTCTGCATCATCCGGTTGTAGACCCTTTCATGAACTGTTTTTAAGTGCTTCCACATGGAACTTCTCCCATGTGAATACTTCTTGGCAGTCCCCCTGGATAACTGCTTCCTGCAAACACTGCACTGCAAATATTTAGCTCTAACCCTCTTTTCCCTTATTGTAAAATACTTGCAAACTTCACTTTGTATTCTTGGAGGTGGTGTATCATCCTCCTCATCCTCAACAAGTTCTGGATGTTCACCCTGGACAGAAGATAAAGCTTCATCCATTCTATGAAAGCAGAGGACCACTGGCTCTCAATTCTCTTTCTACAAAGTTCACTGGAGATATAACTGTTTTTGTATGTACATGTGAGGGTCCTAATGTACCCAATTAAAAGGCAAAGTCTGGGTGTGTCATCGGATGAATTTGCAAATCTGTCCTGTAGATTTGCTAGTTTGTGAAATTTGTAAAATGAGTAACTTTCTTGAAAAACAGATATAGGGGGCCATATATACACATGAAAAGTGTGCTCACTCTGATGTCATTAATGAAAATAGAAGGAGGTATATATATGACATAATCTCAAAATGTTTCATAGAATCCACGGATCTGACTTTGTGGATTCATTCTGATCACGTGATTGGAACTAAAAACCATGGACAATTTGTGGTCATGTCTATGTCTCTGGACCCGCGAAGGTAACATGAAGCCATAAATTAATTTACAAAAAAATATGAAAATTGTTTAATTACATTTACAAAAACATTATATATTTGACATTAATGAGCATGTCTGCAGTTCGAAAAAACATGCAAAATTAAAAATCAAAATAAATTGTAGTGTACCTAGGACTAAAAATAAATCCTAGAAATGAACTGAAATAAACAAAACATTACAGGGACATAATACTTTAGAAATAGAACTTGAAAAACCATTGAAATTTACTGAAAAAAAACAGAGGTTACAGGGAGGTTATAGTTAGGAAATAGAATTTAAAAAAACCTTTGAAATTCACTCAAATTACCAAATGTTATAGAGATGTTACTGGGATGGTCTAGTTAGGCCCAGATTTCACTTGTACAAAACCATAGAAATTCAGCAGTTATAGTTACCTGAGCTAACTATAGTTTATGCCCCCACAATGCACTGCTTGTGACCTCACATATCACATCACTCCTGACATGGTCATCAATGATGTCATCAGTGATGTCATTTGAAATATCAACAGTGATGTCACTGACCATGCCACGAGAGGTGTAATATGTGAGGTCAAAAGCAGTGCATTGCTGGGGGTAAGTTATAATTAACTCTGCTAACTATAACTCTGAATTTCACTGGCTTTGTATAAGTAAAATCTGAGCCTAACTATAACGTCCCTCTAACCTTTCGCTTTTTCAGTGAATTTCTAAGGCTTTTTAAATTCTATTTCCTTACTCTAACACTCCTGTAACCTTTGGTTTTTTCAGTGAATTTCTAATTTTTAAAGTGAGTGCATGAGTGTCTCAGGACATCTGTCAGTGGGTCTTACAGTGCCTGAGTGGGTCTGTCAGTGGGTATGTGAATGTCTGAGTAGGTCTGTTAATGGATGTTTGAGTGTCTAAAGGGGTTTGTGAGTGGGTACGTAAATGGGTCTGTGAGTGAGTACATAAGTCTCTGAGTAGGTCTGTGAGTGAGTGCATGAGCCTCTGAGTGGGTCTGTGAGTGAGCGCATGAGTCTCTGAGTGGGTCTGTGATTGGATGCATGAGTGACTGAGTGGGTCTGTGAGTGGGTGCATGAGTGTCTGAGTGGGTCTGTGAGTTGATGGATGAGTCTCTGAGTGGGTGAGTGAGTTGGTGTGTGAGTGTCTGAGTGGGTCTGTGAGTGAGTGAGTATCTGAGTGGGTCAGTCAGTGGGTGTGCGATTCTCTGAGTGGGTAAATAAGTTGCTGAGTGGGTCTGTGAATAGGAATATGGGTGTCTGAGTGGGTCTGCGAGTCAGTGGATGAGTGTCTGGATGGGACTGTGAGAGCATGTGAGAGTCTCTGAGTGGATCTGTGAGTGGGTGCGTGAGTGTCTGAGTGATTCTGTGAGTGGGTGTGTGAGTCTGTGAGTGGGTCTGTGAGTGGATGCATGAGTGTGTGAGTGGGTGTATGAGTGAGTCTCTGAGTGGGTTTGTGAGTGTGGGTCTGAGTCTCAGTGAGTCTGTGAATGGGTGAATGAGTGCTTGAATGGATCTGTGAGTGGGTGCATTAGTGTCTGAGTGTGTCAGTGGGTACATGAGTCCCTGAGTGGGTCTGTGAGTGGATGCATGAGTGTGTGAGTAGGTCTGTGAGTGGGCAAGTGAGTATATGAGTGGTTCTGTCAGTGGTGTCATGTAGTTCCTCAAAATACATAGGATCTGTGCATTTAGACAACATAAACTATGGGATTGGTGTCCAGACTGATTACAGACACCCCCAAAGGATATGTCAGCATTTAGACCAGCTAGCTCACAGTGTCACCATAAGCCCCCTAACCTTACCAAGGAGCGAATAGTTTCTGGCAACTTTCGAACATGACAACCCTTGATCCTTCAGGGATCATAAAAACAGTACAGTACTTTTCGCTCAGTCAATCGTGCTCACTTAGTCTCAGAGAGATACACAGAATAAACAATGGGGACGTTTTCAATAAGCATTTATTGAACCAGCGTCATTCTAGTATAAAACATGTTTGCTGCGACAATCATTAGACAGAAACAGATATATAAGATTACCAGCACCAATAGAGTAAATAAAAGGTAGAATTCTACCATGGTGCTAAAACAGTGAATATATGAAGACATATAGATACATGACAGTAATCAAGCGTACCCCTACGATGCAAACCCTACCTAAGTGTACTTAAGTGTACCTAGCATATATGTGGGTGTAAAGCCAAGAATCCCCTAGGAAAAAGCCAACCCCATTACCTGATGGGAGAGAACGTAGGACTTGGTCTTGAGTTGGACACCCCGCAATGGATGTCAGACCACTGCATGCTGGAGCTTCTGCAGGCCGGGACCTCACAGTCATGTGTCAGCGTGAAACTTCTCCTCTGGTTTCCTCAGTGAAGATGTGGTTCTTTTATACCCAAAAAGTACCCTCAGGGGTTCTACCTAGATATATAATGGTTTGCCATTATGTAAGGTGGACCTGTCATCCAAGGATGGCGATAGCGGTGACTTTTGTACAGAGTTATTATACAGAAGATAATAATCATGCTGCGTACGTTCTGGGCAGGGGATTAAGATATGATACTAGGAATCCTCATGCATAATAAATGAGCCCATTTTCGGAGAAAACTGATCGACATTTATTCAGCACATAACTAGGTAAAAGGTCAGTGCCAGAACAGTTATGCAGAGTAAGGTAGGACGAATGTAGGTAAAAGGTTGTGTAGCTACGTAGGCCTATATTGGGGTACATTGGGGCTCATAACACCCACTCCTCATCCGAAGATCAATACGGTCAACTAATGCTAAAATATGCCTGTCTAAAAAAGCATTAAAAATGCTATAAAAACCAGTGTAAAAACATCTAAAAACATGGTATATGTAAACATTTTAGAAGTTAAAAAAGCTCTATAAGTCCTCTAAAATAGTCAATATACTGTTGGACCAACTAAGCACATCGAAAGCCATGGTTCTCAGTGAGAGCAGGAGGGAAAAATAAAACAAAACAATGTTTTCAAATTCCAGTTTGGCTTGTTTTGGAAAAAGGCCGAATTGTTCCCAGCACACGGAGAGCGAAATGCTTATGTGTCCTGTGTGGGAGACGCAACATCACTTTCGCTTGCATTCACAGATGACAGTCCCTGTAACACCTCTTGTATCAGGTCAATGGCACAAAGGTGATCATCTTCAGTTCTCGCAGCAGCCTCTGAGGAAACAATAGGTACCTGTGTGCTTGTTGTAGAGCCAGTGTTTGTTCTGACAGGATCTGAAGCATCCCATGGAGGCTCTGAGTATGCCGTCATCAACATGGGAGTACGCTGAGGATACTGTAATACATGGGCCTTTAAGGTGTTCAGTAGCACATCAACATCCGGAGTCGCAACCGATGGAAGTGTTAGACATATGTACAACACGCATTCATATCTGCAGAATAGGCAGCGGAGCACAGGCAAGATGCAGTCAACCCAGACTGATCTGAACGTTAGGAACCAATACTCGCTTAGCTCCCGAAGCCGAGGTGCGCCCAGATAGAGTACCATGTGTTCACGGCAATGTCGTAAAAGGAGTGCTTTTTCATCTCTGGTGGAATTGGGCCATCCATTGCGTAGCAGGAACATTAAAACTAGGATACCCACTACAAGTAGTAGGACCAGCGGAGGCCCTCCAAAAACGCTTCCCAATACAGAGTGTATGAATGCTGGAATAACTCCGAAGATTGTCTGAAAGGTGCTCAATAGTCAAAAACCTATGCTCTTAAACAGGTGCACGATCCCCTTCGTATCAGACATGTTAGAGATACGATGTACCATTTCTCCGAAATGGAGCGGGAAGTTCATTCGGACTAGCGCCTGTATCTCAGCTGAACACCTTGCAACCTGGAGATCAAAAGTCTCTCGGGCTGAGGTTAAGGCCACATCCTTCTGTAAAAGCAAGACTTTCAGTCTGCTCAGAGAATCAACCAGTATAAAGGAAACATCCAACGAAGGCTATAGCGTTGCCTCCCTAACTGTGTGGGTTCGTGGACACGATACTTGCATACAACAAGTAACCCTGGAACTTACTGTGACCAGATATGCGATGCCTGGTACCATCACACAACAACCATGATCATTCAACATCAAATAGGTCCCATTCGAGAGCAGTTTGAACACCGGATGAATCACGGCAGCTGGGGATCCTTTTTAAGTGACATGATAGGTTTGCAACCGAAACATTACAGGCTCCGTGAAGCAAAATATCCTGACAAATTAGAGACCCTCTTAAAGAACTCTCACAGTCTGAACTGCTGAGAAAAACTTCAGTGTCTCAATTCCTGCATCTAAATCTGTTCGGCAAATCCCAAGACTCATGTATGTATCCCTGTCCCAACGCTTAATACCTGTCTACCTGGTGATACTGTAGACAGTATTGAAATTGTAATGTCGTGACCCGCAGTGTAATATGGCCATGGATTAACCATTCTGTGGAAGGTGACTCAGCCACGGTAAAAGGTAATTGGTCCAATTTTTCAATGTGCAGCATTGTATACTTTGCATCTCTTCGTGCCATTGTTGTATGTCTTTCTGTTAGATTATATGCAGAAAACAGAGTCATACTGTTGATATACGGCCAGGGCGATACCAAAGGGGATGATGGACGGAGCGTTAGAGCAAATCAAACACTCACCCCCAGTCAACTGATCTGGGTTTAATCCATCATCATTCTTTAGCTCACTCCACCACCCCAGTTCAGACATGGCCATATGCAAATCAGTCTGACCCTGTGCCTCATGGGAATAGTCCAGCCCGAACTGCCAAGCCATGTCTTCCCTGGACCGGAAACAAGCATCCTGGGACCGGTTTCGGGTTCAAAACCCTCATCAGCCAGGCTATCTTGAATCCAGTGGCAAAGTGAGCAAGGGACCCACATCTGGGCATACCCTGCCAACTTAGGGCGAACAAAACGATACCAAAGGGGATGATGGACGGAGCGTTAGAGCAAATCAAACACTCACCCCCAGTCAACTGATCTGGGTTTAATCCATCATCATTCCTTAGCTCACTCCACCACCCCAGTTCAGACATGGCCATATGCAAATCAGTCTGACCCTGTGCCTCATGGGAACAGTCCAGTCCGAACTGCCAAGCCATGTCTTCCCTGGACCGGAAACAAGCATCCTGGGACCGGTTTCGGGTTCAAAACCCTCATCAGCCAGGCTATCTTGAATCCAGTGGCAAAGTGAGCAAGGGACCCACGTCTGGGCATACCCTGCCAACTTAGGGCGAACAAAGCGATACCAAAGGGGATGATGGACGGAGCGTTAGAGCAAATCAAACACTCACCCCCAGTCAACTGATCTGGGTTTAATCCATCATCATTCTTTAGCTCACTCCACCACCCCAGTTCAGACATGGCCATATGCAAATCAGTCTGACCCTGTGCCTCATGGGAACAGTCCAGCCCGAACTGCCAAGCCATGTCTTCCCTGGACCGATATATGGCCAGGGCACATGACCAGATTGCAATGAGTTTAGTGTCCAGATCAATAATAGAATGGACCGCAATTGCGATTGTCAATATTGTAATATAGACAAATCCTGTTCCAATATATCTATTGCAGCAGACACAATGTTTCCCAGTGAATATATACTAGATGATAATGTGGTCATACCATTGTCGACGACTGCCAAAGCCTTTTCTAGGTTAACCCTATCAATTTCACATAGTCTCTCAGTAGCTTCCTGTTGAGAGATTTTCCAAACCTCATTGTAAATAGCGTATAAGAAGCATTTCTGACGTGACTTCTGGGGACCTAACAAAGAATCCCTCAGATCTATGTCATCTGAGAGTAAGCACAAGTGTTGTTTCACCAGGGGCAGTGTTGAGGTTTTTAGCTACTCTAGGCATAATTTCCCAACACTGTAAGATGTCACCACCTCGTGTGTTTTCTTTGTACATAGCTCCGGTCAGGCCTATGGATACTAAACCCTTCGGTGGTACCCCTGAATTTTGACTGACACTTCTTTGTGTTGATAGGCCAAACCAACCATCCCTTCCAATTGGGGTCTGATGAATTGTAAGTGTGTAGTATGGTATCCAGTGTATTCTCACTGTGTGATGTATAATATTTGCCTCAAACTGCGAAAGCGAGGGAATCCATGGTATGTTCAAGTCCTTGATCTTGGCTAATCCAAGACAGGAAGTCTGATGCATTGTGTCATTCAGAAAGATTATCTAATGTGGTATGAGGCATGCTCTAAATAAGGCTTTAGTTCCCTGAACTTGCCAATCTTTAGTCCCCCAGACAGATTTTGTGTCTATTGTGTCCTTCCAAAAGTCAAAACCCTGTACAGACAGCTGGGTAATAAAGGAAGCAGAGTATATCTGTTTAGTGTTAGTGAGCATATTTTTCTTTGCAGGTGTAGGTGCAACCTTATAATAATAAGAGGTTGGGTCTGAAATGTTAAACCCAGAAAAATAAGTAAACGTCTGTGCAAACGTTTGTGAACTACCTTTTGGCGGTGTTGGGCAATGTTCCCATTGATGGCAAGTGAAACATTACGTGGGATACTTGCTTTGTGCAAGAAATGGTGACCATAATATTGGTAACAAAAAATGGTAACAAAGTTAGATGTATTATCATACAATTCATCATTCGAAAATGCAGCAGATTGTTCTAAATCAGTCGGCATAGTATTTGCAGTTTCAAAGTCCCAATCATCAGAGAAAGAACTGGAGGTAATGATATCACTTAAAGAAACTTTAAACAAGTGTGGTATTTTTAAAAGTTCAGTTGGACCATATACATCATATGAAACCCTGTTCCAAACTATTCCTTCAGGAACTGGAACTGCTGAAATGTTTACTAAGGACAGGACTCTCTGTTCACGGTGTGATGATGCATGGGGTTTCAGGACCAAATTCACATGTTGTACTTTGGAGCATTCTGGGAGGTAATGTCCATTCAGGAGCAGGAAAAAGACAGTCACTACACCTCTCCAGAGGATTAGGAACAGTAGACCTATTGCAATCCAGAGCTGTAGCCAGGGAGACACAAGGTAAGTCTTTTTCAGCCAAAGGTAGAAATCACGAATTCGCTGTTTGTGGGAAAGAGGCTGTGGCGGTAACCCGGGTTCACTTGGATCTAATGAGAAAGTATCAAAATCGATGAAGTAGGCAGACGCAGTTTGATCTATCTTTGATAGCTCAGCATGTTTTGTAGAATTGGCAATGTCTCCTGTGGAGACATATTCACATAGATGTCAGTATTAGGCCGAATTGAGATCTGTGTTTCAAGTGTACTTTGTTGTTGCTCCATTTCAACTGGTACAAGTTCCATTCCATTGTTGTTAACTCCTTCACTTCATAGAGCAGAATCTTCAAAGGTTATTAATCTTTCTGTCTGAACTTCCTGTATGGTAGCGAGAGGATATCCGCGGCTACCCAGGAGCCCACGCAGCTTACTATTGAGTATCGGCCACATAGTGTGGTTTGATCAGATCAATTGAGATGAATCTCTTTTCTTTCTTGCCGGCAAGAGGCAGAAGAAGTATTGTTCTTGTTCCTTCGACAGCCAGGACAGGTACAGCCGCTCTGTAAGATGGCCCAAATTTGTTTTGTCCACAATCTCTTCTCTGACCAGGTTCCCAATCTTCGGGACCCAGGCAGGTCTTCCCGGAACGCCTTTCACTTCCCCAGTGGTGGTGTGTTTTACTTGGACGTTGCTTTGTAATGCTTGGAATTCATTGAGTTCCTGTAAAACAGCCAAACGATCATTGATGTCAAATGATTTTTCATCTGTCACTGTGCTGCCACAGTCGAGGTCAGGTACCCACATTCTAATACCGAACAGGACATCATATGGAGTACAGCCCCCCAGGGAACTTCTTTGCATGTTGTTAAGTGCCCTCTGGACCCCATACAGGTGATTGACCCAACTGCACACGAGCCTAATACCCTAGCTGTTAAGGATTGCGTTAAGTCCCGGTTTTTCCTCTCCACAATTGAATTTCCCTCAGGATGATACGGAGAGAAGTACTGCAATGCTACACCCAAACTTCCCATGGCTTTTTTGTAATCCTGTGAGCTGAACGCAGGGCCACGGTCAGAATGTAATGTGCCAATTGCGTATGTCCCTATGAAGACTCGCAAATCCTTTATAACAGTTCGGGCGTCAACTGAGCGCAGGGGCCAAACCCACAGGAATCTAGAGCATGAATCCACCACCACCAGGATGTACCTGTAAGCCCATCAGATTGTAAGGGGCTGCTGTGGTCCAAATAGACACATGCGAGAGGTCTGTCTGATATCAGTAATGGTGTATGTGGTGGACGTGCTGCGGTAGAACCCTTCATCTGCTGGCAGATGTCGCACTTAAGGAAATAATCCTTGGTCTTTTTAGTGCGACCTGGCCGCCAATAATGCTGCTTTAGTAATTAAACAGTTGCAGCGTTACATGCATGTGCTGAACCCAGACCCTCATGTGCAGCTAGAATTAATCCCAACCTGCGATCCATGTTTGGTATTACTCTATCCCCCACTCCTGGAATTTAAGCATACAGAATATTTTGCACATCTAACGTGTAGGAGTACTTGAGTGGAAAACCTTTTGGCAAGGCTTAGCTGTTATTGCACGTAGCGTTCACAGCTATCATTATCCGTCCGTCTATTCTCATGCTAGAAACAAGTGATTGCAGCAACAACAGCAGTTCGCACTGTCGCCTTGGCGGCTTCATCAGCCAGTGAATTCCCTTCAATGTGCACGCCAACACGCTGATGACTCAAGGTGTGAATTACATGAGCCCGTGGCAAGCCTTTTTTCAGCTCTGCCACCTGTTCCCAAAGCATCTTGTGCTTTATTGTGCAGCCTTTGGAATCTCTAAACCAATTCTGGCCCCAATAGTGAAGATATTCATTACATGACTGGACACAGTAAAACAGATTGCACACAATGCATGTGGGGAATTCCAGATCTGTATTTTTTAGTGCCAGTATCAGGGCTTTTAGTTCTGCCAGCTGTGCCGTGCAATCTCCTAGAGACTGCATCTGTGTATTGCTAGGACAGATCTTGCAGTCCCGCATAAATCCCTTCACAATCGCACATGCTCCGCTGTATTGCTGTTTACTTCCTACAGTAGGCTTGGCAGATCCGTCAGTGTTAATAATGTATTCATACTGATCTAGAGGCATTATTTCATTCGGGATAGGATAATCTTGTTCATACTGCAGAAATGCTTTTGTTTTTAATGTAGAATCAAATTTGTAGTCTACATCTGTTGCAGTGAGAGAATTAGCCCATTGTATCCATCGTGGATGCAGTGCCTTTGCATTTGGAACGCTTGCTTTGGTAACAGCCTCTGAGGTCGGTACCATAGTCATGACAATTCTGTGTTTCCCCTGAGCTAGTGCTCTTTCTCTCACTACAGCAGTTTGTACTGCTGTCAGTATCTTTTCTGTGGATGCAAAACTTATTTCTGTATTTGTGTACAAATGTGATTTGTATGCAATCACATATTGACCACTGACTACATGGATCACCAAGGTTGTAGTGTTTTCACCTGTGTGTGTAAGTGTTTGGAAGCTATCATGTCAGCTTGTATGGAATGGAGAATTTCTGTGTGTTCCTGTGTCTAATGTCGAATTGAAAAATCAGGTCTGATTAGGTCGTAGAAAGGTTTCACTTTTTCTGCATAATCCAAAATGTATGTTCTGCCAAATTTAGGAATCCTAAAATGGATTGTAATACTTTCAGAGTCTTTGGAGGTTGGAACAGCGCACATTTTTCAAAAAAATTAGCTACCAGGCTTTTCCCTTCACTTGATAACTCATATCCCAAAAATAGGACATTGAGGTGGGCAGTTTTTGATTTTTTTAAAGTTACATTTGTAGCCCAATGTGGAGAATCCCAAAATTATGTTGTTCAGCCTGTGCAAGTGATCCAAGAACTAATTGTCTGTCAGATAAATATCATCTATAAAGGACAATGCCTCCTCATCACAATTTTGAAGTAACTCTGTTACCCTTGCTGAGAACAACCTGGGGTTAGTCTTATACACTTGGGGCAGTCTACAGAATTTTTGCTGAGAGCAGAGAACTTAAAACGCTGTCAAATATCTGCTTTCAGGTGCTATATTTTGGCAGAAGAATCCATTTGAGATATCTAGTGTTGTCTTGTATTTTTTTTGCACAATGTTATTCATTAATGCGGCACTGTGTGCATTTTGAATTAAAAAATGTTTTCGTGCAGGTGTTCAAATGCCTGTAGTCTAAAACAAGACAGTATGAATTGTTGAGTTTCATTACGGGAAACAAAGGATTATTCATGGAAGATGTGCAATTTTCAATAACACCTTGGCATTCAAGTTGATCTAAGATCTCCCTGACTTGCTTCTGACCGTCATGTTTTATTGGGTACTGCCTCTGTGGTGTAGGAGTAGTTTTAACTGGGATTTAATGGTGAGGTGACTCAGCATCCCACCCTACATGATTGCGGTAAAGTGCGGGAGCTAGCGCTAACGCCCACTCGTATGTATGTTTCAGAGACTCTGGAACGAGGTCGGAGAAGGCTGGTAGTATTACCTCTTACCCTTTAGGGCAATCCAAAACGAACTCAGGCACCAATCTCTTTCAGCCAAAAGGATATTGTATCCAAAAGTCAGTTTCTCCCAAAAGAGATCTTTCACTTTTCTGGGTATGTCCTCCTCCATTTGGAGTATTATTTCATATAACTGATGTGGGACACTTACCATCGTATCAGGTGTCTCCACCGTGATATGTTCATTCAACGCTGCTGTCACCAGAAATTCCATCAGGTTCTGGCTAGCTATTGTTACTTCTGCTGCACTGTCTAGTATCGTCAGAGCCCTTTCCTTGTTCAGTAGTAGAGTCCTCAGTAGCCTGGGCATTTCTTATTTTAAGGCCAGCTACCTTCTTCTTTGTTAATGTAGTCTGAAGTGCGATGTGTGTCTCTTGGCTTTGCTCGCTCTTCTGATCTGCATTCTGACCATCCTTCCCTCTCTGAGTTTTTGATTAACCCTGAAAGGAACAAGAGGAACGTGTATCAGTATCCTGATACTTGTCAGGTTTTTTAATATTGTCACGGTTCCTAAGATTATATTTCTATCAGAGGGCTCCTGTTGAGGAGACCCACCCTGTGATCCTGATGCATTTGTTGTCCCATTTCTTTTTAGAAGAATTGGGTGCCTGCTTTGAGTTGTCCTTTTCACGATTACTCGTTAATTGTGGTTTCACAGGTCTAGCTCCCAAGTTATCTTTACCCAGCGAAGCATAGGTATCTTTGATAATCTTATGTAGTTCTCGCTCCTGCTGCGCAGATGTGCACTCCCTTAGGCGTTGGCTTATAGCCACCGCTGCTGCCTCCCTTTTATGTTAGCTAACATAATTGTGGATACCTGGGCAAAACTGCCTATCAATTTTATCCCCAAGTCCAGGGCAGGTTCTGCCCCCTACTTATTCTCTATTTGTTTCAATACTTCTGGTATGACTGCTACTGAGGGGGTACCATGAGTTCTGGTATAACCGGCAGCGAAAACTGTACCCCAAGTGGTACAATCCTCTATCGAGGGAGCTATTCCCATTTTCAAGCAAATTGTCAGTATTCTGTGTTTTTCCTGCGGGCCTGTGTGGGGAAACACTGCCTCAACCTGTGCTATTTTCTTTGCCATCCAGAACAGCATCTGCTCACATATAGTGGGCATTCTTCCCATAATCACGTTTAGCGTTTGTGGGGTGATGTTTGTCGCTGTTCCTTGTAGCTGACTAGCTTGAGTGACCCTTGTAGGTTGAATTGTAAGTATTCGCATTACAAACTGTGTACGATTTCTGTAGAATTTTACTATTTCTTTGTGAAGGGTATGTAGTTCTGCTGCTGGCAATAAATCTATCTCTGGATGCGGTGTATAAGCAGCTAGGACTGGCCATGTCACTCCTTGTCTGCTGAGCGGACCGAGTCTTACTTTGTCTGTGGTGTGTGGGAGGGCGCCTTTAAACCAATTAATATTCTCATGGCAAGTTAACGAGACTTCTATGTCCTCGTATGGAAAGTATTCTTCAGGTGTCTCATCTGGAATGTAGGTATGAAACAAATGTGTGAGTGCATCTACAGGTGGTAATTTAACCCAAGATTAGAATACCTCTGTTCTGAAGGCCTTGTTTGCCTCAATCACGAAGATAACAGTCCCACCCATGATGTGACTCCAAAATCTAATAATTTCGTAGTAAGTGAATGTCTGCAATTTTCTGAAATGTTAAGAGCACCTTCCTGCTCAGCTTCCTCCACACTAGCACCACTTTTCCCAGTGTCTCCAGTCTGAGACATTATGGGAGTTTTAAGCAAAAGAGATAAGGTTTTTGCACAATTTTAGGGAAATATTATCCTGCAAACTTGAACAAACCTACAGCCAATACAAAGGATATACCTACTCAGCTGTGGCGGATTTTCCCTTACCACTCCAGACGTTTCAGGTTAAATGTGAGTAGGGCCCTCTGAGAAAGCACTACTGAACTACTCAGATTTGACCGTTAAATAAGAACCAAACCAACGTTGGGGGCGCCATGTCGTGTAGTTCCTAAAAATACTTTGGATCTGTACATTTAGACAACATAAACTAAGGGATTGATGTCCAGACTGATTACAGACACCCCAAAGGATATGTCAGCCTTTAGACCAGATAGCTCACAGTGCCACCATAAGCCCCCTAACCTTACCAAGGAGTGAATAGTTTCTGGCAACTATCGAACATGACAACCCTTGATCCTTCAGGGATCGTGGAAACAATGCAGTACATTTTGCTCAGTCAATCGTGCTCTCTTAGTCTCAGAGAGATATATAGAATGAACGATAGGGACGTTTTCAATAAACATTTATTGAACCAGCGTCATTCTAGTATAATTCATGTTTGCTGCAACCATCATTAGACAGAAACAGATATATAAGATTACCAGCACCAACAGAGTAAATAAAAGGTAGAATTCTACCATGGTGCTAAAACAGTGAATATATGCAGGCATGTAGGTACATGAGGGTAATCAAACATATCCCTATGATACAAACCCTAACTAATTGTACTAAGTGTACCTAGCATGTATGTGGGTCTAAAACCAAGAATCCCCTAGGAAACAGCCAACCCCATTACCTGATGAGTGAGAATGAAGGACCCCGTCTTGGTCTCGAGTTGGACACCCCTCAAGGGATTTCAGGCCACTGTGTGCTGGAGCTTTTTGCAGGCTGGAACCTCAGCATCTTGTGTCAGTGTGAAGCTTCTCCTCTGGTTCCCTCAGTGAAGATGTGGTTGTTTTATACCCAAAAAGCACCCTCAGGGGTTCTACCTAGATATGTAATGGTTTGCCATTATGGATGGTGGACATGTCGTCCAAGGATGACGATAGCAGTGACTTTTGTATAGAGTTATTATACAGAAGATAGTAATCATGCTGTGTACGTTCTGGGCAGGGTATTAAGATATGATACTAGGAATCCTCATGCATAATAAATTAGGCCAGTTTCGGAGAAAACTGATCAGCATTTATTCAGCACATAACTAGGTAAAAGGTCAGTGCCAGAACAGTTATGCAGAGCAAGGTAGGACGAATGTAGGTAAAAGGTTGTGTTGCTACCTAGGCCTATATTGGGATTCATAACAATGGGTGCATGGTAAAAAAACAGTAGAGGGCACACGGAGCAGGTCATTGTGCCAGCTCCCCCTGTGATGGTCCTCTCGTCCAGCTTGCCTGCAGCCCACTACCCTCTGCTTCCTTCGGTCTTGTGCCTCCTCCGCTCGTTTTTCTGCCTCTTCTCTTCTCTCCTCCCTCGTACTCTCTATTCTGCCACTTGCTGCTGGTTTCTGACCTTTATTTTGCCTCTTCCTGCTCCCTTTTAACTTTATTCTGACTCTTTCTGCTTGTTTTTGACCTTTATTCTTCCTCTTGCTGCTCGTTTCTGACATTTATTTTGCCTCTTTCTGCTAGTTTCTCAGCTTTATTCTGCCTCTTTCCGCTCCCTTCTGACCTTTATTCTGCTTCTTTCTGCTCATTTCTCACCTTTATTTTGCCACTTTCTGTTAGTTTCTCACCTGTATTTTGCCTCTTTCTGCTGATTGCTGGCCTTTATTTTGCCTCTTTCTGCTCATTTCTCACCTTTATTTGGCCTCTTGGTGCTGGTTTCAGACCTCTATTTTGCCTCTTTCTGTTATTTTCTCACTTTTACTTTGCCTCTTGCTGTTCGTTTCTGACCTTTATTCTGCCTCTTTCTGCTCATTTCTCACCTTTATTTTTCATCTTTCTGCTCATTGCTGACCTTTATTTTGACTCTTTCTGCTTGTTTCTCACCTTTATTTTGCCTCTTTCTGCTCATTTCTGACCTTTATTCTCTCTCTTTCTGCTCATTTCTCACCTTTACTCTGCTCTTTCTGCTCCCTTCTGTCCTTTATTCTGCCTCTTCCTGCCCCTTTCTCACCTTTATTTTGCCCCTTTCTGCTCATTGCTAATCATTATTTTGCCTCTTTCTGCTCGTTTCTCACCTTCATTCTGCCTCTTTCTGCTCATTTCTCACCTTTATTTTGCTTCTTTTTGCTCCTTGCTGACCTTTATTCTGCCTCTTTCTGCTCTTTTCCCTGGGATCCCAGTGGGAGCCTCAAGACCCCTGCAGTCTCAACTGGCTCACTGCATCCATGTCTGTGGGCAGGGAAAGAGATGAAACCTCTGCTTCCAGTGGGCAGAAGCACTTTGACAGCTCCCGCATGCTGGAACCAGAATGTTTGCTTTTGCTTGGCGGAAACTGTCAAAGCTCCCACCAAGCAAAAGCAAACAGCTATGTCCCAGGGGTGGGCACCCCGGGACATAGCAGGAGCTAGCCCCGGGGAGGTGGTGGTCCCAGGATTTGAGGAGTCAGCGCGGCCCGCTTGGTCAATTAATTTATAGCCCCAGGGAGGTGGTGGTCCCTGGGGCAGAGGGGCGGCAAGACCTTCCTATTTCTTTGTATTGAACCCTGGGGAGGTCGTGGTCCCCAGGGCTCTGGGGGGTCTGCTCGGCCCTCCTAGCTAATTTATTTATAGCCCCATGGAGGTGGTAGTCTTTGGGGCTCAGGCGGAGTCCGAGCGCCCCCCCATTATTAAAATAAAGCCCTGGGGAGGCGGTGATTACCGGGGCATAATTAGGCCCAAGGAGGGGGCCTGTGTTCTCCCCTCATTTAAAAAAAAAAAGCCTGCATGCCCCTGGGACCTGGCCCACCAGGGAGCTATAATGTACACAAGTGCGGGAGACCTTTATTTTGCCACATTTTTCCATTTTGCCACGGATTCACAGCTCTGTCACGTTCCCCTGGCAAACACTGGCAAATTTATTTTTAAAGAGATTGTTGGCCCTGCTAGTGTCAAAGGGGAACCTCAGGACCACAATTAGGAGGTCAGAGTATTCCCACCCTTCCCTCTTTTCTTTAAAAAAAAAAAAAATTCCGGGACTCAGCTGAAGCCAAGTTCCAAGATGGCTGTCAACAGTTCCTGGTCAAAGTGATGGCAGCCAATCAGATCTTATCACAAGATCAGGAGGGTATGCAGAGCCTTCTCGTCCCTAGATATCTAAATTTGTTTTTTCTTTAATATCTCCTAAACTACTGAATGGATTTACACCAGTTCAAAAAAGGTGTCGCTTTCTGAACCAATAGCTACTTTTCTGCCAAAGTTGTGTGATTCCATTCAGCAGTTTGGTCTGTAGTCGTGTCTAAAATACCTATGGGAATTTGTATGGGGAAAACGCATTTTAGGTACCCCTTTTTCTCAGCCCCCATTTAACAGATCACCCCGAAACTTTTAAGGCAGCAGATGAAGTGGACGTTGTATTAATTTTGAGAATTTCGTGAGGATTCATCAAATGGCACCTAAGTTATTTATTGGCTAAACAAAAAACGAGCTTCGTATGGAAACATGGTCCTAACTATAACTACCTACTGGCAACCGCCAGTAGATTTTATATATGTATATATAGATATATATATATCTCTATATATAAATATATATATATATATATTAATCAAACGCTTGACTTTCCTTTCACCGACAAACGGAGCCCACTTCAGAATGCGTTCAAAATAAGTTCATTTTATTTTCCTACATGTCAGCCGTGACGAGTTTCAGCCGTCAAAGCGGCCTTGTTCACACAGATTTTACAGCATCTCTCATTAGTGGCCTTTAAATACCATGTGGTCAGATTACAACGAGAACAGACTCACTCTGCTCATCCCGCTGTCAGTAAATAATTACATTTGTATCTGTTTACAATCCGACGAGTTAAATCATCACTCGCCAAAGTAAAAAAGGATTGCACATAAACTTAACCAACTGTGAAGACTTCGCGTCAATAAGTACTCTCATAAGCATGTTATGCATTTAAACATTTAGAGATTTTCAAGGTTTTGGAGGATTTCAGAACATTTGAATATCGCGCTGCTCATAGTATAAATGACAAGTGCCATTGGAATAAACACGGTATAGTTACCTAGAGCTTCAGAGCTTCAACATTGATCACATCAATTATGGCCCCGCAGTTCTTTTAGGAAATCATAGTTAAGCTTGAATTAATCATAAATAATGATGTAACAGTGACTCACAGTAATCAATTATTTGGCAAGTGCCTAATCCAAAAATTAGTGCATACCTATTCAATTTAAATAGCATCTTGGGCCAGTGCCCAACTTAAATACCACATGATATGGGCCAGCAAATAAAGGGAGCTATCCTACCATCCTATGTTTGGATACTCATTCAGAATGGAATTTTACAGTGCACGTGCAGTATGTCTATTTCACCCCTCTACGGGTCTTAGGCTTATTAAGTTATTGGCATGAATGAAATTCTTCATCGTAATTAAGGCCATAGGGCATCTTACTGTCGAGCAGTAGAATATACCTAGTTTCAAGTTCCCGTAATGCCCTAGGTCTGTCACCCCATCTCCTGTTTGGTGCAATAGCATCAATTACAAAGTAAGTGATTTGCATAGGGTCCTTCTGGTGTACAATTTCACAATGTCGGGCTACCGGATAGGATCTATCCGCATTCGTTATTGCCCGCATGTGTTGCAGGATCCTTTTGTGCACTTGGAGCGTAGTGCTTCCTACATACTGTATATTACAGGTGCAAGTTAAGCCATAAATTGCAAATTCAGTCTTGCAATTAAATGCACCTCCAATGTTCATCTCCCTGCTACAAAAGGGGGTAGAGTATGTTGTTGTATTTCTGCCTACAGTGCAAGCTCTGCATTTACTGCATTTTTTGAAAACCGGAGGGGGTCTGAGCCACCCAAGGTCCCTACTATTCTCTGGGCTAGATTCAACTACTGCATCTCTTAGTGATGGTGCTCTACGGTATATTAAAGGTGGATATTTAGGGATCATCTGGCCAATCACTGGATCTGATTTTAAGATATGCCAGTTATTGTTTAGCAGATCTCTAAATGCTTTATTTTGGCGGCTAAATGTCGTTATAAGACGCATCTGAGGCTCACTTCTATCTTGTTTGATAGTACTTTTCAGGAACAGAAGGTCCTCGCGTTTCTTTTTATTTGCCGTTTCCTTAGCCGATTCAATAGTGGCTTTGAGGTAGCCTCTGTCCTGAAACCTTTTGGTCATCTCTATTTGACATTAAACTAGCTCCTTGGGTGTACTGCAGTTCCTCTTAGCACGTAGCATTTCACCGTACGGGATACTTTGCTTGGTGTGTGTGGGATGAAAGCTAGAAGTGTGCAGAGTTGTGTTTCCTGCTGTTGGTTTTCTAAACAGTCTAGTTTCCAATTTTCCTGTCTCTACAAATACCTCAATGTCCAAGAATGTTACTTGGTGTGTACTCACTGTGTGTGTGAATTTTAGGTTTAAATTGTTACAATTTAGACGATCAATAAACATTTCAGCTGATTCGATTCATCCTTTCCAGATTACAAATAGATCGTCTATGATGTAATATATATATATATATATTTATATATATATTACCTACTGGCGGTCGCCAGTAGGTAGTTATAGTTAGGACCTTGTTTCTATTCAAAAGGCGTTTTTTCTTTTGCCAATATCTTTGGCGCCATTGACGAATCTTCACGAAATTTTCCAACCTAATGACCAGCTCCGGTCAGCTCCTGTCTTGAAAGTTTTGGGGTGATTCGTCAAGCGGGGGCCAAGAAAAAAGGGGGGTCCCAAAACGCGTTTTCCCGATGTTAATTTCCATAGGAAATTTTGGAACAGGCTACAGCCCGAACTTCTGAACGGAATTACACCAAATTTGGCAAAAATAGCTCTTGGTTCAGAAAGCGCCCTTTTTTTAAATGGTGTAAATCCGTTCAGTAGTTCCTGAGAAATTCAAAAAATAAAAATGTATATATCCGAGCACCAAGGAGGAGCCGCGAACCCTCCCGAGCACGAGCTTCATTCTGATTGGCTGTCTTCATTCTGATTGGCTGTTAACACTCCAAACCAGGAAGTGTTGGCAGCCATCTTGTGACTTGGTAAAACCGAGTCACAAGAAAACAGTAAAATAAAGATAAAAAACAAGAAAAGGGGGCAGGGTAGAAACACCCTGACCCCCTAGGCCTGCTCAGGGGGTCCCACAAGGACTCCCAAGGCCCAAAAAAGCATTTTTAAAAAAAAGAATTGGCCGAATTCACGCAGGGTGCGCGAATCCGGCCGAGAAAATAAATAAAAACAAAGCGTGGGCTCCCGTGCTACGTTTTCTATAAGACCCCGGGCGGGCCAGGTCCCGGGGGCAATGTGCAATAAAATAGCTGGGGCCTGCGGGGGCCCCCACAGCCCCAGGGACTGCCACCTCCCCTGGGCTTTATCCATTATGTGCAGGGGGCACGCAGCCCCCTACAGCCCCGGGGACTGCCACCTCTCTGGGGCTTGTAAAAAAAATGCATGGGGGGCTCCTGCCCCCGCACGCTGACCCGGGGAATGCCACTTCCCCGGGGCATTCATCATTATGGGCAGGGGGCCTCGTGGGCCCCCCAAAGCCCCGGGGACTGCCACCTTCCAGGCGCTTAAATTAAAATAAAAAAGTGTGGGGGGGCTTTTGCCCCCCCACACTGCACCGGGGACCACCACCTCCCCGGGGCACTAATTATTTAAATACGGGGGTTCATTGCGGGCCCCGGGGACCACCACTTCCCTGGGGCTTTAAACAGTTTGGGGGGGCTGCGCGGCCCCCTCCTGGAGCCCTCTATGGCCCTGGGGACCGCCAACCCCAAGGCCGGCTCCTGCAATGTCCCGGGGTGCCCACCCCCAGTACATTGCCGTTTGCTATGACAGGGCAGGAGCACGGCTCCCGCCCTGCCATAGCAAACACTGCTTTGCTTCTTGGAAGCGAGAGCAGGTTTCCTCCCAAGAAGCAAAGCAGAATTGCTTTTGGACAAGGGGAGCTGCATGTTAGCAGCTCCCCTTGTCCAAAAGCAATCCTGGCTCCCTAGGAGCCGTGGAGCTGGCAGGGACCGTGGGGGCATTGGGGCTCCCCCCACGGTCCCTATCAAGAAGGCCAGGCCCCGGGAGATGGGTTCCCCGGGGCCAAAAGTGGCCCAGGGAAGGGGGCCACGCGGCCCCCCTCCCGAATAAAAAAAATTCAAATAAAAAAAGAGGCAATGCCCCGAGGGATGGGGCCCCCAGGGCAGATAAAGGCCTCAGGAGGGTTCCCACATGGACCCCCTCCATTAAAAATTAAAACAAATGTATATGTGGCCATGCCCCGGGGGATAGGGTCCCCGGGGCTGAAATTGGCCTCGGAGGAGGGCCGGGTGGCCCACTTACCGTTTTTTCTTTTTTTTTTTTAAATGTGGCAGGCCCTGGGGATGGGGTCCCCAAGGCCCCAAAAATATGGAAAGAAGGGGGACCACATAGCCCCCCTTCTAACAATTTTTTTTTTTAAAAAGCCGGCATCTTGACGGAGGCCCTGCCCCCTCCCTGCACCACACTGCAAACGCGCCCCCTGGTGCGTTCTAAGTTGGGGGATTAAGTCCCCTTGAATACTGAGGGTCCCTGGGGGCCAACTAGCACACCAGGTACCTCCAGTAAGTGCCACACAGCTGGATTGCTGAGAGGTGGAGAATGCAAATGCGCCTCCTGGCACAGTACTGGTTGGGGGATGAAGTCCACTTTACTCCTGAGGGACTTTGGCGGCCAAGTAGCCCTCCTGGTACCTCCTGTAAGTCCTACGCAGCAGAATTCCTGAGCGCTGGTTAGAGGCCCAGCCCCCTTTCTCCACCACTGTGCAAATGTGACTACCAGTTAAAGAAGCATTTGTAATGTAATAGGTCTCGCATTTGCAAGAGTTAGAGCTATTGGCGTTGTAAATCTAAAAGTTTTTTACTAATGTTTTTTGGAGTGGAGTGGATGTACTTTGTGTGTAGTGGAATTATGTGGTATGTTGTGCACTGACATTATGTGGATGGAAAGTATGTGGTATTTAGAGTATAGGAATTATGTAGAGTGGGATTATGTGTTATGGAGAGTATTTATGTGGTATGGTAGTCTGTGTTGTGGAGTGGTAACCTCAGGTTTAGTCTTCCTCGTTTCCATAGAAGCTAAATTATGACCTAGAATGGTCACCTGTTACTTATTGCTAAATGTGGGTATTAAATTGGTACTAATGGTGTGCAAACCACTATTGCTTCTTTCTCGCCTTTCTGCAGTTCTCTTCCTTCTTTCTGCACCCCTCCTGCCTCTTTCTGTACCCCTCTTGCCTCTTTGTGCACCTCTCCTAACACTTTCTGCACCCCTCTTGCCTCTTTTTGCACCTCTTTGGGTTCTTTCTGCACTGCTCTTGCTTCTTTCTGCACCTCTCTTCCAATTTCTGCAACCATCTTGCCTCTTTCTGCACCCCTCCTACCTGTTTCTGCACCTCTCTTGCCTCTGTCTGCACCCCTGTTCCCTCTTTCTGTACCTCTATTGCCTGTTTCTGCAACTCTCTTGCCTCTTTCTGCAGAAAGAGGCTAGAAAGGTGCAGAAAGAGGCAAGAGAATTGCAGAAAGTGGAAGAGATGAGCAGAGAGAGGCAAAAGAAGTGCAGAAGAAAAAGAGAGTTGCAGAAAGAAGCAACAGAAATGCAGAAAGTGGCAAGAGAGGCGCAGAAAGAAGCAAGAGCGGTTTGCACACAATTAGTACTAATTTAACACCCACATTTAGCAATAAGTAACAGGTGACCATTCTAGGTTTGCAATAGGCCTTCCACCACGCTGTAACACTTGTCGCTGCATTTTTGGTAACGTTTGAGCCGTTCAAGCTAGAAACAAGGCTTTTTTTGTTCAAATCTGCAGATTAGGCAGCAGATGATGGATTATGTGACTAATGCGGAAAATGTATAATTGTGCGAAAGTCGGTGCAGCCAAACAGTTGCATAATTCCAGTGGCCCTGCTCATACCTCTGACTAGGTCCAGAATTGCTCCTCAGTGAGTCCTTCTTTTTTTTGTCTCATTGAGTTCATAATTTAGCTTCTATGGAAACGAGGAAGACTAAACCTGAGGTTACCACTCCACAACACAGACTACCATACCACATAATAACTCCCCATAACACATAATCCCACTCTACATAATTCCTATACACTAAATACCACATACTTTCTATCCACATAATTTCACTGCACAACATACCACATAATTCCACTACACACAAAGTAAATCCACTCCACTCCAAAAAACATTTGTAAAAAACTGTAAGATTTACAATGCCAATAGCTCTGTTTCTTGCAAATGCGAGACCTATTACATTACAAATGCTTCTTAAACTGGTAGTCGGGTTTGCAGAGTGGTGGAGAAAAGGGGCTGGGCCTCCAACCAGCGCTCAGGAATTCCACTGCATAGGACTTACAGGAGGTACCAGGAGGGCTTCTTGGCCCCCAAAGTCCCTCAGGAGTAAAGTGGACTTCATCCCCCAACCAGTACTGTGCCAGGAGGCACGTTTGCAGAGTGGTGGAGAAAGGGGGGTGTGGCCTCCGAATACCTCTTAGCAACCCACTGTGTGGGACTTAGTGGAGGTAACAGGAGAGATAGTTGGCCCCCAAGGATAACCTTGGGGGCCAACTACCCCTCCTTTTACCTCCGGTAAGTTCCACACAGCAGCATTGCTAAGAACTCATAGCAGGCCACGCCCCCTTTCTCCACCACTCCTAAAACGCGCTCTCTGGCGCGCTATTCATGGGGATTAAAGTCCACTTTGCTGCTGGGGTCCTTAGGGGCCAACTAGCCTACCAGTTGTCTCTAGTAAGCCCCACACCGTGGTATTGCTGAGAGGTGAACACAGACCATGCCCCCTTTGTCTACCACTCTGCAAACGTGCCTCCTGGTGCACTCTTGGTTGAGGGGTGAAGTCCCCTTGCCTCCAGAGGGTCCCTGGGGGCCAACTAGCCCTCCTGTTACCTCCAGTAAGCCCCACACAGTTGGATTGCTGAGAGTGGTCCGAGGCCATGCCCCCTTTTTACACCACTCTGCAAACGCGCCGCCTGGCGCACTGCTGCTCGGGAGATGAAGTCCACTTCAGTCCTGAGGTCCTCAGGACATAAGGGGACCTCATCACCCCACCAGCAGTGTGCCAAGAGGCGTGTTTGCAGAGTGGTGTAAAAAGGGGCGTGGCCTCGTACCACCTCTAAGCAATCCCACTGTGTGGGGCTTACTGGAGGTTCCTGGTGGCCTAGTTGGCCCCCAGGGGCCCTCACTAGCAACGGGGACTTAATCCCTCAACGCAGAGTGTGCCAGGAGTTGCGTTTGCAGAGTCATGCAGGGAGGGGGCGGGGCCTCCAGCGAGTTGCCGTTTAAAAAAAAAAATTAATTTAAGAAGGGGGGCTGTGTGGCTCCTCTTCTCTTGAGACTTTTGGGCCCCGGGGACCCCATCCTTCGGGACCTGAGCCATTATAATATTTCAAAAGGAGGGGGGCACGAGGCCCCCCTCCCAACTGTTTAAAGCCCCGGGGAGGTGGTGGTCCCTGGGGCCAGGGGTCCGCAACGGACTCCTGCATTTTAATCAAGAGTGCCCCGGGGAGGTGGTGCTCCCCGGGGCAGTGTGGGGGGGCTCGAGCCCCCCCACACTTTGTTTTTCAAAGTAGCCCCAGGGAGGTGGTGGTCCCCGGGGCTTGGGGGGACCCGTGAGGCCCCCCGACCTAAATAAATTATAGCCCTTGGGAGGTGGCGGTCCCCAGGTTTTGGAAGGGCCTGTGAGGCTCCCCCGCCCTAAAATAACAATGCACCGGGGAGGTGGCGGTCCCCGGGGCTGCAGGGGCCCCTGTGGGTCCCTGCTACATAATTAGGAATTGCCGCCAGGACCTGGCCCACCCGGGGGCTTATAGAAAACGAAGTGCGGAAGCCTGCGTTTTTTTGTTTTTTTTTCGGCCGGATTCACGCACCCAGCGCGAATTCGGACAATTTTCTTTTTTTTAAATGCTTTTTTTGGCACTGGGGTTCCTTGTGGGACCCCCTGAGCAGGCCTAGGGGGCCAGGGTGTTTCTTCCCTGCCCCCTTTTCTTGTTTTTTATGCTTTTTTTAACTGATTTCTTGTGACTCGGTTTTACCGAGTCACAAGATGGCTGCCAACACTTCCTGGTTTGGAGTGTTGGCAGCCAATCAGAATGAAGCTCTTGCTCGGGAGGGTTCGCGAATCCTCCTCGTCCCTCAGATATCGATATTTAAATTTTTTGAATTTCTCAGCAAGTACTGAACGGATTTACACCATTTAAAAAAAGGTCGCTTTCTGAACCAAGAGCTACCTTTTTGCCAAATTTGGTTTAATTCGTTCAGCAGTTCAGGCTGTAGCCATGTCTAAAGTTCCTATAGAAATTAACATGGGGAAAACACGTTTTGGGACATCCCTTTTTTCTGGGACCCCCCTTTTTTCTCGGCCTCCACTTGACGAATCACCCCGAAACTTCAAAGACAGGAGTTGACCTGAGTGAAACATTAGATTTGAAAATTTTTCGAAGATTCGTCAAACGGCACCAAAGATATTGGCAAACGAAAAAACACTTTTTTGAATAGAAACAAGGTCCTAACTATAACTACCTACTGGCGACCGCCAGTAGGTAATATATATATATATAGATATATAGATATATATACTATATATATATATATATATATATATATATATATATATGTATATATATATATATATATATATATATATATATATATATATATATATATATATATATGAAACACCACAGTCCTGGATTACACACGTTTTAGTAATATCAGGTACGGACCACCAAAGCTGGATTTCAATTAAAGTGCTTTTATTGAGGTGCAAAAAGCAAACAGCATGACGCGTTACGGCCGCGTCTCCACGGCCTTGATCACATATATATATCCAAATTCGACCCCTCCTTAAGAGAAACCAGAGGACACAGCGGGAGCTTCACGGGGGTTCCTTTTATTTACAGCTTTGTATGGCATGATGCATTTCGGCTTATGTAAGCCTTCCTCAGATGCCGCAGCTAGACGAGGTTACTCCAACCCCTCCCTTATATTTCTATGGCCCTCACAATGAGGTGAGGTCAGCTGGCTCCACTTGATTGGTTTCAGCTGCAGTCCGATGTTGTAGACTGCAGCTCCAAGAATGCAATGTTCCGATGGATATGGATTGTGAAGCCGAAATATGGCCTTCAATGGGCACTGTAATACCAGGTAAGGGTGGGGGTTTGATATGGTGGTGAAACCCCGTAAAATAAAGTCCAGGACTCCCTCGAGTCCCCAATGTTCTGCCCCAACCATCATAGTCAAACCGGGCCGTGAAGCAGTGATGCAGTGATCCCTCTTCCCCGTGAATCACGGGCTGTCGCTGACAGCGGCCACTTGACTGGCCTGATCCTGAGGCGGTCCTGCGGAATCCGATACCTCTGAGGAAACTTTGCCACAACGCCAGTATACCACAGGACACTTAAGAACGGGTCCTCTCCACGCGCACCGGCAAGCGCGTAAAATATCCAAATTCGACCCCTCCTTAAGAGAAACCAGAGGACACAGCGGGGAGCTTCACAGGGGTTCCTTTTATTTACAGCTTTGTATGGCATGATGCATTTCGGCTTATGTAAGCCTTCCTCAGATGCCGCAGCTAGACGAGGTTAATCCAACCCCTCCCTTACATTTCTATGGCCCTCACAATGAGGTGAGGTCAGCTGGCTCCACTTGATTGGTTTCAGCTGCAGTCCGATGTTGTAGACTGCAGCTCCCAGAATGCAATGTTCCGATGGATAAGGGTTGTGGAGCCGAAATATGGCCTTCAATAGGCGCTGTAATACCAGGTAAGGGTGGGGGTTTGATATGGTGGTGAAACCCTGCAAAATAAAGTCCAGGACTCCCTTGAGTCCCCAACGTTCTGCCCCAACCATCATAGTCAAACCGGGCCGTGAAGCGGTGATGCAGTGATCCCTCTTCCCCGTGAATCACGGGCTGTCGCTGACAGCGGCCACTTGCCTGGCCTGATCCTGAGGCGGTCCTGCGGAATCCGATACCTCGGAGGAAACTTTGCCACAACGCCAGTATACCACAGGACACTTAAAAACAAGTGCTCTCCACGCGCACCGGCAAGCACGTAAAATATCCAAATTTGACCCCTCCTTAAGAGAAACCAGAGGACACAGCGAGGAGCTTCATGGGGGTTCCTTTTATTTACAGCTTTGTATGGCATGATGCATTTCGGCTTATGTAAGCCTTCCTCAGATGCCGCAGCTAGACGAGGTTACTCCAACCCCTCCCTTATATTTCAATGGCCCTCACAATGAGGTGAGGTCAGCTGGCTCCACTTGATTGGTTTCAGCTGCAGTCCGATGTTGTAGACTGCAGCTCCCAGAATGCAATGTTCCGATGGATATGGATTGTGGAGCCAAAATATGGCCTTCAATGGGCGCTGTAATACCAGGTAAGGGTGGGGGTTTGATATGGTGGTGAAACCCCGTAAAATAAAGTCCAGGACTCCCTCGAGTCCCCAACGTTCTGCCCCAACCATCATAGTCAAACCGGGCCGTGAAGCGGTGATGAAGTGATCCCTCTTCCCCGTGAATCACAGGCTGTTGCTGACAGCGGCCACTTGCCTGGCCTGATCCTGAGGCGGTCCTGCGGAATCCGATACCTCGGAGGAAACTTTGCCACAACACCAGTATACCACAGGACACTTAAGAACGGGTCCTCTCCACGCGCACCGGCAAGCGCGTAAAATATCCAAATTCGACCCCTCCTTAATAACCGTGGGCGTAGTGCTCCGCTCCGCCCGCGGAGTGTGCGTAGTGGTGCCTACTCCGCGGTCCGCGAAGTAGGCATAGCAGGCATGCTACGCACACGCCACGGCGGAGCGGGGTTGCCCGCCACCCGCCTCCCTCCCGCCGTCTTTTAAATGCCCTTACAATCTATGAAAGCATGTTAAAAGTAATTAAAATGACTTACCTGAGCTGCGGCGTCCCGGGGCTCCCTCTTCCTGCTCTATCGCCGACTTCTTCCTCACAAATGTGCATGCGCGGGCGCCCGCGCATTTCGCGCGAGAAATGCCCCGGGACGCCGCAGCTCATGTAAGTCATTTTAATTACTTTTAACATGCTTTTATAGATTGTAAGGGCATTTAAAAGAGGGCGGGAGGGAAGCGGGCGGCGCATAGTGGAGCTACGCGGAGTGTGCGGAGTGTGTGTAGATTTGCCTCCACTCCGTGTTGCTCCGCGTAACCCCACTACTCCCAGGGTTACTCCTTAAGAGAAACCAGAGGACACAGCGGGGAGCTTCACGGGGTTTCTTTTATTTACAGCTTTGTATGGCATGATGCATTTCGGCTTATGTAAGCCTTCCTCAGATGCGGCAGCTAGACGAGGTTATTCCAACCCCTCCCTTATATTTCTATGGCCCTCACAATGAGGTGAGGTCAGCAGGCTCCACTTGATTGGTTTCAGCTGCAATCCGATGTTGTAGAATGCAGCTCTCAGAATGCAATGTTCCGATGGATATGGTCCTAACAATAACTACCTACTGACGACCGCCAGTAGGTAATATATATATATCGAAACGCGTCTGAGGCGGACACTTGTCTAAACCATTATGGGTGATTAAAATCAAACTATGGAATAGTGAACCCGGTCTCTTGAATTCTTTGTGGAACTACCTGCTGTGGTCTGTACCTGCTTTGCACTCCCTTTTGGAAACTGAAGGGTCAGGACTTTGTTCTCATATATATATATATATATATATATATATATATACATACATACATATATATATATATATATATATATATATATATATATATATATATATATATATTGTACATATATCTACTGCCAGTAGGTAATATTTATATATATATATATATATATTTATTTATATATATATATATATATATATATTGTACATATATCTACTGCCAGTAGGTAATATATATATATATTATCTACTGGCGGTCGCCAGTAGATAGTTATAGTTACAACCTATTATCCATAGGAAATCCGCGACATTCTATTTGAAATAACGTTGGCGCCGGTTGATGAATCTTCGTGAAAGTTTCCAACTTGTTGGGGCGCTCCGCTCCGCTCCTACCCTGAAAGTCTCGGGGTGATACGTGAAGCGGGGGCCGAGAAAAAGGGGGTCCCAAAACGCGTTTTCCCCATTCATTTTTCCATAGGAACCTTTAGTCGCAGCTACAGCCCGAACTGCTGAACGGAATTACACCAAATTTGGCAAAGAGGTAGCCCTTGGTTCAGACTGGTGCCTTTTGCTTAAATGGTGTAAATCCGTTCAGTAGTTCCTGAGAAATTCACAAGTAAAGTCACATATATATCTATGGGCGCGTCGGATCCGCGTACCCTCAGCGCACCCTGCGCGCACCGTCCCGATCACGAGCTGAATGTTAATTGGCTGTCAGCTGGCTGTCAACATTCCGATTCAGGAAATGTTGGCAGCCATTTTGTCCCTCGGTAGAACCGAGGGACAGAAACAAGTGCGCAAAGCGCACAAAGGGGGCAGGGTAGAAACACCCTGACCCCCTAGGTTTGCTCACAGGACCCCCTGGGCAAAAAAAAAAAAAAAAAAAAAAAAAATCGGCAGGATGCGCTCAGGGTGCGCGAATCCTGCCGAAAAAAAAATCGAGCGCGGTCTCCGCGCTCGATGTTAATTGGCCCCGGGTGGCCCAAGTCCCGGGGGCATGGTGGGGGGATAATTTAATGTGTGGGGGCCTCAAAGGGCCCCCAAGCCCGGGGACCGCCACCCCCGGGGCTTTTTGAAAACTGGTGCGGGAGGGCTCTGAGCCCTCCCGCAGCCCCGAGACCACCACCTCCCGGGGCTTTTTTTAATTAAAAATAAAACCAGTGTGGGGGGGACCGCCACCTCCCGGGGCACTAAACATTTTAATATGGGGGTCCGTTACGGACCCCAGAGCCCGGGGACCACCACCTCCCGGGGCTGTGTACTGAATGGGAGGGGGGCCGCGCGGCCCCCTCCTGGAGCCCTTGATGGCCCTGGGGACCACCACCCCCAGGGCCGGCTCCTGCAGTGTCCCGGGGTGCCTACCCCGGGACACTGTAGTTTGCTATGGCAGGACGGGAGCCTCGCGGCTCCCGTCCTGCCATAGCAAACTGCTTTGGATATTGGAAGAGAGAGCAGGAAACCTGCTCTCTCTTCCAATATCCAAAGCACATTGCTTTCCACATGGGGAGCTGCATCTTAGCAGCTCCCCATGTGGAAAGCAATGCCGGCTCCCAAGGGACGCGGGGAGCCGGCGGGACTGTGGGGGATTGGGGACCCCCACAGTCCCCAACGGAGAGGGCCAGCCCCGGGGATGGGGTCCCCGGGGCAAGTAGTGGCCCGGGAGGGGGCCACGCGGCCCCCTCCCCAAAAAAGAGAAAAAAAATAAACAAAAAATGGAAAGGCCGGCCCGGGGGATGGGGTCCCCGGGGCATTAAAATGGCCAGAGGAGGGGGCCACGCTGCCCCCTCAAAATAATAAATATAGAGGCCATGCCCCGGGGGATGGGGTCCCGGGGCCAATACAGGCCAAGGGAAGGGGGCCACGCGGCCCCCTTCCCGTTTTTTTTTTTTGGGTAATTTAAAAAAGGGGTAAGGCCCTGGGGGATGGGGTCCCCAGGGCCCAAAAACAGAAAAAGGAAGGGGGCCACACAGCCCCCTTCAGGGACAAAAATAAAAAAATTAAAAAAACGATCGGGCCCGCAGGCCCCGCCCCTTTCTTCACCACTCTGCAAACGCGCCCCCTGGCGTGTTTGCAGAGAGGAACAATTCCCCTTGAATACTGGGGGTCCCTGGGGGCCAACTAGCCCACCAGGAACCTCCAGTATGCGCCAGGGGGCTGCCTTGCAGAGAGGTGTACAGAGGCCACGCCCCTTTTACACCTCTCTGCAACGCAGCTCTGTGGCGCTTTTGAGGTATATGGTGGGCTAGTTGGACTCCGGGGACCCTCAGGATTCAAGGGGACTTAATCCCCCAACTTAAAATGCGCCACGGGGCACGTTTGCACAGTGGTGAAGGGAGGGGCGGGGCTTCAGGTGACATGTGTGCAAACAGGCCCCGTGGCGCGTTTTAAGATGGGGAATTAAATCCCCTTCAATCCTGAGGGTCCCTGGGGCCAACTAGCCCAACAGGTACATCCAGAAAGCGCCACAGAGCTGCGTTGCAGAGAGGTGTAAAAGGGTGTGGCCTCTCTACACGTCTCTGCAACGCAGCCCCTGGCGCATATTGGAGGTTACTGGTGGGCTAGTTGGCCCCTAGGGACCCTCATGATTCAAGGGGACTTAATCCCCAACTTAAAACGCGCCACGGGGCGCGTTTGCACAGATGTCACCTCAGGCCCCGCCCCTCCCTTCACCATTGTGCAAATATTCTTCTAAAATCATCCGAAATACGAATTCCGATTTACTCACCTGTTATAAGGAGAGACCTCAGTGCTGCATCTTTCAGCCCAGTACTGGTCCTGAAAAGTAATTTTAACCGTACTTACCAGTAACTTGAATTTCCTTCCATAGGATATCATTGCCTTCTTTTTGCTGAAAAAGTTTCTAAGTGTTGATTTTTGAAACATACAAATATTCCTCTAAAATCAGCCGAAATACGAATTCCGATTTACTCACCTGTTATAAGGAGAGACCTCAGTGCGGTATCTTTTAGCCCAGTACTGGTCCTGAAAAGTAATTTTAACCGTACTTACCAGTAACTTGAATTTCCTAACATAGGCTAACATTGACTGGTTTCACTTGGAAATTCTTCGAAGTGTGGAGTTTTGGAACTTTAAAATATTCCTCTAAAATCAGCCGAAATACGAATTCCGATTTACTCACCTGTTATCAGGAGAGACCTCAGTGCTGCATCTTTCAGCCATGTACTGGTCCTGAAAAGTAATTTTAACCGTACTTACCGGTAACTTGAATTTCCTTCATAGGCTAACATTGACTGGTTTCACTTGGAAATTCTTCTAAGTGTGGAGTTTTGGAACTTTAAAATATTCCTCTAAAATCAGCCGAAATACGAATTCCGATTTACTCACCTGTTATCAGGAGAGACCTCAGTGCTGCATCTTTCAGCCCAGTACTGATCCTCAAAAGTAATTTTAACCGTACTTACCAGTAACTTGAATTTCCTTCCATAGGATATCATTGCCTGCTTTTGCTGAAAAAGTTTCTAAGTGTTGATTTTTGGAACTTTAAAATATTCCTCTAAAATCAGCCGAAATCCGAATTCTGATTTACTCACCTGTTATCAGGAGAGACCTCAGTGCTGCATCTTTCAGCCCAGTACTGATCCTCAAAATTAATTTTAACCGTACTTACCGGTAACTTGAATTTCCTTCATAGGCTAACATTGACTGGTTTCACTTGGAAAATCTTCTAAGTGTGGAGTTTTGGAACTTTATAATATTCCTCTAAAATCAACCAAAGTACGAATTCCAATTTACTCACCTGTTATCAGGAGAGAACCCAGTGCTGCATCTTTTAGCCCAGCACTGACCCTGAAAAGTAATTTTAACCGTACTTACCAGTAACTTATATTTTCTTCCATAGGAATCCATTGTCTGGTTTTCAGCAGAAAAGTTTCAAAGTGTCGATTTTCACAAACTACAAATATTCCTTAAAAATCGCCTGTATAACTTAAACGCATTCTTTCAACTGTTTACAGGAGATGCACCAGTGCTGGATCCAGGATCCAACACTGAGTAAGAAAAAGTAACGATAACAGTTTTTACCTGCTAAGTGAATTTCCTTCCATAGGATAACATTGGTGATTCTATGAGAAAAAGTTTCTAAGTGTCAACTTTTAAAGTACAATAATATTCCTTAAAAATCACGACTGTAACCAAACGCTTTTACTCAACTGTTTACAGGAGATGTGCCAGGACTGAATCTAGGATCCAGTCCTGTGGTTAGAAAAAGTAATCCATAAAGTAACTAATTGCATTTAACTAGAAATTCACATTGAGCTGAATGTTGCATTGTGTTTGAAAATGTGTTGCCCATTGCAACAACTGTAACTACTGTACTTAAAAGTCTATTGCCTATGTGCAAAGTATTTAAACTAAAGTAATTCATTCTGAGAAAGTATTTTTTGTAATGTAATGTATAATGTAATTACAATGTAATTTAAAAAATAAAATCTGTAAAAAAAATTGTTTCTAAAAATGTAGTAAATCAGTATTAAAAAAATGTATATAACAATTAATACATTTAAAAATTGTCATTTACAAAACCTTTGAAATTCACTGAAAAAACCGTAGGTTTCAGACATGTTATAGTTACAAATTAGCATTTAAAAAACCTTTGAAATTCACTGAAAAAACAATAGGTTTCAGGGACGTTATAGTTACAAATTAGCATTTAAAAAACCTTTGAAATTCACTGAAAAAACCATAGGTTTTAGGGACAGTTATAGTTAGTTGAACATTGCACTCATACAAAACCCGTGAAATTCCCCCGTTATAGTTAGTCCAGCTAACTATAACTCACGCCCCCGCAATGCACTGCTGATGACGTCACATATTACATCACTCATGACATGGTCAGTGACATCACTGATGACATCACTGATGACATCTCAAATGACATCACTGATGACATCACTGATGACATCATCCATGTGATAATTTCATGCATCTTCTCACACCCTAATATAACCTTTGATACACCCACTCTAAAGTAAAGACTGCCATTCGCAAAACCATAGACACTCCAACACCAATAACTACATACCCACTCACTGATTCTTAGGTCTACGCACACATCCACTCACTCACCCGAACAGTCACTCATACTTACGGTCACTCAGTACAGGAATATCATATGCACTCATATTCCTATATAGACACTCAAACACCGCCACTCATCCATAGAGGTACTCACACACCTAGTCAGTCATGCAAATAATTAAACACACTACCATTTACTCACCTATACAGTTATACACACACCAGCTCACTTACTCATACAAATACTAGCACATTCTTACGCTCTTATACAATCACTGATACAAGCACACACTCATCCATACAGCCACTATCACAATCAGTCACTCTCGCTAATAGCTATTTATATACTCCAACACACATATATACTGCCTTTCACATATGTAGTTACTCACACATGTACCACTGGGACATACATTCACTCACTAACACACTCTTACACACACTTACCCACCCATACAGTCTATCACAGATGCACTCTTGAAACCATCCACCCAGTGAATCACCCACTCACACATCTATGCACAGAGTCGCACACACCCTCTCTCACACAAACACTCAGGCACCCAAATAGATACTCACACAAGCATTCAATAACTCATATAGACACTCATGTAGCTATTCACAAACACATGCAGCCACTTACACAGCAACAGACAGACGGATACAGACATTCACCCAGTTTAGTCACTAACCCATGCATTCAGTAAGATACGTTAAATCACTCACTTATACAGTCAGTCACGCACCTACTAAATCATCCATACAGACTCTTACACACCCACTCATTCTTCAATACGTCTTTTCCTATATATATTAAAAATATTTAAACTTTACAGAAACACACAGTCACTGGATGATGTCAACAGTGATGTCATTTGAGATGTCATCAGTGATGTCACTGACCATGTCATGAGTGATGTAATATGTGACGTCATCAGCAGTGCATTGCGGGGCGCGAGTTATAGTTAGCTGGACTAACTATAACGGGGAATTTCACGGGTTTTGTACGAGTGCAATGTCCAACTAACTATAACTGTCCCTAAAACCTATGGTTTTTTCAGTGAATTTATATATATATATATATATATATATATATATATCAACTTCAAAGCATTCTCAAACTTCCAGCTCACGGCGAGAAAGAATGCGCGAACTCCTCTTCGTGGTAGATAAGAAAATATTTTTATTGCTCCCTTCTGCCTGCCATATATATATATATATCAGCAACAACTCCTTACACCAAGGATGACGAAGCCATGTTCTTGACAAAATAAGAGTTTTATTTGTCAGCTGTCGGACGCATTTCGCCTGACCTGCAGGCTTGCTCACCAACAAACTAATAAAGTTTTCAGACATTTTTAAATGCAATGCGTGAATTGTTATTTGTGAAACCACAACCTTAGTGCATAGGAAGACAGACTCATAGTTCTTAAACAAACCGTCATTACAATTTGTTTGTGGAGCTTCTGATGAACATAAAATTATTTCATGTTTACACAATTAATGACTAATAATTCGTTTTTGTTCACAATAATAAAAGTAGTAAGAAAAATTTTTGATAAGAAAACGGCGCAAATTAATATTGCTTTGTTCACTGATCATGACAGGCCTAGTTTTGACCAAGTGTCATTTAGCGTAACATTTTCTTAAATTACCATAATGATAAATTGTTCATTTTAGTTACATCCCCATTTGGAAATTCAAATTTTTGAAAACCCAAGTGGGTTGATGCAGGCACTGCTAATACCACAAGGCAAAGCTGTTTACGCCCATTGCTGCTGTTTTTCCTGGTAGTTGGGTTGCTTCGTGTTGTTGGATATTTTGCGGCTGAACCCAGTCGCGAGAACGAACCGCCGCTGTCACGTGGACCTGCAGCATCAGTTGGTAACTAGGCGCTGATCACAGGACGGATCACACTCACAAGTGAGAGACTGTATATTGTCAGCATACCACAGCATTCGTGCCTGCATCAACCCACTTCGGTTTTCAAAAATACCTAATTGAGGAACTCGGCGCAACCCACTTGGGGATTTGATGTTTGTAGGGACTGCTAATACCACAAGGCAAAGCTGTTGACGCCCATGTAGGCGAGAGTATACGCCCATTGGGGCAGGGCTCATTAATAGAAGCAGGTGTTCCACTACAATTGCTGCTGTTTTTCCTGGTAGTTGGGCTTGTGAACAAGGGTGTTGAACCTGAAACGCGTTAAGCCATTTTATTCTGAAGCTAGCTGTATGCTGAGGTTGCTCCTGTCCTCACCAGAAGAGGCATTGTTTTTCCGTGAGGGCGTCCTCTACAAGGGTTGCTTCATGTTGTTGGATATTTTGCGGCTGAACCCAGTCGCGAGGACGAACCGCCGCTGTCACGCGGACCTGCAGCGTCAGGTGGTAACTAGGCGCTGATCACAGGACGGATCACACTCACAAGTGAGAGACTGTATATTGTCAGCATACCACAGCATTCGTGCCTACATCAACCCACTTGGGTTTTCAAAAATACCTAATTGAGGAACTCGGCGCAACCCACTTGGGGATTTGATGTTTGTAGGGACTGCTAATACCACAAGGCAAAGCTGTTGACGCCCATGTAGGCGAGAGTATACGCCCATTGGGGCAGGACTCATTAATAAAAGCAGGTGTTCCACTACAATTGCTGCTGTTTTTCCTGGTAGTTGGGCTTGTGAACAAGGGTGTTGAACCTGAAACGCGTCAAGCCATTTTATTCTGAAGCTAGCTGTATGCTGAGGTTGCCGCTGTCCTCACCAGAATAGGCATTGGTTTTCCGTGAGGGGGTCCTCTACAAGGGTTGCTTCGTGTTGTTGGATATTTTGCGGCTGAACCCAGTCGCGAGGACGAACCGCCGCTGTCACGCGGACCTGCAGCGTCAGTTGGTAACTAGGCGCTGATCACAGGACGGATCACACTCACAAGTGAGAGACTGTATATTGTCAGCATACCACAGCATTCGTGCCTGCATCAACCCACTTGGGTTTTCAAAAATACCTAATTGAGGAACTCGGCGCAACCCACTTGGGGATTTGATGTTTGTAGGGACTGCTAATACCACAAGGCAAAGCTGTTGACGCCCATGTAGGCGAGAGTATACACCCATTGGGGCAGGACTCATTAATAAAAGCAGGTGTTCCACTACAATTGCTGCTGTTTTTCCTGTTAGATGGGCTTGTGAACAAGGGTGTTGAACCTGAAACGCATTAAGCCATTTTATTCTGAAGCTAGCTGTATGCTGAGGTTGATGCTGTCCTCACCAGAAGAGGCATTGGTTTTCCGTGAGGGCGTCCTCTACAAGGGTTGCTTTGTGTTGGTGGATATATATATATATATATATATATATATATATATATATATATATATATATATACATCACCGGTTTTCTCCGCCGGTATCGCGCCACCCTTAATAAGCCACGATCTCCAGAAGGAGAGATTTCAGGAGGATAAGACGGAGGAGATCGAAAGCTGGCCGGACACAGACAAGAGTGTTGACGTGAAGGACTTTAGACGGCGCCCCGCGATTCCAGGCAACCGAGCCTCGCGCTATTCCAGGATCGGAATACACCGTGAAGGTAAGAAACCATACCGCCAGTCTGTTTATCTACAGGTTTGGCGGGACCTTTTGGGGACGACCGTAGTAATAAGTAATAAGGGACGATTACATTTAACCCGATTCACAGCACGGGGGATGTATGCTCCTTTACCCCCACCACCTGCAACACTCTGCCATATCGGCTAAGGGAACTCTGTATTGCAACAGAGGGGGAAGCACTCACCAGTTTTCCAAAGTACAGGCACTGGAACTACAAACATGGAGGATGAAAGAGAACGGAGTTTGATAGCACAAACTCTTTTTGCAAGAGCACCGGGAGTGGGACGCACTATACCAGTGGATACACGACCGGAATCTACCATCATGGATACTCTCAAGAAATATGAAAGATTACACAAACAGGAAATGTCGAAGTGGTGGGAGGCCACTTCACTTCAAGATTATCTGGACAAACAGATGGTGCCCCGAGGCCTAAGAATCTACATAACGCCATCCTACGACTCGCCAGACCCCCAGATGTTAGAGGAATGGTCAGCAAACTCAGCCAAAAGCTCTAGTAACATGATGGAAATTCTAGTAAGATATGCCTGGTCTGACAGGGAAAATATAAAGAAACTGATCGGACGATTAAGAGATGAATTGAATTCCCACCCGGAACAAGAACTCATCTCCAAATTCATGGAAGAAATGAGGAAGCGACTCAAATTGGTGGAAGACGATATAAAAACAAGAAAACAACGCAAACTTCACCATGATTGTGGTGATTATGAATCCGGTAGGATTCTAACCTACAGCAAAAAATATATGACCATCTCTACGACAAGGGGTCAACAAATACTTCCGAACAAAGCCAAGTACAGACAACAATTGGGGAGGAAGCAGCAAGCTCCAGTGACAACAATACAGAGACCTCAGTATTGACAAGATCATCTGAAAGCTCATTATCAGAAGGGGAAGGCGCGACTCGTCCCAAGACTTTTTTAGATGAATATCGGCTCATGAGACGGAGCCGACAAACGACAAGGGCTTCAACAAGAACAACTCAGGAAGAGAATACCCCCACAATGAGGGGGAGAGGAAGAGGACGAGCAAAGGGTACCAGAGGAAGAGGCGGAAGAGGTGCCGCCAGAGGAGACGGAAAAGAAACCGGCTCGGAGCAAGTGGGAAGCAAAGCAACACGCTCCAAGAAACGCTACTAATGGATGACGATATGGTAAATCAAACCATTATTAACCTATCAACTAGAACAATTAGCGATAGGAACAAAAGAACACTTTGCCTTGGTCTCTCCTTTTGCCCCACCACACCCATGAACTATGTTGATAGCAGGATAGATATTTTCAAATTCTGCAGAAAAATGAAATTAAGGAAGTGGTACAAGTTGAAACCAGCAAGAAGTCGAGGTACTCATCCAGGAGACCACGTCTCCACCAACAACGAGTTGACAATAGGTGACATTGACACCATAGTCGCACTACACGAACTAGAGAACGATCCAGAGGGCACACATATCAGCATGGATGCCCATCTCGTCTTGGATGAGATGGAAATAAGACACGATAAAGCAGCATGTACTCCTTTTAAACCCAAGTCGACCTTCCTGCCCAACATGAATCACGATAATATTGACACGTTTCAGGAGCAGGTAGGGAACGAATTGCTGGAGTACAGACAGAAAAAGTGGAAGAAAAAGATGAGGACTTTCAAACACAACCTAACATTTGCAGAAAAGAAGGCCATGCAAGAACTTGCGACAGATGAGAATATTGTGATAAGACCCGCCGACAAAGGGGGCAACATTGTGATTATGTCTAGAGAGATGTATATCAAGGAAGCTAATCGTCAACTGTCTGATACCAACACATACCCCAGAGTACAACAAAAGTGTCACCAATATATGGGAAAGATTATGCGAGTGGAAGGACAAGGGAATCATAGAATGGGAGGAGTATTGCTTTTTAAAGAAGGACTTCCCCATCCTTCCGGTGATGTACCTTTTGCCCAAAATCCATAAGAACAGGGAAAATCCACCTGGGAGGCCCATCATCTCCTCCAGAGGTAGCGCATTAGAAAACATCTCCAGATACATAGATCATTTTCTGAGGGACATTGTGATCTCCTTACCATCATACGTAAGGGACACAAAGCAATTTTTGAACAAAATTCACAATCTCGATTGGAAAACAGACTTTCTCCTCCATTAGATGTGAATTCTTTGTACACAGTCATCGATCACACACAGGGGATAGAGGCCTGCAGTAGATTCCTGAAACGCTGACACATAAGATACTGGGGACACACCTGCATGATTCTGGACATGATTAACTTCTGCCTTACCAACAACTTTTTCATTTTTGATGGTGAAATATTCAAGCAGACCCTCGGTACCGCGATGGGTACATGCTTTGCACCTAGTTTCGCAAATCTTTTCATGGGGGCCTGGGAGGAAGACATAAAAGTGGAAGCCAGTCTTGCAGATGATCTCTCCAGAGTTATACTCTGGCTGAGATACATCGATGATCTCTTTATAATTTGGCGAGGTGAAGGACAGAAAGCACTGATCTTTATAGACAAACTGAACCTCAATACTAGAAATCTCATCTTTACTTGCACCATCAGTAAACAGGAGGTAGAATACTTGGATACCAAGATACAGGTAGTGAACAATAAGATACACACCACCTTACACCGTAAGAGCACAGCAGGGAACACATTACTACATGCCCTAAGTAGCCACCCAGATAACCTAAAGTGGAGCATCCCCTACGGGGAGATGCTCAGAGCAAAGAGAAATTGTAGTACAGAGGAGGGCTTTCTCAAAGAACAGGATACCATGATTCAGAGGTTTTTAGCAAGAGGTTATCCCAACTGGGTACTCAAAAAAGCAGTAGAGAGAGTCAAGACAGTTGAGAGAGACCTCATTCTCAGAGACGACACAACTAATACTACTGATACCACGGAGGGCGAGGACACCCACTTGATCCTCACTTACAATGGCAACTCAGAACAAATACGTAGAATCAACACACGTAACTGGAATTTACTCAGGGGAGACCCTGTCATAGGCAACACTCTTCCTGCTAGACCCAGTATCACGTACAGGAGAGGTCGCAATCTCAAGGACCTCCTTGTGCATAGTGACATCACAAGTACACGGGCCAATAGAGGAATAGACCTCCAGGGTTTCTTTCCATGCGGCCACTGCAAGGCCTGTGGCAGCAGCCGCATGAAGAAGGAATTCTGGAATTCCAGTACTAACATGATGATTGAGATCAGACAGTTCCTCACTTGCAACAGCACATATGTCATCTACGTGCTAGAATGTCCGTGCAAATTGAGATACGTAGGCAGCACCACACACATGGCTAAAAAACGTGTCTTAGAGCACATGAGGGCGATCACCAATAAAGATCAGCAGTATCCCATCGCACGACATTTTGCAACTCACCATTTCTCAGACTGCACCAAACTAAGCTACTATGCAATAGAACAGATAGTAGGCAGTGTGAGGGGTGGGAATCGGATACTAAAATTAAGACAGCGGGAATCGAGGCACATCATCGGGATGGGTACCCGCCATCCCAATGGACATAAGCTTGATGAAGAAATGGCCATACACCTACACGACAAGTGATGTAGATTCCTTCTCAGGTCCTAATGTTTTACATACCCCATGCCTATAACTCTCCCCATATTCTCTTTTACCCCCAGGAGGAAAGGAAGGGACTGTGTCTCCTGTTGCGGCAACGGGTTCCCTACCCTTTTCTTCGTACCACCATCCATCTACGTTCCAGGGCTCAGATAAGAAATCCTTTTTTTCTCGTTTTCATGAATTCATTACTCATTATGTTTTGTGACATTGTTCTTTTGTCTTTTGTTATTTGCACATGTTGCGCACACATTGTATTATACACTGGAGTTAAGGGGGATAGGGGGTGACCATCCATTACAACTGATTACTTTTCTCAAGCACCTTTCAAGACATACATGACTACTACTGTGACCTAGTCTCTTCAATTACACTAGCCCACTAATCAGGGGCCAACTTATTGTTTACTTATTGTTTGCTCAAAGTATGGGAGAAATACATCTCAGTATTATATCACAACAAGACACATGAAATAGACTATCTTGGGCAACTTACTTTCTGTCCCTGATTACATGACCACCCCACTAACAAGGGCACATGTATTTCCATACACGCAAGGATCTACTAGTAGACCTAAATACATCCTTCCTCTACGCGACCGCACTACATGTCCCAGAATACACCAGTGGAAGCACTTCGCACTGCATGCCACCAACGGGACACTGACATGCCCTTTTTCACATTACTTAGTCTCAAATGGACAATGCATACATTTATGTGATTTATACTGGAGCACCACGAACGTGGTATTGTAATGTACAGATTTGTATCCATTTAAACTTCTGGCTTTATGTCTACTACAAAATGGCGACCGCTAAATGAGGATAATGTAAGAGACTCGGTCCGTCATTTATGTCTATACACAACTAGGAAACTTATGTAAACAGTTGTCATTTGCAGCACCATTGTGTGAACAAGCTCTTTCGGGAGCGAAACGCGTCACGATGGGTTTATGGAGTTAATAAACCCCTTGGAATTACTTTGATGTACTGGTGTTTTGTGCGATAACTGAGAGCGGGTTTGGGACTCCGTTCGCATTTGAGATTAATCACCGGTTTTCTCCGCCGATATCGCGCCACCCTTAATAAGCCACGATCTCCAGAAGGAGAGATTTCAGGAGGATATATATATATATATATATGTATATATTATATATATATATATATATATATATATATATATATATATATTATTATATATATATATATATATATATATATATATATATATATATATATATATATATATATATATATATATATATATATATATATATATATATCTACTGGCGGTCGCCAGTAGGTAGTTATTGTTAGGACCTTGTTTCCATTCAAAAGTGTTTTTTATTTTGCCAATATCTTTAGCGCCGTTTGACGAATCTTCGCAAATTTTTCAAAACTAATAGTTCACTCAGGTCAGCTTCTGTCTTGCAAATTTTGGGGTGATTCGTCATGCGGGGGCCGAGAGAAAAGGGGGGTCCTAAAATGCGTTTTTCCCATGTATTTTCCATAGGAACTTTAGTCACGGCTACAGCCCGAACTGCGGAATGGAATTACACCAATTTTGGCAAAAAGGTAGCTCTTGGTCCAGAAAGCGACAATTTTTTTAAATGGTGTAAATCCGTTCAGTAGTTGCTGAGAAATTCAAAGAAAAAAAATGTATATATCTGAGCACCGAGGAGGATTCGCGACTCATCCTGAGCACGAGCTTCATTCTGATTGGCAGCCAACACTCCAAAGCAGAATGTGTTGGCAGCCATCTTGTGACTCGGTAACCGAGTCGCAAGAAAAAGGAAAAAAAAGTGAAAAATGAAGAAAAGGGGGCAGGGTAGCAACACCCTGACCCCCTGGGCCTGCTCAGGGGGTCCCACAGGGACCCCTAGGCCCAAAAAAGCATTTTATTTTTAAAAAATCGACAGAATTCGCGCTGGGTGCGCAAATCCTGCCAAGAAATTTTTTTTTAAATGAAGGGCGGGCACCCGCACTTCGTTTTAATGAACCCCCGGGTGGGCCAGGTCCCGGGGGGCAATGACAAAATTATATAGCAGGGGCCTGCGGGGGCCCCCGCAGACCCGGGGACCCCCACCTTCCTGGGGCTATGCTAATTATATGAGGGGGTAACGCGGCACCCCACAGCCCCGGGGACCGCCACCTCCCCGGGGCTTGTTTATTTTGATGTGGGGGGCCTCCCAGGCCCCCCAAACTCCAGGGCCCGCCACCTCCCCGGGGCTTTAATTAATTATGCATGGGAGGCATGCAGCCCCCACAGCCCCGGGGACCACCACCTCCCTGGGGCTTTATTTTGTGGGTGGGGGGCCTCATGGACCCCCCCAAGCCCCAGGGACTGCCAACTCCCCGGGGCTTTTGTAAACTATTTGCGGGGGCCTCGCAGACCCCCCAAACCCTGGGGACCACCACCTCACTGGGGCTGTTGAAATGATGGTAGGGGGCCAAGCGCCCCCCTCCTGGAGCCCTTGAAGGCCCTGGGGACCGCCACCCCCCAGGGCCGGCTCCTGCAATGTCCTGGGGTGCCCACCCCCCGGGACATTGCTGTTTGCTATGGCAGGGCGGGAGCCGTGCTCCCACCCTGCCATAGCAAACACTGCTTTGCTTCATTGAAGCGAGATCAGGAAACCTACTCTCGCTTCAACGAAGCAAAGCAGAATTGCTTTTGGGCAAGGGGAGCTGCATGTTAGCAGCTCCCCTTGCCCAAAAGCAATGCCGGCTCCTGTAGGAGGCGGGGAGCTGGTTGGGACCGTGGGGGCATTGGGGCTCCCCCCACGGTCCCTAACGCTGAGGGCTGGCCCAGAAGGATGGGGTCCTCGGGGCCAGAAGTGGCCCGGGAGGGGGGCCACACTGCCCCCTCCCTTTATTTTAAAAAAAATAAATGGCTGGGCCCCGGCGGATGGGGTCCCCGGGGCCTAAATCGGCCTGGGAGAGGGAGCCGCGCGGCCCCCTCCTTAAATTTATATATAAAATGGCCAAGCCCGGGGGGATTGGGTCCCCGGGGCCAATAGTGGCCCAGGGAAGGGGGGCCACGTGGGCCCCCTTCCCTATAAATATATATTAAAAAAGGAGGCCATGCCACAGGGGATGGGGTCCCCGGGGCAAAATGGGTCTCGGGAGGGGGGCCACGCGGCCCCCTTCCCGTTTTTATTATTTTTTTTTTTTTAAAAGGGTCAGGCCCTGGGGGATGGGGTCCCCAGGGCCCCAAAAATACAAAAAGAAGGGGGGCCAAACAGCCCCCTTCTAAAAATATATTTAAAAAAAAAAAAGCCGGCATCACTGCAAACGCGCCCCCGGGTGCGTTCTAAGTTGGGGAATTAAGTCACCTTGAATACTGAGGGTCCCTGGGGGCCAACTAGACCACCAGGTACCTCCAGTAAGCGCCACACAGCTGGATTGCAGAGAGGTGGTCTGAGGCCACACCCCTTTTTACACCACTCTGCAAATGCGCCTCTTGGCGCACTGCTGGTGGGGCAATTAGGTCCTCTTTTGTCCTGAGGACCTCAGGACCCAAGTGGACTTCATATCCCGAGCAGCAGTGTGCCACGAGTCGCGTTTGCAGAGTCATGTAAAAAGGGGGCATGGCTTTTGCCTGTTTCTGCAACTCTCTTGCCTCTTTCTGCAGTTCTCTTGCCTCCTTCTGCATCTCTGTTGCTTTTTTCTGCAGTTCTCTTGCCTCTTTCTGCACCCCTGTTGCTTCATTCTGCACTTTCCATGCTTCTTTCTGCACCTGTCTTGCTTCTTTCTGCACCCCTGTTGTCTCTTTCTGCACTCGTCTTCCCTCTTTCTTTACCTTTCTTGCCTGCTTCTGCATCTCACTCGCCTCTTTATGCACTTGTATTGCTTCTTTCTACACCTCTGTTGCTTCTTTCAGTAATTCTCTTGCCTCTTTCTGCACTTCTCTTGCCTGTTTCTGCACCTCTCTTTCCTCTTTCTGCACCCGTCTTCCCTCTTTGTACAACTCTCTTGCCTCTTTCTACGCCTCTCTTCCCTCTTTCTGCACCCCTCTTACCTCTTGCCTCAGTCTGCCCACATGTTCCCTCTTTCAGCACCCCTTTTGCCTGTTTCTGCAACTCTCTTGCCTCTTTCTGCAGTTCTCTTGCCTCCTACACCTCACTTGCCTCTTTCTATACCTCTGTTGGTTCTTTTGCACTGCTCTTGCTTCTTTCTGCACCTCTATTGCAAATTTCTGCACCCCTCTTGTCTCTTTCTGCACCCCTCTTACCTCTGTCTGCACTTCTCTTGCCTCTGTCTGCACCCCTGTTCCCTCTTTCTGTACCTCTTTTGCATGTTTCTGCAACTCTGTTGCCTCACTCTGCAGTTCTCTTGCCTCCTTCTGCACCTCTATTGCTTCTTTCTGCACTTCTCTTGTCTCTTTCTGCACCCCTGTTGCTTAATTCTGCACTTCCCATGCTTCTTTCTGCACCTGTTTTGCTTCTTTCTGCACCTGTCTTTCCTCTTTCTGCACCTCTCTTGCCTCTTCCTGCACCTCACTTGTTTCTTTCTGCACTTCTCTTTCCTCTTTCTGCACCCGTTGCTTCATTCTGCACTTTCCATGCTTCTTTCTACACCCCTGTTGTCTTTTTATGTACCTCTTTTGCCTGTTTCTGCAACTCTCTTGCCTCTTTCTGCAGTTCTCTTGCCTCCTTCTGCACCTCTGTTGCTTCTTTCTGCACTTCTCTTGCCTCTTTCTGCACCCCTGATGCTACAATCTGCACTTTCCATGCTTCTTTCTGCATCTGCCTTGCTTCTTTCTGCACCCCTGTTGTCTCTTTCTGCACTTGTCTTCCCTCTTTCTGTACCTTTCTTGCCTGTTTCTGCATCTCACTTGCCTCTTTCTGTACTTTTCTTGCTTCTCTCTACACCTCTGTTGCTTCTTTCAGCAATTCTCTTGCCTCTTTCTGCACTTCTCTTGCCTGTTTCTGCACCCCTCTTTCTGCACCCATCTTCCCTCTTTGTGCAACTCTCTTGCCTCTTTCTACGCCTCTCTTCCCTCTTTCTGCACCACTCTTGCCTCTTTTTGTACCTCTGTTGCTTCTTTCTGCACTTCTCTTGCCTCTTTCTGCAACCTTCGTGCCTCTTTCAGCATCTCTGTTGCTTCTTTCTGCACTTCTCTTCCTTCTTTCTGCACTCCTCGTACCTTTTTCTGTACCTCTGTTGCTTCTTTCTGCACTTCTCTTGCCTCTTTCTGCACCCTTTGTGCCTCTTTCAGCACCTCTTTTGCTTCTTTCTGCACTTCTCTCTCCTCTTTCTACACTCCTCTTGCCTCTTTCTGCACCTCTGATGCTTCTTTCTGCACTGCTATTGCCTCTTTCTGCACCTCTCTTGCTTCTTTCTGCAGCTGACTTGCCTCTTTCAGCACCTCTGTTGCTTTTTTCTGCAGATCTCCTGCCTCTTTCTGCACCTCACTTGCCTCTTTCAGCACCTCTCTTGCTCTTTTCTGCAGATCTCTTGCCTCTTTCTGCACCCCTCTTTTCTCTTTCAGCACCTCTGTTGCTTTTTTTCTGCAGATCTCTTGCCTCTTTCTGCACCCCTCTTTTCTCTTTATGCAGCTCTCTTGCCTCTTTCTGCACCCCTGTTCCCTCTTTCTGCACTTTTCCTGCCTGTTTCTGCACCTCTCTTGCGTCTTTCTGTACCTCTGTTGCCTCTTTCTGCACTTTTCTTGCCTCTTTCTGCATCCCTTTTGCCTCTTTCTGCACCTCTCTTGCTTCTTTCTGCACCTCACTAGCCTCTTTCAGCACCTCTGTTGCTTTTTTCTGCAGATCTCTTGCCCCTTTCTGCACCTCACTTGCCTCTTTCAACACCTCTGTTGCTTTTTTTCTGCAGATCTCTTGCCTCTTTCTGCACCCCTCTTTTCTCTTTCTGCACCTTTCCTGCCTGTTTCTGTACCTCTCTTGCCTCTTTCTATACCTCTGTTGCCTCTTTCTGCACTTCTCTTGCTTTTTCTGCACACTTTGCGCCTCTTTCAGCACCTCTGTTACTTCTTTCTGTACTTCTCTTCCTTCTTTCTGCACCCTTCCTGCCTCTTTCTGTACCTCTCTTGCCTCTTTGTGCACCTCTCCTACCGCTTTCTGCACCACTCTTGCCTCTTTTTGCACCTCTGCTGGTTCTTTCTGCACTGCTCTTGCTTCTTTCTGCACCTCACTTGCCTCTTTCTGCACTTCTCTTGCTCCTTTCTAAACCTCTGTTGCTTCTTTCATCAATTCTCTTGCCTCTTTCTGCACTTCTCTTGCTTGTTTCTGCACCTCTATTGCGTCTTTCTGCACCTCTGTTGCCTCTTTCTGCACTTCACTTACTTCTTTCTGCACCTCTCTTGCCTCTTTGGGCACCTCTGTTGCTTCTTTCTGTACCCCTCCTGCCTCATTCTGCATCCCTCTTCCCTCTTTGTGCAACTCTCTTGCCTCTTTCTACACCTCTCTTCCCTCTTTCTGCACCACTCTTGCCTCTTTCTGCACTTCTCTTGCTTGTTTCTGCACCTCTCTTGCGTCTTTGTGCACCTCTCTTGCCTCTTTCTGCACTTCACTTGCTTCTTTCTGCACCTCTCTTGCCTCTTTCGGCAACTCTGTTGCTTCTTTCTGCGCTTCACTTGCCTCTTTCTGCACCTCTGAGTTAGAGGTAGTTTTAATCCCCCTGCCCTATTATGTACTAGGGCCTTACAGGGGATGTCATGCCAATCACAGGGGTACCCCAACCCATAGTGTACCCTAGTGTATGTAGGTGTTATCACTGTATTCTAAGTGTCTTTCAGCATAGCACTGGCTCCGGGCCTGGTTAATCAGAGTCAGTTACCACCAGTACCAGTCTGCAAAAAGTTGGGGGCACAGGTCTCTTGCCCCTTTCTGCACCCCACTTGCCTCTTTCAACACCTCTGTTGCTTTTTTCTGCAGATCTCTTGCCTCTTTCTGCACCCCTCTTTCCTCTTTCTGCACCTCTCTTGCCTCTATCTGCACCCCTGTTCCCTCTTTCTGCACTTGTCCTGCCTGTTTCTGCACCTCTCTTGCCTCTTTCTGTACCTCTGTTGCCTCTTTCTGCACTTCTCTTGCTCTTTCTGCACCCTTCGTGCCTCTTTCAGCACCTCTGTTACATCAGTGATGTCATTTGAGATGTCATCAGTGATGTCATCAGTGATGTCACTGACCATGTCATCAGTGATGTAATATGTGATGTCATCAGCAGTGTATTGCGGGGGCGCGAGTTATACTTAGCTCAACTAACTATAACGGCCAAATTTCTCTGGTTTTGTACGACTGAAATGTCCAACTAACTATAACGTCACTGAAACCTGTGGTTTTTTCAGTGAATTTCTATGGTTTTTTAAATGCTAATTTCTAACTATAACGTCCCTGAAACCTATGGTTTTTTCAGTGAATTTCTAAGGTTTTTTAAATGCTAATTTCTAACTATAACGTCCCTGAAACCTATGGTTTTTTCAGTGAATTTCTAAGGTCTTTTAAATGCTAATTTCTAACTATAACGTCACTAAAACCTATGGTGTTTTCAGTGAATATATATATATATATATTTATTTATTTATTTATTTATTTATTTATTTATTTTTCGCTGAAGAAACCAAGGTAAAAGTAACATTATAGTCAGGTGAAATGTTTAGTGAGAATGTAACATTGTTAAAAAAAAATATTTTTTTATTGAACAGTCGCTTAGTACACCATTACAGTTGTTGCATATACAGAGGCACATTACAGTCAGTCAATTGGGAGGAAGGTTATATACTGATAGGCCACACTTCTTGGACAATAACATCTCGTGGTGTCCCCTCCTGCCATCCAGGTTCCCGTCCCTCCATTGCTGCTGCCCATCTCCAGCTGCAACGTAACATTTTAAACAAAAAAAATTCACCAGTTATAGTTATCTCAAGTAACTATAACTCATGCCCTAAGGTAACTATAAGTCATGCCCACACAGTCCCCCCTTCAATAAGTTGTCAACCCTTGGAAATTGGGGCCTCTGAAAGACTTGGGAAGGGAGGACAAGTGACCTTCTCCCTATCATCTAGGGCATGCCCCCGGGCCCTGGCCCTGCCCAGCTATTGTTTTATAGAAACAGGCGGTAGCCCATGCTTTTTAAAGAAAAAATGACCATGTATTCACAAATCCTCTGTAAATTTGCGGCAAACTAAAAAAACAAGGCACACCATTACAAGGGGCCCCCTTTCCGAGCCTTATGAGACCTTCACTAATTTAAAGAGTAGGGGTGCCACGTATCTGCCATGTCGGCCAAAACGTGCAAGTGGTAGCATTTCAATAAAATATTAAACTTTGACTCCGGTGTGATGGCAACACTTTTTGATGACGGATGGAAGAAGGGATGGTTTGGAGATTTTCGTGGTGATTTGGAGCACAGCGGTGGTCAGCAGTGTTATATATGTCTATATTCACTGAAAAAAACACAGGTTTCAGGGACGTTATAGTTAGAAATTTGCATTTAAAAAATCTTAGAAATTCACTGAAAAACCCAAAGGTTACAGATACGTTATAGTTAGGCTGACATTTCACTCGTACAAAACCAAAGAAATTCAGCTGTTATAGTTAGCTGAGCTAACTATAACTCGCGCCCCCTCAATGCACTACTGATGATGTCACATATTACATCACTCATGACATGGTCAGTGACATAAATGATGACATCACTGATGACATCTCAAATGACATCACTGATGACATCATCCACATAATCTCTGATGCACCTACTCACACCCTAATCTAACCTTTCATACACCCACTACAAAATTCAGACTACCATTCTTGAAACCATAGACACACCAATACCAGTTAGTACATACCCACTCACTGATTCATAGGTGTTTACACACATCCACTCACTCACCCATACAGCCACTCATACACACAGTCACTCACCAATACAGCCACTCATATATGTACTCATACACCCATACAGACACTCACACACCACCACTCACCCAAAGAGTCAATCACACTGCCATTTACTCACCTATACAGTTATACACACACACCACCTCGCTTATTCATACAGATACTAACACATACTTACTCTCTTATACAATCACTGACACACGCACACACTCATCCATACAGCCACTCTCACAATCACTCACACTCACATACAGTCACCTATATACTCCAACACTCGCATATACTGGCTTACACATATGCAGTTACTCACCCATATACCACTGAGAGATCCATTCACTCAATGACAGAGCCATACGCACACTCACTCACCCATACAGCCCCTTGCAGATGCAGTCATGAACCCATACAGCTAGTGAATCACCCACTCACACATCCATGCTGGGAGTCACACAAACCCCCACCCACCCACACTGCCACTCAGGCACCCATAAAGGTACTCAGACAATCAATCAATAACCCATATAGACACTCAAGTAGCTACTCACCAACCCATGCAGCCACTTACACACCAACTAACAGACTGATACAGACATTCACACAGATTAGTCACTCACCCATACATTCACTGAGACACGTAGAATCACTCACTTATACAGTCAGTCACACACCCACTGAATAATCCATATAGACACTCATGCACCCACTCATTCTTCAATACACTTTGGCGTATTACCTACTGGCGGTCACCAGTAGGTAGTTATATTTAGGACCTTGTTTCTATTCAAAAAGCGTTTTTTCTTTTGCCAATATCTTTGGTGCCGTTTGACGAATCTTCGCTAACTTTTCAAAACTAATGGGGCGATCCAGTCAGCTCCTGTCTTGAAAGTTTCAGGGTGATTTGTCAAGCGGGGGCCGAGAAAAAGGGGGGTCCCAAAACGCTTTTTCTCCATGTTACTTTTCATAGGAAACTTTTGTCACAGCTACAGCCCGAACTGCTAAACGAAATTACACCAAATTTGGCAAAAAGGTAGCTCTTGGTCCAGAAAGCACTCTTTTTGTTAAATTGTGTAAATCCATTCAGTAGATCCTGAGAAATGTAAAGATTTCTCAGATAAACAACTGTGGCGATAGTGGATCCGCGAACCCTCACGATCTCGTGTCTGAGATCTGATTGGCTGCCAACACTTCAAACCAGGAAGTGTTGGCAGCCATCTTGTGACTCGGCTGAACCGACTCATAAGCAAAAATGTGGAAAACCAAGAAAAGGGGGCAGGGTAGAAACACTCTGACCCCCTAGGCCTGTTCAGGGAATCCCACAGGGACACCCAGGGCCCAAAAAAGCATTTATTTAAAAAAAATCAGACGGATTCGCGGTAGATTCGTGCATCCGGGCACATTTTTTTTTTTAAATGGAGGCTGGGGTTCCCACGCTTCATTTACTTTAGGCCCCACGGGAGGGCCAAGTCCTAAGGGCAGTTAAAAAAAGTCATGTGGGGGCCCGCTTAGGCCCCCGCAGCCCCAGGGACCGTCACCTCCCCGGGACTTTATTATCATTGGAATGCATGGGGGGCTCTGGCCCCCCCATGCAGTCCCGGGGACCGCCATCTCCCCGGGGCTAATTATCTGAAATGCGGGGGCAACATGCCCGCCCGCAGCCCGAGGGACAGCCACCTCCCGGGGCTAAATTGAAATGAGAAGCGTGGGGGGCTCTGGCCCCCCCACGCAGCCCCAGCGGCCACCACCTCCCCGGGGCTATTTTAAAAATGGGAAGTGGGCCATGCAGCCCCCCTCCTGGAGCCGTAAATGGCACTGGGGACCGCCACCCCCCCCAGGGCTGGCTCCAGCAATGTCCTGGGGTGCCCACCCCCGGGACATTGCAGCAGTTTGCTATGGGATGGCAGGAGCACTGCTCCCACCATCATATAGCAAACAAGTGCTCTGGTTTGAGCAAGCGAGAGCATTATGCTCTCGCTTGCTCAAAGCAGAGCCCTTTGCTTTTTACACCCAGGGAGCTGCTTGTCAGCAGCTCCCTGAGGGTAAAAAGCAATGCCGGCTCCCGCAGTAGGCGGGATCTGGCCAAGACCGTGGGGGCCTTCAGGCTCCCCTTGCATTCCCAAAGAAGATGGCCATGTGCCGGAGTATGGGGTCCCTGGGGCAGAACATGGCCCAGGAGGGGGGCGCTCGGCCCCCTCCCTTTAAGAAAATAAAATATATTATTAAAAGAAGGACTCGCCCTGGAGGATGGGGTCCCTGGGGCCAAAAATGGCCAGGGAGTGGGGGCGTTTTGCCCCCCTCCCTCTTAAGAATGTTTTTTTTTTTAAAAAGGCCGGTCCCCGGGGGATGGGGTTCCCGAGGCTGAAAATTTCCCAGGGAACAGGGGGCCATGCGGCCCCCTTCCTTACATTAATTTAAAAAATATGAAAGGCCTGGCGAGGGAGATGCAGCCCCTGTCCCATTTTCCTCAAAAAAAAAAAAGTCAGGCCCGGGGGATGGGATTCCCAGGGCCTAGAATGGTTTAGAGAAAGGGGGCCACACAGCCCCCTTTCCTAAACAATAGGATGAATTTTAAAAAGCAGGCAAATCGCTGAGGCTCCACCCCCTTTCTCCACTACTCTTCAAACGCGCCTCCTGGTGTGCTCTTGGTTGGGGGATGAAGTCACCCTTCGCTGCTGAGGGTCCTTAGGGGCCAACTAGCCTACCTGTTACCTCCAGTAAGCCCCACACAATGGGATTGCTGAGAGGTGGTCATAGGCCACACCCCTTTTTCCACCACTCTGCAAATGTGCCTCTCGGTGCACTGCCGGTGGGGCGATGAGGTCCCCTTGCATCCTGAGGGCCTCAGGACTAAATTGGACTTCATCCCCCAAGCAGCAGAGCACGAGGAGGTACGTTTGCAGAGTGGTGGAGAAAGGGGGCGTAGCCTCTGACCACCTCTCAGCAATCCAGCTGTGTGGGACTTACTGGAGGTAACAGGAGGGCTAGTTGGCCCCCAGGGACCCTCAAGAGGCAAGGAGACTTCATCCCCCAAATAGTAGTACACCAGGAGGCGGCAAGAGTTTTTTGAGATGTCATGAGTGATGTCATCAGTGATGTTACTGACCATGTCATGAGTGATGTAATATGTGAGGTCATAAGCAGTGCATTGCGGGGGCACAAGTTATAGTTAACTCAGCTAACTATAAGGGCTGAATTTCTCTGGTGTTGTACGAGTGAAATGTCAGCCTCACTATAACGCCCATGTAACCTTTGTTTTTTGTGTGAATATATATATATGTATATATATATATATTTATTTATTTGGGTGCCAAAAGTTTAAAGTTAGAGAGCTGTGAATCAGCAAAGCAATGGTGTTCAGAAGTGCTTCACTTTTGTCTTGAATTCAAAATGTTAGCACTCTACTCCTTCATTAGAACACTGCAGTCAATAACTAGAGAGTGAACTGACCAATTGCTGCTAGTGTTGAAAGTGCACATTTGACTCTACATGTCAGCATGTTTTACTGAAATGGATGAGGAAAATATTTGAGAACTCATAGAACATGTGACCTTATTGTAGGTTTCTAGTGCGCTAGCCATAATTTATCTTTCAAAAAGAAACCCCTCATATTATTAATTTTTTTAAGGAAATGCTTTAGGTTTTTATTAACCCTGGGCGTAAAACTCTGCTCTGCTTGCGGAGTATTGGCAACTCCATGTTCCACGTAGAATGCGGAGTTGCCGACAAACTCCACTCTCCTCAATGGAGAGGAGTTTTTTTTTGTTCGCGCACCCAAAATGCGTTTTTGGCTGTACTTTTTTGTGCAAGGAGTCCTTTTTACTTTTTTTTTTAAGAGGAAGGAAGTGCCCCGGAGTCTCCAACGTCCTGTTCCTGTCCAGCAGGCTTCTCCTAGTGCTTTGTCCATCTCCTGTTCACTTTTCATTTGGATTAGAGCTGGAAGGATCACTCTTTGTGTCTGCTGCATCATATATCATTGGATTTGAGGACTTTCGAATTTGAGATTTCACAAGTAAGTTGGAAAATTGGTGTTGTTTGTTTGATTGGGGCCATGCACCTAGATTTTTTTACTTTTCATTGTTTTTTTTTTTATTTATTGTGGTGGGTGGCCTGTAGTTTCAGTAGGGGCCTGGTTGTTTCTTTGTAAGTACTTTTTCTTCTTTTATATAGGAAACATGTTGCACAGTTCACTACATTTTCTCCAACTTTTGAAATCACTTTGCAATATTGATTTAATTCACTATGTAGCTCAGTAGTCTGCCAATAGGCCTTTCAGCCGGTAGGCCCAGAGCTACTCATGGGTGCATGAAACAACTGTTTCTGTGTTGTCTGTTGAATTTAAACACCATTTAGGGCATGGATGGCATTGGATTGAAATACAAAATGTGTTTTTTGGGGTATTTCACTTTTTTTCATGTGCCTTTGTTGGATGTGTGTGGTTGTAATAACTTGCAAACCTTTTTTTAGCCCTGTGGATTTTCGTTTTTGGCATTGTTGCATTAAAGATGTGTGGTTAGCATGCCTCCTTTGTCTGGCCAGTGTGTGAGTGTGTTTGTTTGCAATAGTGGGCCATCATTTGCCTTGGCTGAGCCTCCCCATGTGGACAGGAGCCATTTTGTAAAGTCTATGTCCATATAGGCCTGTCTGAGTTCATTGTTTCCCCATGGCCTCCTGCTTGTTTCTTCTTTTATCCAGCAATAAATGTAGCACAGTTCACTACATTTTCTAATAAATTTGCAATATTATTTATTTGAATTGATTCACTATGTGGCCTAGTCTGCCAATGGGTTTTCCAACCAATAGGCCCAGAGCTACTCATGGGTACATGAAACAACTGTTTCTGTGGTGTCTGTTGAATTTAATCATCATTTAGGGCATGGATGGCATTGGAGTAAAATGCAAAATGTGTTTTTTTTGGGGTATTTCACTTTTTTTCATTTGTGTTAAATAAATGCCTTTGTTGGATGTGTGTGGTTGTTGAAACTTGCAAACCTTTTTAGCACTGTGGATTTCGTTTTTGACATTGTTGCATTAAAGCTGTGTTGTTTAGCATGCCTCTTTTGTCTGGCCAGTGTGTGAGTGTGTTTATAATAGTGGGCCAGCATTTGCCTTGGCTGAGCCTCCCCATGTGGCCAGGGGCCATTTTGTAAAGTCTGTGTCCATATAGGCCTGCTTGAGTTCATTGTTTTCCAGGCCTTCTGCTTGTTGTTGTGAGTGACCATGTGGCTGGCGGCCATTTTGTGGTGGCAGTTAGTGTGCTTTTGCCATAGGCCTGCATGTCTTTCCTTTGTTCCTCTTTGCTTATTGCTTCCATCCATTATCATTTGTCAGCTGCAGCACCCTGAATGCTGCATCCCACGTGATGCACGATGCCAAACCGTTACGTTTGTACTTTTGTTGTTGTTCATCTTCTTTCCTATCCTTCCTGAGTGTACAGTACAGTACACCATGAAAGCCCTTGTTGTTGTCAAAGTCTCACAAATAGCTACACTGTATTGTTAATTGTTTTAATAACTGAGGTAATACATTTAATAATATTAATAACACTAACAAGTGTGACCACACACTAAGTTCTATTATATTTGTTTGTACTAGTAGTAATTGAACCACAACAATGAATGCTACGATTCCCTGATGTTCTTCTTGCTTCTTTGCTTTTAGGTGCACAAAAGAGGAGGAGACAACATTAGCCATTGTACTGCCAGACAGAAGGCCTGCGCACGACGTCACTTGGCGTGTGGCCAGAGACATCTCTTCAACTTGTGCCACTGCGTGCTGACATCTTCAAGATGGCCTCAAAGAAAGGTAGCAGGTCCAGTACCAAGAAAGTTGCCAGTGAGAAGAAGGTACTGCCACTTACCAAGACCGGTATGTCGCCCAAGACCTTTTTTGGGAAACCAAAATTGCACCTGCAGCGGTGTCCAGGGACCAAGCTGGGAGCAGCACTCCCGCATCACTAGACCCACCCCACCAACCTAGGCTCAAGCCCAAGTCTGTCGCAGAGGCAGCCAGTCTAATCAAGAGGCCGGCGAGCAGTGATGTTGACATTGACTTATCGTTATCGCAAAGTAGTGCCCAATCATTGCAGGAAACTCAGATAAGTGGGCAACAACAGCTGCAACCACCCCCAATAGTAGTTGTTCCTCCCGAAGTAGGGCCAGTTCAGCAGATCGAGCTTCCTGCAGAGGAAAAAGAAGAGCAAGCCACTCTTTCAGAAGATCCATTGTCTTCCAGATCTCCAGCAAGAAAAGGAGGGTTAGTCCATCAGCTTCTTCTGCAAGCTCCCCTTCTGATGATCTGGACGCCAGTTGGAAGCCACCTCAGTCTGAGAGTGAGACACTCCAGGCAAGGCTAGGGAAATGGAAGGTTCCAGAAAGCCTTAGAGTTATGGAGGTAGATGTAGAAGAGGAGGATGATGATGATGAGCCAGTCATCATGGACATTAGCCCTGCGCCAGTGGAGACTGACATTACCCCATCCCAAATTGCTGTGAGGGATGTGGCACGGATACCACCTACACAGATACCACCAACATCAGCTACAGCTGCCATATTTATAAAGTCCCGGCAGCGACCTACATCCACCACAACAACCACCTCAGTAGAAGTAGGTACTGCAGGGAGTCAAACTACACGCCCACCTACCAGTTCATCTGACATTGCAAGTGGCACCAGCTGCGTCAGAAAGTAGACCTCCCCAGTTTGGGACTTCTTTTCGGTTAGCAGGAAGGAGGTGAAAATTCCTATATGCTCCATTTATGAAGCAAGTGTTAGTTGGGGTAAGCTTGGTCTAAACTATGGTAACGGAGGCCAAACAACCCATCTGAGAAGACACCACTTGATCCAGTGGGAGGCGCCCTAGCTGCCAAAAAACTGCAAGTGTTGGTGGAGGGGATGAAGAAGATCCGATCATGGTGGAAGATGAAAAAGAGGGAGACATTTTCTCTGTTACACAAAGCAGCCCTGTCCCCAGCAGTGCAGTGGTACCACCCACATCATCATCAGCAACATCGCAATGGCACAAGAGTCAGGCTGAGACACCAAGGGGTCCAAGGCAAGAGAGTACCACGACGAAAAAACGTGCATTGAGCCTAATATCCGGTCTCAAGAAGTCACCTGCATCAGTGGCACCAGAAAAGAAAAAAATCCAGGCTACGATTCTCAGCATGTTTAGGTCGGAGGGGCAGTACGAACGCAACTACCCAACAGCAAGTTTGTACAATGCGAAGCTGGCTAAAATGTTAGCGCTGGACCTCCTCCCTTTTTTTTGTGGAAGGGGTGAGTTTTCTTGAATTTGTGGCAACCATCTGCCCAAAATGGAATGTTCCCAGCCAGTCCTATTTCGCCAGAGTTGCTGTTCCAGCACTACATCACGACGTGCTGGAATTGCTTAGACAAGCTTTGCAGCAGAGTGCTGTTCACACTATCCACCTGACAACAGACATGTGGACCAGTTGCCAAGCCACTGATTACATGTGCATCACTGCACACTGGATCTCTTTTGTGGGGGTTAGAGAAAAGATGTCTGCAGGTGTTGACACTGCTGCGATTTTTAATGCCGCTCGGAAACATGCAACTGTATCCATGTTCGCCATGGAGAAATCTCATACTGCTGCAAACATTGTGGAAGACTTTAACAACAAGGTCTTTGAATGGCTGCGACTAAGAGGGCTTAACATTGGTTTTGTTGCCACGGACAATGGCAGTAATATAGTTAAGGCCATGGCCGATGGTGGCTATTTCAGGGGCCTGTGTTTGGCGCACTGCATTAACATCATTGTTCAAGACCTTCTGAAAAAAAGAAGGCAGAGTCAGCAACTTACTGACCACCTGCAGAGGAATCTGCACATATTTCAGCCGTTCTTTTAAAGCCCAGAAGCAGCTGAGGATCATTCAATGTGATAATAGAATGCCAATTAAAGCACACATCGAGGAGGTGCCAACACATTGGAACTCAACTTATTCCGTGCTTGAATGTCTGTTTGAGCAGTACAGACCAATCAATAAATATGTCATGCAAAGAGGGGATGCTACTATGAAAGGCATGATCATTGAGATAGACCAATGGGGCCTAGTTAAATGCTTGAGAGATGCTACTTCCTTTCGAGGTCTTCACATGTGAAGTCAGCAAGGAGGACTGTACTATGGGCCAAGCTATCCCATTGTTGCACATGCTACAGGAACAGCTGAAGGGGGTGTCTGCAATGTACGCAGGTGTGGAGGAAAAAAAAGAAGCATATGAGTTGGTGGAGAGCTTAACCCTTCGCTTATCTGAAAATACAAAGGTGCAAAGAGGCATTGTGCCATCCAACCATTACATTTGTGCCACAATTCTTGATCCACGTTACAAACCATTACTGCACACTTTCATTCCTTTTTCAGACGGGGATGTTGCCAGCTACAAAACTTGGATAGCTGTGCAAGCCAGTCAGTTAGAAAAAGAACGGTCGGGAATTAGAGGCCCGCTCCTCCAGGGCACATCAAGAACTGCAGGTCAGCCTTCAAGTTCAACTTCAGAGCCTGAGAGCAGTGTGGTTGGCTCACAGCAGCCAAAACCACCAACAACACCAAGAACAACATCAACAACAACAAGAACAGGAGCATCAGCACCAAAATCGGCACAGGAATGGTTTCTACAGGCAGGGCTTAAGTCCAATGCTGAGGCAAAGGCAAAAGAGGCCGAGCAGGCCTATCTGGATGACCCAACAGTGGTCTACTTTGATCAAAACCCATTGCTGTATTGGTATGGGAAAAGGCACCAATGACCAGTGCTCAGCAGGCTGGCGATAAACTATCTGGCTTGCCCTATCGCAAGTGTCTGTGCTGAGCGGGTTTTCAGTGCTGCTGGTGCTGTTCTGACAGTGAGAAGGACCAGTCTCTCACCTCAAAACGTGGAGAGGTTAACCATGATCAAAATGAATCAGCACTTTATAGCATAGCTGAAGTAGCACAGCAGGAAGATGATGACGGTGACTCAGGTCATGGAAGTAGTGTGTTAGGTCACCTACTTGTGGGTGAACCACCAGAGTTTGAGGACGAGCTCGCCTTCCCTGACAACTAGGCTTTCAAGTTACTTTCTTTCTTCCTTTGAATCCCAAAAAGCCCCCAAAAAAGATATAGCTAAGGAATACTATTCACTTTATTATTTGTGTGTGTTACTGTCTTTCTGGTTCGAATCACAACAAATCCATCACCACGTCTTACTCTTTTATTGCCGGATTGGAGTTGCAACTGTGTGCAGTCAGTGAAGAAGTAAGTCCACTTCTCCTGATTCGCCCTAAATCCATTTCCCTCAAGCCAGACATTGGATGGAGAATACATACAACAAATGTGAAATGTGTGCCTGCCTCGAGTCCAAAGCTGACTATATATCTATCCTTTCCGAGCCTATAGGGACTGCCCTGGAAGAACAGGTAAATGATGGCATGCATTGCACGCTGAGTGATTGGTGTTTGTTGTGCATGATGTCTACTAGTATTCTACACACAAAAAAGTGACTCTAGTCAATCTTTCCCTTTTTGTTGTTCAATAAAAAAATTGTACTACTGCAGGCCAATACATTGCATTTTGAGTCTGGATGAGTCTGGACTCATTCGTGACACTTTGGTACAGAGTTGGACACCATGACCATACCATACTCGCAGTCAGAGTCAGTAGGATCGGAGATGATTGATGGAATAACTCGGGGCATGAAGTGGCCTAAAAGGTAACCAACAATACCAGACCTACATGTGTGTGTAGTGGTGGAGGCGAGTATGGTGGTGTGACTGACAGCGGTGCATTGATTTTGTTACTTAATTTGGAAAATGCTATATTGCTGTGTGTGTATGTGTGCTCAGTGCTGTCTGGCTCAAATTCAAAGCTAGGTGGGGGTTGGGTGGGGGGCCTGCTCCTGTTGTTGGTGGTAACTGCTGGAAACAGACATGATTTAGCCATGCCGCCTCTGAAAGTCTTCTTGTTGCACTCCTCCTTAATTATGCAGTTTAACTTTTCTCCTTGATTTTTCAATATCCTTTTTGTTTTTCCATCTACAGGCTGGCCTTTACCCTGTGCTATACTGGGAAAAACAACTCACACTTACCTTACCAAACCGCGTCCGCCAGGCACCCAAGATTGACGGACGGACAGTCCAAGGAAGGACCAAGAGGAATGCGGAGATGCAACTCCCAATTTGGCAATAATTATAGTATCATTTCATTTGATTAATTTTTTCTCTTCAATTATTATGACTGTGTGTGTTGTTAACGTTTGCTTGTATTTGACTCCTACAGATATTTTTAAATTTTATTTGCTATCTTTCAAAGGAAGCCCGGTACAACAGAACATAAAATGTATGTAACTTGGGTCTCTATAGGGGCAAACAGGCAAGGCAATTGCATAATTAATAATATACTGCCCTGTACTAGTCTAGTACTACTCATCAAGTCATCATCATGCATGCATTTCCTTTTTCTCCCTTAACAGATTTATGATGGTCAGTTGCCAAAAGGAATGTGCTTCTGCTCTAAGTATATATATTATAGCCCACACTGGCAATATATAGAGATTAGATTGCCCACCCATGCACAGTATTTGATATTCACATTGTTTCCAGAGGAACATAATCCATCATAATATAATTGCCAGCACTGAGTCATCAATCATCCTAGTTTCAGCACTAAAGGTTACGCAGCCTCTTGTCCACTTCCTAGCTCAAGTCGACTTCAGTTTGTAACTTGTACTAGGCTAGCCCCCCATTCTGTTTTATTTTACTTTAGCATTGCTTATCATCATAGTTTCTTGTTTGGCAGTCTTCTTGTGTACTGTACTTCTACTACTCATTCTCTAGTCTCCCTCAGGTGACTGACTGTCACATTTTCCTTTTTTGCAAATGCTACTGTCAGTGTCTACTACTACTACCACCACCATGGCACCTTGGGAAACCAAACCATCACCATGCAGCTATCGTTTTGCCTAAGTATAAACATCAATCACAGATAAGAGAAGAAGTGTGGGGGAGGCATAATATATATACTATGGAAATTAATTAATTCACACACTCACACCCTTCCGAGTCCATAGGGGTTTTAGTTGCAGACTGCATAGACTAGGAGGAGAGACTGACAGTACTAGTAGGACAAGTGAGGGTACCGCATCTATCTGTTGGTGTGTTACACTATCGGCAGATTTCAATCAAAAACTGGCTGCGTACCTGCAGCAAAGGAAACAGTGTGAAGTAAAAGAGTAACCCCCCCACAAAAGATTTACATCATATGTAAACTATAATTAATGTATTCCCCTAACAAATAAGCTAGAATGAAAAAACCCACAACACCTGACCCACCCCTCTCCCTAACCCCAACCAATGTCCAGCAGTAAGTCCAATTGTTCAATGTTCATAAATTAGAAAATCAAAATGTCCATTAAAAAAAACCAAGTTTTCCCCAACGCCCAATTCCTACCCACCAAAAAAAAGATTAAAAAAGAGGCAAGGGTCAAGACAGAGGTCTAGCGACGGGCTCGTCGGATCGTCCTCTCCAGGGTATTTAACCGCTCCTCAATCCTGGCCTCTAGGCGTGCCATCCGGAGGAGCATGTGGCGCTGAAATGTCTTGCATAAACAACAGGGGTGGGCAGCAGTGTTTGAAGTGTGGCGGGCAGCTGCCAGACCTCGGTGCCGTACCTCCGGAGGCACTGGGGGGGCCTGGCTTAGGCCCGGAGCATTGGAGGAGGCTGCAGCTGCTGCCGCCTCCTCCTCCGCCAGAACCACCAGCTGCTGATATTCGTCCCGGATGGCCTCCAGCTTCCATTGCCTGGCCCTGGCTGCTTACTCCTGCCTGGTGGGGGGTTGTTGTGTTTGAGAAAGAGTAGCTATATCAAGAAAGAAAAAAGACAATTGTAACCAATACTCTTAGCAAAACAGTAACAAAAAATTATACACATAAAATTATAGTGGCATAGTAGCACTAGCAAGCACAGTACATAACATTTGTTGTATCCTCCCACTTCCTCGGCCCCTAACATTTGTGTGAGTTTCAGGCATTACTAGGCACTATGAAGTAGACAAGTCTTCTTCTTCTCTCTCTTGTTTAGCTAAATTAACCTTGTAGGCATGCCAGCTCAGTCAGCTTGCGCCATAGACAGACATACTCGTGTCACAGTCGCAGGCTCACGTTACTTTACTACTGTCTGCAGGTGGGGCAGCTGTACTACACAATGATCTATTTTTCTATTATGGCCATACGCTGTTAAATCAATGGCAACTGCTCAAATTCACTTTCACCCTGATTACTACTACAAGGCAGATGATATCTGATTACTGATATGAATGATGATATACGGGGCGATGTAAGGTACTAATATTGTTTGATTGTTTAACCATGCAGCCGATAGGCCACCCATGGCTGACACGGTCGAAATGACATAGGCAGGGAGCGGGAGTGGGCATCATAGTCGGAGGGAGGCGATTGATAATGGGTGGGTACATACATACACAATATGTTGTGCTTGCAAACTACTGTGAGTCAAGGGAGTATTCTGAAATACAACCTTGAATCAAAAACCTTAAAAAAAACAGTCCTTGTTTCTTCCCATTATTTTTTTATTCTAATCTTCACCCTTGGCTTTGCTACTCTGGCACGGTTTATTATTTTTCCTTTACATTCTCTTCATCCAGTCTCCACCTATGCTATGATTGAATACCATCCAGGCATCCAGCCATTCAAAGTAAACATGGCTATCATTCTTCTTAATCTCAACAAACCTTTTACCAACAACATATATTTGTCATTTATTTTAACCACCACCCATATGTCCTTGCTTGCCTTTGAGTTTGACCCATCAAACCCTATGGAGGATTCCTTTCACCCAGTTTCACCCACCCAGACAGGCATCCTTTCGTTCACCGTTCACCCATCCTTCAACCACCCATCCATCCTATCAGCCACCTATGCATCCCGGGCCCCCTTCCTTCACCCACGCATCCTTCTCTGCCAGTCATATATTGAATGTCACCCGTCCTTACTCCTTCCATCCTTCTTTCCCTTTTCGTTCAACCCATCCATCAAGGTCGTCTGACTCTGAGGGGCATATCAGCGAGGCGATAAAATTATCGCCACTTTAGCGTCCATTTTCGGACGAAAAGCGGCGATAATTTTATCGCCCTATCAGCATGGACACGCTAACACGTGAATCCATGCCTTAGCGCCTGTTTACTGAACGCCCAGCTTTGCATCTCTAATGAGATGCAAAGTGGGCGTTCCTTCCGAAGTAACTGGAGAAATGTCGCTAACCGACATTTCTCCAATTATCAAGGGAATCGCTAACAAGCATAGCGATAAGAAAAGTAGCGCTAACCACGGTTATCGCTACTTTCCTTACGCATGCTTTAATTCTGACTTAGCCATGTAATCCAATGGGAGGTGGATTACATGGCTAAGACCACCCTGCCCTATCTGCAAGGTATCGCCGGTCACAGTGCGATTATCGCTGGTTTCCCAGCGATAATCACACTGTTTTCCAGCTATCGCTTGCATTTCTATCGCTTTGGAGATAAGCGTTGCTGATAGCACGATATCTCCGCGATAGAAAGCAGCGATAGCCGGCGATAATTATCCTAGCGCTAAGTGCGCTTAGCGATAATTATCGCCGGCCCTTGCTGATATGCCCCTTAGTCTTCTTCATAAAACTTTCCCAGCTGAGTTGAATTCAGGTACAAGAGGCCATTAGTTACTCAACTCCCGCCGCTAATGCAAGTGCTAATGCTAAGTAAAGGGTGTCTTCTTCAACCGTTGTTCACAACAACTAAGGGGCATATCAGCAAGGGCCGGCGATAATTATCGGAGCCGCGGGATGGCGTTATCAGAAGCGAGGAGCTGTTGACCAGAACGTGAGTACGGCATAGCCGTGTAGGGTACCAGTAACGCTGGAGTCGTTCAAAAGTAAACGCCAACCTGGTGTTCATTATACTAAATCCTCTGTGAACAAACAGTTTCTTCTAATTTTTCCATCTCGTTTTCAAATAGCAGATGTGGCAACACCCTTCCCAACCGATATAAAGGCTCATGGAGCATTAACTCCTGCTTTCTCTAGTATGTATCTCCATTATATGAACGTACTTTAAATCATTAATCACAATGACTTTGAATCCTGAATATAGAGAGTGTGTTTTCTGTTTTTTGTATGTATGTCTTGTTATTTGTCCCCTTTATCCTAACAGGTCACGGCACTTGGTTAAATTACAAACTAAGGCTAATGGACACCACAGTCACACTTAATGTTTTGTTTTTTTCTCAGGCTAATCGTGTTTGCGCATTGGGAGGCGCACTTGCATAAATTAACTGTGCCCTCTCTTTTTCAGGCTTACATTTCAGAAATACTGAGTGGGCTCACTCTTTACCATTATTTGATTGGGTACTGTATATTATGCATCCCCCCTTTTTTAACATTTTTGTATATATCACACATTTATTGATAGTAACATAGTGAGTACTGAAGGGATCATTTTTCAGTCCTGATGAAGAAGCCTTGTTGCTTCGAAACATGTTGACACACCCAGGAGTATCTGCACATTACACGCAGGACATCTCTGAACCACCCTTTTAATAGCACCAGCCTCTATGACCTATTAAATTCCTTAAGTCCATGAGGCCAGGTTCTTTTTAACTCACTTTTCGCATTCACCCCCGACCCTTCCTCTCACTACCTCTACACCACACATAGCACTACAAATATTAGTGCTCCCGCGTAGTCGCTGGTCGCAGCACGCCCCGTCCCGCAGCTGGGGCGGGAAGACCCCTGTGATGAAGCATGACACCAAGTGTCCTTTTGGTGTGTGAGGGGTATCAAAGCAAACATTGTGTGTTTCCTACCAAGTTTGGAAACACATCTCCTTATTACAACCTCTTGTGAGGTGGATCTCTCTTTTGTTTCATATGTTTACCTGAGGAGGACGTATCCACCTCTAGCACCCACGAGGTGCACCTCTTCACTCCCCATTCTTGTTATTTATAAGTCAGAATTAAAGCATGCGTAAGGAAAGTAGCGATAACCGTGGTTAGCACTACTTTTCTTATCGCTATGCTTGTTAGCGATTCCCTTGATAATTGGAGAAATGTCGGTTAGCAACATTTCTTCAGTTATTTCGGGAAGGAACGCCCACTTTGCATCTCATTAGAGATGCAAAGCTGGGCGTTCAGTAAACAGGCGCTAAGGCATGGATTCACGCGTTAGCGTGTCCATGCTGATAGGGCGATAAAATTATCGCCGCTTTTCATCCGAAAACGGACGCTAAAGCGGCGATAATTTTATCGCCTCGCCTTGCTGATATGCCCCTCAGTCTCTCTCAACAGTACAGTGTGCACCCTTGAAGCGAGTGTATTGTCAATAAGTAAGGAATATAACTTACCACCGCCCTACACTGCTGCTGGCTCACCCACCCCTGCAGCTGCCGCATCTGCTGCTCCCTCCTTACTGGCGTCGCCTTCGCCGCTGGCCCCAGCACTGGTGGTCTGTTCGCCTAGAAAAAACATTGCACATTTTTAGATGCCATATATGCCTCCCCCTCTTTATTTGTTTTCACTAGCAAGATTGAAAATACAATACATACATACACCACACACATTACTAGTACAATTCGGGTATTAGAGTAGAGTAGACAGTATGTCCTATCCTATCAAAAATAATAAAATATCTGGTTGGGCATTTTGTTGGTGGCAATTTTCAAAAAGCTTCTCAAGAAGAGGACAACCCAAAGGACTGGACTCAGTGGCTAGAGCTATTGGTGAATCTGAGATTTTAAAAAGAAAAAGAGTGGCCAACTGGGCGGACAATCGGACATGAGGTCTCCTCTCTCTTGGTTGGAAAATATAATGGTGTCCTCCTCCTCCTCATACTTCCTTCCAGCTATGGGGTACGGTAATCAGTTGTTCACCATCAACTGCTGCTAATAAAAAGAGTATTAGGCCTAGACGAGAAATAGTAAAATACACCACTTTGGGGTGTCCAATGTGACCATCATTTTATTTACTGATTGAGCATGAGAAAGAAAGTAAAAGAAACCCTTAAAATCTCAACAAACATGCGTAGAATACCTTAGTTGGGCATGCAATCCGCACAGTAGAGTAGTAGTACTAGTAGCAGTAAGGAAAGGACCAATGTGCTCTCTGAGTCTTACAGCAGTACCACCACTAGGAAGTCCACAAAATATAAGGGGAGAGGGAAAGCTGACTGAAAAACCAGAATAAAGCAAGCTACAGACAGACTAATAGTACAGAGTCAGAAGCAGTTAGATTTGATGTAAAAAAAAAAAAAACAGACACTAGAAATATAATAAATTAGTTGGTAGGTAATGCAGGGATAACAAGAATTTAGAAACAGATAGATTGAAGAAGATTTGGTAAAAAATAGAATTAGGAAACGGAAATAATAGTTCGAAAAAATAAGGTGCAGTAAAAGTTAGGGAAATATATATTAATATTAACAACAGGAGGTCTTACTGAGGCCAGCAGAGCTATCTGCAGAGGAGCGATCCTGGGAGGCACCTCCAGCTACAGCCTCGGCAGACCCCGTCTTCTTCTTGCCCCTGGATGCTGATCGTGTAAGACATAATTAAAGAGACAAAAATTGATTGGTGTGAAATAAATACTAAAAAATCGCTCCAAAAAGATTTTTGGGCAGGAAACCGCAATTGCAATAAAATGGACCTATCTAATCAGATCGAATAGTAGTAGACTAGTATCGCTGTCGCGGACTGCCCTATCTTTATTATTCCACAGTTCCATTCCGATTCCAGAATCTTAAACCTAAGTACCACCTAGCCGCCTATTTCAAAGACTTTGGAATGAATTGCCCAAAAATTATATTTGCTTCTTCTAAGTTCCGATCTCATTCGCAATCATCAACCCCCTTTGACTGGCCAATTCACTAAGTCTGCATGTATTTTGGTCCTCAAAAATGCATTGATGGACGCATGCATATTGCATACACCAAATTGGTTGGTTGCTGAGATGCTATATTATTATTCACTCACTAACAAACTACAAAAGGTTCTACTAAGGAGTCAGCAGCACGTGAGATGAGGGCGCATCACGCAGACTGCTAAAAAATTACCAACTAATACTAAGTAACTAACTATTACCTGCCACTATCTTAGTGACAGGACAAAGGAAAGGAGTCTCTCTAGTCTGCATTACCTAACTTAAGTTCTCTAACCTCTCTTACATAATCAGCCCAAGCAAGCGCAAAGTTGCATACTAGTAAGATTAGTAGCGCCGAGCATCTGTCTAGAAGAATAACAATATAATAATATAAGATTTTTTAACGTAACTTACCTGCATGTAAGCAGCATTCTTGTTATTTGGGAAAAAAGAATATTCGTATTAACACAGAACAGAACACACAATAGTAATATAATTAGCTACTCACCAGGCACCACGACCTCAACACCTAGCAGGTCCAGCAGATCCTGCTCCCGGTCCAAGATGTCGGATCACCAGTGCGTCAGTTGGTTATGCGTGCGTTGGACCTCAGAGCAGCAAAGCACTGCAGGGCGCACCCTCGCCCACATTCTGTGACGCTCCTAGGTCCCGTACCCGGAACCAGGCCTGCCACCTGCTGCCAGGGCTAAGGGGAGGTGGCGCTGCACAAAAAAACGAGTGCAGCCACCTCCACCTCAGAGAATAAGGCCCGGGGCTGCACCCCTTCTGGGCGCTGACTTCCACAAGTAAGGTGGCTCCTCCTGTTTCCCCGGGAACTGGAGGAAGGGGAAGCACTCTTTGTAGTCTTCTTGGCCATGGTCCTGGGGGGTGGGGGCGGAAAAGAAAATGTAGGAGTAAAAATGAAGTCAGGAGAAAAAGAAGGGAAGTAAAAAAAAATTGAAAAGCTAGTAATAGAAAAACAGTACAAAACGCAGTAAAACACACAAAAAGTAGAAAAAAAATGCAAAATTTACACTTGGGAAGAGAGAGGCATAGATATTAAATAAAAAAGATCAGAAAAAAGTTTTAGGGAATAAGGATTGGAAAGATTTAAGGAGGATGAAAAACAGGACCCAGAACCATAACCAGACAAGAAAAACAAGATGGCCACGCCCATGTGCGACCGTGTGCTGAAGTTTGTGCAATATTTACCCCCGAACATGCAATCCGCGTTGCCGAATGTCAGAAACATCTTGCGAGCATGCGGAACAAGCAACTCCGCATGCTCGCGGAACTCCGCCCGGGCTTAGGGCCTCATTTATGAGAAGTGTCGCATCGATGCGACACTTCTCAGTGCGCCTTCCTTGCGACCCGAATGATGCGTCATATTTACAGTATGACGCATCATGTCGCAAGGAATGACAGATACGTCAGTTTTACTGACGTATCTATCAGTGCAAAAGTGGCGCATTGCTGGAGTTGTGTCAGAAGCGTGACGCAACTCCAGCAATGTTCCTTTCACATGTGGCAAACCCCATGTGAAAGGGCCTGCGTCACCCTTACGCCTGCCATGAGGCAGGCGTAAGGTTTTGACGCATTGGCGTCCTAGAAGTGGCTCAGCGAAATCTCTGTGAGTTTGTGGGAAAATATTTTTTAAGAGTAGGCAGTGGTCCCAGAGACCACTGCCTTTCCCTTAAAAAAATGAAACTGAAAAGTTTCATTATTCTTTTTTAAATGCATCCCGTTTTCCTTTAAGGAAAACGGGCTGGATTTGAGAAAAATTATTAAAGAAGCAGTCACAGACATGGTGGTCTGCTGATCCCAGCAGGCCACCATCCTTGTGAATGCTAGCCATTTCTAAAGGGGTCGCAAATTGCGCCTGCCTCATTAATATTAATGAGGCATGCAATTTGCAACCCCATTAGGAATCGCAAACAGTGTCTGAGACACTGTTGTGCATTCCAATTAGCGAGTCGCAAATTGCGAGTCGCAAATGTGACGCAATTTGCGACTTGCTAATTGGCGGGTCGTACATCAGGCCGCTAGTTGTTTATTAGAATATTGTGAGAAGCTGCATTGTGAAAACTACTGAAAGGATGCTGCTGCTGGACATATATGTTTTACTCGCAATATCAGTCTTTGTTCTCACATGGCTGAGGACGATATTATGAACTTACACAAAATGTGTGCTCATTTTAGCCTCTGAAGCATCTTACACAACCTCTATGAAAAAATCAAGAGCGAAAAAATTTCTCCTAAACATGATTCATCAAATCCCTGAAGAGGGTCAGCATTTTTCACATGCTAAAATCACCAGAATTTCACAAATGATTATAATACTAGTAAGAAATAACTTATGTTGTGACTAAAATCTGCCGTCCCCCGTTGAGTATGCTCCTTTTTGTGGCCCTCAAAATTTGGCATTCAATACAACGTATTTCAATCTGGCGATGCCCCCTAGTCCAGTAATGGCAGCCACAACATGTTGTCCATGCTGTGGCCAGCCAATCAAAGACAGTTTCCTTTAGGACCCCCCACCCCCATATACCCTGTGCTCAACCTGCCCCTATATATATCTTTTTTTTTATTTCAGGACACAGGGACTAGATATACCTAAGTTTTGAACCACTTCATGCCCACCCTGAGCCCCTCTTTAAATGGAAATTTCTTGAAAACGTCAGCACAAACTTACACTAAATAGTTTTAAGCACGTTTTCTGAGAAATGTTCTCCAAATTTCATGTAATTCTATTTGGCCATTTTTCTGAATCACTTCCAAACTTGCCCTATAGAAATTAACATGGGAAATCAGTATTCAGCAATCTTGTTTTTTCTTGGTCCCCGCTTCACAGGTGACCCCAAACATACGAGGATAGCTGAGGTGGCTAAACTTTTATTGGTAAAGTTTTGTACAGATTTGTCCAACAGTGACAAAGTTAGTAGTAAAACAAAAAAATGGTTTTGCTGTGTAAACTCTAACCTAACTGTCACTACACAGTGGTGACTGCTACTATGTAATTACACAATTATCCATACATCTACACTTGCATTAACTTTGGGGGTATTACTTTTCTATTCCAACCTTATAAATGGATTTTATTGTTGACCTTGAAAACAGTAACTTTCCAACTGTTTCCAGGGTGGGAATGGGTCATGTATAAGTTTGAAAATACCATAGACTCACAAATGTATGCATCCGGGGCCATCTGAATTTGCATTTGTAAATGATTTCACTAATGAATATTACACCGAGACTTTCTAGTGCTATGTATTAATAGATGCTCTATTAATGAATGGATTTGGGTGTTCCCTGGTGGGGATGCCCTACAAAATATGGGAACACCAAAAAATGTTGTGGGTGGTCACAACTTCTCCATGACTCATTCTCTCCAGAGGACAGGTGTGCACTGAGCAACATAATGCAGAACTGCCTTAAAATGCTTTTTCAGGGTTCCACTGACAAACCTGTGACTGTTGCTGATTTCTAGAATTAGTACTGGAAGCCTTTATGATTTAAAAATGAATGTAAATCTGCACCCAGGCCAGTGTGTAAACCTATGTGTTCAGATGTTCACATTTTAATAAGAATCGGCCCCTAAGTGCTTCTAACTTATCTGCTGTATTTCCACCTCAGACCACCTGCTAACTGTCCCTAAAGGATTTACCCATGCAGTCTTAAATTAGGTGGCCCACTGTGGTTTGAAAGTCCCCTTGTTTAGCACCTCCCACTCTTGGCCACCCTTCCTCCAGGATAACACTAGGTTTGTAGGTCTCATATATTTTAATAGAAGAAAATCTCATTTCGAGAGATATTTAATAATAATGATAATTATGGAAACAACTACAAAGCAACAACAACAGCATCAACAGCAATAATAATAAAAATAATAACAACAGCAATAATAAAAGTAAAAATAATAATAATAGTTACAATGTTCTCCAATACACCCCACTGCCATATCTAAGCTCTAGTATAAATAGGATGTGTACCTTTTACCCAGTATAATGGTAATTAATGTATCAACCCCAGAAGAATGGTAGATAGAGTACCTATGCTGGGAAATGAATTTGAGTCATGCAGATTAATTCATATGTCAGTGGTCAGCATCTACACACTGAGTCATCTTCCATCACTTTCCTATATGGCTACCATTGTATTTCTATTATCTCAAGAATGTCCCATGCTATCCTTATAGAAAGAATAAATATGTTTAGGCTCATTTTCAAACTTTAGCTGTGCCTCTCCACCTACCCAGCTGACTGTGGTTGACTAACCCCTTCGATGCGCCCGTCGGCCAACGGCCGTCGCGAGCACTACCTCCGTAGTGCTGCGCACGTCCGTTGGACGACGCGGCCCGCCCACTCAATTAAACCGCCGCACTGCGGCGGAATTGCAGCCGCGGTTAAGCGGCTAAGGTTGATATGGAACATGTAGCATTTGATCAATGTCCAGCATAGTCCACAGGTTTCCCATTAATTTGTTCAAGTAGTTGGTATCCGTTCAGAAATGATGATTTATGGAACGCAATGCCACATGATATTCATCTCCCGCACCTTGTGTGATATTACTGCAGAATCTCGTTTAGTGCCAAATGCATTGAGTCATCCAGAATATCCATCTACCACAACACAGGCATACTTACACCCTACGCTGGTGCAGGGCAATGGACAGTGATAGCTTGCATGTATGATGATGCTTGGATCTTCAGAGGGAGGTTTTTTGTTCGGCCCATTCTATCCTCCTATATTGTTAGTTGTGGTACTAGCACAGTGGACTTTCCGACACTTGGCCTCATATCATCTTTCATACCCACCCACCAAGACATACGTTTTAGTAAGTATGAAGTTTTCTGTGTATAGGCTTAAAACAAAGTGAATGTTTTACATACTAATTTATGGCCTAATCCAATTTGAGGAATTTATCAACTTGATGCAGTTGAATTTCACACAGCCTGCAAATATTTGCACCAAAGAGCTATACATTTTCCTTTCAATCCATTTTAATACTCATACTTCACTCCTTCCTTTAAATTAATCGAATCCCCATGAGCCTAAAGCATGAACGTATAATATCCCTTTGTGGTCGCCAGGATTAAGACCAGTCAAAATCTTCTTTGGTTTCTTTACCACCTAGACTCTGAGCCTTTGTTCTGCAAATCCTCTCCTACCCCTGTTGCTAAATATGACTGTTGTATGCCTGCATAATTCACCCTAACTCATACACGTGTAAATTGAATACCAGTTGGCAGAGACCTGTTGTGACTAGAATGATGGTTGGACCCTGAGAATGATGGCCCTTTAATAGGTTTCTTCCACTTAGGAATTTTTTTAAACTTGGCTTATGTTTCATAGTTTTCCATTTTTAACTCTTGATAGTCATTCTTTTTTAAATCTGTATTATGGACCAGGGGAGCAAAGAGCAGAAGCGAGCAGTATCCAGCAGCCCATGAATTAATACCCCAAATCTCCCTATGCATACTTCCCCGTTCATGTGTCTTAAAGTCCTCACATAGCAGGCAGAGGCCCCAGTGACGCAGGGCAGTGGAATGGTGAGCTGCACCAAGAGACTCCTTTGTCCAAGTCACTGTACGTGTTAGAGCCACTAGTATTAAACAGTTCAATCGGGTGCCTTCCATCACCCATGTGCAACTACAACTTATGGAATTTTCCCAGACCTCTCTTCTCCCTTTCTCAATGTTCTGGAAAACATGGAGGTAGGCTGGTGGAGCAAGGATGCAGTCAGGTTGCTGTGTTGGTGAGGAGACCAGGCTGGCAAGAGCTACTCTTGCAGAGTCAGGTGGGGCCTGTGCTAGGACCTTGAGGGGACAGGCATTTGTGTGACGTTAAAGCCTAGCTGACCATGGACAGGGAGCTGCAGAAGACATGGCACATTGCACCACAGCTCCATTTCTTATTCCCCTCTCGAATTATGCTGCAGAAAACAGGTGCTAATCCTATCAAACACACCTTATTAAGTAGCAAAAACTGCCGCTCTAAGGACAGTGTGCATCCAGCTGCACTTTGCATTTGCTAACATCTTAGCCTCACTAAGGTTAGATCTGCACCTCAATTTCTCCTGTTTCTTTAGTGCCTTGCTTCTTCCACCTCTGCTATCTTGGTCACGTGTGACTCTCACATGCAGTCCTCCCTATACATCTACTGCAAAGCACTATGATCTTCTACTTTCCTTTTTCACAGGTGCCACTAACACTAGTCAACCTGTGCCTTTACTCTTAAGTTCCCCTTGTGCTTCCACTCCCTGATTTTGCTGTGACCCTACTTCCCAGCCTCTGTGCCTCCACCCTATACTCCCTATTTTTCTATTCCCCTGTCCCACTTTCACATCTCCTGCCAAGTCTCCCTATGCTCCTACTTCTCAGAAACCCTGTGCCTTTACCTACTACTCCATTGGCTACTCCCCTGTCCCAACTGTGCCTCTTCTGAAATGTCTCCTTATGACCCTTTTTCTCAGCTCCCTGTGTCTTTTACCTGCTACCTTGTTTGCATACTTACCTATTCCAACTGTGCCTCTATTGCCAAGTCTACCTATGCTACTACTTCCCAGTCTCCCTGTTTTTTACCCTTGTGACCTGTTTGCCTACTCCCCTCACCTGTATCGCCACTGCTAAGTCTCCCTATTCCCCTACTTTCAACTTCCCCATTGCCTCTACCTCCCAGTGTTTCTGTGTCACTACTCCCATGCCAGTGCCGCTACTATCCTACATATCTTGTGTCTCTGTTCCACAGTCCCTCTGTTTATCTACTGCACAGCCCCTCCATTTTCCACTCCCTCTGTGTCTTTATTTCCCAGCACCGGCTGACTCTGCTTGAGAGACCCCAAGTGCTTATGCTTTTCAGCCCGTACTGTGCCTCTTCTGCTCAAACCTGTGTATCTACTCCCCAATTCTCTAAGTGCCTCTACTATGCTGCTCTATTGTTCCACTACTTCCCAGAATGTCTCAACTCTCCAGGCACCCCTTCACCTCCATGCTTCAGTTCTTCGGAGCCAGATGTATCTGCCTTCTGCAGCCCCTGTGCCTCTATGGCCTAGCCAATGCTGCCTTCTCCCTGATACTCATTTCTTACGGTCTCTAGACCACTTGCACTCTCTAGGGCTATGTCTTGGCATGTCCCCCTTTGGTATCCCTCATCCTGAACTACAGCAGTTCAGGAGCTGCCTAGGTGCTGTGTGGCTTAAAGCTCATCAATCAACAGACCTATTACACAAAATGTTAAAAAGACATTGTAGGGGGCGTGGCCAAGTAAGATGGCTGAGCGGTCGTGAGCCGCTTCAGCTCCGGACCCCGATGATTGCCCCATGAGCATTCCGCACATACAGTGAGCCCTGCTTTGCCGGCCTGTCGCCCACAATATCACAGGAGGTGTCGGGACCCGGAGGGGCGACGAGCGGTGGCGAGATTCCTACCTTCTGGGATCGCTCGCCGGACCCCTGAGACCAATAGCGGGATAGCGTAGACGGCCGGGACGGAGCCTCTACCATCTCCCATACCCGACGGCGGTGGACACCGGAGGTGCCTTCCCTTGCCGCGGAGAGAGGAGTAGTCCCTCAACTCTGCGGTCTGGTGAGGAGGTGCCGGGGGCAGACGCCACGTCCAGCGGACCCGATGGGGTAGAAGTTGCGGCCGACATATCCCCGGCACCATTTTAGCGCTCCAAGGCGGCTGAGGGGAGACGCGGGCTCTATGAAGGGAGCAGAGGAGCGGCAGAGAGACAGCTGAGGCACACGCTTGAAGCGGGTCAGTTTCCTACTTGTTGGGATTCCAGCGCGGTGTGCCAGATGGAGGGGCCGGGGGAGCGTAAGCCATGAGTGCCCCGCCTGACCCTAAGATGGCAGCGGTCAGGGACGCGCGATGGTGATCCCCTTGCACCCGGGGCCTTGAGAGGGAGTCGGACGGCGATTAGAGGAGAGCACCCATCAGCATCCGCTAGCAGTCCCAGGGAATCGGTCTGAGGGGAGAGACATCGAGGCAATCAGCCGGGTGGTGTCATTTTCTGCCTGACCTCAACAGGGAGACCAGACCAATCTGCAGAGGCCTGGGTTAGCTGCATGTGGCGACCACGCATTTCCTCTGGGCCACCAGCGCCTGCACAGTAGTGGGCTCTGGGGATCCTTGACCTTGCAGGGCGGCGACCTTATGCCTCCCAAGAAATCTGCGAACAAGGTTTCCCGCTACTTTAAGTCTGCCAAAAAAGATATACCCCCAGCGGAGACCAGCCTCCCGCAGACTATGGCGCTCACCCGTGAGGACCTGGTTGCCGCCCTCCGTGACTTCAGGGCAGAGCTCTGCCTGGAGATCAAACAGGACTTGCGCTCCTCCGTGGAACAGATGAAAGCCGACCTCACCGAGAAAATGGCGACTCTACGCCAGGATGTGGATTCCGTGGGCTCCAGAGTGTTGGAGGTGGAGGAGCAGACACAAGAACTGACGACGACCACAGCTAAAATGCAAGACTCCCATCAGGGCCTCCAGGCCCAGCTCCAGCAAGTGATGTTGAAGGCGGAGGACTTGGAAAATAGAACCCGGCGAGAGAACATACGAATCCGGGACCTGGAGGAGGGGGCGGAGGGGCCCGATCTCGAAGCATTTGTGACGGGCCTCTTTGCGGAGCTCCTGGCCCCCCAACAACTGAAGCTCGAATTGGACTGGGTCCATCGCGTGGGCGCCCTACAGGCTGGAGGCCGCAAGCGCCCAAGAGACGTCCTGGTTAAGCTACACTCGTTTAAAACGAAGGAGGCTATCTTAGCTGCAGCGAGAAAGAAGAAGGAGGTGTCCTTTCAGGACCACTGGTGCTCCCTTTACCAAGATCTGGCCCCCTCCACCTTGGCCAGACGTCACTCGATGAGACCGATCACCGCCAAGCTACAAGAAGAGAACATTCGTTACCGTTGGACATTCCCTTTTGGCCTCGCATTCGAGTATCGAAACAAATCACACCACGTGACAGAGCTTCCCGATGGCGTTCGCATCCTTGGTCTCCCTTTCCCAGAGGAGGCGTCCACGTCGGGCTCCCCTGCGGAGGCGGAGAGAGCCAGGAGAGGCTCCAGGCCTTGGCACACGGTCACGAAGTCACGATGAATCATGATAGGCCCAACTGGGGATCCCGTCTCTATACAACTGCCGCTCCCCTGGGGTCTCGGACCGTGTTATCCTCCTGGGAATCGATGGTGCTCCCTCCGGGTGGGGCCCTGGCTGGGGGGACGGCTGGACTGAGATCATTTGAACTGAAGATCGAACATTATGGACACTGAGGTTTTTATTTTCTATCTTCCTCCGACTCGTATTGAAAAGCTCGCTAGTCACTATGATATGGCAATCGGGGGGTGCGGGCCTTGCCCGTGCCACCCACAATTCTTCCTCTTTTTTTCGGAAGCATCACAAGCCGTGGACCCGTTGGTCCTCCGGCTTTCAGTTTAGGGGTTTGTTGGGGGTTCTTTTGGGGGGGAGGGAGGGTCCTGGTGGTGAAGTCTGGGTTTTATTGTCCATTTTTTTATGTCCCTGGGTACTCAGTGGGAATGGGTGGGAAGACTCTGAGGGCATGACACCGGCGGGTGGGATAGATCACATCTCAGTGAGAGAGGCCACCAACGCATGCTCCAGGGGGCCGAGGATCACAAGGGAGGGGCGATGGGTCCAACCAATCCAATGATTACTGTAGCGTCGTGGAACGTCAAAGGGTTGAACTCCCCCCAGAAACGTCAGAAAATATGGAAATATCTTGTGGATCACGGATTGGATGTGGTGGCTCTCCAAGAGACTCACCTCAAGCGATCTGAGGTCGCGAGGCTCCGACATAGGGAGTATCCCCTGATTTATACCTCCTCGGCAACCACTAAACACAATGGAGTGGCGCTACTTTTTCGTAGCACAACTAAGTTTCAGCTCGAAGCCACCAATACAGATCGGGAGGGGAGATTACTTATGGTGAAGGGACGGCTGAAGGGCACATTATGCACGTTCGTTTCCCTATACGCTCCCAATTCGGGCCAAGCCGTTTTCCTTTCCACTGTTCTCGACCTATTAGGGGGATTTGCAGAGGGCCACATTATATTGTTAGGAGACTTTAATTTAACCTGGCACGGGTCCTTGGACAGTTCCCACTCGGCGAGGGCACCTACCGGCTCTTTTTCCAAAGGGGTCAAACAGAAAATACATGCGCTCGGCCTCTGCGATGCCTGGCGCTCCCTTCACACCACCACTAAAGACTACACGCACTATTCACACGTCCACCAGACATACTCCAGGATTGACTATAGTTTCATCAGCCAAACCTTGCTGGGGCTGCTACAGGCAGCGCAAATACTGCCGATCTCTATCTCCGATCATAGCCTGATCACCATCAGTCTGGACTGGATCGGTCCTAAATCTGGATCCCCCAGATGGTATTTCCCGTTGGCGCTTACACGGGATAAGGCCCTCAGGGAGGAACTAAGGGCGTCCATCATAGACTTCTTTACCCATAACATTCCACAAGACACATCCTCCCAGAACAATTGGGACGCCTTCAAGGCAGTGCTACGGGGAAAATGCTTCCAACTCAATGCAACCCTAAACAAACAGAGGACGAGAGAACGCATAGCTCTCGAGCAGGAGTTACAGATAGCTGAACAGACACACAAAGCCACACCCACGCGTGAGTCAATGCGACATCTCACTGCCCTCCGAGGCAAACTACGTTCTATATACACTAATCGAGCAGAATACACTCTGTTAAAGCTTCGTCAAACGTCTTTTGCTCAGGGTGACAAGGTGGGTCCACATCTGGCTCGCCAGCTCAGGGTAAAGAGGGAACGTGAATATATTGGGGGCATTTTGGACCACAGGGGCCAACTCACACACACCGACACCGCTAAAGCCAACCTTTTTGGTGATTTCTATGGGCAGCTTTACCAAGGTACTACCCCTGATTCGACTTCACAACAACAATACCTTGACTCGGTGATGCTTCCGCAGATTCCCCCTGCGATGGCCGACTCGTTGGATTCCCCCATCGCTCAGGAGGAGGTGAGGGACGCTATCGCAAGGCTCAAACTACATAAAGCCCCGGGACCCGATGGCCTAACGGCTCACTTCTTTAAATGCTATGCCTCTGAACTAGTCCCCCATCTTACCACTTTATTTCAGACCGTAGCTCAGGATGCACGAGTTTCTCGTTCAATGGCAGAGGCGGTGATAACGGTGATTCCCAAGCCGGGGAAGGATCCCCAGCTATGTGGCTCGTACAGACCCATAGCTCTCCTTAACCTCGATGCAAAGCTCTACTCCGCGATCCTGGCGGCCAGACTCGAAAATCTGTTAGTCGACTTAATCCACCCGGACCAATCGGGTTTTATAAAAGGCAGGCAAACACACGATAATATCAGACGCACCATTCATCTGATTGAGAAAGTATCCAAATTTAAGATTCCTGCAGTTCTGGTGGGCTTGGACGCGGAGAAGGCTTTTGACAGGGTGGACTGGTCCTTCCTTTTTTTAACGATGCGTAAATTTGGTTTCGGGGACACATTTCTTAACATGGTCAAGGCCAACTATGATCTCCCACTCTCACGAGTCACGGTCAATGGTTGTAGTTCCCTTCCCTTTTCTCTGAGTAGGGGTACCAGGCAGGGGTGTCCGCTTTCCCCCCTTTTATTTGCTCTTAGTATCGAACCCCTAGCAGCCAAACTTAGGTCAAACGATGAAATTCGAGGCATTCAGTTTAGTGGCGTAGAACATAAAGCATCTCTTTTTGCCGATGACATTTTGCTTATACTTACGAACCCTGCCTCTTCACTACGGGCGGTACAAGAAGAACTAAATCAATTTGAACGGGTGGCAGGTTTTAAAGTAAATTTGTCCAAATCGTTCATACTTAACCTTACCCTTTCTACTGCGGAGGCAAATGGATTAAGGAACCAGACTGCCCTACAATGGGCCAAACACTCCTTGCTGTACCTGGGGGTACAGCTTACGCCTAAGCTTAGCGACCTCTACAAGGCTAACTACCCACCCTTGCTGGCGCAACTACAGCAAGACCTTAAGAGATGGTCCCCACTTTACCTTTCATGGCTCGGACGAATTAATACGGTCAAAATGACAATTCTGCCCAAGTGGCTCTATCTGTTCCAAGCCCTACCTATCGAGCTTGACCGGAATCTATTGCCACATCTCCGTTCATTGATTACTAAATTCATATGGCAGGGAGGGAGGGCGCGCTTACCGTACCATGTGCTAAGACGTCCAAGGAATAAAGGGGGATTGGCTCTGCCTGATTTCGCATTATATTATCAGGCCTCACAACTAAGAGTGGTGACGGAGTGGTCCGCGAGGGAGTCGGACAAACATTGGTTGCATATGGATCGCTCGGTTGTAGGAAGATGCATTTGGGATGTCCTTTGGAAACCAAGGGGAGATCGGCCCACAAACGCTTACATTAGCACCCCCACACGCACCACCTTGACCGTCTGGGACCAACTCACAAGGCGGGAGGGTTGGACTTCATTTCCATCCCCCTATACTCCAATACATTTTAACCCGGCGTTCCCACCAGCGCTACGCGAGGGGCCCTTCGATTGCTGGAGGGAGGGAGGCTGCATAAAACTTTCAGATTTGTTTCATAACTATGACATACTGACATTTGACAGTTGTAAGAGAGAATTTGCGCTTCCTCATAGTGAATACTACCACTATCTTCAGCTTAAACACTGGGTAACACTCCCGCACATTAGAGAGGCAGCTACTAGGGAATTAACACCCCTGGAGCAAATGGTGATACACAAGGCAGGTACCATGAAAGGCGCTATCTCCTCCCTTTACGAAATACTTCTAAACACATTGCACGCACCCCGTGCACGATACATGTCCTTCTGGGAGCAAGTCCTAGGCAGAGATGTCACCGAAGATGAATGGAAACACGTCTGGGGCGACATCACTAAACACAACAAGTCCATGGCTCTACGGGAAGCCCACTACAAGACGCTACATGACTGGTATCTGTACCCTACCAAGCTCCGACGAATATTCCCCGATACCTCTGATCTTTGTTGGTGGGGTTGTGGACTTCAGGGAGACTTTCGCCACATCTGGTGGGACTGCCCGAGCATTCGCCCCTTCTGGGAGGAAATTCTCTCCCACCTTAAAGACATGCTGGGATATCCCATTCCCGCTACCATTGAGTATGCCCTCCTGGGCATCAGGGACCCGGCTTTAGAGCACCAAACAAACGCTGACAAGGCGATCATATGGACATGCTTGGGGGTGGCGAAACTCACCATAGCAGCTTCATGGAAAAAGACAGAAACACCAGCGGTCTCGTTGTGGCACGCCCGTTTGTGGAGGATCCTCTCCATGGAACGCTTGGCGGACATTTTTAGGGATAACTATGAGGGCTTCAAGCACAAGTGGGGCCCACTGGTCACTTTCCTGTCCCGGGGTCTGCCCTCTGCAGTGTGTCCACCATCAGTAAGGGATATGCATCTCTTTCAAATTTAAGACGACTTCGGTCTGACCAAGAGTAGATCGGCCCCTGGGGCGCGAATGGAGGAGGCCCCACGCCGCAATTTTTTTTTTTTTTTTAATCCATGGTAACACTCATGCTTCTCAGGGTTATACGGCGCACCTTCTTCACCACTGGGATGGGAGGGGGGTATGTTGTGGGGGGGAGGGTAAGGGGTATTTTAAGGGTAGGTTCCAGGTTGGAGACCTCCCTCAGGGGTTTGTTTTACCAAAAAAATGAGCATCAGTTATCTTGCCGGGGGGCTTGACATGGCCTAGGGTTATTCGAAACTGAGAATCAAAATGGCTGAATGTTCTGCAACCCCGGGGCCTGCGCGCCCCTCTGTGGTTATGCTGTCATTGTGATATGTTCTTGATGCTTAATAAAAATGAGTTAATAGAAAAAGACATTGTAAACTTCCGTCTGAGCCACCCTGCGTTCAATTTGCATCGCAGAGCAAATTTACATATTGTGCTATCTGTCTGTACCCTCATGTGGGTGAATTAGAAGGGGGCTTTTAACATTGTGCAGAAGATGAACTGAAATAAGTGGCAGTACACCCGGTCCAACCTTCTCATCTAAACAAATGATTTAGGAAGATGTACAAATGCATACAAATGGCTTTCTCCTTAGCTTCATTAATCAAGCAATCAACCAGCATTTGTAGAGCAGAGCACTGTCACTGCTGGGGGTATCCCGGCACTGGGGTGCGAGGGCTCCATCGAAAAGCCAGGTTTGAGGAAACAGCTAAAAGAAATGAGCATAAAAAGGTAAAAACAGAGCGCAGAAAAACAAGCAAGCTAAAAATGCAAAACAGAGGGCAGAAAATGAGCAGAAAAGGCCAAACAGAGGGCAGAAAAAAATAGCAGAAAAGGCAAAACAGAGGGCAGAAAAAGGCAGAACAGAAGGCAGAAAAACTAGCAGAAAAGGCAAAACAGGGCAGGGGAGGGCAAAACAGAGGGCAGAAAAACAAGCAGAAAAGGCAACATGGAGGGCATTAAAAACAATCAGAGAAAGGCAAAACAGAGGGGAGAAAAATGAGTAGAAAAGGCAAAACAGAGCAGAAGAGGGCATAACAGGGTAAAGAAAAATGAGCAGAAAAGGCAAAACTGAGGGCAGAAAAACAACAGAAAAGGCAAAACAGGGGTTAGAAAAACTAGCAGAAAACGGCATGAGAGGGCAGAAAAATGAGCAGAAAAAGCAAAACAGAGCAAGAAACAGAGGGCAGAAAAATTTGCATAAAAAGGCAAAACAGAGGGCAGAAAAGGCAAAACAGAAGAAGAAATGAGCAGATGTGGCACAAACTGAGAGCAACAGGTAGACAGGCAGCAAAAGGTAGCAGACTGCGGGCAAGCTGAACAGGAGAACTGTTGCAGGGGGAGCTGGCACGAGAACCTGCTCAGTGGGGTCACGCTGAATTAAGGAGGTCCTGGGGAAATGGAGGAAGGAAGGATTTGGTGGGAAGAGAGAAGAAATGAGCAGAAAAAGGCAAAACAGTGGGCAGAAAAATGAGCAGAAAAGGAAAAACAGAGAGAAGAAAAACGAGCAGAAAAGAGCAGCAAAACGTGCAGAAACGCAAAACATAAAGCAGAAAAACAAGCAGAATAGGCAAAACAAAGGGCAGAAAAACTAGCAGAAAAAGGTCAAACAGAAGTCAAAAAAATGAGCAGAAAAGGCAAAACAGAGCAAGAAACGAGCAGAGGAGGCACAAACAGAGGGCAGCAGGCAGACTGGCAGCAGAGGGTAGCAGACTGTGGTTAAGCTGGACAGGAGAACTGTGGCAGGGGGAGCTGGCATGAGGACCTGCTCATGAAAATTTCCATTACTCCCTTCAGCGCCACTGAATCTATCACAGCGGATCCAACTGGGTTCATTGTTTTTCAAATGACAACTTTAACATGCATTTATTGGTTGTTTGGTCTTATTCTGTGTGCACATCAATTGTGGCTGTAGTGATGCCTGTGTGTATGTGCTCCATATCTACTTTTTTATTTCTTTGCCAATTTAGAATTAATGGAGGTGTGCTTGTGTATGTGTATCTGTGTTTATGCTGCTTGTTCATTCATGGTCCTATATGTGCATAAATGGCATATTTTATGTTCTCTGTGTAGTACACGTGTGCCTGTGGTGTTTTCTGTCTTTGCAAGTGTGCCGTTGTGTTTGTTGCACTTTCTTTATAAATCGAACACAAAATTAATCAATTCTACTGATAACTGTGAAAACTCTAGCATGAATATTTGCTATCAGTATCTCCTCACCCACCTTCCTCGTCCCAGTCCTTGCTGGTGGAGTTCTCCTTATTCCAGGTATGACTACTGACAAGCAATTTCTTTTTCTTTTTAAAAAACAACCAAAGTGGCCACCCTTTGGCTTCCTGTTTACAGTGGATAACAGCGGGTTGGGCTGATACTGTTTCCTCTTCTTTTCTTTTGGGGATGCAACAGGTGCAAGTTGCTAGCAATCCACAGGTAAGTGCAAATTTCAATTTGGATGATCTTGTTTTAGCTGATTGTTTTTCATGTAAGGATCACTCCCTTCATGGTGCGTGTTGTTCTATAGCAGACACAGGGGTGTATTGCCTCGGGGCATGCTGCGAGTGGTCTGGCTATCATACAGTGCGAGACTCGCTTCAGCAGTAAGGCACTCCAACACCATCTGCAGTTGTGCATCTTATGGCTTCTTGTTGGGTTGTTTTTAACTATAAAGTAGTTCTAGACGGGATTGGGTTGCTGGGCAACCATTATTTGAGGTAGTCAGATGCAAGGCCCCTTGTTGCTCACAATGGAGGGAAAAGCAGGAGCTAAAAGGAAGAATGTAGAAATTACTTCCCAAGAAACTACTTACCAAGAAGAGGAGAAGGCAGGCCCTGCTCCGTTGCAGCTGGATACTGTTTTATTTGCAGTAATGCAAAAGATTATTGAAAATGCTGTGGGAGACGCGTTTGTGGCAAGAGAAAAGGCACCTTCACTTAAGTTGCCATGGGTGCTCTAGATACTGTTGAAGATTCCCAAGATGGTGGAGATGATGAGGATGACAAAGGGTTTCTTGTGCAGGGGCAGGACGTATCAGATTTACTAGTGCACTTACAAAGTAAGATGGCCTTACTAGCATCTCCGGAGATATCTACAGAGGATGATTTATTTAGCCAATATCACCACAAAGAACCTGAGTCTCTTCCTTTACATGCCACAATAAGAAATGTATTGATGACCGAGTGGAAATAATGTAGGTCGCTAATTGTTTTCAAGGTTCTTGGTACACAGATATTGCTTGCAATTCTTTTCTGAAGAGTTTCCTCTTACAGTAAAGGTAGACTTTATGGAGGTTCTCTCTTCCCAAGGGGTTATAATTTCCAAAGAAGCAGTCTGGGGGTCCCCTGTCTCAAACAAATCCCTGTCCCAGTCAGCCCAGCCTACCATCACGCCAGTTCTTTTGAAAGCCTGACTATGCAAAGAAGGTCCCAGCACCAGTTGAGGGTCTTCTACAGTTTTTTCAAGACAACTGGGAGAGACACATTTTGGACATGTGGGAATTGTGTCATCAGGGTATCATATCATCTTTGTGCTTCATCCTGTGGAGAAATTCAACCGAACTCCATTGTCTCGAGAAGCAGTTTGTCAGAAAGCATTGTTGAGTGGAGTACAATCACTTCTAACCAGAGGTGCAATTGTACAAGTACCAATGGATCAAAGGGGAACCGGTGTGTATTTAATAATCTTTCTGGTACAGAAGGTCTCAGGAGGGTTCAAGCGAGTACTCGACCTTAAGAACGTCAACTCTTACATCACCTATCAGACATTCAAAATGACAACTTTAACAGGCATAATCCCTTTCCTGAAACAAGGGCATTTTATAGCGTTGATAGATCTGATAGATGCTTACCTGCATGTTGCGATGCACAAGTCATAACAGAAGTTCCTCAGATTCTGCAGCCAGGGTGATCACTGTTAGTTCCAGGTCCTGCGTTTCTGACTGGCAACTGCAACAAAGAGTATTCACAAAGCTGTTAGCCCTAGTGGTAGGTAGATTACATACCCTAAGGGGTTTTCTTTTCCCTTACCTCAATGGTTTGCTTTTCTAAGGGATCAGAGGAGATGGCATTGGTTATCAAGATTTCAGAGGAACACAGATTCCCGATAAATCATTCTAAATCCCATCTTGTTCCAACAGAGTGAATACAGTTCATTGGAAGCTGGTTCAACTAGGAGTATTTTTTTAAGTATTTTTGCCAGAATATAGTCGAGTGAAGCTTCTCCCTCATCTATAGAGTCTTCTATCCAAGAGAAGAGTGACATTATGGGACTGGATAACTGTCCATGGGATTATGGCATCAATAGTTTACCTGTTTCCTGAGGCTTGTCTGCACGTGTATCCTTTAGTGAGACACCTGTTGGATCACTGAGCCCCTGTATCTCAGGAATAAGAGCACCTCATTCATATAATTCTGCATAATACCACGGCTCTTCAATGGTGGCTCAGTCTATCCAGGGATTCTCCTTTCCAACTGCTGCTGCTCAGAATAGTGACTACAGATGCAAATGAGAGGGGTTGGGGATCAACCATAGATCTTTTGTAGTTCTAAGGGACATGGAGTGCCCAGGAACATTCCAGGCCATCCAAATGGAAAGAGCTCATGGCAGTTCTCTTAGCTCTGACATATTTTCCCACCTGTTGACAGGTCAAGCAGTCTTTTCAGAACAGAAAATATGGTAGCCAGATCCCTCATAAACCACCAAGGGGAGCAGGATCATAAGTATTCAAATAGGATTTGTAGAGTGCGGCTTATCACCCCTGAGGGTATCCAGATGTATTGTACCAATTATCACAGGAGATGGGTCTTTTGGCAAAGATGAATCTTACCCATATCAGTGCAGTTTATCTCCCATGAAAACAGAATGATCAAGCAGACAGTCTCAGGTGCTTGTTCCCAAGCTCAACTTGTTTGTGACTACGCCCGAGGGTATTCAAGAAGATTTGCATTAGGCCTATTTGCTCAGCAGGAAAATTCTCTTCTTTTGCAATTGTTTTCACTAAAACATTCCAGCCTGGCATGGCCATTGAATGCCCTATTAATAGTATGGCCTCTTGGTCTACCCTATGCATTTCCACTGAATGCACTGATCCCAAGGGTCATTCAGAAGACTCAGACAGATCACACCTGGGTATTATTAGGAGCCGTTTATTGGCCTCAGAGAAATCAGTTTCCTTTCTTCACAAACTCTCTATATTTCCAACTCATCTCTCCCCGGTGAGAATTGCAATCTTAGATTAGTCGACATTGGAGAAGCTTCATCTAAGAGTCTGGAACTCTAGAGATTTGTGGACCCATTTATCATTTTTTCATGCTACGCAGCAAGACAACTTGCTGCGCTGAGTGAAAGGGAGAGGGCAGGAATGCACATATCTATCAAGATTAACCCTGGGCGAAGTACTACGCTACGCTCGCGTAGTTTGCGAAGTTTGCGCTACTTCGCACTACGCGAATTGCACAAAGCACAGTGCAAACACGCGTAGAGTAGCGGTCATTTTTTGCTTGCTCGCGGTCCTCAACGTCAAGTTGGCGACCGCGAGCGAACAAAATGGCATCCCGGCGAGACTTTTTCCTCGTTCGCGATCAGCAACATCAAGTTGCCGATCGCGAGCGTGGAAAATAAACCTCCTGGCGAGATTCTCAACGCGGGGAGGTCAGGTTTCTCATTGCGAGTGGTCGCGTATGCTCGCGATCGCTCGCGATGAGAAACTACCAGTCCGCGTTGAGAAAGCTGCTGCTCGAGTACAAATCTACTCGAGCGGCAGAAAACGACCGCTTGCACTGTGCAAGATGCCGTTTGCAATGATTGCACAGTGCGGACAAGCATCCGGCACTGTGCAATCATCGCGAACTGCATTTCCTACCGCACTACGCAGTTCGCGTGGTGCTACGCGTAGCTCGCGTAGTGCGAAGTGCACTTCGCGTAGCTACGCGTACCGCTACTACGCGAACTACGCCCAGGGTTAATCAAGATATGGTGCATTCCTGTCCTCCCCTTACGCTGTTTCACTCAGTGCAGCCTAGTGGCAACAGAGGCACCCTTGCACCTTGGTGAAAGGGTGCATGCATTGCAGGAAGGATTGTTTTTGTGCAGGAAGGGAAATATTTCTGCGCAAAAACAATCCTTAGAGACCTTTTCCTGTTTCTAAGTGTGCTGCAAAATCAGCGCACTTAGAAAGAGGAAACAGCGAGGAGAAATAAAGATATTTCTACTCGTTGCACCTCCCTTGGGAAGGTATAGCATCTTTACACATTCCCAGGTGTACCAGTCTTGGTAAATCTGGAATGCACCAAAATCTATGGGTGGATGCATGGGAACACTCACGCTCCAGCCATGCAATGCTTTTCCAGGACAGAGTAATGCAAAGCAGTGACATGCGCTGCCTTCCTTTACTCCAGATTTGCCAAGCCACGCAGGGCCATGCAAGGTGGCCTTGCATGGCATCATAAATTTCATTCTAGGTTTTGTGCCGCCCTGCGTTGCCTTATGTGCCGCAAAGGTTACACAAAACCTTGATAAATCTGCTCCTCGGCCTTGAGTTACAGGGCTGTTTGGCAGATGTAGCTCAGGATATTCAGCAGTCCAAACATCCAGCAAAATTGAAGGTTTATGACAGGCACTAGGTGCTTTTTGAAAATTGTGTTTTATCCAGGGATTCCGTGGTCCTCCAAAGATATTGATATAGGCTTGGCAGTCTCTTCTCTTAAGAGCCAGTGGCCAGCAATTCGCGTATTCAGGGTGCAGCCTGTTCTTTCATATATGGCCTGATGGGAAGATTGTTAGAAAGAATTTCTAATAGAAAAACAGTCTTAAATTCCCCTATTTCTTCTTGGATTTACCCCTGGTATTAAGAGCCCTACAATTACCCGTATTTGAGCCATTAGAAATGGTAGACCTTAAAATGTTGTCCTATAAGACGTTGTTTTTAGATACAGTCTGTTCAAGGTGAAGAATTGGAGAATTCGGGGCATTACTATTCACTTATCCCTTTTTGCATTTCTTTTCAGACAAAGTTGTTTTAAGGCCTGACCCATCCTTTCTACCTAAGATTCATTCTTCTTTCCATAGATCTTAGGATCTGGCACTCCCTTCTTATAACCCAAATCCATCATCTCAGGAAGAGGTGCTCTGGACATACATCGAGCTCTCACTACTTATATTAGAAGAAGAGCTTCTTTAGTGAAAGTGGACTTCTTCGTCACCTTTGGTCTGGCTGGTAAGGGTCCTACGCCATCTTCCTCTACTTTGAGTAGACAGCTAAAGTCTTCTATTGTCATCTCCTACCAGTCCCAAGGAACAGCTCTTCCTGGGGCTGTCCAAGGCCAATCCACCCATGGAGTCTCAACGTCATGGGCTTGTTTCAAAGGGGCATCGATGAAGGACATTTGTTCACCTCAGGCGTGCAACGCCCATTGGGCTCAAAGGGCTTCAGCCCCCCCGTCGTGTGGGTCAGCCCGGGCTGAGACAGCTTCCCGGGCACACACACAGCCGCACCCGAGTACTTCACAGGTCTTTAAAAGACCATTTGCTTGTTAACGAGGCTTTGTTGTGTTTTCAACCCTTCTTAAAGCCCCTGCATCTCCACTCTGCCTACTACTGGAAGAATTAGCCTCCCCCGAAATTTTTTCTTACCCCCCCCCCCCCGAAATTTGGCTCTAGTTGCGCCTCTGGTTCACCTGCCACATGGCCCAATCCACACACAGTCAGGGCGCATTATAGACTACAGGGGATTCCTCCTCGGATTTTGGGGTTAAAGTATTGGAATCTGTAGACTCATTGTAAAGCCGCTGCATATGAAAATTAAATTAACTGGGTGTAGCAGATTTTTGGTTTTCATGTTTTGCTGTTTGCTTTGTGCTTGATTATATATTCCATCAGGTAAGGACTGGGACAAGGAAGGTGGGCAAGAATGTAATGGCCTGGTTACCTACCGGTAGTCTTCCTTAATCCCACCCTAAAGATCCTCCTCCCAGTCCTAGTTTCCCTCCCTCCCTCCCGGGGGAATGGTTTTAAAGCAGCGAAAATGTTTGAGGGTTTTTTAGCTTGGTTACTTCAGAAAGCAGTATGGGCCAACTCACTGTTATCAGCCATAAACAATAATTTAAAAAAAAGAAAAAAACCTCTTGCCAGCGTTCATATCTGGAATAAAGAGAATTCCACAAGCAAGAACTGTGACGAGGAAGACCTAGCTCGGAGTAATGAAGATTATCGGTTAGTAACCGGGCCAATAATTAATGCTAGGCTTATTTCAAATTAGATGTAACTGCAATCCATGTAAAACATTTTCAAATCCGCCAATATCAAATTATTCGCAAGCGGGTGCGCCAAGCAAAAATAAGTAGATCGAGGCTGACGTGAACACGAGCATGAAAAGCACGTCGATGCAGAGACGACTTCGAGCGATTTGAACATTTGTAATATGTTTGTACTTCATCAGAGTACGCGTATACGCAAGTAGGCTCGCGTGTGCATGGATGGAAAACGGTTTCCCCTTTGCCCTGTATATAAAGCGATATCAACGAAGAGCTTCTTGAAGTAAACAGTGTGAGTCATTCATGACACAAAGAACAAAGGCCTCATACAATGAAAGGTGCTGCAAAGTGTGTACTGTTCGGCCAAGTGCTACATCTTTCAAGCTGACACTACTTTTCAGAAAAGGGTAAAGTGAATACTGCAATGTGGTAAGAGTGCTTAATCAGGTGGCACGAATTTACTAAGAACAATATTGTAATGCTTTCATGCACTACATAGTTCAATCGAGGAATTGTTCAAACCAGTGCCCTCGTTTCGCCCATTCAGCTGGAGTGGTCTCCCCGGGGATTCCATTTGATTCGAAACAGCAATCAGAGCCTGCTGCTTAGCTAAATGAATCAACCTGTCCAAACGTTTCTCCTTTTACAAGAAATATATGCGTTCCAACATCTCGGAGCGATAGCAAGAAAGAGAATCCCCGATGAACTATAATGAAAGCTGTTAATAACGCTCGTCTGAACCCCCGGCCCCGCAGTGCCGCATGTCTGTCAAATAGAAAAAACAGATAGGCAGCCGGCGGCGGGGGCGTGATGGACAGGCGGGAGCAGGCGCGGCTTCTTCAACTTTAACAGGTTCAAATTGGAAACGGAAGTAGGTAATTAGAGGCAGAGATGAGTCCTGCTTCCAGGACATTTTTCACAGTCTGTCAGGGCAGGATTTGCCGCTGATACACAGGGGCATATTTATGAGAGGGTTGCGTCACGTTTGCACCATGCAACGTGGTACATGCATGACGCAAACCTCTAAGTCCTATTTTTGAAGCCACACAAAGACACTTTGCGTGGCTTTTTTGTGTGGCTTCAAAAATCTGGAGTAACCAACACAGCACAAATCGATGCGTTGTGTTACTCTGCCCTGGGAAGGCGTTCCATGGGCATTCGTGGCTGTTCCGATGCAAATCCCATGTTTTTTATGCATTGCCAGATTTACAAGACCTTGTAAACCTTGGAATGCGCCAAAAAGATACTCCTCCCCAGGAGAGGCGTAACAAGGAGAAATATCTTTATTTCTGGATTTCTCCTTTTTACTTTCAGAAAGAGGAATATGCCTCTCAAGATTGTTTTTGTGCAGGAAGGTGCTCCTACCTGCATAAAAACAATCCTGCATGTAACGCAGGCACCTTTGCACCATGGTGCAAAGGTGCCTGAGTCGGCTCTAGGCAGCACATTGTGAACCAGCGCAGGGGGAAAAGTCAGGAATGCACCGTATGCCTTAAATAGGGTGCATTCCTGCCCTTTCCCAGTGAGGCAGTGCAGCACAGCAAGGTGACTTGCTGCGCTGCGCCACTTTTTCATAAATTTACCCCACAGTGTTTAGTATCTGCCTGACCCTGTGCAGTTCCATTCAGGTTTGTGAACTAGCAGCTAACTGCCCATTGCGCCCAATCATGTACTGCCGATTGTTGGTTACTTAATAGACGTCATGGGAAAGGTTCACTATAGCTAATCACAAAATAGACACTGGGTTAAGGCTCTCACAAGAGAGCTGCTACACAGGAAAGCTACTACTCAAAAGCTTCTCTCCAGTATTGCTAAAATACATGCATCTAATTTGATAGGCGTCAAAGGAGGATTCCCCTTAAAAGTCTCCAACTCCCTTTTCTTCCTGTAGACTCCACACTCATTTTTGCATTAGCCAACTGGTGAGGAGCTATTATGCGGGAGTCAAAGGAACCTACTATATGCTAATTTGTGATGATCAATATTATATACCCAAAGCCCCCCCCCACATAAACTACTCTAACTGGGTCAAGTTTAATTTGTGGTATAATATCTACTTTTAACGATGTAGTACTGGTGCAAAAGTAACTTTGCATACTTGCGCGGCTGGAGTAGTGACCCCCCCGCTCTGTCACCTATCAATGGAAGAATGTTCTGTAAATAGCTACACCTTGCATTTCAATAATGTGCGGCATTTAGGTCATTTGCATCCATCTGATATTTTTTTATTCTTATGATGTCTTGACGGTCATTAAATCCACCATTATTTAATTTCTGCTTCTCATTTTGCAAAGTCTCCCACAGGTTGTTTTCTGTATGGGCTTCATGTGCTTCTATCCTAGGTGTTTTTGTGAACATGCCTCACCTTGAGGAGCCACATCCTACTTTCATGGACTCTACTTTCTAACTTCCGCGAGCACTAGCTCTCCTTTTATGCTTCTGTTTCAATTGTATTTATATTTCAGTTTCACTTCTATTTCATCCTTCCTCTCCTCTTCCTCCTTATAAGTTCCATATTAGTAAAGCTTTTGGGTTTCTCACTTCAATTCTTGTATTTGTTTTCTAATTTCTTTAGTTTCCCAGACACAGACATTCAATCCTCAAATAACCAGGAATGTGGTCTTTTGTTTTTTGGAGAAAAGATTTGAATTTCCTGGACTTTGTGGAAAAAACAAGAGTAAAGAAACAAAATGAAACACTCTGCAACCCTACCTCCATAGTGTTGTATTGTTTTAGGATTACTTATAAAGCGCACATTCACCAGACTTTCATGGTGCTACATAAACAGATAACTACAACATGGTGCTTAAGGTATATTTTGAATTGAAGGGATGTTAATAGTTTTCTGAAGTGAACGAGTGAAGGTTTGCTGCAGAGAAAAAAGGTTCCATGTTGTGTAGCAGCAAAACAAAAAGCTTGATCTTCAAGGCTTATGACCCTCGGTGCAGATGTTAAAAATGGTTTAGCAGAAGTTAAGCATCTTGAAGGCTTGTGCCACGCAAATTTGGATGTCAGAAAATTGGGGGTGCCAGAGTAAATAGCTTTGTGGAAAATCACTATAGCCTTTTAAATTATACAGAAACATATAGGCAGTCAGTGCATTTATCTTAAATTAGGGGAAAGGTTCACTAGTTTACGGGTGCTACTAACAAGCCAACTGAAGGCAATTCCTGATCTTTTCTGGGTACCATAGTCCAATCGAGATTGAACCAAAGCATTATTCACAGGAATATGAAAACTGTTTTTCATAAATCAGAAAATAAATTGTGTGCTTTCAACTGAGAAGAACAGGAGCTGGTAATCTTTGATACCTGAATGTCCAAGGAATAATTCATATACAAATAAATGGGCAGATTATGGACAGAAGAAACAGGATTAGGGATCAGACCCTTTACAGAAGGGCAGTATGTGTATTGTACAGATCGAGAACCTCTTGAAGTGAAAAGATACTCTCTTTTAGTGCAGTTCAATTTAATAAAATATTAGTTTAGATATCCAACACTGAATTAATGATAAATTATGTGCCAGAGCAGTGTTGTGTTGTGTGGACCGTGATCAACCAAAGATCAGCTGTGTGACATCAGCATGCATATAGAATTTGACACCACTGTGGTTAACTGAGAGGGCCAGAGGACGCAAATAGTTGTTAAATAATAGGGGAGAGGGTATCAACTCCTGAGGGACTCCACAACTGAGAGCTTTGGGTTTAGACCAATAGGGGAGTGATTGTTAGCAATTTGGTAAAAAGGAGATTCGCTGGTTAACCACAGTCACTTTGATGGCTGCGTAGTGAAGTTTGATGGTGAGGATGGTACAGTCAATGGTATTGAAACTAGAAGATAAGTCTAAAAAGGAGTAGGGCCCAGACATCACTAGATTCTACTAGCCTCTGCAGGTCAGCAAAATACCAATACTACAACTAGCTCTATACTTTTTCCTGAGGGAACGTCCACTTGGAAATTATAGAAAAGGCCACATTGTTCCACTTAATGGTAGAGATGGAAAAATACATGTTTTTTGAGGAGCTTAGGTCAGTGAGGTAAAAGTGAAATGGGTCTAAAATTATTTAGCTGCTGAGCCTTAAGTACCGCTTTTTTAAGATAGGCCTAACAATAGCTGTCTTCCAGTTGTGGAAGAATATACCTAACTTAAGATAAAAACCCTAGAACATTATTCACAATTGTTGTGGTTGGTTGTGGGTGCAACACTGTGACAGCCTCTGCCACATTTTAATCCACAGGCCAAGTATCTGGTTCATATTGATGGTATCTCATTTAAGTTAAGGGTGTGGGTGAGCGATTTACTACCCTTTCATTCCAACCTGGAGACATATTTTCATGCGTGTTGGTCTTGACCCTGCGTAATTTGAAATACATTTTTCATTGTAGCTTCCGTTGGCTTTATAGATGTGTGGCCATGAATAGAACATGACAGAAACCTGATATTTTCTGTGCTCTAGTCTAGATATGTATTTGTTAAAATAGCACGTATAAAAACTAAATTGTTATCAATTCCTCATATAACAGATGTTATTATTAAACAAAACAGTGTCATGCATGACCTTGCTGGGTTTCAAACTGGAAATGTACATGTGTGTATGTAGGCATTTCTGAGGGGTTTATCTGGCTATTTTTCATGCGTTGCACACATTGGGGCGTTTTAGGCTTTTCTTTGCTATTTGAGAAGCGAATATCTTCCCGGAGAAACAATGGTAACAATTCAGATCAGCTGCAGTGGTTGTATCCTTTTACAGGTGCAGTAAGTGAGCAAGTGTCAGAAGATGTGAGACCACAATACCTGGCACTATAGGTGAGGGTGGTCTTGGGGTCAGTATACCTGACACTAGGTGTACTTAGGGCCCATCCTATGACTGCCTCCATGTGCAGAGGGACATTCACATTGCTTCAAGCAGACCCTCAGTTTGAGAGGCTCAGAGGTCTGCTGTCCAGCTTATCTTGTTTTCTTCTTAAACAACCATCATGCTCCTGAGGGGAATTTGTGGCTTTGTAGTGCTAGATGCAATCTGGTTATCTTCCGTGAGAGGTTTCCAAACAGTTACATTTCATGTTCACCATTTTGCAAATACAGTAAAACTCTTCAAGGCTATTCTGTCACTTGGTCTGTGTGTTATCTTGTGTACATTACTTGTAAGCCTTCCTACAATAGATTTAAGAAAATATTATATATTGTTGGGTTAGGTGTTAGTAACAGAAGTTACACCATGGTCATGTGTTTGCTGTATGTGGAAACCTTCAATTACCACAGGAGAAGATTTGCAGATTTCTTTCTGTTTGAATTACGTTCTTTAGGCTGAGACTTACCCACATCCTGTTTGCAACAAATTATGCTGTTACCAGTTTGCAAATAATAAGCTACATTCTGAATAAGTAGAGTGAGGTACAAGCTAATTACCAGGAATTATCTTTGTGTCTTAGTGTCAGCTTTTAAGCAAGGGATAGAGGAGTTCCTGGACTGGGCCTGTCTGGAGCAAACAATTTCTAGGTAATGCGGTAGCAAGTCAGTCAACCATCAATACTCAATGGGATTTATTATGTTCTAAAATCCAGTGGGTAACCTGGGAATCTCAATATTTTTAATATCGTTTTCAGATTTCTTTTTCTTTCTTTTCCTACTACCCAACGGTTCATTTTCTTCCCTTTTCTTTTCTTGCTCTGCTACTAACTTATCTCCCTTTTCCTTACACCTTTGCGGTGCAATGGTGTTTTAAACAAACTGGTGAAGGTGGGGACTGAGTGGATTGAAAGGCACGTTACTCAGGAGGCATGATACCCTCTCTATTTTTCGTTCTTGTTTGATTTGAATTCCTCAACTTTTAAAGGGAGTTGCAGAAGACTTTTATGGCATCGTCCTGTAATCACCTGCGCTCAGGTGAACATGCAAAATATATATTTAAAAATATTTATGAGGTTTTTTTTACTGATTTGAACATTTGTATTTTTTGTTGAACATGGTTGTTGGCCATTTCAGGCAAATATCATCAGAACAATTCAAAATAGTGTGATATGGACGCATAAGCATTAATGTAATTAGTTACACTTTAAAACAAAGGTAACTGTAACATTTATGCACTTACCTCTGTAATTCCTTTTCGGTGGTGATTGCCGACTCCTGTGGTCTCTTTTTGGTCCCCAAACTTCCTTTTGTGTTCATTTGGATTCTAGGCCCACACCCTCTGGATATTGTGATAGTTCATGTCCTCTTGATGCAGTGGTGTCTTGTTACTGCAGGAGCTCCCTTGGCAGGCTGTTTGTTTTGGCACTTTGTTAGTTTTTTATGTAGGTGTTTCTTGCTCCTTTGCCTACAGGAGTCCTGTTACCAGTTGTGATATGTCAAAGGTGCCCACATTCTGTTGGACCCTGTATCTTTTTTCCTTTTTGTTGGCCTTTGTGAGACCTGGCATCATTGGCCTGGGTTTCCCCTGTATTTTTTGCCTTTACATCCTGTTATGTTGCTGTGTGTTGGACTTCGTTTTTGCTGGTCTAGATGCTTCGGGCACTTTGCCACTGCTGTTCAGCGCCAAAGTGTAAGTGCTCCCTGTAAATTGTTGTTCCGGATTGGTGATTCCATGATTGGCATATTTGATTTACTAGTCAGTCCCTATTACAGTGCACTGTGTGTGCTCAGTGCCTGTAAATCAAATGCTGCTAGTGGGCCTGCAGCACTGATTGTGGCACCCACATAAGCAGCCTGTAAATGTAACTCAGACCTGCCACTGCAGTGTCTGTGCGCAGTTTGGTACTGCCATGTCAACCTGGCAAGTGCACCCACTAGCCAGTCCCTAACCTTCCCTTTTCTTACATGTTAGTCACCCCTAAGGTAGGCCCAAGGTACCCCTGTGGGCAGGGTGCAGTGTATGTACAAGGTAGGACATGCCCTGATGTGTGTGGCATATCCTGATAGTGAAATACTGCCAATTTAGTTTTTCACTATTGTAAGGCTATCTGGCCATTAGGACAGAATGGGGAGTTTGCTCATAACATCTTATGAGTATTACTGCCCATGGAAACAAGATAGGAAAATAAAGTTTGATATGCCTGAACTCAGAATGTTTAGATGCATCTTTTAGTGAGGGTGATTATTACATTCTGGGTTTGAAAATGCCACTTTTAGAAAGTAGGTATTTCCTTGCCTAACCATCCAGTGTGTCTCTGCTAGGTTGTGTATTGTCTGTCTGGCTTTGGAGTGACAGGGGCTGGGGATGTGCATTCTGTTCAGACAGCCACATGGAGGGTTGAGGTGTGTCCTGCCTTTCCAGGGTGAGTCAGGGCTGGGCTGAATAGGCCTGGGCTACATTCAGAGTAGGGGGATGAGATTTCTTTCACACCTGACTGGGCCTGGTCTGCCTTAGACAATGCTGTCTCCACCTCCTGCCACGAAGCTGCACCAGAGAGGACAGAACTGGTTTTGGCTGGGCAAAGAGCTTCTCTGCCACAGAGAACAAAGAAGTTTGTGTTATAAAAAGAGGGGCCCAGACCCCAGACTTATAGATCATTCTGGAAATCAAGAGGAAGCTTTGCCAGGGAGAAGAGCTGGAGAACCTGAGGAGAAGTACTGCCCCTTTGCTGTGTGCTGTCTGGGATTGGCCTGCAGTAGCTGTTTCCGCCAAGGAAAGGAGAAGGACTTAGCTGTGTGCTGTGTCCCCTGCTTGAGGAAGATCTCCAAGGGCTTGTGTAGAGCTTGCCTGGTGTTCTGAAGTCTCAGGGACACAAAGACTTCACACTCATTCCCCCCTGAATTCCTTTCGCTGGGAGTTCTGACTTGCTGAGATGTGCCTGCCAGTGTTCTAAACCTCTGGAGGTTGTTTTGGGACTGGAAACTACAAGAACTATGAAAATCGATGCATCGCCTGTTTCCGACGCATCGAAGCATTGCGAGAAAATTTTTTGGGAGCAATGCTGCTGCCGAAAAATCGATGCAGCTCCTGCTCGCAGCTGAAGTGTCTGCCGTGCGATGAATCCTGTGCATCGATGTCCGAGACCACTGCACCGATTCTGACACAGGGCCTGCACCAAGGGGACGCGGCTGAAATCATCGCACCGCATCCCGGTTCTTCATGCATCGCATTGTACCAGATTGTCACGCATCGCATTGAAGCGCCAAGTTTGTCGCATCGCTGGGGACGCAGTAAGAAACCAATACATCACCTCCCCACGCAGTAAGAAACCGACGCATCACCTCCTCTCCGGTAAGGAACCGACGCATCACCTCCCCCCCGGAGAAGGAACCTACGCATCACCTTCCCTGAGCGTAAGGAACCAACGCTTTACCTTCCCTGCGACCCTTTTTGCTTGCCTTTTCCGACGCATCCAAGGTACTTTGTGTAAGTGTGTCGCATCAGCCATTTTCTTGGAACAGAACTGTTTCTACCTTTTAAGAATCATATTTCTAGTACTGTATTGAGAATTTTTGTCGTTTTGGACTTGTTTGGTTTAGATAAAGATTACTTATTTTTCTAAACTGGTGTGGTGTCCATTTGTGGTGGTCTCACTGTATTGCTATATGTATTCACAAATGCTTTACACACTGCCTCTGAGATAAGCCTGTCTGCTCATGCCAAGCTACCAAGGGGGTGAGGAGGGGTTATTTTAGAAGTGTATCTCCATTATCCTGACTAGGAAGAAGGGTCCCTACTTGGACAACGGTGAAAACCATTGCCAACTATAGACCCCCATTTCTAACACTGGTGGTCAGCGGTGAGGATCTGGACTTGTATTTGTGCCTTACATACAGTGATTGGTGTACACTACTAGTATAGTGCAGACCATCACGTGATCACACACAATTGATGGAAATGTTTCCTTGGAAGTTTTTTTGCAACTTGAGAACTGCCAATTTTCACAATGAGTAAACCAGCATCAGTTGCATATGTGGATATTGAATTTGAAGAGGATAGATTTGAAACCTACACGGTGCCACAATTGAAAGCTGTCTGCAAGAAATTTAAAATCTCAGTAAGAGGCCTACCCAGAAAGGATGCATACCAAAAGGCGCTGAGGGCCTGGTTGGAATCAAGGAATGCCAGTGAGCGTACCGAGGACCCTATGGTGGAGGATGAGAATTTAGATAGGCAGCAGGATGGGCTATTGAGTCTGCCTGGAGGGAAGTTACCATCCAGGGGGGGGGCAGCAGTGTGTCTTCAAAGGGCTGTCTCCAGAGGAGTTGGAGGACAGGGAGAGATGCATTGTGCATGAGTTGGAGCTTACCAAGCTCAGGCTAGGGAAGGAGTGTGACATGGAGAGTAAGAAATTGGAGTTAGAGAAGCAGAAACTGGCTATTGAGGAAAAGAGGATGCTGTTAGAGCATGAGAGAGGTTTGAAGGAACAGGAAGTAAAGGCCAAGAGTGTGGCGCCCAGTTCCAATGGTGGCAGCTTGTTGCCAATGCCTGGAGAAGGGAGGGTGTACATCCCCAAGGAGGTCATTAAGAATTTTGTGAAGCAGGAAGACATTGGTCAGTGGTTTAAGGCCTATGAGGTAGCAATGAGGTCCTACAGAATCCCTGAGAGAGACTGGGGAGTGGGGTTGTGGAGCTGCTTTGTCACTGAAGGGAGGAACACCTTGCTAGCATTACCCACTGAGGACCAGATGCCTTATGCCCCCACGAAGGAAGCCTTAATCAGGAGGTATGGTTTGACCCCAGAGTTGTACAGGCAGAAGTTCAGGGCCTGTAAGATGCTGGAGTCAAACACTTGGGTGGAGTATGTGTCCTATTTCTGCAGAGCACTGGATGGATGGGTGAAGGGTAGCCAGGTAAATGATTTGCATGGGCTCTATGATTTGGTTGCATGGGAGCACTTGTCAGATAATTGTTTTCCAGAGCTACGCCAGCACTTGATTGACAGTAAGCTGACTGACCCCAGGAAGCTTGCTATGGAGGCAGACCGCTGGGTTACTGCCCTGGTCCAAAAAGGTCGTGTGGGAGACTCCGCCAAAGGTGGGCAGGCTCACCAGCAGAAGAGTGGGGGGGCAAGAGTAAACCGAAGGAGTTCCAAAAAGGGCCCCAAAGTAATTCCCTAGGGAACCAAGGGAAAGGTTACCAGCCCCCCAGTGAGAAGAAGCCATGGGCCCCGGGAGGTAAGCAGGCCCAGAAGGGCCCCCGGGCCTGTTATGCTTGTGGTCAGGTGGGCATCTTCATAGGGGATCCTAGGTGTCCCAAGAAAGCCATTGCTGCACCCACAGGTGCTCTGCCCTGTGATGTGGCTAGTGTAGCATTGGGGGAGGAGTCGGGTTCCCAGGAGGGGTGAGGGCCGCAGAAATGACCCATGTCTGTTTAGGAGACAGTGAGATGGGCCCAAGAGCTCATCTGTCTGATAACACTAAAAAATACAGTCAGTGGATGACCATCAATGGCCATAGTGTAGAAGCTCTGAGACACATTGCAGCCACTGTGACAGCTGTCAGTTGTCGGCCAGTGTCTGAGGAGCAGGTGGTCCCCCAACACATTCTACCCAGTAGTTGCATCTGACAACTCGGAGTACCTCTGCATAGTGGCACAGGTTCCCGTTGAGTGGGGGGGTCTCAGGTACCTTGAAAGTAACTGTGAGGGCAGCCATGCCAGTTGACTGTCTGCTAGGCAACGATTTGGAGAGTTCCCCTTGGGAGAAGGTGGAGCATAAGTCTCATTTGGAGATGTTGGGTCTGCCTGATTGAGTGTGTATGACCACTCAGTTTATGGCAGCTGGTAAGGGTGATCAAGAGGACCTGGAGCCTGAAATGGTGGCCCAGGTGGTTGCCAGAAAGAGAAGAGGCAGGGGGCACTGTAAACCGGCCCCCAAAGTTCCCACGGTCCAGGAGGAGGCAAACCTTGAGGGGGATGCACTGGAACCTACAGGGGAGCAAGTGGCCGAACTGGGGCACCTGCCTGAGCTGACCAATTGGCAGCAGGAAGGGGGCCCCTCCAGGGAAGAATTCCGCCAGGAGCAGCAGAAATGCCCTTCTCTTGTGGGTTTGCGGCAGCAGGCTGCAAACCAGGCAGCAGGTGATCAGTCTGGATCACATTGGATTTACTGGGAGAATGGCCTCCTGTATAGTGAGCCTAAGGTTGCTGAGCCTGGGTCAGTCCTTGTGCTGGTGGTACCCCAGCGCTTCAGAGCCTTCCTACTGGGGCTGTCTCATGATGTGCCTTTGGGGCAAAACAAGACCTTTGAAAGGCTTGTCACCCACTTTTACTGGCCCCAAACATGCAAGAACTCTGACACACATTGTAGGTCTTGCTAGACTTGCAGGCAAGTGGAAAGAGTGGGAGGAAGTGTAAGGCTCCACTCCAACCTTTCCCTATAGTCAGCACCCCCTTTGAAAGGGTGGGTATTGACATTGTGGGGCCTCTGTATCCCAAGACAGCCATGGGCAACAGTTTCATCCTGGTCTTGGTGGACCATGCCACCCGGTACCCCGAGGCCACCCCTCTCCGGACTGTGACAGCCCCCATTGTGGGTCAGGCGTTAATGGAGATTTTTTCCTGTGTGGGATACCCCAGAGAGGTGGTTTCTGACCGGGGTACCAACTTCATATCCAAGTATATGAAGTCCCTGTGGCAGGAGTGCGGTGTTACCTACAAGTTCACCACTCCTTACAACCCCCAAGGTAATGGGCTGGTTGAGAGATTCAACCGGACCCTGAAGGGCATGATTATGGGTCTTGGTGAACCCATGCCTGTAGTTTGCTTACAGGGAGGTACCGCAGAAGTCCTTAGGGTTCAGTCCCTTTGAGCTCCTGTGTGGGCATCCTGTAAGAGGACCTCTAAGTCTGGTCAAAGAAGGCTGGGAGGAAGCTCCCAGTAAACCTCCCCAGGATGTATATAGCTACATGCTGGCCTTCGGGAACCAGACTAAGCTCTTCAGGCAACTCACTCAGGCTAATCTGGAAGCCATATATAAATCAACAAGAGAGAGAGGGATAGCCACTCTTGTTCCCCCTAGAGAGTATACTCAAAAACAACAAAAGAGTGACTGCTATATTTAAAAAATAGAACAGCACAGGGAAAACTCTATTCTTTAAAGAACCCTCACTCACCAACCTAGTTGGTGACATGCTTCATCATTGGGTTCCCACCAGAGAGGCCGAGTGCCTCCCTGGTGTGCTACGACGCCTGAGTTACAGCGGAGCAGTTTTTTGTGCAGGGATGTGAATGTGGTAAGTGGTGTGAATTTTAAAAGGTGGCCGGTTCTAACCAAAACTAATTTTAATAGTGGAAAACCAGCGACCGTTAAAAACAAGTGAGACGGACGTTGACTGGCTGGTTAGGTTGACCAGGGCCGTCCGGTTTAGTAGAATAAGTGATGAAAAATGGTCAACATGTTTCAGCTTATCTGTGCAAATTCGCTAAGCATTCATCAGGACCGAAAGAAATTCCACGGCGGTATGCGCTCGCTAAAGCGCACCCTAACCAGTGGAACTGTGTGGGCGGTAAAACTCACGGTTCTAAAAGTGGGGCCTCCTGGGATTTCCTAGGCCACTAAACTCTGTAAGAAAAGATAAACAGGACACACATAAAGCTGTACAGTACAATCAATGGTCCACTGTTTAACTGGCATCCAAATAGTGTGGAATGCTTAAGCAATCCAGTGCTGTGTATGGGAAGCGTTTCCAAACTGTGACACCACTAGTGCCCCTATCTCTGGCACCCGTGTCCATTAGATACAGCCACTCCGAAAATAAATATTTTTCTTTTAGTGGAGGGGTCCAAACTACAGGAAATCCCCTGTAGTATATTTCGCCCTCTTGATGAAGGCAATCTCGCGCATAAATTACGCGTTTTAGGATGTGTAATACAATCATTACAAGTGGTGCTCAGTGACGCGTACTCCTAATAAAAACATACATATACGTAACTACAGCACTATGCAGATGGGTGCAAGCGCTTGGGCATATGTATGTACATGTAGAAACACACTAGCATGGAAAACATGGCAGCTTACATGAAAACTGGACTCGTTTTACGTCATGGGTCCGGGAGGGGGGATCGGTATGCTGATAGGATCTAAACAAATGGTGTGAGATCGTAAGTGGTAGATAATGATACAATGGGTACAGAGGGATCCCATCCAGAACTCCCAGTAAACTTACTTCTATACTCGCACACTCCAGTTAGTCACCTAACGCTGTCCTCCTCGGCCCGAAAATTGCTGCATCCGCGGCAATCACGGATAGAAATGTTGGTTAGCGGTCACGTGACACCGGCGGAGAGCGTATGATGCGCTACGTTCGGGTTACGATGTATTAACAACTAGACCGCATGGAAGTAGGGACATTGAACTAAACTTTATTAGTCAATCTCAAGAAACATTTTCGGACAAAAGGCAAGCCAAATTCAAAGGAGTAAGAATGGTGCAGTTAAAGCGATTTTTCACAGAAATCGATATTGTCAGACCCGGAATTGGGGTCAAACAAACGTTATCGTGGTTGAGATAGCTCAATTTATAACGAAACTAATCATGGTAAATAGTGTAAAGGGCTAGTTGGATGATAGCCCTTCCAGCAAATGGGAGTGTGATGATGTCACAGTAATGATTAGGAGCAAGCTAAGCCATCAATTCTAGTTTTGATTGTATTTGAAAGGATACATATTATTGAGAGACTGTTGATGCAATGTAGACCAAGAGTCTAAAAATCAGTATATGGATGGATCTCTAATCAGAGGGTTGCGCTTAAGTTCTGGGTGGCACTGTTCAGAAAGGATGTAGATGTTAACGTTTAAGAACTGAGCCCCATGGAATATTATCATTAAGTCCCATGCGATGTGTGGACAAACGGTAAATCCACCGCTGTTCTTTTTCAAAGAGCGTCTGTTGGCTGTTTGAACCTGCATAAGGTTGCTCGATGATAGTCCAGCTCAGATCATTCGTGGTGTGTGGGGAAGGCCCCATGTATTCAGAACCGTCCTGTCGGCATTTTTGTCCAGTTTTCTTGGCCAATACTTACGGCTCAGACGCAACTGCAGTGAGGTTATGGATTTCAAATCTCAGGCCCAAGACCTCACAGTGAAATTGAAGAATCGAGGCTATCCAGACAGGATACTTAAGAAGAGTTGTAAGAGGGCTAGAAATCAGAACAGGGAAGCACTCCTAGAGGTAAACCCGGCAAGAACTACCGAGACTATACCTCTCACACGCGTGACTACGTATAACGCAGCCTCCAATGCGGTCAGTAAATCCATCAGGAAACATTGGAGAATCCTGGAGAGCAACAATCACAATTGGGAGAAACCGTTGTTCTCCTATAAACGAGCAAGGAGCATTAATGATCTGTGAGTTTCGTGGTATTCTTGCGGCACCGAATATTGCTCCGATGTTCACATATTCGTTGTTTTATTTTCCGTGCCATCATTCCCACGTACCTGAGTCCGCAAGGGCATGTAATCAGTATATCACGTTGGTAGAGTTGCAGTTCGTGTGGGACCTTTGTGACCATTGTTTTCCAGGTTCCAGTGATAGTTGTTTTGTGGTGAAGGTTAGATGGCAGACACTCCACGACACACATGGAAAAAGTCCTGTAACTGGGGGAAGGCCCCATGTATTCAGAACCGTCCTGTCGGCATTTTTGTCTAGTTTTCTAGGGCGTGTAAGCACGAGAGTATCCTTAATGCTCCTTGCTCGTTTATAGGAGAACAACGGTTTCTCCCAATTGTGATTGTTGCTCTCCAGGATTCTCCAATGTTTCCTGATGGATTTACTGACCGCATTGGAGGCTGCGTTATACGTAGTCACGCGTGTGAGAGGTATAGTCTCGGTAGTTCTTGCCGGGTTTACCTCTAGGAGTGCTTCCCTGTTCTGATTTCTAGCCCTCTTACAACTCTTCTTAAGTATCCTGTCTGGATAGCCTCGATTCTTCAATTTCACTGTGAGGTCTTGGGCCTGAGATTTGAAATCCATAACCTCACTGCAGTTGCGTCTGAGCCGTAAGTATTGGCCAAGAAAACTGGACAAAAATGCCGACAGGACGGTTCTGAATACATGGGGCCTTCCCCACACACCACGAATGATCTGAGCTGGACTATCATCGAGCAACCTTATGCAGGTTCAAACAGCCAACAGACGCTCTTTGAAAAAGAACAGCGGTGGATTTACCGTTTGTCCACACATCGCACAGGACTTAATGATAATATTCCATGGGGCTCAGTTCTTAAACGTTAACATCTACTTCCTTTCTGAACAGTGCCACCCAGAACTTAAGCGCAACCCTCTGATTAGAGATCCATCCATATACTGATTTTTAGACTCTTGGTCTACATTGCATCAACAGTCTCTCAATAATATGTATCCTACAATACAATCAAAACTAGAATTGATGGTTTAGCTTGCTCCTAATCATTACTGTGACATCATCACACTCCCATTTGCTGGAAGGGCTATCATCCAACTAGCCCTTTACACTATTTACCATGATTAGTTTCGTTATAAATTGAGCTATCTCAACCACTATAACGTTTGTTTGACCCCAATTCCGGGTCTGACAATATCGATTTCTGAGGAAAATCGCTTTAACTGCACCATTCTTACTCCTTTGAATTTGGCTTGCCTTTTGTCCGAAAATGTTTTTTGAGATTGACTAATAAAGTTTAGTTCAATGTCCCTACTTCCGTGCGGTCTAGTTGTTAATACATCGTAACCCGAACGTAGCGCGTCATACTCTCTCCGCCGGTGTCACGTGACCGCTAACCAGCATTTCTATCCGTGATTGCCGCGGATGCGGCAATATTCGGGCCGAGGAGGACAGCGTTAGGTGACTAACGGGAGTGTGCGAGTATAGAAGTAAGTTTACTGGGGGTTCTGGATGGGATCCCTCTGTACCCATTGTATCATTATCTACCACTTACGATCTCGCACCATTTGTTTAGATCCTATCAGCATACCGATCCCCCCTCCCGGACCCATGACGTAAAACGAGTCCAGTTTTCATATAAGCTGCCATGTTTTCCATGCTAGTGTGTTTCTACATGTACATACATATGCCCAAGCGCTTGCACCCATCTGCATAGTGCTGTAGTTACGTATATGTATGTTTTTATTAGGAGTACGCGTCACTGAGCACCAGCTGTAATGATTGTATTACACATCCTAAAACGCGTAATTTATGCGCGAAATTGCCTTCATCAAGAGGGCGAAATATACTACAGGGGATTTCCTGTAGTTTGGACCCCTCCACTAAAAGAAAAATATTTATTTTCGGAGTGGCTGTATCTAATGGACACGGGTGCCAGAGATAGGGGCACTAGTGGTGTCACAGTTTGGAAACGCTTCCCATACACAGCACGGGATTGTTTAAGCATTCCACACTATTTGGATGCCAGTTAAACAGTGGACCATTGATTGTACTGTACAGCTTTATGTGTGTCCTGTTTATCTTTTCTTACAGAGTTTAGTGGCCTAGGAAATCCCAGGAGGCCCCACTGGTAGAACCGTGAGTTTTACCGCCCACACAGTTCCATTGGTTAGGGTGCGCCTTAGCGAGCGCATACCGCCGTGGAATTTCTTTCGGTCCTGATGAATGCTTAGCGAATTTGCACAGATAAGCTGAAACATGTTGACCATTTTTCATCACTTATTCTACTAAACCGACGGCCCTGGTCAACCTAACCAGCCAGTCAACGTCCGTCTCACTTGTTTTTAACGGTCGCTGGTTTTCCACTATTAAAATTAGTTTTGGTTAGAACCGGCCACCTTTTAAAATTCACACCACTTACCACATTCACATCCCTGCACAAAAACCTGCTCCGCTGTAACTCAGGCGTCGTAGCACACCAGGGAGGCACTCGGCCTCTCTGGTGGGAACCCAATGATGAAGCATGTCACCAACTAAGTTGGTGAGGATCTAATCTGGAGGCCAGCCATGGAGAGATGAAAAGGTGGTACGATCAGAATGCCACTCTGATGCCACTCTGATCGAGTTTCAGCCTGGTCAAAAAGTGTGGGTCATGGCCGCAGTGGAGGCTTGTGTGCTCCAAGATAAGTGGACTGGGCCATTTGAGGTGGTGAAGCGCAAGAGTCAAGTCACCTACCTGGTGGACTTGCAGTCTCCAAGAAACCCTTTGCGGGTCCCCCATGTGAACTGCCTTAAGCCCCACTTGGAGAGGTCCAAGGTGGGCATGCTCGTACCGACAGATGCTGGAATGGAAGAGGAGACTGAGCCTCTTCCTGACCTCCTGTCTGCTAAGGAACATGATGGACCAGTGGACGGTGTAACCCTCTCCCCCATCCTGACTCCTGAACAGCAGAGTGACTGCCACCAACTGTTGGGACAGTTTGGTGCTCTGTTCTCCCTGACCCCTGGTGTCACTCAGTGGTGTGTCCATGATGTGAACACTGGGGACAGTCTTCCTGTGAAGCACAAAATTTACAGAGTGACTGACAGGGTCAAGGCTTGCATCAAGGAGGAGATCTCCAAAATGTTAGCACTAGGGGTTATTGAGCCCTCAAACAGCCCAGTGGTCTTGGTCCCAAAGGCTGCCGCACCCGGTGCCATGCAAGAACTCCGGTTCTGTGTGGACTACTGAGGGCTTAATTCAGTCACCAGGACTGATACACACCCCATCCCCAGGGCTGATAAGCTCATAGATCGGTTGGGAGCTGCCCAGTACCTCAGTACGTTTGACTTAACGTCTGGGTGCTGGCAGATTGCCTTAACCGATGGGGCCAAGGAGAGGTCTGCATGTTTAACTCCGGAGGGGCACTACCAATTCAGGGTGATGCGCTTTGGGTTAAAGAATGTCCCTGCCACCTTTCAGAGGTTGGTCAACCAGGTTTTGGCTGGACTGGAGGATTTCAGTGCCGCCGACCTGGATGACATTGCAGTGTTCAGTGCCACTTGGGAGGAACATCTGCACCACCTCTGGGAAGTGTTGAAGGCTCTGCAGAGGGCAGGCCTCACGACCAAGGCAAGCATGTGCCAGATTGGGCAGGGCTCAGTGGTGTACTTGGGACACCAGGTAGGGAGAGGCCAGGTGGCACCCCTACAGCCTAAGATTGACACCATTCTGGCTTGGGAACCCCCCAGGACCCAGACAGAGGTGAGAGCCTTTTTAGGCCTCACCGGATATTACAGAAGATTTGTCAAGGTGTGTGGCACCATTGTTGCCCCCTTGATAGAGCTGACTTCCATGAAGCAGCCTAGGAAGGTGAACTGGACTGACGCCTGCCAAAAAGCTTTTGATGCTCTGAAATCTGCCATGTGCATGGCGTCCGTGCTTAAGGCACCCAACGTCTCAAAGGAATTTGTGGTGCAGACAGATGCTTCAGAACATGGTATGGGGGCTGTGCTCTCACAGCTAAATGAGGATGGCCTAGACCAACCCATAGCATTCATTAGTAGGAGGTTACTACCACGGGAACAGAGGTGGAGTGCGATTGAGCATGAGACTTTTGCTGTGGTCTGGGCGCTGAAGAAGCTGCTGCCCTACTTGTTTGGGACCACTTCCATGTTCAGACCAACCACGGGCCCCTCAGATGGTTGATGCAGATGAGGGGTGAGAACCCAAAGTTGTTGAGGTGGTCCATTTCCCTACGAGGGATGGACTTCATGGTGGAACACCGCCCTGGTTCAGAACACGTCAATGCTGATGGTCTGTCCTGATTTTTCCACCTTAGTGAAGAGAACTCCCAAGAGGGTGGGTAGTTCTTCCCACATTTCAGCTGGAAGGGAAACACGTGTTAGACCTGACATCATTGGCGTGGGTTTCCCCTGTATTTTTTGCCTTTACCTCCTGTTATGTTGCTGTGTGTTGGACTTCGTTTTTGCTGGTCTAGATGCTTTAGGCACTTTGCCACTGCTGTCCAGTGCCAAAGTGCAAGTGCTCCCTGTAAATTGTTGTTATGGATTGGTGATTCCATGATTGGCGTATTTGATTTACTAGTCATTCCCTAGTACAGTCCACTGTGTGCGCCCAGGGCCTGTAAATCAAATGCTGCTAGTGGGCCTGCAGCACTGATTGTGGCACTCACGTAAGCAGCCTGTAAATGTAACTCAGACCTGCCACTGCAGTGTCTGTGCGCGGTTTGGTACTGCCATGTGGAGGCCCTAACCTTCCCTTTTCTTACATGTTAGTCACCCCTAAGGTAGGCCCAAGGTACCCCTGTGGGCAGGGTGCAGTGTATGTACAAGGTAGGACATGCCCTGATGTGTGTGGCATATCCTGATAGGGAAATACTGCCAATTTCGTTTTTCACTATTATAAGGCTATCTGTCCATTAGGACAAAATGGGGAGTTTGCTCATAACATCTTATGAGTATTACTGCCCATGGAAACAAGATAGGAAAATAAAGTTTGATATGCCTGAACTCAGAATGTTTAGATGCATCTTTTAGTGAGGGTGATTATTACATTCTGGGTTTGAAAATGCCACTTTTAGAAAGTAGGTAATTCCTTGCCTAACCATCCAGTGTGTCTCTGCTAGGTTGTGTATTGACTGTCTGGCTTTGGAGTGCCAGGGGCTGGGGATGTGCATTCTGTTCAGATAACCACATGGGGGGTTGAGGTGTGACCTGCCTTTCCAGGGTGAGTCAGGGCTGGGCTGAATAGACCTGGGCTGCATTCAGAGTAGGGGGAGATTTCTTTCACACCTGAATGGACCTGGTCTGCCTTAGACAATGCTGTCTCCACCTCCTGCCAGGAAGCGCACCAGAGAGGACAGAACTGGTTTTGGCTGGGCAAAGAGCTTCTCTGCCACAGAGAACAAAGGGTTTTGTATTATAAAAAGAGGGGCCCAGACCCCAGACTTTTAGATCATTCTGGAAATCAAGAGTTACCTTTGCCAGGGAGAAGAGCTGGAGAACCTGAGGAGAAGTACTGCCCCTTTGCTGTGTGCTATCTGGGGTTGGCCTGCAGTAGCTGTTTCTGCCAAGGAAAGGTGAAGAACTTTGTGTGTGCTGTCCCCTGCTTGAGGAAGATCTCCAAGGGCTTGTGTGGAGATTGCCTCCTGTTCTGAGTCTCAGGGACACAAAGACTTCACCCCCAGTCCCTCCTGAACTTCTTTGCTGGAGGTCTGACATGCTGAGCGGTGCTTGCCAGTGTTCTGAACCTCTGGAGGTTGTTTTGGGACTGGGAACTACAAGAACTGTGAAAATCGATGCATCGCCTGCTTCTGACGCATCGCAGCGGTGCAAGAAGAATTTTCTAACGCATCGCCACTGCCGAAGAACCGACGCAGCACCTGCTTGCAGCTGAAGTGTCTGCCGTGCGACAAATCCTTTGCACGTCTGAGATCACCCCACCGATTCTGACGCAGGCCCTGCTGTGGAAGAACCGACGCATCAAGGGTACGCAGCTGAAATCATCACAGCGCATCCCGGTTCTTCACGCATCGCATCGTACCGGATTGTCACGCACCGCATCGAAGTGCCAAGTTTGTCGCATCGTTGGGGGACGCTGTAAGAAACCGAAGCATCACCTCCTCATGCAGTACGAAACCTACGCATCACCTCCGCTCTGTTAAGGAACTGACGCATCACCTCCCCTGCGCAGCAATAAGGAACCGACGCATCACCTCCCCCGACCCTAACTTTCCTTTTTCTTTCATGTTAGTGCAGACCATGCTTTACACACTGCCTCTGAGATAAGCCTGTCTGCTCATGCCAAGCTACCAAGGGGGTGAGCAGGGGTTATTTTAGAAGTGTATCCCCCTTACCCTGACTAGGCAGAAGGGTCCCTACTTGGACAACGGTGCAAATCATTGCCAACTAGAGACCCCCATTTCTAACAGCCTTGGACTGTGTATTTTTTATGAGGGCATTTTTGGTGTTTGGAGATTCATTTCTTGCTGACCCTTTTTCTTTGTGCTCCCTGTCTGGACGTAGTTGCAGCATGGGACCTGGCTTCATCATGACATTTGTTAGCAAGCCCTGAAATGCAGTGGCGGCTAACAGGGAACAGTGGTGGCGGGGGGAGGGGCAAAACATTTTCACTTACCTTTTGGGGGCCACCGTATCAGGTGATCTTTATTACGCTGATGCCCAGACTTACGAAGATTCCATTCAACACTGCGCAGTAAGGGAAGTTGCTGTGCTGTGTTGCGTGAAAGGGAGAGAGCAGAACTGCATTATATTTACAAAGATATGGAGAAGTTCTGCTCTCTCCTAGTGCTGGCACACTTGTGGCTGCCTAGCACCAATGCATGCACCCTTGTGTAATGGCACATGGGTGCCTGTGTTGTGGTCAGGGTAGTTTTTGTGCAGGAAGGTATCATGCATAGAAAGAGAATTTAATGCTGCAAAGTAACATAAGGCAGTGCTTGTTGCATTACTTTTGTTTTTTAATAAAGCCACGTAAAGCCTCGCAAGTCATGCTTTGTGTGGCTTTATAAATCCCCAAATATATTTTGCATCAGGCTGCACTAAAAAAGTAATGCAACACTAACGCAAAATCTCAGTACATCTGGGCCTAATTGCTTATTCTCATCACAGTCCTTTGAAACTCATCTCCCATTTCCTAATCTGCTACCGGCTGATCTTGTTACTTTCAGGCGCTCCTGTGGTAAGAGGGAGCTTTGTTAGTAGTAAAGGGGCAGTACTATGACAGCTAAGCAGCAGAAGGATATGCCTAGATTTTGGAAGTAATTATTTCTGAAATAAATTATGGGGCAGATTTGGAAACATTTTGAGCTGTGTTTGCATCACAAAAGTGATGCAAACCTGCACAAAATGTTTTTTTATTATTTACTTTTCAGCCCAAGCTTGTTTTGGGCTGTAAATGATCTAAAAGTAATGCAAAGGAACGCTAAGTGCTGCTTTGCGTTACTTAGCGTCAAGGGGGGGCGTTACGTGGGTGTTCCCATGCAACCACCCATGCTTTTTGATGCAAAATCTTATACAGGGTTTTGCCTCACTAATTAACACAATTTGAAAGCAGGCGTTATAAGGAGAAATGTTTTAATTTCTCCTTTCTTCTCGGGCTTTGCATGTGTGCTGCACTGTATTGCATACATACAAAGTAGGGCAAGTTTTAAAACTTGTCTATGCATAGTATTTTGTACTGGAAGGGAACCCTTCCAGTACAAAAACTATGCTAGACTCACGTACACACTCTTGCACTATGGTGCAAAGCAGTGGCGGCTGCCACTGAGAAGCATGGGTAGGGCGGGGGTGGGTGGGATAGAAACATACATTAAAAAGTTTCTTGCCTTGCTGCAGGGCCACCGCCTCACCTCGTGTCATCCTCTTCTGTTCCTGCTTGAAGCAGGAAGCCAACACAGGCTCCCCTAAGCCAATTACAATGCTGAAATACAGCATTGTGATTGGTCTGAGCATCGTGGTTCGGCACTCAGACAGGGTCTATGAGCCTGTGCATGTTCCTCACCAGGATGTGTATTACAGCCTGGTGAAGAACATAAAAAGTGTGAATTACTGTTTGGCCGGCCCAAGACGGCTGGCCAAACCATCATGCGCACTTAAGTGCCCCAACCACTCATCCCCTGCTGGCTGTGATGACAGGCAAGCCACGCTCATCCTGTAAACCTGCCTGACAACAAAAATAAAACGATAATAACATAGTGTTATCGTTTTATTTTTATTTTTTCCACTATTCAAAATGCAGTGGGGTGGCACTCCTCCGCCTTGCAGAGGAGCCGCCACTGGGGCAAAGGTATGTATGTGGCACACAGCAGCAAAATTCTGCACTGCGCTAGGGAGGGTGGAGGAGAGTGGCATATCTATAGATATGGTGCTCTCCTGCTCCTTCCCTGTCAGGCAATGCAGTGCAGCATTTTTGGCTGCTTCGCTGCTGCTAATATGAATGTCATTATTTATGAAATGCTTTTTTTAAAATGTAATGTGCAGAATTTACATTTAAAAATGAAGTGTGTTTAATGCAAAAATTGTAGTAGGCAACCATACTTACGTATAGGCCAGTATTATAGAAATATAGCATGGATTCTTAAATTGGCATGGTTGAAGATGCCATGATTTAACATGAAGGTCCATTAAGGATGAAATTCTTATTATTCACTTTCAACTACAGTTGTGCAAGTTGTTTTTCTTCTCTTTGCTGCAGACTTTGCAATTTCGGAAGCTACTGTTTATTAGTTAATAAATAGATAATTGTTGCATTAGACAAGTGACAGAGCCGTTTATGACACAAAAGATGTACACGACAGGGAGGATGATTCATGAGAAGATGTTTTTGAAAACAAGAATGGATGTTCCGCAACATTCAAGGACACATAGTTAAAAGACTATTGTACTCTGGTAAGATGATGGGGAGTAGGCCTGTTCCCAGGAGTGTGCTGAAACCTTAATGGTCAACATGCAGAAGAAAGAATATTAATGTTGCAACATAGAAAACGTGTGTTTACATTTGTGCATGTTCCTAGACTAGTTAGGACAGTCTTCTCAGATTTCCGTAGAATTCCTGATTGCAGCAGTTAGTGTATGTCCCTTTTCCCTGACACTCTTAGAGGAGACTCTATACTGAGTTTCTTATACATCTCTTTATGAAAAGTCTTAGTTTATTTCTTGATTTGTTGTTATTAGAGCTGAAAATACTTTCCAGCTTATTCTGCTAAAGCTTTATGCTTATGCCTGAATCTCTCATCAGAACTCTTCATGGGTATCTTAACTGACACCTTTAACCCTTCTCGTATTGATCTTGGCTTAGCTTAGAATAGGAACGTTTTTTCATTGTATTGATGCTTAATTTTGATTTATTGAACTGACTTACCTGATTACTAAATATTGGTTCAACTCTTAGGTTAACCTTTAATGATGAAACTTGAAGAATAATACTTCAATAAAAGAATTAATGCTTGAAAGATTTCAAAATAATACCCTTTAACTCAACTTAACCCTCTTTATTTAATGAACTAAAGTAATGATAATTATAACAATTTATTCTTCAGATTTAACTCCTTCAGTTTCAGCTGACATCAAAGATCCATCGACCTTTACGCGGGGTTCATGGTAATGAGTAAGTGACAAGTGGACCGCCGTGCTCCAGCAGTGTGTTAAGTGACAAGTGGACCGCCGTGCTCCAGCAGTGTGTTAAGTGACAAGTGGAACGCCGTGCTCCAGCAGTGAGTTCCGTGATATGTTGGTAAAAAGTATGTTACGGTGAGAACCTATTTATGTGGAACAGATTGAATTTGACATTTATCTATGCACAGTTTTACAGTTTTTATGATAGAGTTTGTACGTTTTAAGGGGATTGTTCCCCCAAATATACATCGGCATTAATTGGCAGATGAATGGCACAGCATACCACACCACTGGATGCCAATTTTCATTGGAACCAGTTTCTGAAAGCACCACTGAGACACAGAATGATCTCCGAGTTCGCTCAGCTCGCAAGACCTGCCTGTGCCGAGGCAGTTCAGCTCCAATAAATCTTGAATACAAGCCCAGTGCATTGCATTTACAGTGGATTTTCTCTGAGCCTCTTTTTACATCTGTTCGAAAACACTCTGGATAATGTCATGCACTTCCTCTCAAATGGCCTCCCAATTTTCTTCTGGTTGTAAAAAGCTAAGCTTGAAAAGCTCCTTGTTGTTTCAGTGTGTCATTTCGCATCCGCCGGACTCTTCCCACCAGCATTCCAGTAACTGACATAATAGCTCGATCATTAAAGACGGAATGGACTGGACCTCGGCAGCTCATTGTCTGCCTTGTGTATAGTACAAACTTACAGCAAAAGATGAGCCATACCTTCACAGTATACATCATTACCAGTGAATGGTTGCTGGGGCGTCAGTGCTGTATATTTGGGAACTTTTACTCATACACATCCTTTAGAGAAAACCATCAGTCATTTCTAGCCGGTCACACAATGCAATGGAGTCATAGGAGCGCTCATCTCATGGGGAGGGCCCGTCCCAAGCTATCTCAGCAGCTGTAATGGAAAATATGACGTTCCACCTTCGATACAGCTCTGAATTGCTCCTGCTCGGCAGCGTGACGTCATTACTGCAGCAAATGAGCACCGCGTGACTGATGTGCAAGACACTGAGCGGATCAGCCGCCATCCTTTCTGCCCGCTGAAGGATAAGTGTTGGCAGCACGGAGGGCAAATATCAGGAAGTCTTGAAATGTCAAGGTAAAGTGAGCGTGTACGTGCGTAGCGCATAATTAGATTCTGTGAACTAGCACATTCATCTGCATAGAACCGCAGGCTACTCGCACGCAGAAGAGGGGGGAGGGGGGAGGATGGGTGTCAGGAAATATCTCATCAAGAAGAAAGACAGACATTCACTGGTGCCGAGAGGAGCAGGGCCTTCACCAGCATACTAAAACTGTACCCACCTCATTCTACAGGAAAGGTCAAAGCTTAGTTCTACGAAACAGGCTGTCTCGTGAAAGAAGAAAGGAGTGTTTAAAATGCCTGTGAAATATCCTGGAGTTGATGTCGAATCTTTATTGTCGGTATAATTCGTTGTGCTATTTAAGTTGACTGAACTTGTAAGGAAACATTGAAGTTAACTTAACTGGCTTTATTCAGTCAGATCCCGGAATACAGAGCACACATGGAGGCGTTCCCTAATTCACACAGTTCTCTGCATTATTCCCTGCTAAAGTGCAGTCTGAACTTTAAAACTTTAAGGGACAAGGAGACGATTTACGTGCTAGGAAAGAAATATTCACAGCTCTCATTACGAGAATTAGGCTTTTTGGCTAAAAAGCCATCGGCAAAGCCAATAGGTGTGGCCTTGACAAGCTGGTATGTTGCTTCATGTTTAGGTCTCGCCTACGCAGCGCGCATGCGCTGCTTAGGAGAGACCTTTAGCGATCGGCACACCTTTGGGGGCAAAAACGTGCACGCGTTGCATTGCTTGCAATGGCAACGCGTGCACGTCTGGCGATTCTCTTGCGGGAGCGCGCGGCACCATATGGTGGCGCCATATGGTCGCAATCATCGCGCCTTGCTGCACGCTCCCGCAAGGGAATCGCGCAGGCCCCCTCCCCCTGCTGCCGTGCGAGGCGCGCGCTTGTGCTGGTTTTATCATGAGGCAGTCCTGGTTCTTCACCATAGGATTTACTTAACTTTTAATGCGTCAGTGCTGGTCTTTTGCCGAGCTGCTATTTTTAAGCTACATTGATAAACGAGATCACCATACTTTGAGTGGCACAATGTTGGCGCTCCTAAGCATGCCAACGTATTTGGACAGGACACATACCAGCACCTCTCAGCTACATTGCAGCTGTTTAAATGGAGCAGTACTGCCTATTTGCGTGCCGTGGACTTCTAGGAGTCATTGGCGCATGCTCGTTTGCACAGCAGTTCAACAGATAGCGAAAATCTGTACTTCCAGCAAAAGCTGTAATTCTTTGTAATTGGTGCCTTGAGGTCTGATCAGCCCCTTTTTGAGTTTTCACTTCCTCAAAACAATCATACCCCATCCAAACGCTCCACGACATTTGTTCTTAACGCCCTATGGTTGGCCTGTTGTAAATGAGGACATTATCAGTACATCCAGTCGGGAAATATTATTGAACCAACTGTCAGTGGACATCGCAGGAGCCCATAAAATAGCTTTGTAAACAGTCATGCTTGTCAAAAGATGGACGAAAAGCATAAAAAACCTACTGTGCACTTGTCTCTAAATGTATTGTCTTGTATTTCCTATCTATGGCAAGCAATTGAATCTTTATAGGTGTCTCTGGGAGCACAAAGTGAGGGGGGCGACATCTTTTTCTATGCCTGGCCAGAGTTAAATGTTTTTTTGCATGCAGTGGCCTGCCAGCTTTGAGCTCGTCAAACCCCAGACGGCTCAAATTGAGGCCAAGCCTGTGTCTACAGCCAAATGGAATCCTGGCAGAAGGCCAGTGGATCCAATCCTTGCAACCCATCCGGCCTGTAATGTTCTGCAGGCTTCGAGTGGCTTGTACAAGAAATCTATGGAGCAGATGCTGTTGACCTATTTTTGGTTCAACACTGGTACCTTACCATGCTTAAGTACAACATTTTTGTTGCGTTCACTTTTTGCTCCTGCTTGCTTTGTGTCTACTCTGTGTCCTAGACCCTGTAGTAACTGACCTCAATATCCTAACTTCAACCGTAATATTATGCGTGCAATCTTGTTCCGAGGAATTAGGTTTTTACTTTTAGCATTCCTCCAATTCATATCCACTTTTTACTGAGACAGAAGAACAGAGCAAACAAGCATTGGCATAGCCAATAGGTCTCGCCTTTGGGACCTTATAAGTGTTTAGCCATGCAACACTTGATGTTGTTGCACCAAGGATATTGTGCTGGATAACTTCAGCACAATATCCTTGGTGCAACAACATCAACTGTTGCATGGCTAAACACTTATAAGGTACAAGGTTTAGCCATGCAACAGCTGATGTTGTTGCACCAAGGATATTGTGCTGCAAAACTAAATACTTATAAGGTCCCAAAAGCGAGACCTATTGGCTATGCCAATGCTTGTTTTTATTGCAAGCTAATGCCATGCACAGTCCCAGAGAGCCAATGGCTGAGGTGGCTATCACATTGCCTTATGCTGTATGCCCTAGTGAGCAAAATCAAACAGTGCATGGCTGTTTAGCAAAACAATGTATGAAGAGGGGTTATCCAAAGCCCCTCTATGTATGTGTATCTATTTTTTATTTATGCTCTTCATAACATGGCGCTAGCAAAAAAAAAAGTGCTGGCTCTAGGGCAGACCTAAAAATCTGGGTAAATGGACTCCAGTGTCTCTCTCTTTATATCTACCAATGAGTAATTCTCAGATTCTTAATTTTAGTAATATCATATACACAACAACTTAGACAGTTAGGGGATGATTTATGAGAGCCGTGCGTCACTTTTGCACCACGTAAAGTGGTGCATACATGATGTAGGGCTCTCATAAAGATTGATAAAGCCATGCAAAGCCACCCTGCGTGGCTTTGAGTGACCTCATAAATCATGAGTAAGGGGACTTAGCGTAAATCGCTGCGTCGCCTTACTCTGTGCCCAGGTGGAGTTCCATGGGTGCTACGGTGGGTTTCCCCACCCATGCAATTTGATGCTGCCCCAGATTTACAAAAGCATGTGAGCTTGGGGAAGTGGCTAATCCGTACTGCTCCCAAGGTGAAGCGTAAAGAGGAGAAATAACTTAATTTCTTTTAATTTTTTCCTCTTTCCATGTGTGCTGCATTCAGCACACATCGAAAGAGGAAAAAGCCTCTTAGGATTGTTTTTGTGCAGGAAGATGCCCCTTCCTGCACAAAAACAATCCTGCCTGCAACAGAGGCACCCTCGCACCATGGTCCAAGGGTGCCTACTTGGGCGCTAGGCTGCCAGAACGGCACCAGCGGAGGCGGAAAGGACAGGAATGCACTGTATTGCTTAAATATGGTGCATTCCTGCCCATTGACTTTGGCATAGGGCAGCGCAGCAAGTTTCCTTGCTGAGCTGCCCTACACCAAAATGCCATAAATGAGGCCCTCAGCTCATAACATAGATATCGCTCACTCTCACCTCCATGAACCCTCCACACCCCCACCTGCAAGTTTACCATATTGACCTCACCCCCTCCATTTCCTTGAACTGCCTGTCGACCTGCCAGGCTCTCAAGCTTGTTAGAGGGGTGTGGTCAGAGGGGTAATTCTTCTCAGACCGCTTGCTTTTGAGGCGCCCTGAATTTGTGCAGCAAAATATTTATAGAATTTTTCATACAAAGCTGTCATCTTTATCAATGATAAGGCGGCTAACACAGCTAATTCCAATAGATGGCGCCAGATGCTGATCTGCTATGTTTTCTCATTTCGTTTAGGGCAAACCTGTAAATTTTTAAACAGATTCTCCTCCTGTGAAGAGCCCCAGTTCAACATAATGACCAGGGCCTTGTAAGATCTTCTGGTATGTCCACTGGCTCTGAATCCCTTCAAGCCCATCATATTTCATCTGTGCTACCACATTCTTCACTGCAACAGAATGTTCAGTTCTAAGCCCCAGTTCAAAAAATACCTACCTCAGAAATCTAATCTTTCAACATGACACGAACCACAAAAGACTCTTTCCTGAGCCTTACCACCTAACTGCAATTCACATCTCACCAAATATTATCCTCGCTTCTAAAGGTAACATCCTGGGCATGGTTCTCTCTAAATCAACCCCAATCACCTGACTCTGCCCACTACACCTAGACTGGACTAACCACAACTCCGTCCCATTCAATATGTCTCCTTACAAAAAGCCAACACAAATAACACATAAAGTCACCTCATCATTCATGCATTTCTGTCTTACCGCCCTACAACGGTTTCTTCATTTCAGCATGACACGTTGGTTCTGGAAACAATTAATAACTTGCAGATGTGATACTACAACGTTCATGATTTATTAAGAATCACCCATTCATATGTCAAAGGAAGACCAACAGAGGAATAAATAGACAGAAAATTGAATGCTGCACAAAGGATTGCTTTCCTCAGTTGAACACGCACAGCGATGCAAAGTATTCAGGTTGCGAAGGAGCGGAAGACTCAGTGGAACTGAGTACTAACAATTTAATTCTTAGCTCCTGAAGAGGCTTAATGTAGTCAATGTGGAAGGTGCCTTCTTAATATTGCATCAAATCGAATTTCACTCTTTATTGCAATGATTTCGAGAGGATAGGAAACGAAGACGTGGACTTCAAACTTTCAGATCCTGGAGATGAGGCACGTGAAGGTGAGGGCATGCCATAATGATATGTTAGGCTAATTATGCATGACTTACTCCAAAAAGCATCACATTGGGAATGTGGAAGTAGTTCCATAACACTATATTGAGGGGAGCGCCATTCCAAACCTCATGCAACTTTTACGAGAGGGGACCAGGAACTTAGAAAACAGAGGAAAATGAATCCATCAAACTATAAAGTGAAGCTTAACCTTAACAACAACATCTAATTATGTTATTCCTATCTTATGTGGTTGAACAATACAATTATGCTCTACTTTATAGAAGGGAAGGCCAGCCGTACTTAAACGGATGTTGCTAATTTGTGCTAGTACTTGAAGGTGGTGACAACTGGCAGTCATTTTTTGGGAATTGGCACTTATTTTTCATGATCGAAGTGGGACCCGAGCAAGAGAGAAAACAACAGAAAAGGGAAGAGAGAAGGTGGCAGAGAAAGAAATCGGAAAAGCAACACTGGGAAAAAGTGGGGATGCAAATGACCCTGCAAGAATATGGTAAGGAGATAGAAAGTATTGGAAGAGAAAAGCATGAGACTGAATCAAAGCTAGACAGCCTTGATATTCTACCATGCTTGCATTTGGAACCAAAGGCAACGAGCCCCTATGAATAAAATTTGCCCTTTGCACTTTTTTTCTACTAATTAAGGACCCATGGTAAGACTGTTGTGGAGATGTTTCAACAGAGCAAGAAGTCTTTAATACCAAAAACATTTTCCAATAATGTTTATTCAAATGACATTATAAACAGAACTGTAACATGACAAATCAATGGCTCTTAAAAATAGCAAGGAGACAAAAGTTATGCCTATTGTATGGAAATAATTCACTGCTACGCTGTTCGCATAAACATAGTTTAAATCATTGACTTGCCTTTGTTGAGTTCACAGAAAATATTCATATGTCCAAAGGGGGTCAAAACGCAAAGACAACCACAAGGCAGAGGTGTTAGAAAGCAGTATTAATAGGAAATGGGGACATTAGTGGACTGAAATAAAAATCGTGGGGGATATTAGCAACAACTTGCGATAATTATCGCAAATCACGCTTAGCGCGTTTTTTTTTATCGCTGCCTATCGCTGGATATTATCGCGGAGATAACACGCTATTAGCAACGTTTATCTCCAATGCGATAAAATATCCAGCGATAGCGGCTAAATGCGTGAATATCGCTGGAAATCCAGCGATATTCACGCATTAACGCCATGGTGCACTTAGCCTGACAATCCACCTCCCATTCAACAAACAGGTAAGTCATGTTTTTAGCAGGTGTTAAATTCTAGCAATATTCGCGCTTAGCGCGTCTTTTTTTATCGCTTTGCCTGCGTTGCTAATAGGGGGAAGTTGTGTTAGCGACTGTTTTCAGTCGCTTTTAGTTGGGAACGCCTACCTTGCATGCCATTAGCGATAATTATCGCTGGCATGCAAGGCGATGGGAAAACGGGCCACTATCGCCAGAAAGCTGTCGCTAACGCCTGTTAGCGACAGCTTGCTGATAGGGCGATAAAAAAATCGCCGCTTTATCGGCAAAAAGTGCCGCTAACGCGGCGATAAAGCCCTTGCTAATATGCCCCCATGTACCTTCCTCCCCCTTCTCCACTCGGCGGGATAAATAAGAAACAGATTTGTGACAACTGAGAAGGTCTTTTTGGTGAGATTTACAGGTGTCAGATGTTAGATCTGTGTGTTACGGTGTTGGGAGCAAAAAGACGTACAAAAAGCATGAGTTTGTTTTATATTTGAGTAAAGATAGATAAGCACATCATTTTCTAAAATAGCTTTTTGGCAATTCAAAAAGTAGTGACAGAACACGACTTAATTCATGACTTTTAGGCCAGAGCCTCCTGTGTGACCCCCGGTGTACACACTTAAAGTGTTGCTACCAAAGAAAGGCTAGAGATACCACAAAGTTGAAATCACTTGTCCTATTCAATACATTGTATAAATTGAAGGCCAGTATGCTATATTTTATACTTCAGGATTAGGCCTGGGCGGAAAACTACGCTACGCTCGCGTAGTTTGCGCAACTACGCGCTACGCGAATTGCACTTAGCACAGTGCAAAAACGCGTAGCGTAGCGGGCATTTTTTGCTTGCTCGCGGTCCTCAACGTCAAGTTGGCGACCGCGAGCGAGCAAAATGACATCCCGGCGAGACTTTTTCTCGTTCGCGATCAGCAACATCAAGTTGCCGATCGCGAGCGTGGAAAATAAACCTCCCGGCGAGATTCTCAACGCGGGAGGTCAGGTTTCTCATTGCGAGTGGTCGCGCATGCTCGCGACCGCTCGCGATGAGAAACTACCAGTCCGCGTTGAGAAAACTGCCGCTCGAGTACAAATCTACTCGAGCGGCAGAAAACGACCGCTTGCAAGATGCCGTTTGCAATGATTGCACAGTGCGGACAAGCATCCGGCACTGTGCAATCATTGCAAACAGCATTTCCTACTGCACTACGCAGTTCGCGTAGTGCTACGCGTAGCTCGCGTAGTGCGAAGTGCACTTCGCATAGCTACGCGTAGCGCTACTACGCGAACTACGCCCAGGGTTAGATACTAACAGTGCCCCGCAATGTTGCTGAAAACCAAACTCCTAACTGGAGAGTATACAGGAGTCTCACATGAAACCACAGGCACCTAATGCAGTTCTTCAACTCGTACTTTGATTGTCAAGAGCTGTAACCCCAAGAAACATGCAACTGATATCGATTTGTGACACCTAGAAGATAGTAAAAGTGCTATTGTTTAACCAATTCACAGGCTTCATTAGCTAAGCTACCACACAAACGGTGAATTAACTTCTACTACTGGTGGCACCAATAGAATGGTTTTATTTATATTTTTATGTAGCCCTTCTCTTACTTCTCTGGGTATCGGTGCACTTGCCAGGAAACAGATAAACAAAGAGACCAACATCACAGAGAATGACGATTCTCCAATTATTATGCAGAGAGAATCTTGATTTCTTTAAAGACATACGGAGGCTAACATTATGCAAATACTTTTATTTGCTGCCCAAACATGCAGCCCTTTAAAGAATGTAACTACATCACAATAAGTAGAACATTAGTAACATGACAAGTAGACTGTGCAGGCTCCCATCTTCCTCGTGGGCTGCGATGACACAGGTGTACAACGTGACGTTCCAGTAAGTCCAGTTAATCATTAACATTGTTATCTGAGAAGGAATAAAGAACACTGTAAAGTGAAAGGTATAAAGACAGACTTAAAGCTGGAAAATAATATCAAAATGTGCAATATCAGCGTATTAAACATAGACATTACCAAAACCAAACCTCTGGAGAGAGGAGGGTGGGATAATGTTAGCCTCCGTATGTCTTTAATGAAATCAAGATTCTCTCTGCATAATAATTGGAGAATCGTCATTTCATTACAAGACCGGAGGCTACCATTATGCATGTTTAAAGCCATGTAGAGCCACACTGCTAACATGCTCTATTGGTCTCAAGTAGAACTTAGAGAAGGTACTTGCATTAGACCAATCTGCTGCTTTAAGTATTTCGGGCAGAGATCCTCCGGCACAAAATACTTTGCTAGCCATTGCACCCCTAGAAGAGTGAGCTCCAAATCTAGCGAGATCCACTCCAGCCTCATGCATAATCAAACGGATCCATCTGGCTAAGGTCGCTGAGGAAACAGGTCTAAAGGGTCTAACATATGATAAGAGAAGTTGATCACAACCAACGGGTCTAAATGTTGAAATCTTATTTTCATAGCACTTCATACAATTCACAGCACACAATTTTTCACATTTATGGAAAAAAGGGTAGAAGATAGACTCTGACATTGTTTTAGTTCTTTTCCAAATGTCGAAATGAACACCTTCAGAGGAGTAAAATCTATTAGAAAGTTCTAGGGCTCTAATGTCGGAGACCCTTCTAAAGGAGATCAGACACAGTAGAGTTCCCAATTTCATGGAAATTGTTTTGAGCGAGAGTAAATCGTTGACGGGCCAAGAAAGGAAGAGATTAAAGATAAGGTTAACATCCCAAAGGGATTCGTAGCGAGCCTTGGGAGGTCTCCTTAATCTAATACCCTTCATAACTGTTTTGATTAGGGGTTGCTACCGATTGCAACGTTATTAACCAAGGCATGACCGGAAGAAATAGCTGATCTGTAGCAGTTGATAGTTCTGAAAGAAAGACCCGACTCAAAAAGATGAGCAAGATAATTAGCTACCTGTTGTAGAGGACAAAGAACGGGATCCAAATCCTTTCAGGCACCAACAAGACCATTTTCTCCAAACACCCTGTATCTTTTCCTGGTTCCTGGTGCCCATGAATCTTCCAATAGGCTTTTAGCTTCTCCCGAAAGGTCAGAATATCTGCCTGAATCCCTGATATCCTCCAGACAAGAAGGTTCATCTTCCCTTCTAAGACCAAAGGGTGTTCTTCTCCATCCGGACCCTGGAGTAGACCTAAGGATGATGGGATCAGCCGTGGAAAGTCCACTGCTAATTCCATTACCCGGGAAACCAAACCTGGGATTTCCAAAAGGGAGTTACCAGAATGATGGAGCATGACTCGAGTCTCACCTTCCATAATAATCTCTGAATCATTGAGAAGGGGGGGAAGGCGTAAGCCATGATCCCTTCCCAAGAGTGGAGAAAGGCATCTACTCCTGACGCATTCGGGTCTGGCCTCCATCTGAAGTATCTTCTGACTTGGTGTTAATCTGCTGGCAAACAAATCTATTTGGATTGGGCCCCAAAGCTCTTGGATCAGGAAAAGACCTCAGGATTAAATTTCCAGTCGCTGGAATCGTGGAGGAAACGTGAATTCCAGTCTGCCTCTCAAATTCTGTGTTCCCGGGATGAATTCTGCTCTGAGGGTGATCTTTGAGTTCCAACAAAAATACCATATTCGCTTGGCAATATCTGAGAGATTTTTCGATCTCGCGCCTCCAAGGCGATTTATATAGGAGACAGCTGAGAAGTTGTCCAAGCGGATTAGGGTATTCAAGTTCTTTAGAAGCTCTTTAAAGCTCATGAGAGCATTCAAGGCTGCTAACATCTCCAGAGAATTTATGTAAAGGGATAGTTCTTCTAAGGACCATCTCCCGCCGGTCTCTAAGTTGTTTAGGCGAGCACCCCAACCGCGGTTGCTCGCATCTGATTCTAAGGTGAAATCTGGAACGTTTCCGAAAATAGCTTTCCCGTTCCAGGCTTGGAGGTTGTTCAACCACCAATGGAGATCCTCTCGAGCATCTTCCGAAAGAGGGAGGGAAACTTCGTACCAGAGGTCTTTCCTCAGGCCCAGAGCTTTTAATCTTTGCAGACCCCTGTAATGAAGGGGACCTGGTGAAATGGCTTGAATAGAGGATGAGAGGAGACCTAAAACTCTGGTGAGGTCTTTCAGACGGAGAGATTCTTTTGAAAGAATAAGGGAGACATGTTTCTTTATCTTGGTAACCTTTTTCTGGGGAAGGATTAGGTTGGACAGAATAGTGTTTACTTTGAAACCAAGGAATTCTATTTCCTGTGATGGGGTCAAAATAGATTTCTCCAAATTTATGATGAAACCCAAGTCTCGAAGAAGGTCTATGGTCATTTCTAAATGTTTCAAAATTTCTAACTTGTCTTGAGACATGATGAGGATATCGTCTAGGTAAATTATTAGACGAATCCCTCTTTGTCTGAGATAGCTGACCACTGGACGTAGGACCTTGGTGAAGCACCAAGGGTTGATGATAGGCCGAAGGAAGACACTGGAACTGATAGAGAGTTCCTTCCAAGTAAAACGGAGGTACTTGCGACACTCCTCGTCCATGGGTATGGTAAAGTAGGCATCTTTCAGATCCAATTTTACCAGCCAGTCCTTGGCTTGCAATATGTCCCTCAAAAGATGGATACCCTCCATCTTGAAGTGTCTGTACGTCGCCAACCCTTCTTCTTCTTTTTGACAAGAAAAATAGTACTTAGGAAACTTTTGGGTATTTCTGATAGGGGAATTTTTATAATAGCTCCTGTGTCTAGCATTTGGGAAATCTCCGACTCTATTAATTTTGAGTTCTCCTTGTCTAGAGTCATCTCCTTTGGTATTCTTTCTTGGAAAGGCTCTTCCCAAAATCTATCTTGAACCCCACAACAGTTTCTAAGATCCATGGATCTTGAGTGATTCGAAGCAAATTGTGTGCGAAAAGCTTCAGTCTTCCTGCCACCTTCAAGGGGGTTGGGATTTTGTGCTTACCTTGATAGGATTGGTTGGATGACCTTGATCTGCCACCGGGGGCTCTTGAACCCCTCCCTCGCTGGGGGTAGAAGTTGGAGTTGGTAAAACTGGGACCTGAAGGAGCCACGGCTGACAGGCTGTCCCCTCCTGTCAGCCCTTCCAAAAAGTGGTCGTCCCCCAAAAACTCTCCGCATATTGGATTGTGCCTTACTGAAGGCGCTGAAAGTAGAGACATACTTCCCCAAGGATTTAACAAAGTTGTCGCCAAACAAGAGACCTTTGGCATTGCACATATCTTCCTTGGCGGAAAGGTCCCCGAGCTTGGGGTTCATTCTAAGAAGAACCGCCTTCCTGCGTTCGGTGATCAAATTTGCGTTGCCAATAAGACATATTGCGCGTTGGGACCAACCTCGTAAGAGTTCGATATCGACGGGGGTATTGTTGGATCTGGCCTCCTCGGTCATATCCAATATTTTTGATAGCGGTCCCAGTACGTCAAGGAGCTTGTCCTGAGCTTGTTTGAGGCATTTTTCAATTCCTTTCCTTGGGTCCCTTCCTGATTTAAAAAGGAAGGTGATCAGCTCAGGATCAAGGTTGGGGGTGCTGCAGATCTTGTCCTCCGAGGAGGGGCGAGGGCACTCATTCCGCAGTAGGTTGCGAGTATCTCTATCAAGGGGTTTCCTGACCCACTGGGATAGGTATTTGCCTACATGGTCCATAGGCCACCATTCGGTGCTGCGAGGATGGCGGATGGTAGTAGGGTTAAACATTTTCCCACCGAGGGGGTCTTTAACAGTAAAGGATGAGGTGGAAGGATGGTCTAAATCCTCATCGAGGTCCCCAAAGGTATCTTGGGGGTCAAAAATAAACTCATCCAAGTCCTCATAGTCTGTGGTTTGGTGATTAAGATCATCACTAAAATCATCACTAAAATCATTTGTCCCGTAAAGGGTACCGCGTTCTATAATGCCTCTACGGGCACCTTTTCTCTCTGCCCCAAGGAATTGGGGTCTCTCTATTGTGCTGCTGAGAGCACCGGTAACTCTTGTAGCGCAGGGGCTACAAAATTCCATTGCATCGGTGAATGCCTCCTTAGTATGTTTTCTTTTCTGGGGTACCTTACTCTTTTTTTGAGGTCCAGAACTGGAGGGGGATTCCCCGTCCGACAGAGAGAAATAAATCTCCTCGACGGGGAAACCCTCCTCCTTTTAGAAAGAGCAGCGTCAACTGCTTCTCTAATGGAAGATTTGAGCTCTTCTCAATAAACCTCTTGAGATTGTCACCCAAGAGCTCCTTAGGGGAGTGTTGGGGAGCATTCTCGTCAGGTTCCATTTTTAGGTATTGTAAAATATCAATAAAGTGCCTTTATAAGGCTTATTTGAGGCTTTAATCACAATAGTGCAGGTAGGCACGTTGTAAAGTATCAATAAAATGCCTTTATGAGGCTTTAATCAATAAAATGCCTTTATGAGGCTTAGTTCAATAGTGCAGGAAGGCACTTGAATCAGTTTATCTCTTGGTTATAAGAGGCCTTGAAGGTGCTTACCAACAGACTTGCCGGTTGAAGTATTCAAAAGTTGTATGGCTTTATAAAGATTTCCGGCAGAATGAGGAGTAGAGCGCAGCGTGGGAAGAAGCCAGCAGGGTGCGATCTTTTACCAAAAATGTAATTTTGTTTAAAAAAAGGGGGAAATAAGACTCCGGCTCGGTCAGGCTCCGTTACGCTCTCGAGACGAGCGTAACCAAGGGAACTCGACGTTGAGTCGGAGGGAGCATTTCGTAATGCGCAAGAATGAGACACGTTCCCGCGTCTCCTAGCAAGTTGCCAGGAAACGCGGAAATCGAAAGCCAAACTCCGGTTCGTTCCCTTTCCTTTTTCTCTCTTTTTTTTTTTTCTTTTTGAAATGACAGCTGTCGCTCTTTTCATAAATCAGCAATGGGCGATTAAAGCAGAGATAAAAGGGCTTAACAAACCCCAGTTGCCTGTAATTCTTGACTTTAGGAGTGACACGAGCAAGGAGGAAAACTAAAACTTACCTGAATAAGGGAACGATCGTAAGGTGATCGCTTGAAATTGAATAAAGTTTCATTCCCCGCCGTAAATTGGACAGGGGAGAGCTGAAAAGGAAACCGGTTAGCATAAATTATGCATAAATTAAATATAGTACATAAGACAAGGTCTAGTATTTCTTAGATAAGCAATACAATTCTACTGGTTGAATTAGTAACAAAAACAGACAATAAATCAAGAGAATTAGAGGAGTTAAACCATGAATGAAAAGTGTACTTAGCTGTGTCAGAGCAGCGAACAAAAGAGGAAGATGTGAGCCTGCACAGTCTACTTGTCATGTTACTAATGTTCTACTTATTGTGATGTAGTTACATTCTTTAAAGGGCTGCATGTTTGGGCAGCAAATAAAAGTATTTGCATAATGGTAGCCTCCGGTCTTGTAATGAAATCAGTATGAGAATGTGGATTATTAGGTGGGGTGGTGGTGAGACCTCACCAAGTAATAACGTCACTATTCTGTCTCTGGTCCAGTTAAGTTACTGTAATTTAAACCTTAGGTCAGTCCTGGGCAGCTGTGGCACAGAGCAATCAGGCTTAACTCAAATGCAATAAAAATTCCACTCCAGTTTATCAAAATAGTATATATTTTTGTCTTGAAATATACACCAAAATGACAAAAATTGGATAAAGGGATCCAGAGATTTAAAACTTTCTGGCACCGAAAACTCAAATCATCATCTGCAGGTATCTAGTCTCTCTAGACCGGATCAAAGTCAAATGTTATTATAATTTCTTTTTCGTTGCTACGGGGCTTGGTTAGGGCGGGGCTGGTGTCAAAGCGGGAGGAGTGGTCCATGTACTTAATGTGTGCATGACGGTTTGGCAGCCATTTTGGGCCGGCCAAACCGTCATGCGTTCTTAGCATGTTTTTCACCGGGCTGTAATACACAGCCTGGGTTGAGAACATTCACAGGCTTCCAGTCCCCATCTGAGCGCTGAACCACGGCGCTCAGACCAATCACAACGTTGCATTGCAGCGTTATTATTGGCTTAGGGGAGTCTGTGTGCTTCCTTCTTTTGGGACTCGCCAGGAAGAGAAGTTGAGAGACGACGGTGGAGAGACGGCAGCCATGAGGAGGTAAGTGATTTTTGTTTTGTGTTTTGTTCCCCCGCCCCACCATCCTGCTGCCCTGCCACCCCTGTTCCCTGCCAGCCACCACTGAGCTTGAACTGGCATCGTTTTCGAACCAGGAGCCAGTGCAGCTGCCTGAGGTGGGGGGGTGTGGGTATGATGAGGGAGATCAAGGATGAGTCTGGCGGGGGCGTTCTGGATAGTCTGGAGTCTTTGGAGGAGGTGGGCTGGTATTCCTACATAGAGTGTGTTGCCATAATCCAGTCTGCTTGTGACGAGGGCCTTGGTGACAATGCACCCTGAGTCCTGGGGGAGCCACTTGAAGATCTTGCTTAGCATTCACAGGGTGAAGAAGCAGGAGGATGTGATGGTATTGATTTGTGATACCATGGAAAGTTTGCTGTCAAGTTAATTCCAAGGTTTTTTGAACGTTTAGTCTGAGTAGATGTGGGGCCAAGCTGTGAGGGCTACCATGAGGAGTTCTTTCTTTCGAAGATCAGCACCTCCATCTTGTTGGTGTTGAGCTTCAGGCTGTTTTCTTACATCCAGTCTGCGACACTGATCATGTAGTTGTGACAGTTGTTCCTGGTGTTGGTGGGGTCTTCAGGGAAGTACAGGATGAGTAAAATTACCAAAGGCAACTCTACTCTCTCTTACATTACTTCCTGAGGGTTCGCACTAAACAATCCCACAATGAATTTCTCTGCCCAAATCCAAGATGCCAGAATCTTCCTTTCCATGTCAGAGCTATGGACACACCCCTGAGGTGTGTCAATGGAAATGGGGAATCCCTCTGCAAAACCAGTTCTGAGACAGGGTTTCCTCCTAATTGCCCCGGTGCCACTCTGGCTGCTTAGACAATGGCAGGGGCAGGCCTAGGTGTGAGTTACATCTGCCTATTTATTTGAAGGTTTTATATAGCGCTAGCTCCACCCAAGGGTATCAGAGCGCTTTACAACAGCAATGGCAATAAACAAGAAAACAGCAGTGGTAATGTACGAAACAAATTCAGCAGATGATCAAACAAAAATAGAAGGAACCAATTAGAGTACATAGTGAGGAGGGTGCATATAAGATAAACAAAAACACCAATTGAGAGAGCAAGAGTGTCATTATAGAAAGCACTTTTACAGTATGCAAAGGAGGACTCAAGGGACATCGTGAGGGTGAGGGAGAATATAATGAAGGGGAGGGGGTGAGGAGGGTATGGGGGGTGAGTGGGTGTGAGGGGTAGGCGGGATAGCCAACGGCAGGAGGAGGGAAAATAGTCAGAAAGGAGAACAGGGAGTTAATTTCCCCAATATTTAGTGAGGAGGTGTATTTTAAGGTTTCTTTTGAAGTTGGCATAGGAGGGGTTGCATCGAAGGTCTTTGGGGAGGGCGTTCCAGATGTTTGGGGCCTTGCCGGAGAAGGAGCGGGATTGTGAGGTGCTTTTTTTGAGTAGAGGGGGTATTAGAAGGAGAGTGTTGGTGCTTCTCAGCGTTCGGGCGCAGCCAGCTTTTTTGAGTTTAGTTGAAAGATAGGTTGGAGTCTTCTGATAGAGGGCTTTGTGTGTAATACAGGCAATTTTATAGGAGGATCTGCCTTCGATGGGGAGCCATTTGAGGGCCTTGAGGGCAGGTGAGATGTGGTCATAACGTTTACAGTTTGTTGTAAGTCTGGCTGTGAGGTTGAGGACGGATTAGATGGGGGCAAGGTGGATTTTGGGAGTACCAGAGAGAAGGGCGTTACCATAGTCGATTTTGGATAGGACAAGAGATTGGGTAATTACTTTGAAGTCTTCCGCTGGAATAAAGGGTTTGATTTTTTTGAGATGCCGGAGTGTGAAAAGTGCACTTTTGCTGAATTTAAAACATGGGAGTTTAGTGTAAGATTATTGTTGATGGTGATGCCGAGTGATTTGACAGATTCGGCGAGGGAGAGAGGGCAGTTAAGGGCATTCAGGTCAGCGATCCATGTTTGAATGGGGAGAGGGTTGCTTTTGGGCGAGAAGAGGATGATCTCAGTTTTGTTGGGGTTGAGTTTAAGATGGTTGTTGTGGAACCAGGTTTGGATCTTGGTTAGTGCTGTGTTGAGGTGCAGGATGTCGGAATGGGATTTTATTTTATAGTACAGTTGGGTGTCATCAGCGTACAGGTGATAGTTGATTTTGGCTTGTTTAAGTATCAGGGTGAGGGCTTCCATAAAGAGGTTAAAAAGGGCAGGAGAGAGGATGGAACCTTGCGGGACACCTAGGGAGACAGATGTTGGGCTAGAGAGGCAGTTTTGAATTTTAATTTGTTGGGTTCTATGTTGGAAGTAGGAGGTGAACCAGTTGAGGACAGTGCCATTAAGGCCAAAGCGATCTTTGAGTGTATTGAGTAGGGTTGGGTGGTAGACTGTGTCAAATGCAGCGGTGAGGTCAAGAAGGATAAGTAGGTAGGTCTCACCCTTTTCCAGGGCAAGGTGTATGTCGTCGACTATGTTGAGCAGTGCAGTTTCAGTGCTGCAACCTTTGCGGAAGCCAGATTGCAGGGGGTCTAGAAGGTTGAATGTGTCAATGTGTTTGTCCAGTTGTAGAAGGGCGCACTTTTCTAGGGCTTTACAGAGGAGGGGGAGGTTGGAGATAGGGCGGAGATTGTTGGGGTCATTGGGGTCAGCCTTGGGATTTTTGGGAATGGGGGAGATTTGTCCGAGTTGAAGGGAGGTGGGAACATTCCTTGTTGAGAGGGAGGCGTTAATGATGTTGGTCCAGTAAGGGACAATGACGTGTTTGAGATCTTGGACGAGTGTGGAAGGGAGAGGGTCCTTAGTGTGGGAGGATGGTTTGAGTTTGGATAGGATGTTGAAGACTTCCCGTTCAGAGACGGGGTGGAAATTATGCCATGAGGCGTTATTTTTAAGCTGTGTGATAGTAAGGGGGGTTCAGGAGGGGTATGTGAGGGGAGGAGGAGTGAGGGAGTCGGGGGTGTTTTCAAGGGCAGTGGGGGATAAGGTGGAGTACCCAGGGGATGTTGAGGGGTGAGCAAGGGTTGGGTATCAAGGAAAGCACGGTCGATTTTGGCAATTTTTTCAGTGAAAAAGTTGGCAATTTCTTCACATTTGTTAGTGGAGGCCACCGGGTTGAGGGGTGCAGGGGAGGTTTGGTTTCTAATAATGTTGAACAGTTCTCTAGGTCTGTTTTTGGCCCGTGAGAGTTGTAGACGAAAGAAAGATACTTTTTCCGAAAAGATGTGTTTTTTGTAGGAGGATCTTGCAGTTCTAAGGAGAGCAAGATGGGATGGGGAAGGGTGTTGTCTCCATGTTCTTTCTGCCAATCTAAGTGAGCGTCTTTCTTTATTAAGGTCTAGGGTAAACCATGATTTGGAGGGGGCATTTTTTAGTGTTTTACTTTTCAGAGGGGCGAGTTGGTCTAAAACCTCTGAGACAGTTTTATTAAAGTGTTCAGTGAGTTCATTTGCATTTGAAGAGAGGGGGTGAGACTGAGTTGGGATTGGAGTTTAAGTTCCAGTGCGCCGGGGGGATTTGCTTAAGATTTCTGGTCATAATTGTAGTTTTGTTGTTTTTTATAGGGGCGGGTGGGGCTGGGGGGGAGATCGTGAACAGAATGAGATGGTGGTCATACCAGTCGATAGGGATAATGTTGGTTAAGGATGTCAGATCTGGGTTGGAGATGATGGCATCAAGAATAGCTCCTTTGGCGTGGGTAGGGGAGTGGCAGAGTTGCTTGAGGTCACTAATCTCAAGAAGGTTATTGAGAAGGTTGATTGTGGGATCATCGGGTTCATTCCAGTGCAGGTTAAGGTCTCCTAGGAAGATATTTTTGGAGTTGGAAAGTAGCGATTTAGTTAGAAGGTCTGATAGTTCTTCGGCAAAGGGAAGGGTTCACCAGGTGGGTGATAGATGTTATGCAGTCGTATTGGGGGGAGCTTTTCATTTTAAGTTCAGCTCCTAAGTATTCAAAGGTAGTGTAGTCAGTGTTATTAATTGGGGAGAGTTGTAGCTCTTCTTTAAAAATGATTGCTATGCCCCCCCCTATTTTTTCCGGTCTGTCTTTTCTGAGAATAGAGTAGCCTGGGGGGGCAAGAAGATCAAGGATGGGTGTAGAGTGATTTTTGAGCCAGGTTTCAGTGAGGAAGGCGATGTCGGCATCTTCGTTAAGAATGGTTTCTGAGATTTCGGTTGCATGCCGGACGGCTGAGCGGCAGTTCACGAGCATGCAGGTAAGGGGTTTAGTGTTGGTATTAGGGGCGGGGGGTAGTTGAATGGTGGTGAGTTGAGGGGGGGGTCTGGGGGAGCTAGGATAGACGGGAATTCTGGTAGTCCCTAAGATAACAGGAATATTGGAGTGAGGGGGGAGCAGATCTTTGGGGGGGGGTTTATTGAGGTAGGTACTGCAGAGGACAGAGAGGGCGGAGGCGGAGTAGGTATTCGAGGTTCGAAGGGGTCTGTGAGAGCGGGTGAGGAGAGGCGTTGTTAACCAATGTTTGGGGTATGGGCGTTTTCGAGGGCTAGCGCGTGGGGCAGAGGGCCAGGGTGGGTGGGCTGTGGATGCCTATGACAGGGCCTCCCCTTTGAAGCTTGTACAGTTGGTAGCCACATCTCCCAGGCTATACTGTCAGGAGGAAGTCAAATCTCCTTCCAGCCAAGGCCATTTTGTTCCCTTTCCTGAGAGCAATTAACACCTCCCAGCTGGCTGCCAGTGACAGCTGGGGATTATCTCCGAAAGGGCTACTAGAGCTTTTATTCAGAAAAGTGTAAATTTTCTACAAGAGACATCTTCACAACAGCAATTTTAAATCTGAATGTACCATACATTTGGATTTTAAATTGCTATTAATTTGAGTCCTTAAACCATGGTTTTAGCTATTCCCAAATTGAAGCTATAAAATTATAATGTGTTATAAGGTAACTTATTAAATACCATGCACTCTGCCATGTGGGCAAGCAGGCCTACCTGAGGGGTGACATAAGTATTTAAAAGGCTTTTTGGGTCTGGCAAAAGGTTTATTTTGCCAGGGAATTTGCAGGTTTAAAACTGCACTCATGCATTGTACAGTCACTTTCGTGGTGGCACAATGTGTGCTGCAGGCTACTACTGACATTTAACTTACAGGTCCAGGGTACACAGGGTACCATATGATCCAGCGCGATATTAGCAAACAGCATTCATACACCAGATACTCACTTGGGCCCATACATTGATACTACGCTAATACTTACGCTGGGGTTATCAGTTGTACTCTTTATCAAAATCCCTGCTACCAATTACCTTCCGATTGAAGAGTAATGACTTACCAATGAATCCTTTGCTAATTGGGAAGTTTCAAATGAGTGACATTCAATATAGTACATAATCCTGAAATAACCACTGAGTCAGGAAGTTTTAAAATGTTTATCTAAAGATTTAGCAGAGTAAATTACAGAACCACATGGTACTTAATCGCATATCACGGATGAAGCATAGAATAATAATTATGGATTAATGACGATCCCTTAGAAAGGAGAAGATAGAGACAGCAGCGCAACTAAAGGTTGCATTTATATTTACCTAAGTGCGAGAACCAAACCCCTTGGCCAAGGAGTTGGAAAGAATAGGACCCTCGGAAGAATGAAGAGCAAAGACCTCCTCCAGGATCAGGACAGGACCGGTGACCTCTCTACAACGACGCCTGCGTCGTTCCCCTCTCTGATACTCGGCTTCTCCTCGATTCTCCCGTGTCTCCCTTCTAATGGACTCCGCCGCCCCCCTCCTCAGGACCTCTCTGGACAGCGGTTCAGTCTGCAATCAATCAGCTTGGCAGTCTGGAGCTAGAAGCTAATTAATTAGCTAATTCTATATCTATTATACCCTTCTATGCCCATGTACCTCCCCTTAATGTTGCTAAAATATGGGACCACTACTTCTGATTGGACAGGGACAGGGGGTTGATCCTCACACCATATTGATTTGGTTCGGATTCTGAAGCCCATTGTCTTTAAACTACCGCCCATCCAATTTAATACATTTGCTTTATTTCCCACCCGTCTCACGACAAATGTTATATATTCTTCATATACAAAGTTTCAATTTTCAACAGGAAAGGCAAGAGCACAGAAGCTTCGGCCATCAGGTCATGGCCTTGGACGACGTCCAGGTTGACTTCATCTTTTATTCTTTGGCAGCCAAACAGGACACATGCGCAGAATCATTGTCTCTCGAGTTTCAGATCACCAACCCCAGGCCCAAGTTTACGAACTAATAAAAGTACAAAGAAGAAAATATTAAAATCACAAATAAAATGTTTCACTGTATACCCACTCTTTCTACTCTATCCCCATTTACTTATAAATCTATCCCGTATTAGTAGCGTTAAGAAAACGACAAATTAATAATAACACAAGAGCAAGCTGAAGCATGTGAAAACATCAAGCAGCCATTTTAAAGCACACTGCGCAGAAGCAGAAATTTCCCACCAAGCAAAGAAAGACGTCACACCATGTGATATGGATGAGACATGCGCAGTAAGGTTCCCGCGCTTTAGCGGCCATTTTAGATTATAGACAAGCGTTATTCGTTAGTTAAACACATAGGCAAGCTTCCTTACTATTCGTGTAGTGTATGCAAGGATTAATATAAACAATACAAGATTAATAAATTAATACTGTGAGGAGATTGCATTCGAGCAAGTCTCATTTGTGAGTCCTTGCTCCATCAATCCCCTCTCTGATGGTGTTTAAGAGCCATCAAAATACTACCCTCAATCAGATGCCAACTTCTAGCAAATAGTTTCATTCTTATTTTTACATTTTCTATTTTTACCATCCCCTTACAATTTCTTGTATAATTCACTTCTCCACTCTTCAAGTTCTATTTCGTCAATCTTTCTCTTCTTCCCTTTTCCTGTCACATTATATGTTCCATTCTTTCTACAACATTTGCACCATATTATTATTGTCAGTACTATTATTGCTAACCCTGCTAGGGGTACTAATATTTGACCTATAAGTCCTTTTCCTACATTAGCAAACCAGGTACCAATTGACGAGATACTATTTGTCAATCTTTCCCATACACTATCAACTTCCAGTGGTTTAAGTTCTTTCTCAAGTTTAGTTATATTCTGTATATACGTTCCAATTTCTGCTCTTTTATCAGGAATGTAAGTGCAACAATGTTTCGTCTTCAGTAATTTACAGACTCCGCACTCTTTTGCCAATAAAATATCAAGAGCAAGTCGATTTTGCATAACCATAGATCTAATCGCAACCATTTCCGCATTAATCATTAGAAATCCTCCAGCAGTATCCGTTGATAAACGATCAACCACTGTAGACAATTTACATATTTTCCTTGAGTTCAGAATTATTCCCACTGAAGGTATCAATGCACCAAATATATCACCTACAATTTCAGAAAAACTAGCTCTTTTACTACGTGTTAATTCGCCATTGTTTTCATTGCTCCCAGTGTTTCTTTTTACGTGGTATATTTTTGGAAATACTATTCCAAAATAACAACTTCCATACCACTGTGCAGGAAGCCTAAAGTAAGCCTTATTCCCACACACATAATAGATTCCAGGAAAAACTGAATCTGTTCCTCCTTTGATTCCCCAACCTCCAAGAATTAAGAAATTGTGTTCACATTCACTGGTACCGATGAAAACATTGTTATAATCAGTCTTTAATCTATGTAGACACATTTTCCCTGTCTTTACAAAATCCAGAGCCATAGCAGCTTGAGCCTTGCCAGGTGTGTAACTCCCTTCTTTTTCAGCCCAAGGTGGCAATTGAGCCTTATGCTCAGAAGCTTTCTTTTGAAAATCTTGTCTTCTATCTTCTACTAAATTCAAACATATCTTTTCTTCTTCATGTAAAGAACATGTTAGATTGTGTCTATGTGCATGTGTTATGTCTATTGATTTCATTGTTAAGAAAAATTCTCCCATAAACTGTGCGTCTTGACTACTAAGCACTGGGTTCATACACCTTCGAATCGGAACCTCAGAAAATATCACATCTATGTTTGAATAATAATACTGAAGTCTCCCTGTTCTATAAAATAAACTAGATAAAACACTACATGATATGCCATATGTCAATGGTAAGTGATGATATGTTAATCCTTCTGCTACTGATTCAGGTAACTTCATACAGACATAACAATTACTAACTTCCATGGTATCTACATATTGAAATAATAACTTTGTGAAAACATTTAAACTAGTGTCGTTATCAGTTATTTCATGATGAAATTCTGGTTCATTTTCTGCCATTAGTTCTACTCTATTTCCCTTCATGTGTGCTGTCCTTCCTTTAGTTTCGTTATTAATCTTTTTATCCATTATCATAAGGTAAGGGACTGCTACGATCAGGACTAACCATACTATAAGCACCATTACTAGATTACATATGCATATTGCACAGCATCTTCTACAACATCTCTGTTTTGGTCTCCCAGCAACTCTATCATCAGGCATTTCGACAAGGAAGATTGCTCTTCTTATCTATTTTTCGTTTTTCTTTGTATGACTCTTTTGCGTAGTCAAGGTGGTCTTGTTTCTTTCTCGTACGTCAGTTCTGCACTTGTTCCTTCGTCACCACTTTCACTTGACTCTGAACTTTCGTAATCTTCAAGAATGATGTAAGTCCAATCAGGACCCTTGAATTTGTTATTCACAAGTTTCAGTCTCTTGCTTCTTCTTTTCTTACTTCTGTTTTCTTGTTCAGTTTGACTTGTTACTTCATTTACTTGATCTGGATCTTCACTTCTGGTTGTTATGTGGTATTTTACTCTTTTAATGACACTAGGCCAATGATCACCTTTTCTGGTTTTCTTTGTTTTTACTGTTTCTTTATTTTTGTCTTCAGCAATTTCTTTATTTTCACTGTTTGACACCTTTTCATTTCTGCAATTACTGTTTTTCTTTCTTGCTCTTTTTCAGGTCTGATTGGTTTCTCTTCAGCAGCTCCACTGTGAGTTTCCAATAAGGGACCTTGTGCTTGATTTATTTCTTCATGTTCATTTTTCTCGAGATCTTCTTTTTCTGTATGCTTTTCTGGATCTAACTGGTTCTGATCAGGGCTTATTGCACTTTGTACTTCTGCAGCCTGACCGGATTCTTCTAAACCTGTCTGTCCCTGCTCAAAACTTGTTGGTTCTTCGTTATTTTGAGCCCAGTTTCCTTTACCTATCTGGTCCTGCTCAGGTTCTTTTATTGTATGTTCTTCTTTTCCCTGAGCTGCTTCTTCTTCGCCTATCTGATCTTCTTCAATTTCTTCCAATCTTGTTTGACTTCTTGTTCTGTGGTAAACTTCAGGAATTTCTACCACCGGTATCCAGTCCTGACTTGTGCTCGGTTGTTCTTCTGCAGCTTCTCTTGAATCTCGAGCCTGAGATTCTTCTGCTGGGCAACCTTCAGCTTCCTCAGTGATTGATGCTGACTGAGGATTTTCTTCTTCAGGGTCTGGTACTCTTTTGGTGTGGCTTACATGAATCCAATTAGGAAATCCTGCACACTTCACTGCTGTGTTGGTAGTCAGTATGATTTGACAAGGTTTTCCCCATCTAGGTGATAGACACGTCTCTCTGGTGTGATTCTTCACTACCACCCAATCACCAGGATTCAGATGATGTTCTCGTTCAGGCTGCCTCGAAACTGCGTCTTCTCCGACCTGATGAGAGACAGAACGCACTAGGTCAGCCAATCCTTTGCAATAATCCAGAACCATATCATCAGATATATTCAGCAGTTTGTTTATGGGAACATGTGCTTGTCTCATTGCTCTTCCCATCATTATCTCATGTGGGCTCAGTCCCGTATTTCTATCAGGAATGCTTCTTAGTCCCATTAAGACAAGTGGCAATGCATCTGGCCACTCCAATGATGTTGATGCACACATTTTCCCAGTCTGGATTTTATAGTGCCATTCAATTGTTCAACCACTCCAGAAGCCTCTGGACGATATGCACAGTGCAATTTTTGTTCAATTTGGAATGCTTCACAGATTATTTGAATCACTTCACTGTTAAAATGTTTTCCTCTATCTGATTCCAAAGTTACTGGGAAACCAAACCTAGGAATGAGTTCTCGTAGTAACAGCTTTGCGACTGTAATGCTGTCACTTCTCCTGGTAGGGTAAGCCTCCACCCACTTTGAAAACAGACATACTATGACTAGTACATATTTCAACCCTCTGCATGGTGGTAACTGAATAAAATCAAACTGGAGTCTTATAAATGGACCCTCTGCCTTTCCAATCTTCCCAAACCCGATTATTGTCTTTCTCCCTGGATTATGCATCTGGCAAGTCAAACACCTCTGGCAAAGGCTCTCTGCTACCGCCCTGAACTTGGGATTATACCAGTTCTGTCTGAAAAGCCTAATCATTGCATCTCTCCCTATGTGTGTGTCTCCATGGTACATCCTGGCCATTTGAGAGAGCAGACAGTCAGGCCATCAGCACAAATCCACACTTCATCATCTCCTCTTTGGGAACAACCCACTTTGACCCATGTTTTCTTCTCATTTTCATCAGCACCATCTTGCAATCTTCTAACCTCATTCCATGTTTCAGGTGGCATATACAGCATAAGTTGTCAGCTGATTCCCATTCTTTCCACCCTTTTATTGACTGATAATCTATTTCTGGCACAATGTTGAGCCACAAGATCTGCATATCGATTGCCAATTACCACCCAGTCATCTCCTGACTGGTGTGTGGCATATTTCACCACAGCCAATTCTTTTGGTGATTGTATTGCTTCCAGCAATTCCCTTACAAATTGTCCATTTTTAATGGGGGATCCTGAAGAAGTCATGAAATCCCTCTGCATCCATAGTTGGCCAAAATCATGCACAACCCCGTAACCATTTTGGCTATCTGTAAATATAGTTACTTTTTGATTCCTCCCAATTTTGCAAGCTTTTATCAAAGCAATCAATTCAGCTACTTGTGCAGATTTTACTCCTGGTAAATAGGATGCTTCAACTATTCCAGTTAATTCACACACCGCATAGGCAGCAGTTAGTTTACCGTCTTCATGTCTTTGGCATGAACCATCAACAAACAGCTCCCTGTCTGGCTTTCTAAGGGGCTGTTCTTCAATGTCCGGACGTGGTTTCGTGCATAACTCTGTGACTTGTAAACAATCATGTTCTTCTTCTTCGTCATTTTTAATTTCCTCATGATATGGATCTGGTAGTAAGGTTGCGGAATTTACTATTGTACACCTCACCATGTTCACATTTTCAGCACCCATTATTATTCTCTCATATTTAGTCAGCCGACTAGGAGTAAGATGCTGAGTTCGAGTTCTTGTCAACAGAATTACAACTGCATGTGGAACAAATACCTTTACTGGGTGTCCCATTACAATTGACTCACTTTGTTCAATACTTAAACAGGTAGCCGCCACTGCTTTTAAGCAACCTGGTAACGCGGCTGCCACTGGATCCAATGTAGCAGAAAAATATGCTATTGGACATCTGTCTAGACCATGTCTCTGAGTTAAGACTGAAAGTGCCCAATTTTCTCTCTCATGACAGAACAATGCGAAGCTTCTCTTATAGTCAGGCATGCCTAGGGCCGGTGCTGAGCACAGAGCATTTCTCAATTTTACAAAGGCTCCTACGCTCTCATCATCCCATTCAACTGGGTCCTTGGCTTTCTTTTTGGTCATTTGAATTAGGGGCTTCGCTAACAAGGAAAATCCTAGTATCCATTGCCGACAGTAACCTACTATTCCTAGGAACATTCTCACTTCTCTTTGGGTTACAGGCATTTGCATTTTCTTAATCAATTGTACTCTTTCCGAGGTTATTCTTCTTTTTCCCCTCTCAATTTGGTGTCCCAGATATTTAACAGCTGTTGTACAGAACTGCAATTTTTCTGGTGAGACTTTATGCACTTCTTCAGCCAAATGATTTAATAGTGCTATGGAATCAACAACACAATCTTCTCTGGTGTTCGATGCCACCAGTAAGTCGTCGATATATTGCACTAGGACTGAGCTACCTGGCATCACTAGTTTCTCTAGGCACTTTTTCAATAACTGATTGAAAATAGAAGGACTTTCCGTGTACCCCTGAGGAACACGATTCCATACATAGACTTTGTTCTCAAATTTAAATGAAAAAAGATACTGGCTGTCTGGGTGCAATGGTATTGAAAAGAACGCTTGGCATAAATCAATCACAGTGAACCATCCTGCACTCCAAGGAATCTGGTATAGAATTACTGCAGGATTTGGTACTATAGGACAACATGGTTCCACAATCTTATTAATTTTCCGCAGGTCTTGAACAATCCTATATTTTCCGCTAGGTTTCTTTAAACCCATTATTGGTGAATTACATGGGCTACTCAGTACTTCTCTTAGTATGTTTTGTTCTACCATTCGATTGATTTCTTCAATGACTCCTGTTTTTAATTCTGCACTCATTTTGTACTGTCTGGTATTTGGGAAAATTGCCCCTTCTTTTACAGTAATTTTAACTGGGTCTATTTTGGCCATAATTCCTACTTCCTTTCCTGTGAAATCCCATACTATGGGGTTTACTGTAGTTTTTAATTCTTCTGGTAGCTCATCTTTTGTTATTAAAGAAAACATCTCATCTACCTCTGTACCTTGTTTTGCAATCATAAACTTATATACATGATCTTCATCTGGGGTCTGAACTGCCACACCATCCGGTGTGCAGAAAATTGTGCAATTCATTTTGCATAGTAAATCACGACCTAATAGATTTACTGGACTAGAATCACACACTACAAATTGATGCATTTCTCTGAAATTTCCAATTTTAACTTCCATTGGTTCGGTAAGAGGAGTTCTAATCTTTCTATTAGCTACTCCCACTACTTGGATAGCTTCTCCAGAGAGAGGAAGGTCTGGAATGTCTGCTGTTCTCACAGTAGACCGGGTAGCACCAGTGTCCAAAAGGAAAGTAATATCATTACCTTTCACATTCCCTTCAACATATGGACCTGACTGATCTACCGATAAGGATGCGCCAAGTACGCACTACTTCTCCCCCTCTCCTAGGCACCGTCATGAACTGTATTGACAAAAATCGTCCTGTAAAAGAAACTGTGATGTTACATAATCATTCTTACCACTTCATCCTTGATATCCGACGTCTGTACCGTGGTTTGCTCTGCTTACATTACCCTGAATAGGTGCAGGTGGCAACTGACTCTGAGGATTTACACCCTGCTGTGAGTCATTCTGCGTCTGTGGATTTAAATTTTAATTTGGGCCATTATTATTCCGAATCTTTTTACATTCATCCTTCCAATGCCCCAATTTTCCGCATCCATGACAAGGAAATTTCTTTTTAGCTTCTTCTCTACTCATTCGTCCTCTCACTTTTCCACCATTCCCAGTATCGCCATTCGTTCCAGAATCCTTTCCTTGATTCTCACTCGGATTATCCAAATTAATTCCCTGTTTCTCAGCCATTTTCAACTGTGCCCACATCACTTTTTCCTGCAATTTCTTGTGCCTATCCTCAATATCATCTCCACAGTATTTCGCATATTTCAGAATCTCATCTATGGGCTTGCCCTGCCAACACAACATGTGCTGCTTAATCATTTGACAAATTTCTGGCTTTAGACCATAAACGAATCGATACACAAACTGACTCATGTTCTTGTCTCCAATGTCCTCAAATCCACTATACTGCTTAAATACCTGCAATAGATGCTCATAATAGGCGTGTACCGATTCACTGGCTTCTTGGGTGGTTCGGTCTATTTTCACCCAATCTGTTTCTTTCGGTGGTATTTTGCCTTTCAGGTAAGTTATCACCTGCTGATACTTTTTCATTACATCATTTGACGGGGCACCTGTCTTTGGATCTCTAGGATACTCGTCACTTGGCCAATCAACTGTAATTTTACAATCTGTCCACAAATCGGCAGGTACCACTATGTCAAACAAGCCATCTAAATCTTTCAACAATACCTTTGACACCTTCACAAACCTCTCAACCTGCTTGTACCATTCAATTGGTTTTTCTCTCAACTTTGGAAAATCATTCGTAAATGACAAAATATCCTGTCTACTCCATGGGACATGTACATATCCCCCTCCTGGAACTTCTCGCATCGGATACATTTGATCTGTCTTCCCGGTTTCTTTCATCACATATTCAGAGGCTGTTCTACTGGATCGTGCCTCTTCCTTTTTCTTGGCCCATCTAGTTCTCCATTTATCTATATCTCCCCATTTTTGCAAGAATGTCATTAACTCCTTTACTTGTAGCTTTCTTCCAGAGGCATTCATATTTTCTAAATCTTTGTCTGAAAAATCTGCTCTATAGGGTTTCTGCAACACTTTTGATCTCCCTATTTCAATTCCCATCTGCAGAGCTAAATCTGATAATTTTTCATGGAATATTTTTACATTTCTGGTGATACTTCTGCATATGAACAATAATTCTTCTTCATCGTAAGCATTTAGGCGATCTAATCCCACATTTCCTGCTATTATTTCTTCTAATTCAACTTTTAATTTATAAATATCCAAACATTTTGGAGGTGTATACTGCTGATCTGATCCTTGTGCCCACCTTTCTAAGTCTTCGGGTGTTACTACAGTGACACTTTTTGCTCCCGATGAAGTTATTAGGTTTATATCTTTCGAGCACCCAGGTGTAGTTCTCCTGGGAGTACTATTGACAGAATCCCGAATTGGTAAATCCATTAATGATATTGTTGATTCACAATCACTAAAATGATCCTCAACCATTACTACTGCTTCAGGTTTAGAAATATTCACAGGAGTAGGCATAACTAAAGGTGGAGGACAGTTTCCCTGATTACCATATAATGGGACTACTGGACCAATTGTTACAGGTATGGTCAAAGAATCAGGATGCACTTTTATCTGTGTTATTTTCTGTATTAATTCTGCTCTGGTC